>CM053580.1:530054240-530092699 GCA_028627135.1 Pseudochirops cupreus
TTTTAAGGTGGAGCCGGGGCCCCGCTTAGCGCGCGCGACTCTACCCCCCCCTCTCCGGCGCCTCTCTTGCTCAGTCTCTCCCTAGCTTCAATCCGCCCCCCCCCACCCTCCCCAGCCCTTTACAACTCCCGCGCGCTTTTTAAGGAGGCGCCGCGGAGTTGGCGCCGGGGCGGAGGCGGGGATGGGGGGGGAGAGAGAGAGAGGGAGAGGGAGAGAGGGAGAGGGAGAAGGAAAGGGAGAGAGGGAGAGAGGGAGAGGGAGAAGGAGAGGGAGAGAGGGAGAGGGAGAAGGAGAGGGAGAGGGAGAAAAAGAGAGAGAAGGAGAAAGAGAGAGGAGAGGGAGCGCGCAGGGGGAGGGGGGAGGGGAGTGGGCGGGCTGGGCGGTGGCGCTCTCCCTCCAGCCATTGGGCGCGGAACCCAGACGTCCCCGCCGCCCAGCCCCCTCCCCCTTTCGGTTCCCCCCACCCCGTTCCCCCTCCTTCCCCATCTCCCTCCCCCCCCCGCCATTGCCGCCCAGCGCTCCAGGCTCAGGACCGCACTTACCACCAACTCGGGGACCGGCTGAGCCAGACGTCCCGCTTTCTCCGCCGCTCTGCTTGGGCTGCGCTGAAAAATCCGGGGCGCGACGCCCGAACCTCTCTCTAGCCGGTTTGCCCCTGTCCCCGGCTCCAGCCGGTGCCCCCAACTCTGGACACCGAGGGAGGGAGGATTCAGTCCCCTTTCCCCGCCCAGTCTGCCTTGGCCTCGCTCCTCCGGCGGCTCTGGAGCCGCCTCTCCGACAGCCGCACCGTGGATCGCGGAGCGAGGGAGGCGGCGGCGTGGCGTAGCGCTTAGAGCTCAGGACGTGCACTCGGAGGGACCCCCCCGGGTTCGCGTCCCCGCTGTGCCACGTACGAGCTGGGTGTGTGCCCTTTGGCATGTCACCTTTGGGGGCCATCTCCTTCCCCTCACGGTCCCCCCCTCCAAAAGGAGGTTGGATGAAGAGGTAGCGTCTTGTCATGGAAAAAACACCGAATCAGGACTTCCAGCTCTGCCCCTCTCACTGGAAGACCTTGGGCAAGTCATTTTTGCTCTAGAGACCTTGTTTACTGGCCTGTCCACAAGAAGGGGTTGGATTACAGAAGCTCTTTAAGCCCCTTCCATCTGGAGAAGCTATGATCTAGTTTTGGACCCAACAGACTATTCGGAGAGGCTTAAGCTTGCTTCCTCCACTGGGGGGAGAAACCACACCGGGAGCAGGTTTTAAAGGTCATTCTCCGCTCCCCCCCCACCCAAGTTTTCTGCTCAGTGAAGGATTTTCAAGGCAAAACCACCTTGCAGCACAGAAAGGCCCTATCCCCAGGATAGAACTACGGCCAGGCAGGCCCATTCTATGTCCCCACCTTGACCTGGAATTCAAAGGCAGTTTTTCCTTAACTCTGTTTCTGGGGTGCGAGAAGGTATGCTAGTAGGGAAGGGGTCAGCAATGACAGGTTTTTTTTTAAACAAAACTTTATTGGTAATAGTTTTCAAATTATGTTTACAACAAAGCACACCGTTAAAGAGGAAGTCATTTCCGTGAAACAAATTTCTTCGAATCACACAGGTTTAAACTCCCAGGTACCCCACCCCCATCCCCACCCCTACCCTAGGCCTATGAACTCCTTCAGGGATGGGGGAAAATTGAGAGCGGGACAAAAAAAAGGGGGGGATGGAGAGAAGTGGGCTACTCTACCCCCAGCTATTTCCTAGAGAGAAGGGGGGGATTATGATAATTCAGAAGCCGCACAAGGGGTAAGTGGGAGGAGGGTGCTTCTAGGGATGGGGGATGGTGGTGAGGCTATCAGGTGAATAAAAATTGGCATTCCCATGGCAAAAGGAAGCTCTCTACCTTGAAGATGTGGCACTTCCTGTTTCCTTTCTCCCAGTTCCCCCCACCCCCCACCTCTTTTCCCCTCCTGGGGTGGGCTACATCCTCCAACTTGCTTTTAGGGAGTGACACTCCCAGATAGAATGGGAAGTTAGTGGCTGTGCATTAAAGTTCTATAGGTAAGAATGGCTAAAATGAAGGAAATGTGCCCTAGGGATATCTGGGAGGCCTCTTTGGCAGGGATCACAAGCCAGGCTGCCTGGGTGGGTTGGGAAATGTTTTTTTTCTGGTGCCCTAATATCCCAAGAGAGCAAAAACTGGAGAGTAGGGAAAATGTGGGGGTTAAGAGAGCTGATCATGATGAAGGGAGACCACTGGGAGTAGGGGTGTGTGTGCTGAAAGAGGTCAGGGCTCTTTCAAACTTGGCAGGATACCACTCAAGGGGATCTCACAGTTGTTCCCACAACTCCTTGGTTGAGATCAGCAGCAAAAAAATCCCCATCCCCAAGTCGCAGACCCAGCTCAAAACCATCAGCTAAGATCCCAGAGGTTAAAAGCTCCATAGTCTTTGACCTAGGCAGATCCAGACACATTAAAATGTATTTGGGACAGCTAGGGAAGGTGGGAAGGAGTTAGGACAGAAGGCAAATATAACTTAAATAATATTTTAAAAAATTTTTAAATATAAAGGAGCCACGAAAATTTTACTAAAACATCTTCCCAGGCAGGATCTCTCCTTGTGTCCTTTCATCCCTAGATAATGTTCTGAAGCTCCAGGAAGAGGCCAGGAAAAGGACAAATAATAGGCAATTGTGGCAGTCTTGGGAATTGGAGGTTTTCCAATTTGGGGTCCCCTGGCTCTCCTGCCCCAACTTCCCAGCACCAGGGGGATCAATAAGGAGCTACAAAAACAAGAGCCTGTCTCTAGATACTACTATCCCACTCTGGGTGGGGGACTGGGGTGGAAAGAAACTGGATCTCTGGTGGTGTTAGAAGGGGAAGTTCAGGTCTGTTTGGGCTGGAAAACTGATATATAACTTGCATGGAGTTAGGCAAAGAGCAGAGGGAACCCAGCCATGGGGTCTACCAGCTGGAGTGAGACAGTGAAGAAAAAGCCAGTGGGGGTTGAGGATGGGAGGGAAGGGGAGGGGGGCCATCTGATATTTGAATCTCCCTTTCCCCACCCTGCAAACATCTCTGCATTTGATCTCCCTAGGGAAAAATTAATATGCAAGGAACTTTGGGGCCCTCAGGCTGTTCAATCCACCCCTCCCACCCCCCACCCCCAAAAGAAAAATACCAGGACCCAGGGACCCATTAGAACTCGGCAAACTCCTTGACACACTTCTCGCTGACAGAGATCCGGAGATCCTCCTCCTCGTAATCATCAAAATTACTTGTGTCGCCTGGGCCTTTGCACTTGGGGATAAAGGGGGCTTCCACCTGCCAAGGAGTGAGAGGCTCTTAGAGGGGAAGGGGCACAGCCACCCTCTACTTCCATTTCACACAGAAAGAAACTAAAGCCCTAAGAAGGAAGTGACTTGGTCAGTGACCTAGATCTAGGCCACATATAGCTCTTAGAGAGGGATCCCTCTGGGTCTTCAAGTGTGGTCCTTTGACTGAATCCAAACTTCTTAGAACAAAACCCCTTAATAAAAGGATTTGTTCTGTACAACTTGGACTCAGTCAAATGGCCAAGAAATGGCTCCAGAGGTAAGTGACAGAACTAGGTGCTGAAGTCATACTCTCAGATATCAGACCCCTCCTCACCCTTCCCCCCCACCCCCTCAGCCTCTTCCCAGGTCCAGCTGAGGGACCCCACCTTCCTCTGGTAGATGGCGATCCAGTCAGTGGTGGTGAACCATTTGTGGTTCTTGATGTCATTGACACCATTCTTGAGGTTCCCGTAGCGCTTGGTGAGGTCCACTTGGAGCAGATTCCGAAGCAGGTCCTTTAAATCGGAGCTGAAGTGAGAAGGGAATCGAACCTGGAAGGATGAGGAAGGAGTGCCAACAACACAAAGATAGTGGGTTCTCTCTCCACAGGGGTACATGGCCTCAGATCATGTTAGTGTTTCTGGTTTGATCACTTCCGTCTCTGTGCACATCCAAATCCTACTCATCCATCAAGTCCCATTATTTCAATCTTCCCTTCCCTTCATTTATTAAGTAAAATAAATTGATTAAAGTTCCTTATATATGTGAGGCATTGTGCTAGGCCCTGGGAAATCTAAAGACAAAAATGGCTGAGTTTCTGCCCTTAAAGAATTTGTATCCTTTGGAATGTGTGTTCCTGGAGGTTGGGGCCTTTCTTTGTGTCCTCAGGGCTCAGCAGAGAGCATAGTGCATAGAGAAGCATCAATACATACTTGTTAATGATAAGGATGCTACTTAGGGGATACAATGTTTAAACAATGACTACAAAGTTTATACATAGTAATAAAAACAATTTCAAAAAGGAAAGAGCTTCATTAACTGGGAAGGAATCAGAAATAGCCTCCTGTAGCAGTGGTTCAGTAAGGAGTTTAGGAGATGGAGGTAAGGAGCCAGTTCCTTCTAGACGTGCGGTGCAGGCTATGCAAAGATAGAGTCAGGAAATGGGTCAGTTTCAGTGGAGAGTGTGTCAAGAGGAGTAAAATGAAATACAACTGGAAAGATAGGTAAATGTGGTGCAAATTCTGAATGGTTTTAAATGCCAGGCCGAGGGAGTTTGTCTCTGATCAGGGGGTAAATAGGGGAGCTGTTCAAAGTTTCTGAGTGGGGGGGAGACAATCAGATCTGTGTTTAAGGAAAATCAATTTGGTTCCTGTGGAAAGACAAGGCTGGAGGCAGGAGATCAATTAGGAAGCAAGTGCAGAGGCTATCAGACTATGTAAAAGGGGGACAGATGTGAGTGAGAGGGGCCAAGAGAAGACTGAGGAGGCTTGGTAACGGATTAGACATAGAGAGGGGAGGGCTTTGGGGGAGACGTAAGTCAGTGGCGACTCCAAGATTTTGAACCAGAGTGATTAGAAGAATGGGGCTGCATCAATAGAAACGGAGAAATTGGTTGTTTTTTAATGTTTATTTTCAGCTCCAAATTCTCTTTCTCTCTCCGCCCCCAACCCCCACTGAGAAAGAGGGAAGGATGGTTTGGTTTCTTTGCGGGGGGGGGGGGGGGGGAATGGAGTGGAAAACAAAAATTTCCATTTTTCCCATGATAAGTTTGAGAGAGAATCGGGAAATGGCAGAACAAGGATTCCAACCTGAATCTTCTGGTTTGGGTGCAATGCTCTAAGTCTTCATCTTGTCTTTACTTTCCATACAATCATTTGGTGCATGTTACCTAATGAAACTTCTCATACTGCTGTACTGAACTATGATCAGTCAAAAAGAGCTGGACTGACCAAGCACATATGGTGACTCCCCCAACTATGCTGTGAGCCTTATTCATCATTGTTCCTTCACAGGGCTTAGTGAAGAGCCTTAGACATTGCAGCAAGCCGTAAATGCTCTTGGGTACCTTTTTGATTAATAAGAATTCTCTACCAGGCATTCAATAAATTACCCTTTGATGACTCAATAATTGTTCTACAATATTTAAGCAGGACAAAGCATCACCTTACTGAGTTACTCTATGTGATAGGAAGGCTAGGTAGTCCACAGGAGTATCTTTCCTGAAAGTAATACTTTAAGCTGTCAGCCCACACCCTGAGGCCTCACCTTCCCAGAGACAATCTTTTCATATATCTGGATAGGCTGGTCAGCAAAGAAGGGGGGGTAGCCCGCTGCCATCTCATAGATCAGGACACCTAGGGCCCACCAGTCCACAGCTTTGTTATAGCCCTGGAGAAAGAAAGCAAAGGTCAGGATGGAGGAGAAAAAGGTCAGAGAATTGGAGGGAGATGGGGTCAGGAGAAAAGGGCTTTGGTTAGGGTGAGGATGGAGGGAGTAAAAGAGAAGCCCCATACTGGTCCTGTGAAAGAAGGGGCAGTCAGCTGTTTCAGAGGAGCTCACCTTGCTAAGGATGATCTCAGGAGCCAGGTACTCGGGAGTCCCACATAAGGTCCAGGTTCGGCCTTTTACACGCTTGGCAAAACCAAAATCTGTCACCTATGGCCATAAGAAGTGTATGGAGTCACACCCTGGCTAAGAAAGCACAGGAAGGGCCAAGCAAAAGAAGGGCGTGTATGCGTGCGTGCATGCATGCGCATGAGCAAATCCCTGGCATTCTACTCTGCAGTGATTTACCATCTCTGTCCCGGGGAGTACCTGGATATAGCCCTGTTGGTCAATGAGAAGGTTCTCAGGCTTCAGGTCTCGGTAGATCAGGTCCAGTGAGTGAAGGTATTCAAAGGTCAGGACAATCTGAGCTGCATAAAAGCGAGCATGGGGCTCACTGGTGGAAGGGAAGGGAAGGAAAGGAAAGATGAGCTAGTGGAGGCTCATGGAGAGAGGAAAGCTTACAAAGCTACCAACCCATCTCCCCAAACCCAGGTTGTCCTCCAACCTATATAGCTCCAGAAGCCCTTCCCTAGGTCCTACTAGACATCCGGCTCCATGCTGCTCACTCATCATCTGCAACACCCCCTCGCTCCAGGATGCTACATGCTGGTCTGGAAGATGCCTTTGGGAGCTACTCACCTGAACCTTCCAATCCGCCGGAGGTGGGAGAACATTTCCCCACCTGGGACATACTCCATCACCATGTACAGGTTTGTGTTGTCCTGTGAAGAAAAGACATCCTTTTCCACCCTCCTCCATAGCACTACCTCCACCTCCACCAGAAGCCTGGTGATCTCCTTACTCCCTGAAAGTCTGGGAGGCCCAGCTCAGCCCTAGCTTCTCCTGCCTCTTCTTCAACATGCTACTTCCTGCCACTGCATCCCATCCCACCGGCAGTGGCATAAATGATGTTAAATGTTCACACGTGGCCCCAAAGCACAGGCTTCAGAGAAAACTGTTGGGGAATGTAGCTGGATATCAATCGGCCCAACTCATTTCAACTGCAAAAGTATAAAATGGAGCAGTATCCTACTGTCCAGGGGAGAGGCTGACCTCCCTACTACTAGCACCCTTGCTCACTGGCTGGCCAAGGCCAGAGCTGTCTGGGATACCTTGAAGGAATATTCTAATCGGACGAGGAATGGGAAGTTGATGGCCTGCAGGATGCGCTTCTCATTCATGGTGTGCTCAATTTGTTTCAGCTTCACTACCTGTGAAGGGGGAGTAGAGAAATGAGATGAAGGAAGTTAAAGGGAAAGGAGATGAGTCAGCTTCCAGCTGGGATCCATCCCTGGATTTAGAGGGGAAAAGGATGGGGGGAATCGAGTCCAATTCCTTCATTATTAGACATGAGGAAATGGAGGTTCAGAGATGATACATGAGTTGCCCAGTGTAACCCAGGGAAGGTCAGGGCCCCAGGCCCCACTGACTCCAAAGATTTTTCCATTACACCAAGTTGCTCTTTCACACCTCTGTTTTCCTGGCCCATTTAGGCACATCCTCTACTCCCCTCTCCCCTACCCTCCCTCTTCCCCTCTAGATCCAAGGCCTGTCTCCCAGTTTTCTTCTTAGCTCATCACTTGGGAGATGCCAGGAATCTGGGCCAAGAACAGCTCTTTCCCCATATCCCTAGGGTAAGGAAGAGACAGAGAGAGAAAGGCAGAGACAGAGAGAGAGGCAGAGAGGGAGCATCAGAGACAGAGTATAAGTGTGCATTTATGTGCAGAATGATGAATGGGTCTATGAAGTACACAGCACTAAAGTGCTAGATTTGGAGGGCAATGCTCACCTTCTGTTTATCAAGGACTTTCATGGCCAAGTAGTTCCCAGATTCCTTGTCCTTCACAAGTATCACTCGACCAAAGGAACCAGTGCCTAGAGTCTTGATTCTTTCAAACTTATCCAGTTCGACTGTACTTTGCTGAATAAAGAGAATGGAAAATCTGTCTCTCCTTTAGCCTCCAGAGGCACCCACCACTGCCCCTTTTCCTCTTCCCCTATCCTGTCTGGGGTGAGCAAGTGTCAAGGCTGAAGGTGCTGGAATCTCTTTTTGTACCACAAGAGGGGGGCTGACCAGGATAGAAGGAAGGGGGCAGGGAAGATGGCAGGTAAAAATATATTGCTGAGGTTTATGGTAGGGGGTGGGTATAACCCTGGCATGGGGCCCTGGAGCTCCTGGCAGCTGCTAGGGCGGGGATGAACCCTATGGCTCAGAGATGGGGTGGGGGGAAAGAAAAGGATGGTGGGGAAGACAGACAGATCTCCTTGGGGTGATAGCATGGAAGCCAATGAAAGAACCTGTATGGAGGCTTTGGGGTTAGATGGATATAGGAAGGGAAGGGAAGGGTTGGATGGATATAGGGCCCCTTATAACACTTTGGGAAGAGGTCCCAGTGCCCCCAGCACCTGCCTCCCCCTGGCCCAGGTCCAAAACTTGAGGTACCTGAGGTGGACTTTCCCATTTCTTGAGGAATTCTTCTTTGGCTTTAGCTAGAAACTCTTTCACTGAAAGGTAGGGAGAGCACAAATTAGACGCTTCATGAAACAGAGAAGGGAGCAGAGGGGTTCAGAGAGACTCTGGAAGAGCCCCTAAGACACTGGCAAAGAAATGCAATGAGTCACCAAGAGCTGACTAAACACCTCTAACGTACAAGGCCCTGTGTCAGTTACTAAGGATCTAGGCAGAGGCAGAAAACAGCACTTGCTCTCACAGAATTTATTTCACACACAATCTCTTATTTGATCATCTTAACAACACTGCAGATGTTATAGCTTTGAAGGGACACTGGGCCTCTGGGAAGGTGGAGAAAGGTAACTATGGGTTGTGACCCTCTGTGCCAACACCTGCAGAGTGGGTATGTATGTTGGTGAGGAAGAGTTAGTTAGGGATAACCCTAAGGTTTTGAACATAAGACTGGATGAAGGTGATGCCACAGATTACTATTATTAATAATATTAAGTATTACTATATACTGTTATTGACAATGCATTATTCATTATATAGTTGTTCAAAATCCTGGGGTTATCCTTAACTCTTCTTCCTCCTTCACTTCTCATGTGTGGTCAATTATTGGGCCCTACAGACTCTGCTTCCCCATCCTCTCTGATTTGTCATTGCTTCCTCTTTCCTCGCACTGTGGCTGCCCTCACCCAGGCTCTCATTACCACCTACCTGGACTATTGTAACAGCTTCCTAACAGGCCTTCCTGCCTCCATCCCATCCTTTGTACATCTGCCAAAGTCACCTTGCTTATGTACAGAGCTGGTCATGTCAGTCCTCTGCTCAGAATCCCTTACCGGTCCCTTGCTGTCTACTAAGCTCAAGGCCTCCTCCACAGCAATCTAGGCCCTAGCAGGCCTATTTACAGGCCTTCTATACTTCCGTCAAGCCAGAGTTTCTGTATCCCTGTGTATACATATCAGACAGAATCTCTCTTCAGGCATATCCTCCTTCCAGGCATCTGGTGGATTCAAATCCATTCTTTAAAGACCAACTCAAAAGTTGTATCCTCTATGAACACTTCTAGTTTCTGCCAGGTGAGAAAGATCTCCCTCAGCTTTGGGCTTTTGGATTGCTCTAATGCATTTCTCATTTATTATTATGTAGTAGAGTTATCTGTGTTTTTGTTAGTCCCCATATGACTGTAAGGTTCATATGGGCAAGGGTCTGTCTTACCCACACTTTTTTTTTAACCACTCCTAGCACTTAGAACAAGGCTTTGCATACAGTAGGCACTTAATATTTTGTTGTTACTGTAGAGTTGAGCCTGATCCACTTGAGGTGGGCCCTGGGTAGGCTCCAACTCAACTGAACTCATCTAGGCTACATGCTAGGCTCTTTCCACAGGGTTCCAACCTTCCAACACTCTTCCTCCCTACCCCCATCCCTCAGTGGGGGGCCTATTACTTTCTAGGATGTGGCCAAGTAGAGAAGACCTAATTTCTGGTCTGTGCTTCCTAACTCTCACAACTAAAGAGTATGCTCTGGCACCATCACCAAATGTCCAGGGATGGGGGGCTTTCTTTAGGGGGAGGGGATAAGGATCTGAGCTACAGGCCAGGGTTCCACTCCCTCCCTCCCCCCAAGCTGTGACCTACATTCCATGGACGCCAATGTGGGCTGAAGTATTTATAGCCCTGGGATTTGGCTGCTTGCTCTGGTCCCTTTCTCTTGAGAGCGCTGGGACCTAGGGTGGAGAAGTTCTCTGCCATGGAAAGGGGCCTCAAACCTGCTCAGCAGCCTTGACCCCCCCCAGACTGCCTCTACATGAACCTTTCGATACACTTGAAGATCTTCCCCTTGAACTCTCCCAGGGACCTCAGGCTGGCCTCCTCTAGAAGCATCTCAATGCCATCATCACCTCTTTCTAATAATAGCAGCTGACGTTGCTGGAGCGCTCTAGAGCTTCTTGGCAACATCCCTATGGGGTGGCAGTACCAGTACTATTACCTCCTTTTTATATATGGAGAACTGAGGCTCAGAGACTTTCAGGCCCCTCCACAGTCGAGGTTCCAGTCAAACCTAGTCTGGATACTACCTCCCCTGTCCCTCCCTCTTCTCCACCTCTCAGAATTCCTTGCCTTCCTTCCAGGCTACTTCCTCCCTGCAGCTTCTCCTGATCCCCCATCCCTACTCTAGTGCACTCTCTTCCCTCAGTCCTCTGGGCTATACTCACTTATGTATATACTACATCCCCCTCAATAAGACAGTAAACTCCTTGAGGGCAGGGCCTGCTTTTTTTTTTTTAATCTTTGCGACTAGGGACAGTGCCTAGCAGGGTTTGTTTTTTTTTTTTAATCTAAATCTGTGATTTCATCCAGGTAGGGAAAGTCATGCAGATCCAACTTATCTGTACCTTTACAGCTTCAGAGAACTGCCTGGGGCCCTAAGACACTTGCCCATTGTCACATAGTTATGAGTCAGAGGCTGGTCCTCTATCTGCTGCTCATTGTCTCAGGCCAAGGGTCTCACTTGGACTCTTGAAACATTGTAAGGGTTTAGGACCTGCTTTGTGAATTACAATAAGTGATTATGCCAGGGTCACTGGGCTAGGACTTTAATGAGGCCTCCTGCTCTTCCCATTAATCATCTAGCCTCTTACAACAGCTTACATTTCTCTGACACTCTAAGGTTCACAAAGTGCTTGCTTCACAACAGATCTGTGAAGTAGGTACTGTAAGGACCTTGTTCTGTCAGATGAGGAACCAAGGCTCAGCAGAATTAAGTAATTTTTCCAGGGACACTTAACCCCTGTCATAAGACCTTTCCTCTTACTATCCAAACCTGGTTCCATGGGCCCAGGAATCTCTTATTCACACAGCATGGGAGTCCTAGCACTTCTATCTTTACCCAAATAGGGAGGGCCCATTTTGGGGCGAGCCTGAAGGTGGCAAGAAATAGGTATAGATGAGGGTGGAAGATGCCTGCCATCAGGATGGAGACAGAGGATGGTTTGGAAAACATCCTGGCCTCAGTTTCAGGAGCTCGGGGTTCTCATCTGGGCTAGGCACTTCCTGCTTTGGTGATTCTGGCCTCCATCCTGCCATACTCTGGGCCTTAGTTTCCTTGTCTAGAAAATGATTGGGTTGAGCTTACTTGGAAAGTAACTGGGGAGCTGAGGAGTCACAGCTAAATGGACTCTCCTATCCTCCTCCAATTAGAAGGGAGACAAGAATTGTTTCCAGGAAGAAAAGAAGGTGAACCCTGGGCCCAGCCACCTATCTCCTTACCAGGTCTGAGACCCATTCCACCAAGGCACAAAGGCAAAGCCCTCAGAGGTGTGATGTCAGGAGTCAGCAGCCATTCAGCCTCCTGCTGACGTTGTGGAGGAACAACATAATACAACTGAACAATTCTACTAGTCTTCCTAAACCAGCTGCCAATTCCCCCAGAAGAGATTCTTTTGCCTTGGGACTTTCAGGCGTCAGGATGTAACACAGCGGGCTGAAACCAAAAATCTAGAAGATTCTGTCCCTTCCAGCTGCTTCTCACCCTTCTCCTCATTCAACCATCCCACTCCCCAATCTGAGGATGCCAGGAAGTCAACTGGGAAGGTCCTCAAGTCCTTCCTCCTCAGACTAGCTCACTCTACAAGGAACAGCAGCAGCCCCCCTCCAATCCCTCTTTCCTGCTCCCCCCAAGGAGAATCACTGGGAACATAACATCTGAAAGCTGGGCTGGGCATTGTTTCTGCTGCCCCCTTTCTAGTGTCCTGGGGAGGGAAGTTCCAGCATGTAGTACTAGCTCTTGGAGAAACAGGGCCTCCTTCAGGGGAAAATGTGAAGCAGAGCTCCTCCTCATTGGGGAAAATATGAATTCTCAACTGCTTCAAGGAGGCGCCAGGGAGCTGAGACTAGGCAGGCCAAAGTGATGCCACACAGCTTAGGGCTTTAAATAGATCACTGAGGGAGCTTTGGGTCTCTTTAGATCCCACCCATTGTCCCAGAATTAGTCTAAGGGTGGGGTAAATGAAGTGAGACTTGAGGGGGAGGGAGTGGGGAGAGTGGGGAAAGGGACCCGACCAGGTGGTCCTACACCAACCTCTACTTCCTGTCTCTTTGAAGGTTGATTCCCCAGTGTGTATGGGGGAATCCAGGATGGATGCCAAGCAGCAGTTATGAGCCAACGAAGGTCAGGAGATGGGGTGGCTGGCTACAGCTTGGGTCCCCAGAGAGCATGGCGAAGGTAGCTGACAAAGCGCACAGCCAGGTGGGCCCAGAGAAATAGCTGTAGCCACAGTTGGAAGGTCATCTCTGAGGTGCTCTCAGGCTCCATGCCCTCTCCCCTTATCCCTAGAGATCTTTCTTGGATCCCTTCCTGGGAGCAGGCAGATGATGAAGAAGCCCCAGAGCAACAATGTCAGCTCGAGCCTTCTTCAAAGAGAGAGCCGATGGATGGAGGAGGAGGAGGAGGAGGAGGAGCTAGTTGCCAGAGAAGCACTTAAAGGTACCTGCTCTCAGAGTCTCTCAAATGTTTTTGGAGTCACAGGAGCTCTAGAGCTGAGACTTCAGAAATCTAGTCCAACTCCCTAATTTGACAAGAAAGTGAGGTACAGAGCGAAGAAATTACTTGCCCAAGGTCACAAAGGTGCTTCAAGGGGTTCTGTAAGAGTTCAGGATAGCCCTAACTGTTTTCTTTCTTCTTCAACCAAGTTGGATTGTATTTCTGCTCCAAAGAAGTCAGAGCCTGTTTTGTTCTTCTTAATGGGTAGCACTGGGATCAGGATTGCTCCTGGGAACATGTCCAGTGAGTAGGCTTCCCCTGACTATCCTTACTTCAGGGCTTGAGGACTTGAAGGAGTTAATATCAAGAAAGAAGCTACTGAGAGTCCCCATGGGGGCAGAATCATTTCTAGGTCTCCCTTACCTGATATAAGAAAACTGAGGAGAAAACCTCACTCAAGTCTCCTGTAGGCTGGAGTAGAAGAAAGGGAAGGGCTAGAATTTATCTTCACCTTGTGCCATGGCCTAAAACAGAAGGCTTCAAAGCTGATTAACTGCTCACTTCATTTGCCCTAAGGTGCTTCTCTCTCTGACACCAGAGCTTCAATTAGAAAAGGAACCACAGACTCAGAGATGGAAGTTACCCTAACCAACATTGAGCTTAGCCTTTGTTTGAAGACCTTAAAGTAATGAAGAACTCACCACTTCTTCAAGACAGCTCACTCCTGAACAGCTTTTAAGTGTTAGGAAATTTTTTCTGTAGAGCTGAAATCTGCCTCTGTACCTCGTACCCACAGTTCCAAGTTCTATTCTCTGGAACCCAATAGGGCAGCTTTTGCCAACCGCCTTCCTATCAGGGAATGAAGATCATAACAACAACAAAAAAGGCAGCTAGTATTTCCTAGGATTTTCAAGTACTCTGCAGCCTTTGGAAAGAGACATGACTGAGAAACCACTGGCATACACGTTTCTCTACCTCCAGATAACAAAAAGGAGGCTAACATCTGCTCCTAAGGAAAGCATCTTGCTAGAGAAGCTAGAGTCCTACAGGGTGATCAATTTCTCCACATGTAAGCAACCCCCTAACTCCAAGCATTTTTCATCACTGATAACTACTATACACAACATTTTCAATCTGATTTTAAACCTGGGGAAAATGCACTAACCCCCCCTCCCCCAAACAAAACAACAACCCTTCAATACTGCTCCTTTCATACATAAGAGAGGTCAAAACAGCAAAGCCAAAGCAGGAGGTGGTATAATCTAACCTCAGGGATTTTTCTTAGAAGAGGAAGCTCTAGTCACAAAATTCTAGAACAGTGGTTCTCAACCATTGGGTTATGTTCAATATAAATACATCTGAATATCAGATATTTACATTACGATTCATAACAGTAGCAAAATTACAGTTATGAAGTAGCAATGAAAATAATTTTATGGCTGGGGGTCACCACAACATGAGGAACTGTATTAAAAGGTCGTGGCATTAGGAAGGTTGAGAACCACTGTTCTAGAACATCAATTTACTCAAGAGATAGTGAACTCCCTCCAAGGCCCCTGATACTAGAAAATTAAAACCCACCCCAGAAGAAGAGCAGCAAACATCACTCTAGTAATGCCAGGGGTAATTTTCTTTTCAATTTTCAAAACCAGGGGTCAACCATACCAGTAACCCTAAGTCATGTGTTAAAACAGTCCCACTACCTCCAGAATCAAAACTGGGCTCACAGATTTAGATTCAGAAGGAACCAAAGCACATTTTGAAGTAAACAAAATTCTCTCCTCCAAACGTCTCTAAGGGGTGGGAAGTACAAATGTTAATATGCTACTTTACAGATGAGCAAGTTTGTCAGGGGGTATGTGACTTGCCCAAGGTCTGATGGCTGTTAAATGGCAGAGTCAGCATTCAAACCTTGGGGTCTTCACCTTAGGCCCAAAGCTTCTATTACGTGGCATGGTCTCTCCATACAAAGCATGCCAGGGCAGTTCACCCCATCCTTCCCTGTCTCCTGTGGGGAGTGTGTGAGCATGTTGGGGGGGATCCCCAAGGAAAGGGTTGACAAGGTCATAAAACTTTAGAGCTGCAGAGACCTTGGAGGTCATCTGGTCCAATTCATTAGTGTTACAGACAGGACAACTGAGGCCCAGAGAGATGCCAAGCCTGAGGTCTCACCAGTTCTAAGTGGCAGTCAGGAGTCAAGCCCAGGCCCAGGCTCTTTGCAGAGCATTTAACCCTATTGGGGGAGAGAGGAAAAGAAGAGAACAGAAATGTGGGAGGGGGTGGGTAACCCCTCCTTCTAAAGGATTCCTTTACAAGGCCACGGCACCCCCAAGCTCTGTGCTTTGCCACAACTGTCTCTTGCCCACCCACTCACTCCTCTCCCAAACTGTGATTGCCAGGGGCAGGGGACGTGGCATAGCTTGCCCACAGGTTACTATGGCAACAGGGGTCCTGGGGGGCTCACCTGAAACAGCCATCATGCTGTCTCTTACAGGATAGCTCCTGCTATGGTGGCTGCCAAGGGCCAAACCTTGTCCGGGGCTCCGTAGGGGGCTTTTCCCTACCCCGGCCCAACAGGGGGCGCAAGGGGGAGGAAGAACAGCTCAACCCAGGAGCCCGAGGAAGGGTGCAGATTAACCCCTCCGGCTCCCCGTAGAAGTGGACTGGGCTCAACAGGTGGAAATTCCTTCGGACCGCCCAGGGACCCATACAACCGCCAAAGCCAAGGGCAGGCTGACCCTCTAGGGCTTCTGTAGGGCGGCACCCAGCTCGAGGAGGTGATGGAATGCATGCCCTCGGGGATTCCCAGCTCTGATGCTGCAGGAGCCCGCAGAAGCCCTAGAGTCCACCCATCCCTTGTTCTGCAGACAGGGAGCCTTGGGTTATGGGACTGCTTCTCCCTCACGTGTCCATTCAGTGCGCTGCTAGCCCCAAGCTCTCTGCGCCACACTTCCGTCCTTGGTCCCCGGGGCTCCCTTCCCAGACCAAGGGCAAACACCCAAAGGGATGTTCCTGTGTGTGTGTGTGGGGGGGGGTTTGGGCCTCCTCCACCTCAGTGCCCGTGTCCTCAGCCTGCTTTGTGCCTTTTCTAGGGCAAGGGGAACATCTGCCAACAGCCGGCCAGAGTGCCCGGTGAAGTTCAGGACTTGACTTTCTTTCCCCGAATCTTCCCTCGGTACCTAGACCTTCTCTACCCCCACGATATCACTACTCCTGTCTTACTTAATTCATCATCACCAACAAATTCCTTCTAGTCCCATCCCAAAGAGAAACATCCCCTTACCATCTGAAAACATCTGCTTCTGGTTCTCAATGCCTCTTTCTCCCCAGATTGGGAACCTACTCTCCTGAGTTTTATCTGAGCCCCTGCCAGGGTACAACATCCCTCCCTGTCCCCCCAAACAACTGACACTGTAGTTTGTCCTTGAATCTGGCTCTTTTGAAGCATTCATACCTTCCTCTCTGTACAGAACCTATTCCCCTGCCTGTAAAGAGAACAGCTGCGTCGGGACAAAGTTGGAGAATTAGAAAGCACTTCAATGCTTTCATTAAACAAATTTCAAAAATGATTTGCAACAAATCATCAGATGATAGGATTTAGAGTTGAAAGGGCCCTTTGAGATCATCTAGTCCAATGATGTCAAATTCAAAGGGAAAAAGGGGTCACTAAACTAAGAAAGAATCCCTGCAGGCCAAATAGAAAACCACACACTAACA
Organism: Pseudochirops cupreus; assembly: GCA_028627135.1. Classification (NCBI taxonomy): domain Eukaryota; kingdom Metazoa; phylum Chordata; class Mammalia; order Diprotodontia; family Pseudocheiridae; genus Pseudochirops; species Pseudochirops cupreus. The sequence goes on from CM053580.1 coordinate 530,070,732, forward strand.
TTATCTATGGTCTGTATTTTTCAGTCTGGTTTAGTCAGTGCAAACTTTGGATACTTCCGAAGTCCAATCTCCTTATTTAGGCAACAAGATTTACAATATGCCAGGTACTGTTCTAAGCACTGGGGACAGGCCATTTAGGTGGAGCAAGACATAGTGTTGGACTTAGAGTCAGGAAGACAGGAGTTCAAATTCTGCCTCAGACACTTACTAGATGTGTGACCTTGGGCAAGTCTTAACTTCTTTCAGCCTCAGTTTCCTCATCTGTAAAGTGGGGATAAGAATGGCACCTACCTCCCAAGGCTGTTGTGAGGATCAAATGTGGTAATATTTGTTAAATGATTGTGTGCTATATAAATGTGAGCCATTACTATTTTAGAGGTGAATTTTAGAACAGAATATATGCGCCATGAGGATAGGAACTTTCATTTTTAATCAGCATTTTCAAATGTGTCTGGGACATTTTTTTAAAAATATGATTTCACATAGGGAACTTCTGATTTGAGGGTATTCTATTAATGCAAATCAGCACAGAAACTGATAATCTTAAGTTTCCTGGGACACTGAGAAGTTAAGTGATTTATCCAAGGCTACAAAACCAATATGTCAGAGGTTAGGATCCTCAAAGTATACTTTCTCTTTCTTTGGGGTGCTAGCATTCAACAGGCTTGTCCTCCTTAGGAAGACTGTTATAAGATCATAGGACTCAAAGGTCATCTGGTCCAATCTATTCATTTCACAGATGGCAGGAAACTTAATGCTCATCTAGTCCAAGCTCCTCATTTTATTCAGAAGAATACTGAGACCTAGAGAAGGAACTGGCTTTGCCTAAGATGACAGAGCTAAAACGTAGCAGAGCCAGGATTCAAAACAAGGTCCTCTAATTCTAAACTCACTGCTCTTTCTACTACACTGCCCTACCACCAGGATGGCCTTGCTCTTTTTACAAGGAACCTTGTGTAGGTCTCCTACTGATGGAAGTCAGTGTTAATCCAGTTGAATTTGTGGGTCTGTCACAAAGCAAATGGTTTTACCCCATAGCCAAACAACTCAGATGACCTCTGCATGACTACAGCTTGGACCAGAGAATGTAACAGGTTTCTACCTAGCCAGATATGAGAGGGTAGATCAAGGAAAAGTGCTTTCCCAGGGCCCCTAGAAGGGCCCCCTCTGGTTCTTCAAGACCAACAATAGGCAATCTCCTATCTACCTTCATGCCCCTCCCAAAGTGTCTCTCCCAATCTTCTGCTCCAGGGGGGCTCTATTTAAAGGTAATTTCTTCCAACTTAGGCAAGCAGTGAAAGCTTCTAGTTCTTCCTCAGCCTTCCACACTTCTGGAGGTGGCTGAGTCCTCATGGAGCTCTCACTCCAATTGTTCTTCTATTCTAGGGCTGGCTCTACCTGCCTCATTCCTAGCAAGCCCTTGGCCCTGGTCACACTTTGATATCCTTTGCCCAGTGCCTGGCAGGGCATTCCCTGACCAAGCTGCTGCCACCTCTTTCTTCCCTGAGTTCTGTGGTATTGGACACCCCAAGAAGTGGCAGAGAACAAGGTTCCCTGGTTTTTATGCCTGGGCCCTGTAGGGAAGGGGTGGAGCATGGAGAATATCCAGCACAGTTCAGACTACTGAGTTGGACACTTACCAGTCCCCTGCTCTGACGGCCCAAGTGTGTGGGACTGGGATGCAAAGGATTAGGGTTGGAGGAGTTTTAGTAGAATAGATGACTCTAGTTCTTTACCCTGTCATCCTGATTTAGCAGAGGTAAACTACTGCACCCTGACAGCTGAGTCTGCTTGTAACCAGAAAATCATAAAGTCACTTTTTCTCTTCACCATTTCTTTCCTACTGAAGAACCCCAGACTATCCTATCCTAGTTCAATTTGAGCTAGAGTAGCTCTTGCTTGCTAAAACTGGAACAGCACCAATTCTCCCACCTTTCCAGAACTAGAGACCAGACCTATCATGAGAAACTGGTCTCTAACGGGAAATTGCCAAAGAGGGAACAGAGAAGCCAGAGGCATCTGGCAGACTGAGGGAGCCAATTACTGGCCATTGCAAGATGGAGCCTCAGTTGTGAAATATCTGTTTATTGAGGGATCTGGAGGTGCTCAGATCCTGGGGGGGGGAGGGTGAGGAGCAGGGCAGAGAGGGAATGTCCAAGAGATGGGGCCTAGTGGGGAAAAACCTTAACCTCCCTCTTCCTAATCTTCAGACACCGCCCTTAAGGGGTATAAGGGTAGGGGGCAATGATTAATCCCTGAAAGGAAAAAGTCTGGCCTTGGAGGAGATGGGAAAGACCCAGAGCCCACAAATAAGGTCTGCTTGCCTAGGATGTACACAGGATAATAAGAAAGAGACAGAAAAGATGGGAAATGACAGAAATATGGATAAGGAGCTACAGAAAAGGTTTGACTAACTTGGAGACAGGGAACCCCAACCCTCTCCCTGACCAAATGCTCTAATAACGTGTGTGTGTGTGTGTGTGTGTCTGTGTGTGTGTCTGTGTGTGTGTGTGTCTGATCACAGCTAGGGGTATTCTGGGGAAACATAACTGGATATAGACATTTAGACAGGAAGGAAAGGGTGAGACAAAGATGGGGGGGGTCCCATTTGAAAATATAAGGTGATATGGAAGGTAATTATATTAAAAACCTCAAAAGTACTTGGCGTTCCACGGTAGATAAGTGTTCAAAGGATATTGATGGTTTTCAAAAGAACTGCAAACTATAAATGACCAAATAAAAACATACCCCAAATCACTAATGAAATAAATGAAATTAAAACATTTAGGTTTTATCTCACATTCAGAAAGTTGGCAAAGATGACAAAAAATGGAAAGTCATTGCTGGAAAGTCTGTGGAATGTCGGATACCCTAATGCTGAGTTGGTAGTGCTATCCTTTGCTCCAAGAATCCCAGAAAACAATTTGGAAAGATTAAGAAAAGTGAGTATGCTGTACACAGTCTTCAACCAATCCATCCCACTCTAAGGAACTCAAAGAGGTCAAGGACAGAAAGAAAAGTCCAATATAAAACTATTCATAGGGGCATTGTTTGTGCTGGAAAAGACCAGGAATCAAAGTCAGTTACCACTGATTGGGGAAAGGCTGTAACAACTGTGAAACACAAATGTAATGGAATACTATGCAGTCATGATATATATGCACATATATATGGATGATCTAAATGAAGAATTAAGGATTTATATTAATTGATGCATAATGAAATAAATTTAACCAGAAGAAAGATACACACAACTAAAAGAATGTAAATCAAAAGAACACTAAGAGGAAGCTAACTCTTTCTTTAAGTGTAATAACCAATCTGTTCCGTAGAACAGATAATCAAATGCACTTCCCTCCTCTTGTCAGAGAGACAGGGAACTAAAGGGGCAGAATGTTGTGTGCGTAGCCAAAGAAATCACTGTATCTGTTGCTTTTGCTTAACTGTTTTTCTTTGTTACAAAAAAAGGGTTCAAGGAGGACCTATGTGCAAAAATGACTCTGATGAAAATCAAAAGTTATCAATAAAACATTTAAAACAAAACGACCCTTGGGAAAAGGGTTAACAGACCAGAACCTTCGAGGATGCTTTTTAAAAAAGGGTGTGGTGGGGCTCCAAGAACTCCTGGTCATGGGGTGACTGTGCCAGAAACTATGAGAAGGGGCAGGGTGGAGATCTGGCCGAACTTCTGGGGGCCTTGCAAGAAAAAGGGTGGGCCAGGAGGCTGGGCCCCAGCTCTGGGGTTGACAGCTGGCCGTGGCTTTGGCAGCGGTGGGGAGGAGGGTTGGGAAGGGGGTGAGGCCAGAAGGAGAGGGGAAGAGACAGGGACCACACACTGTATTTTCGGTAGTGACGGGGAATGAAAACAACAATAACAACAAAAGGGGTCGTAATTTACAAATCGGAGAAAAGTGGGGGGGAGGGGGGGAGGCGGGCAGGGACCAGGGAAGATGACCGGAAGGGGGGGGAGCGGTGGAGGTCATACGTTTCAGACTGCTGGAAGGAACCTGATAAATGTAGTTGGACTTCATCTTTTTACAGACGAGAAAACTGAGACCCAGAAAAGTTCAGAGTCGGATGGGGAGGGCAGGAGCTCATTCAGGGCCGAGGTGGGTGTTCGAAGGGTCGTACCGAGAGGCTCGGCGGCCTGGGGGGTGGGGGGTGGAACGGCCGATGCCAGAGGGCAGGGGCCGTTTCGTTTCGCCTTTGTGCCCGCGGCAGGAGCTGGGCGGCGGGGTGGGATTGGATTGGGTCGGGGCCCGAACACTCACCGCTCTCCAGCTCGCTGCCCTTCTTGGCGGTGGCCGCGTTCCCCATCTCCGCGGCGCTGGCTCCGGCTCCGGCCGGGTCCCCCCCACCCCCCGCCCCGGGCTGCGGCGCTGGCACGGGCGCTGGCGACCGGGTCCCCCCCCACCCCCCGCCCCAGGCGGCGGTGGCGGCGGCGGCAGCTGTCGCAGGCTCAGCTGGCTCCCGTAGCCCCGTTCCCCCCCACCCCCCAGCCGGCTCCCAGCTCCTGGCTCCCGCGTCTCCCTTGAGCTCGGTAGGGGAACCAGAACCCGAGTCCGTGGCTGCCCGTGACGCCCCACGGTCCCCGCACCCCACTACTCATTGGCCCCCAACACCTTGATTGACGGCCCCGCGCCCGCCATTCATTGGTTGGAGACAATCCTCCCGCCCTCTCATTTGCCCCCGACACAATGACGCCAGACGCGGCCCGCCCGCCGCCTATTGGCCCGCAAACCATCAACTAGGCGGGCCGTATGCCATCATTGGAGACCACCTTGATAGCATCACAGGCTCCACCCTTCGAACCTTTGGATTGGTAGTGGTGGGGTCGGTGGCGTTTTATTTATAGAAGGTTGGGACGGGCTCTCCCGGGAATGTTCGGTGTCAATCCTAGGAGAAGGGGGTGGGGCAAAGCGAAATCTTGCAGGCCCCAAAGAATGGATAGAGGCCGTCCTTGTAGAGGCCTGGCCTAGGCAGAGAAACTAAGGATCCCGAAAACCAGCCGCCTCAACACTCCTTTTCCCGTCATATAGGAGCCATACTGAATGTCTTGGGCAGCCAGCGCCCAACTGACAAGCATTAGGGGCCCCTACTACAGGTCAGAGCTCATCTGGATCTTTCCCAGCTGGATAGGTCCCTGACCTGAGCACCCATTCTCTAATGTTCCGAGGCAGTTTGCCTGGGATTAGGACTCTGAGGTGAGATAGCTGCCACCCCTAGACAATGTTAACATACCCTTCAAGAGCTATCATCCCCCAGTTTAGGAATCGATAAAGTGGAAGGGATAATGAATTAACAACTGCAAGACAGAATTGTATCACTAGAAAGGCAGTAGTCAAATGAAAAGAGCAAGGAAGAGTCAAGAGACCTCTTAGAGGGGGCCTGCCTCTGATATTTCCTATCAGAGGGTAGGCTGATTAAAACATTTTGCAAATGGCAAAGTGCTGTAACAACAGCAAAAGGGGCATCTCACCTTTTTTAGGTTTTAAAAACTTACATAAGTTGCTTATCTATGCTTGTAAAAAGTAAAAAGTCCTGCACCCATTCCCACTTACCTCTGCCTTCCAGCCCTTCACAGAAAAAATCACAAGTACTATCATGTTTCTAAGATCAGTTACAGTACCACCTGTGAACCTACTACATTACTCTAGCATCCTCTATTCAAAGCTCCAAAACTGTGTCAATGTAAATTGACAGACCACACCCCCGTCTTAAAGGCACTCTGCCTGGAAGCAGATTTTAAATAGTTCTTGAATAAGGAGCTGTTATTTCTGTTAAAATAAACCCACACACAGACTACTCAAACCCCCAAACCAGTTTCTGTGTAGAAAATCAACTGACGTTAGAGACAAAAGAGGCTTTTATTTAAAGAGGGGTGGGAAGTAAATCCTTTATTTCGCTCTACAACATTCTTTCTCATCTCCAAAAATTCAGCACCAGTTTTTCCAAAGGATTGGTTGATGTTTTGAGGCTCAAATGAGGGGAAAAAAAACTACTATAGTCCAGCTAAGTGCTTTTTATTTCTCTAGTAACCATAACTTTTAATATAAAACCTTCAATATACAAAATTTCATATGCAACAATAGCCACAGGGACAAAGGACTGATGAGAGAAAAAGAACTGAGGGCTAGAGGATGCACACAGGTCCTCTTTTCCTTAGTCTCCAAAACACAAATACCATCCTGCCCTCCCATAGCCTGAGGAATCATATGGCCCCAGAAGAGGTTAAGTGCAGCCTTCTGGCATTAACTGCTAGTTAAGGGGTGTGGTTTACAGTATGTTTCAATTACTCTTGTCCAGAGAAAATCAGTTGGTTAGTTCTTGATCAAATCCTCTGATCTGGCCAAGAGCTGTGAGGAATGAGTCTTGTTTGACTTGAGTTGGGATTCTATAAGAATAATAGGAAGAGGATGGCCTTATCTTTAAATAGTCCCTCAAAACCCCATTCTTGGCACCTAAGGGAATAGGCCTTTCCAGGAGTTGGCAAGATAGAAGCAGGAATAAAAATCCAGCTAGGTTAAGAGTGGCAATCAGCATGCCACCAAAACTTTGGAAGCCCAATTCCTACCAAGATTATTAAAGAGTAAGTCCAGAAAGTCAGGGCAAATCACTGATTGAAGGTGGTTAGGAACGTGAAGAAACTAATAAGAAACAACATAAGGGGGGTTGGGGAAAGAGAAGATCTCCAGTTATAGGTCAGGAAGCCCATAAGCAACCCAAAACAAGAAAAACCCACCCACAGACCGAATTATCTCTGCAGAGCCATAGTACTCCAAAAGGTCAGGAGAGAAGGCAAAATTCACAATGAGTAAGAGTTAACGTACCATTTGCTCTGCAGGCCTGTAAGAAGACAAGTAAATAGTCTCTCTGTGTTGAACTAATGGACAGACCAATGACAGGTTTTTCTTCCCATAAGGACCAGTTTAACTGGCTTATAGCTATAGCTTAGAGCCCCAACCCAAGTCCTTCAGGCTTGCCCCAGAAATTTTCCAAAAGGCCAAACAAAACCATTCATTTGGCAGAAATCCAGGTCCATCATACTGCTTAGGTCTCATTTTTAGTTAGATGCAATCCATGGAGTTTTCAGGAATGATGCTGGGGGCACAGTCTGGAAGATCTAATCCTTTGGCTGGGGGACAACTCAGAGGTAGCCCCATGTTTAAGACAGGGTCTTGGTTTTCAATGTCCTCCAATTTGTCTGTGGTACTGTCCCAGTTGATATGGAATCGAGTTACTCGGGGATTAGAAGCCAAGATGTTTCGCTGAAGCTAGGACAGAAAAAGAGAGCCTTATCAAAGATTCTACAGCAGAGACCTGCCTTTGTGGCTATTTTCTCCATGTCTCATCTCACCCTCCCCTCAAAAGACAAACCCAGGGACAGTGAACTTGAAAATAGCACAGTGACAGGCTCAGGCCAAACTCTACCTCATGTCAGCTCAACTCTACCACACCTTCTGTTCAATGCTAGGGAGTCTAGAAAGGGGAATTCTTGTTAGTAATAATTCTGCACAGTAAGCCAAGATCATACTGGGATATTCCTTCCCTTGCTCTGGTCAAAGGTTAGGCATGTGGCTAGGACCTGAATAACTGATGTGCTATGGCAAGAAACTCATACTTTTAAGCCACTTAATTGACAGGTTTGGATAACATGATCTTTAAAATACCTTTCAGGATGGACATTGGTTGATGATTCTATTATTCTGCTGTCCTGAACTGCTGGTACAGAAGGAACCAGGCCCCTCTTGAGTTAGAAAACCAACTTACCTGAGCGAAGTCTGGTTTCAGGGGTGGGTTCTCCCGAAGCTCAGGGTTGGTATATTCGTTGTTAACATAGTAGCCAACTCGGATGAACTCCTGCCCATGGTAGGTGCAGGTTATAAGGACCACAGTTACACCTACTGCATCAGTTTCTGGGATTAGGGAGGCATTAGGAGCATCTGCCTGAGAGAGCAAAACAGATTCTATGCTTCAGCATGCTTTGGGGGCAAAAAGGGGAAGTTTCCTCAGAGTTTAGTGCTACTAATTGCTAACCTCTTACCTGAAAGACAAACATGTGGCGCCCTGCTGGGACTGGCCCAACCAGTACTGAGTCTAGTATCTGGTCAAACTCTTCACTCTCTGCTGAACCCACATAAATGATTTTCCATTCTAGGTCTGAAAAGGAACAAAGAAATGTCAAAATGGCTTATGAAAGTAGAAAGGCAGGGAGATGTCTTCTGACATTAATCAATCAATCAAACGTTTATCTAGTGCCCACACATGTCAGGTATTGGGACAAGTGAAGACATATACAAAAAACACATAGAAAATAACCGTGAAAGGGAAGGTACTAGGTGCTGAGGGAATATCAGGAAAAACCCTATGCAAAAGGTAGCACTTGGATTTCCCAGAGCAGAGGTGGAAAGAGACAACAATGTAGACCAGCAAAGGCGGATGGTAGAGTTTGACCACGAATGTGTGTTAAAAATAAGATCTAGCATTTATATGTTGCTTTAAGGTTTGCATAGCACTTTACAAACATTGTATCATTTGATTCTCACAACAATTTTGGGATACCATTATCCCACATTAGTAAGGAAACTGAGGCTAAGGGACATTAAATGACCTGTCCAGGGTCACAGCTACTAAGCATCTGAGGCAGTACTCAAACTCAGGTCTTCCTAACTCCAGATCCAAAACTTTACCTACTGTGCTGCCTTGTTGCCTCTAAGATAATCCGTATATGAAGACTGTAAAGACAGGAAGGGGCAAGGTTGTGAAAAGCTTTAGATGCCTAACAAAGGAGTTCACATTTGATCCTAAAAATAATAGGGAACTCCTGGAGTTTACAGTAGAGGGTTAAATAGTTAGACTTAATCTTCAAAGAATATCACTTTGGTAACTGTGTCTAGGATGGACCATAGTAGAGAGAGACTAGAGGCAAAGATAGCAATTAGAAGGTTATTTTGATTTTTTAAAAAAGATAACTGGGGTTGAGTGACTTGCCTAGGGTTACACTGATACTAAGTGAGACCTGTTTTGAACTCTTGACTCCAGGGGCAGCACTGCATCCATCTGGACACCTAGCTGGCCCTAGAAGGCTATTTCAATGGTCCAGGCAAGAAGTGAGGAAGATTTGAAAGAGGGTGGTAGCTATTCAAGTGGAGACAGGAAATGGATGTAAGAGATGTTAACATAAATACCACTTTTCACTCCAAGTATAGAGATATATAGTCTAAATATTAGCAAGTGACCCCGGAATTTAACAGATTAAATACCTCCCACAATACATCGGAAAGTGAGCTGGATTTGGGATCAGGAGACCTGGGATTGAAACTGGTTCTTTTACTTATTCTATGGCCTTGGGCAAGTTACAACCTCTCTAGGCTTCCTTTTCATTGTGTAAAATAAAGGGGGGGAGGGGTAACAGAGGTGGACTAGCTGGCTTTCCCTTCCAGCTCCAAGTCTATGATCCAATCTATTAAATCCCAGCTTTCTGAGTAACCTTGAGAAAATGTTTTAGGTTCTTCTCTATAAAGTATCTACCTTTCAAGAGCTTATAAGAATGAATGGGATGATCAAGGCTGAATTAAAACCCACACCAAGGCTGGTAAGCAAATAACAGGAACCTGGGGTCATTTAGGGACCTGCCAGCTACATCATAGAGCAGCAGGGAAGGTACCATCCTCTTCTGAACAAAGGATCAGTGCCACAGAGCAGATCCTTTGACAATTGGGCCAGGATTACTGGCTCAGGACTAGCATAAGATTCTATCAGAAAAAGGAGGAAGATAAGGCTGCTCCAAGTTTTAGCAAGTTCCCGAATCATTCAAATCTAGGCAATAAGAATTTTATCATACTCACTTATGGAAAATCAAGCAGAACTTGAAGCCAACATGGGTTAAGAAGCAGGGCTCACAGGCTTTACACTTAAAACCCCAGTTCTCTAATATACACTAATAGTGCCTCCTTTCACCCAATGAAACAAGTACATTCAAGAGAAATGAACCACAACTGTTGGATAGGTCAGTTATCTCCGGTGAATGACAATGCCAACCAAAGCAACTATCTTAAGTTCCAAGTATATCCAGGGCAAAGTTATAGAAATGCAGAGGGATTTGGCAGCTAAACCTGAAATCATTTTAGATGCCTTAAAGTTACAACCCTAGGCTCAAGATGCCTGGGAAAATTTTCAGAAGCCATGATTTCACAGAATGTGATTACTTTGGGACAACATCCTTGGTGGAGTATCCTTTTAAGAAAAAAGCTTCTGACCTTAGGTAAACGCATCCTGGAGAATTTCTTGCTAAGGTTCTTCTACAACACCAAGTCCTTTGTTTCTACAGCAACTACTTGCTTTTCTACCTTTTCAATTTAACTGGAGTCTAGAGCAGAGGTTCTTAATTTTTTTTGTCATGGACACCTCAGAATAATGTTCGAAAATACATAAAACCATAGTATCATAAAGGAAACTGGTTTTATTGAAATAGTCATCAAAATTAAAAACAAAAATCCAATTCATGGACCCAGGTTGAGAACCTGTCGCTGGATTCAATTTGTGAATCCAGTTAGATCCAGTAAAACACCTAAACTTTAGGAGTGAGTATCAGATATATTTCAGAACACCTGGGTTCTACAACTTGCTGAACTATAATTACTGCCTTTTCAGAAGAATCTTGGACCAAAAAATAAAGTGAACTGCTCAATTTCTAAAATGAGCTGCTTTAGTTATTTTAAGTTGCTTTATGGAATGTTGACAAGGTTGAGTGGGGGGTGAAAAATGGTTTGTGTTGGGAAAAAGAGGATCAGCTAACAGAGGGAGTTTGTTACATGGTTTCTTGGATCTTAGAACTGGAAAGCTGTGACTTCTTTATCACCTTTAAAGAATAGCATGCCCTCTCTTTAGCCTCAAGAATTCTTTGCAAAAGGCAAGAAAAAGGTGTTTTTCAAAAGGAGAATGTGAATTTCCTAGGTGATCAAGTCACTAACAGATTCAGGTATGCAATTATTGACTTCCAATTCTCAAGCTAGAAATCAGGCTTCCTTAACCATAAGTTTTATGCCATACCTTTAAAAAAGAAGGATGGTAATATTGTTCCTTTTTCAGGAATATGACAAGAATGAAGAACACTGAGTCAGGAGCTGGGAGACTCAAATTCTAGCAATTACTCTTCTACTTAACCATGTGACTTTCTGCAAGTTAACTAAGAATTTAGTCTCTTCAAACTATTGATTCCAAACAGCATCTTTTAAGGTCTTCAACATAAGAAAAACTAAGGCCTATATGAATAGCATATGGCCCTTGAAGTGGCAAAGATGATGTTGCTAATGGCTAAAACAGTTGGATTTAAAATTCTCTATCTTTTTATATCCTGCCTTATTAAAGTCTTTTCTACTATCCCCACAGGCAAAGGGATAGTTTAGTAAGAGTACAATGGAAGTTGAGTGTTTCAGTCTGTTCCTAGTTCATTGAGATTCACTGAGTAACTGGCCATTTTGTTAGTATCTCAAAGGAGAGAACTTTACTCTTTTTGTCTCAGCCTTCTCAACTGGGAAATGAAAAAGGTGTTGCCTTTTATGTTCTTTAGTTTAATGAGACCATCTTTAAAAGTACTTTCATGAGGGGGATACAAGGTTACAACCTACCAAGTACTTGTTTAAATGATACTTCCTCAAACCACAAAGCCCCCTCTTCTAAAAGCACATTTTTGGAGATATGTATGTAATGTTCTTTGTATACTTTTAAAGTACTATATAAATGAAATGTTTAAATATTATTGCCATTCTCAAATAATAGACACCTCTCCCCCCCCACTCATGGAACCGTCTACTCCTTTAGTAGCAGAGCAGTAGGAATGGCCCTTTAGGAACAAGCCAGGTAACAACTAGACCCCCGGATATAGGGCAGGGCTCCATGCTAATTCAGGAAGCTCTAGAAGAGTAGAGGGCAGGAAAGATTAAAGAATTGTCCAGCACTGGGGCATTTAGGAATCACAATCTAGAAGGAAATGAAACGTAAGGCACTGCTGAGGGCAGATTGGAGACATCCAGGAGGAAGCCATTTCGGGTTTTAGTATACCCATTCTTTTAATAGGTGTAAAAAGGCAACAGAAATGAATGAGAGTAACAGGGATAACCTCCTGGAGGCTGGAAGATAGAAAAGGTACATGAAGCAGTAACAAGCAGAAGGGTAGACATCCGGCTCACTTCAGAGGGCTGATACAAAATCCTTTGTAAAAGTAATACTAACTCCTGGAACTCAGTGGCACCGAGGACTCACTTTTCTATTGCTCATTTTAAAGTTTGCAAAGAGTTTGGTATTAGAGGAGAAATCCAGGGCTCAGAAGGCTTAAAATGCCTTGCCTAGGATTATATAGGTTAAGGATCTGCCAACAAACATTGAACTAAGCGCCGACCACCCAGGTCGGGTGTCGGGGGCCCAAATATCAAAGTGAGACAGTCCCCCTGCCCTCACCGCGTTTGTGTTCTACTAGATTAAGAGAACAGAGTAGTTTATTAATGTGCGCATTGGTATTATGCGGAAGATTTAGGATCCCACAGGGGCAGGGAGGGAGCCCTATCGTGGGAGTCAGCATAAAGGAGTACCCTCCGTCAGGAACGCGCGGGGAGGAGACTAGGAGATCCCGTGGTGGGGGGGAGGGGAGGGCCAGGGCTCACCGTCGGCCAAGGCCTCGCTGCACTCGAAGCTGATCTCGAACTGGAAGGGGCTGTGGAAAGGGCTCGGATTCTCCAGCACCGACACGTTCAGAACCGAAACTTTGGCCATGGCCTCGCGGAAGCAGGAATGAATGACACCTTCCAAGCAGCAGCCGCTGCCGCCGCCGCCGCCGCTGCCGCTCTCCCTCTCGCGTCCCCTCCGCGCGGTTTCCACACCAGACTGAGGCGGCATTCCCCCTCCCCTCCCCCACTCCACCCGCCCCGCGCCCCCTTCAAATAGCCGGCTCCGCCCCCCGGCCAATCCGCTCCAACGCTTTCCTCGGCGCGAGCTTCTAGGGGCCAATACATGGTCGCCCGTCGAATCGCGTTAAATTCCTTTCCAGCCAATCGGCTGTGCTCCCTCTCCAGCACGCGCGCGCCCGATTCTGCACGGACGGGGGCGGGGGTGTGTGTGTGTGTGCATTAAGGCAAAGTATCATCCCTCTTTTGGCGCCCCAGCATGACCGCTCTCTCTTCTAGTTGCCAGCCAATCCCCGACGCTTCCGCCTGAGCAGTAAACTCGTAGCTGAGCGCAGAGTGAGCGCGGGGATTCTTGGGACCAATTGGCGTTGGGGGGATGGCCTTCGGGACGGGCGCTCGGCCCCGCCTCTTTTTTCCTTCCATTTGCGCTACTTTTTACCTTCGGGGTATGGAGGGGGCTGGGGAGAGGAAGCAGAGCAGCTAACTGCCGAGTGGGGGCGCGAGGCGCTAGAGGAACTCTGCGGCACGGGCTCTGCGAGCTCCCGTAGTGATTGACAGAGGGGGGAGGAGAAAGAGAGTTTTGCCCGAAGGAGATTGGTCCAGCCGATCTTGGGGGGCGGGAGCAGGAGGAAAGTGAACCCGTAGTAAGCTGAAGCGGCGGTTACACTTAGACCCCGCCTTCGGTTGCAGCTGACGTTTTCCGCCCTTAGTGAGCGTCCTGGGCGTTTGGGCGGAGCGGCCGAGTAATCCTGGCCCTTTCCCTGGAGAACCTCTGGTTCTTTGCTCCACTTCCAGCTCACTCGGGATCGCAGCCGGGATCGGTTCACGGAAGCTTCGCAGAGCCGCGGTTTCTAGAGCCTCAAAGACCTTAGAGGTCGTTTAGTCCCACCCCTTTGTTTACAGCCGAGGCCCCAAGAGTGTGATTGGCCCAAGGTCACAGAGGCAGTCAGGTACGGAGCTTGGATCCCAGTCCGGGCCCTCTGTCTCCCAATACGGCCTTATTGCCTATCGCATCACGCAGGAAGCAAATGGCAGTAGCAGCCGCTGGAGCCCAGCAGTGACGGCAGTACTCTTTCTGCCACATCTCCGGAGAGATTTCACCGAATTCTGGGCCTATTGCCCATTTAACATATGCAACCGATGCCTTGTAGGTATCTCCGCCTCAGCATGTGCAGAACATCTCTTCTAACTTTTTCTTGGAATCACGTGTGGACGGCACTGCCGTTTTCCCAGCCACTCAGGCGAGAAACCGTGGAATCTCCCACGAGTCGGTCTTGCTTCCCTTCCCTGGCGGCCACGTCTCCGTTCTGGAATCTGCCTCTGTAGCATCTCTCCCATCATCTTCTTGGCAAGGCCACTACCCTAGTAGGGAAGCTCCTCATCTATCTTGCCTGGACTCCTACTACAGTAGGAGTAGCTTCCTAACTGGTCTCCCAGGCTCCAGTCTCTCCCCTCTCCAGTGCATCCACCACACAGATTAAAATGGGATTTCCTCCCCTCAATATGACTTTACACAGGTTGCCCCCTAAACTTGGAATGCTTTCCCCCCTCACTTCCATCTCTTATGTTCCTTTGCTTCCCTGGAGGCTCAGCTCAGGTGCCATCTCCTGGAAGAGGCCAACGTGTATGTGTTTCGTATATATTTTGTATTTATTTGTGTATGAATTGTCTCTCCCCAAAAGAATGAAAATTTAGTACAGGATGTGACACGTAGTAGGCACCTTAGTAGATACTTGTTGAATGGATGGAATAGTATAGACTGAGTCAGTAAGAATTCAGTTCTAATCCTATCTCTGACACAAGCTGTGAGACAGTGGGCATAGATCATTTAACACCTTAGATGCTCACTTTCCTCATCTGTAAAATGCAGTAATAATACTTATAGTACTTCACTTTCTCACATGACAGTTGTGCTTAATAAATTATTGCATGAAGGAATGTCTCAAGTGATCGTTTGTAAAGTACTCTTCTGACTTTAAAGCAATATACAGATATCAGCTAACTTGACCTAGCATATGAAAGGTACCTGAAAGGAATTCGAAGATGAAAAATATTTTAAGTACTGAAGGACGGGTAAGCACTATAGTGGGAGACTTTAAAAATGTCAGTCTCTCTCATGATGGAAAATGCTATTCACATCCAGAGAAAGAAGTATGGAATCTGAGTGGAGATTGAAGCATACTCTTCTCTCTCTCTCTCTCTCTCTCTCTCTCTCTCTCTCATTTCTTTCTCGTGGTTTTTCCCTTTGGTTCTGATTCTTTACACTGTGACTAATATGGGAATGTATTTAATATGATTGTACATGTTTAGCCTATAACAAATTGCACGCTGTCTTGGGGAAGGGGAAGGAGGAGAGGGAGAAAATGTAAAACCCAAATCTTATAAAAGTATAAAAGAGGGAGAAAATGTAAAACTCAAAATCTTATAAAAGTGAATCTATAAAAACAAATTTAAATATATATATTTAAAAAATCTGTCTCTGCCTTCAAAGAACTTATGGTCTATTTGGAAGTGAGGATGGGATAGAATAGAAAATATGATGCAAAATAGAATGTAATAGGGCAAAGGAAGGTTTAGAGTACTCTAGAAATATTTGAAAGGGAGGAGATAACTCAATTGGAAAGATCTGATGTTCCAAAACCCTCATTTTATAGATATGGATATTGGGGGCCTGAGAGGGGATATATCTTGACACTTAAATAAGTGGTAGAATTGGGATAATAATTGCTTACAATTTTAAAGAAACTTAAACTTTATAAATCACTAAGTTATGTAATTACTCAATATTGTCTACTACAAATTCCTGTTATACAACCTCAACTGGGCCCTCACCGCTGCTAGGTAATCTTTCTGTACCTCCCTTTTCAAGTCATTATCCCACTCTCCACAGTGTCTCTTCCAAAGCTTTTCATTCCTCCTCAAACATTCCATAGCTCCTCCTTCCTCTCCCTTCTCAATTGAGATCCTTGCCTTAAATTTTACAGAAAAAATTGAGGCCATTTTTCCTGAGTTTCTTCTACCCTTTTCCTCACCTCCCATCATTTGGATACTTCTACCATTATCTCCTTCACCTGTCAGATCCTAAGAGGTGGCCATACTCCTTGCCAAGGCCAGCCTGTCTACCTGAACAAGTGATCCTATTCTATCCCTTCTTCTTCCAGCAGATAACCACCTCTGTCGTCCCCACTCAATCATTTATCTTTTTTTTATTAAAAATTTTTATATTGCAAAATCTATTTCCATATTAACCATATTTTTTTAAAAGCAAGAAAAAGAGAAAATTGCACTTTAATTATACTTCCTTATTTCTCCCTCTGGAGATATGGATAGCATTTTAAAATCATGAATCCTTTAAAATTGTCTTAGATCATTGTATTGATGAGAGTAGCCAAGTCTTTCACAGATGATCATCATTACAACATTGCTGTTACATTGCACAATGATTTCCCTGTTCTCACTTCACTTTGCATCAGTTCATACAGGTCTTGCCATATTTTTCTGAAACCACCCCCTTCATTATTTCCTATAGCACAGTAGTATTCCGTTACAATCTTATACTACAGCTTGTTCAGCCATTCCCCAATTGATGCACATCCCCTCAATTTCTAATTCTTTGCTGCCACAAAAAATTGCTATAAATATTTTTGTGCACATAGGTCCTTTTTCTTTTCCTTTAATCTCATTGGGATACAAACCTACTAGTGTTATTGCTGGGTCAAAGGGTTTGCACTGTTTTATAGCCCTTTGGGTCTAATTCTCCAGAATGATTGGACCAGCTCAATACTCCAACAGTTCATTAGTGTACCTATTTTTCCCTCATCTCTTCCAGCATTTGTTATTTCTGATAGGTGTGAGGTAGTACTGCAGAACTGTTTTATCAATCACTTATCTTCAGTCTCTCCCTATTGGTTACTTCTTTTCTGCCTAAAAACATGCCCATGTCTCTCCCATCCTCAAAAAACCTCTTACCTTGATCCTTCCATCCCTACTTTCCTTCTATGAAAAGACTGCCTGGGCTAGGTGGTGCAGTGAGTAGAGCACTGGCCCTGGAGTCAGGAGGACCTGAGTTCAAATTTGGCCTCAGACACTTGACATACTTACTAGGCGTGGGATTTTGGGCAAGTCACTTAACCCCAATTGCCCTCCAAAAAAAAAAAAAGACTGCCTGCAATAGATACCTCCATGTTCTCTCTTCTCACTCTCTTCTTAACCCCTTATAATCCGGATTCCAACCCTATAATTCCTCTGTCTGATTAGCACCAATCTTCTGATTACCATATTTAATGACTTTTTTTCAATCCTGATTCTTCTTGACTGCTCTGCAGATTTTGGCACTATTGTTCACTCTCTTTTTCTTGATATTCTCTTCTTTCCAGGTTTTTAGGACAACATTGTCTCTTGGTTCTCCTACCTATCAGACCACTCCTCAGTCACCTTTGCTGGATCCTTATCCAGATCATGTCTTCTTCCTGTAAGTGTCCCAGAGGTTTCTATCCTGGTCCCTCTTCTCCCTGTATATTCTTCACTTGGTAATTTCATCAATTCCCATAGATTTAATTAGCATCTGTATGCTGATAATTCTCCAGTCTGCCTATCCTGCCCAACCTCTCTGCTGACCTCCAATCTTGTACTTCCATCTGTCTTTTAAATATCTCAAAACTGACTGTCTAGTAGACATCTTAAATACAATATATTGAAAACTGACCTCATTTTCTTCTCCCCTCAATCTTGCCCCCCCCCCCCCATGTTTCCTATTACTGTTGAGGGCACCACCAGTCCCCCAAGCTAACAACCTGGGAGTCATCCTGGATTCCTCACTATCTCCACACCCCCAGCCCCATATCCAATCTGGCAAGGCGTGTCGATTTTGCCTTCCTAACATCTCTCTTATATGCCTCATTCTCTCTTCTCACACTGTCATCATCCTGGTGCAGGCCTCATACCTAGACTATTGAAGTAGCCCACCTTAAGTCTCTCCTCACTCCAATCTATTCTTTATTCAGTCACTGCAATGAATTTCCTAGAGTGCTGGTCCGACCATGTCATACCCCTATTCAACAAACTCCAGTGACTCCTTATTACCTTCAGGACCAAATATAGAATCCTCTGGCATTCAAAGCCCTTAATAACCCACCTCTTCCCTCCTACCTTTCCAGTCTTCTTAATCTTAATTACCATCCTGCATATTTTGTTCCAGTGATACCAGCCTCCTGGGTATTCCACAAACAACACTCCATTTCTTACCTCTAGGCATTTTGTCAGGCTCTGCCTCATGCCTATAATGCTCTCCCTCCTCATTTCTGCTTATTGACTTCCTTGGCTTCCTTTAAGTTCCTACTAAAATCTTATTTTCTACAAAAAGCCTTTCACAACCCTTCTTAGTTTTTGTGACTTCCCTCTTTAAATTGTTTCCTATTTATAAATATTTAAAAACCTTTAGGTTATTTCTTTTATCCATGTATATAGCTTGTTCGTACATATTTACTTGCATGTTGTCTCCCCCTTTAGATTGTAAGTTTCTTGAGGGGAGAGACTACCTTTTTGCCTCTTTTTGTATCCCCAGTGCTTAACAAGTGCCTGGCACATAGTAGATGTTAAGAAATGTTTATTGACTGATTTTTTTTGCAACTCTTGTGAGGTGGGTAGTACAAATATTGTTACCTCTGTTTTTCAGATAAGAAACAAGTTCAGAAAGGGGGGACCGACTTGCCCACAGTGACATAGCTAGGAAGTATCAGAGCCATGAATAGAACTGACATTTTCTGACTCCAATGGCCAGGGCTTTTCCCACTACATCTTACTGCTTTCTTTTGTATAATTTGCTAACTGAATGTATGACCTGAGGCAGGTCTCTTGACTTCTCTGGTCCTCATTTTCCCTATCCATAAAATGTATTAAGAGTTGGGGTTCTTGATCCTCTTTGTGTCATGGAAGTCTTTGGAAGACTGGTTGTGGTACATGCAATATCTTAAACCCTGTCCCAATGCAAATTAGACTAGTTTTCCTCAAAAGATATTGAGACTATTCTCACAGCTTGGTTGGTTCAAAGAACTATAAAGGTTTCAGTTGTTGACATCAATTCCTCGTCATGTAGGTACAAAACAGCAGGGGGAGGAGAGGAGGTAGCTCCAGGTGCAATCTATGATGCTTGACTGGTGAATCATGGACATGGGCATGGGCAACTCAGATGAGGGAGCTTTGCTCAGCTGAATAACTTGAGGTGTTCTCAATGCCTGTCTTTGTTGAATCTCCTGCTATGTATTACTAAGTAATGACCTATTGTTGAATGACCTACAAGTGTCTCATTTTGACCCAAGATCAACAACAACCTATACTACCAGGGGCCTGGCCTGAGTCAGGTCTATTCCAGAATCCTGGAGTGACCCATGGACCCTATCTCAGAATAATGTTTGTAAATATAATGTATAAAAGTATAAAGCAAACTAATTATGTTGAACTATACTTACCAAAACGTTAAAAACAAAACAAAACCAGACCCTGGTTTAAGAACTCTTGGACTAGAAAGTTTCTTTTTCTTAATTTTAAAGTTACATGTGTATTTTTTTAAATCTGCAAAAATCTGCCTGCTTTCTCCCATTCCCCAATTGACAACAACAACAAAATAACAAGAACAATAAACAAAATTCCTGTTACAAACATGTGTAATCAAGCAAAACAAATCTTTACACTGACAATACCTGAAAAAATATCTCATTCTGCACTCTGAGACCTTCATCTGTCAGGTGGGTAAGCATGTTTCATCATTAGTACTCTGCAATCATGGTCGATCATTAATAAGTGTACTTAATTCAAATTCTTTACAATATTATTGACCTTGTACAAAGTATTCTTTTTATTTCATTCTGTATCAGTTCATACAACTCTTCCCAGGTTGCTCTGAAGCCACCTCATTATAATTTCTTACAGAAAAATAGTATTCTATCACATTTTTTTTACTGTAACTTGACCAGCCATACCCCAATTTATAGATACACAGATTCCCATTCATTGTCACCTCAAAATGAGTTATAAGTATTTTTTAAGCTAAAAGTATTTTGTACATCTTTAAGTTGGAGTTTATTTTTATTTAGGATTGCTCTCTTAATCTAACCTCTAATCTGCCCTTTTTCTCTTCTATTTCTTTGTTGAGTGAAATGTATTTCTGTATTCAATTTTCAGTGTGTGTGTGTGTGTGTGTGTGTGTTTTCTTCTTTAGCCAGTTCAGATGAAAGGGAGCTTCAAGTATTAGCCATTGCCTCTCCTTCCCTTCTTTTTCTTTGAATATCTATCTACTGCCACACTCTAATTATGTAAGATAATTTCCCCTAACCATCTTTTCCCTCTCCCCTACTTCCCTCTTCTCTTTCTATTCTTTTCTTAAGATCATTACAATGTAACCAAACCACTCCCAGGACTTTTGCTAATTAGACTCCTATGCCCTTTGATGAAGATAGGGTTGATAAGGGAGACCTATATATCATCTCCCCATATTTGAATTAAGCAGTTTATCCTTGTGTAGACTCTTCTGGTTGTTTATTTGTGTTTATCTTTCTGTGTTTCTCTTTACTCCTGTGTTTGAACTTCAGATTTTCTATACAGCTTTGGGCTTTTCATCAGGAATACTTTGAAGTCTTTTATTCCATTAAAGATTAAATTTTTTTCCCATGTGGGATTATACTAAGTTTTTCTGGACAAGTTATACCTATATCTTTTGTTTTCTAGAATGTTATATTCCAATTTCTCTGCTCTTTTATAGTTGCGGTTGCAGTCACATGTTATTCTTGAGCTCTTTCTGGCTGCTTGAAAGGGTTTTTTCTTTGACCTGGAAGCTCTGGAGTTTGGTTATAATGTTACTGGTAATTTTCAGTTGGAAGTTTCTTTAGAAGGTAACCAATAAATTCTTTGTTTCCATTTTGCCCTCTAATTCTAAGAGAGTTGGGCAGTTGTAAGATTTCTTGACACTTTATGTCTAGGCTCTTTTTTTCTTGTCTATGGCATTCCGATAGTCCAGTGACTTTTCTCTTTAATCTATTTTCTACCTCAGTGGTTTCTGCTGTGAAATATGTTAGATTTTCTTCTTTATTTTCAGTTATTTAATTTGTTATCTAATAGAGTCATTTGTTTCTGTTTTGACCCATTCTAATTTTCAAAAACATTGCTTAGGCATGGTTTTGTACTTCTTATACCAAGCTGTTCATTACCTTTCTGATTCTTTCTTTGTTGTTCTCATTTTTGTTCCATTTTTTTCCTTCTAATGCTCTCATTTCATTAATAAAAATTTTTAAACTCTTTTAAAAAACTCTTGCTTCATCTCTTCTAGGAATTCTAATTGAATCTGTGCCCACACTGTGGTTTTGTGTTTTGGTTTTTTTTTTTTTTTGAGGCTCTGCTTTTAGATGTTTTAGAGTAAGTATCTTCTAGGTTTGTGTCTAGGGTATCCCTATTACCATGATAGCTTTTTATGGTGGAATTCTGTTTTTGTTTGCTAATTCTTCCAGGTAGCTTTCTGACTTTAGACTTGGTGTTAATTAAGCTTGGGCTCTTCATCCTTCTGGATCGAAGTTCTGAGCTGGTCCTATTGCAGCTTTTTTGGAGGTATTAAGTGTTGTGTTATTCTATCAGGGACAGTCCAGGCTGGGAACTGTCAAAGTTTCAGTGCTCCCAAAGTAGTCTTGTCCAAAGCAAAATCTGTTTGATAGCCCTCTTCTTCCCCCTGCCAACCTCTGCAAATTCTTGACCTGCTCTTGGGTTGTAATGCCAAGCAAAGGCAACTTCCAAGGTTCGGATTATCAGCATAGCAAACCCCATTTATTCAGCAAACATTCACAGAACAGAGAAAGTCAAAATACAATGCAACTTGTTCCTTTAGCAAGTAAATTCTCAATTCAATCCAGGTACTACTCCATCCTTAGATAGTACATTCATTTAGTCAGTCAAAGTCTCTTCTCAAATGGAGATTAGTCTCCAATCATAAACAAAGTACATTCATTTGGTCAATCACAGAACACACAAAAAAAAAAAACCTCAAAGGCTTCCCACCCCTGAATCTCAAAAGGAGCAGGAGAA
>CM053580.1:530099085-530123613 GCA_028627135.1 Pseudochirops cupreus
TCCCCCCCCCCCCCCCCCCGGGTGGCCCTACGTCACAACCAGGGAATGGAGACAGAGGCCACTGGGGATAGTTCCTGCCCTAAGTCTCTCCCAAGCACAGAAAGAGGGGAATGTTGTGTGGGGGAAATGGTGATGCAGGGCCTTTGGATGGTCCTTGCCTTCCCCAACCTGACATCACTGCCATTCAACCCAGGGGCTCCTGGCGAAGTGAATTTAGCACTTCCAAAACAGGGTCACTCTCAGTCTTATCTAGGAGAGCAAGAGATGAAGACCGACCAGGTTCTCCTTCTTGCTGTCCTCCCCACCCCTGCCCCCAATGTGGGACAAAGCCACCATTCTTTGGTTTGACCCCTTCTCCCCCACATGATGGGGACAAGCCAGCCCCAGCTCCCCAGGAGGAGGGAGGGGGTTTCTAGCAGCAAAAAGGATTCCCCGAAGACCCCTTATCTCTCCTCCTACCACACATACTTATTCCCCAATTACTCCCTGGAGCTCCTGTCCCCCAAACCAAGAAGTTAATGGCAGCAGCAGGCTGAGACCCAAAGATGTTAGAAAACTCATGGCACTTGTGAGAAAAGTGGTAGGGGGAGGGTGTGAGGTGGAGGGAGCAGGAATGGGGAGGGGCCACCCTTCAGGAAATGGCCACAAGGGACTCCAGGGACCAGGGCATTGTAGCAACACTGCACAGCTGGGCTGTCCCATTCCCACTCCAAGAGGCATGGAGAGGAGCCCTTAGGTGAGGATGGTGAAAAAAAGGGCAGAGAAGAAAAGACAGTATAGCAGGGAGAGGCACACATGAGAGATTCCCCCCCCCCCCCAAACCAGTTTCTAAGAAGTGGAGGTTTGGAGAAACGGCCCAGCTGAAGTGTCCTTCAATGCCTTCCCCTCCGGGGACCTCTCACACTTTCCAGACGGGGCAAACTCCAGCATTCCACATCCTGACCCCAAATTCATGGACACGAAACTCCCATCTTACCCTTCCCTATTCCAGCACCTGGGGAGTGGGGGTATTTGCCTTTTTTTTAAAGCTCTTCCATTAACCCCTCTAGACAGAAAAATGACGCCTTTATCCCTTTGCTGGCCCTGAGGCCCAGAAGCAATTTGCAGTTAACAGAACTTAAAGAGACGGTGTGGCCGCCTCAGGAAAGCATCTTTGGGTCGGAGGGATCTCCCCTTGGCAGGGAGGGACGGGCGAGAAGAGGGAAACGGGTCCCTATTCCTGGAGCAGGCGGCGGGACGCGTGCCCCGGGAGAGACGATGCTAGGGGCTGGATTCGGAGGGAAATGACAGGAACATGGCGCCAGGAAGGAAAAAGGTTGTCTCTTTTGCTTCTTGTTTTTGTTTTGTTTTCTGTCTTTTGATTGTAAAAAGCTGCCATGGAGGCCCCCACTCCAACCTGGCCAGGATGCACGCACAAGCAGAGAGAAGTCTTGGCTGCTGGGTGGGTAGGTGGGTGGGTGGGCAGGTAGGTGGCTAGTGCTCTGGTTGGTGGAGAGCCAGAGCTGGCCTGGGCTGTGGGCTCCCAGTGGCTTCAAGTGATGAGATTTTTTTTTTTTGTAATTTTTTTCTTTTCCATTTCGTTGAAATATTTACAGCAATGGGGGAGGAGGGTAAGGGTAAAGAGGCCCCCCGCCCCAGGGAGAGTTCCAGACCCAGGATCTACTCCCCAGAGATCTGAGCCCACAGAGGTGGGAACTGCCCCCCCTGAGGGGTCACCCCCATGGGCAAGGGGCCCCATGGGGGGTTGTGCTTAGTCAGGAGTCACCCTGGGGGGGTCAGTGGGTACAGTCTTGGGGGGGAGCTCAGAGCAGGCTTGCTTCCAGGGAGGGAATGAGGGGTAGTTGGCTCAGAAGAAAGTTCAACATTTAAACCTCCAGCCGCACCCCTCAATTTCCCTCCTGGGGTTTTCCCTTGGGCTAGAACCTCCAGTTTCAGGGGAGTAGGAGGATACACAGAAGGCTGTCCATCTGTCCTTTGCCCTGAAATTCTTCCTTGGGGTGGGGCCTGCAAGGTTTCTGGCTGTAGAAAGGAGCCACTGAAAGGTTTGGCAAAGTGGGGTTTTGGCAACCGCTTTACCCCTGGGCAGGGAATCTAGGAGGGACTGTGCTCCTCCAAATTCTTGCCCATCTACCCCCCAGGGGGCTCTCAGCTTATCCCCACAATACTCCCCCAAAACAGCTGGTGCATGTGGCTGTCAGGAACTCCTGTGTACCCTGTACATCAGAGACCCTGCCCCTTCAGAGTCCCCTAAAAGGGGAGTGGTAGGGCCCATAGGTGAGGGGTACATATGGAGAGGACAGCCTGTCTCACACCCTGTTTAGTTCACCCTCTATCCCCCAAAGTCCTCCCCTATCCAGGGTCCCCCTCCCCTGGCATTGGGCCACCCAGCCCTCTGAGTCCATGGGGCCCCTCAGAGGCTGGTGACCAGCTGCATCTGGCCATCACCATCAGGCCCTGGCCCCTCCAGGCCCGGGGCAGCCAAATAGCCTTCATGGCTAGGCCGCCGCACCTGGTAGTAGCCCTGCAGGGGGTTCCGGGCCACCAGGGCCGGTCGGGAGGTGTAGTAGATTTCAGGAGGACCAGGTGGGGCTGGAGGGGGTGGAGGAAGGGCCTCACTAGGCCCCTCTGGGCTACTGTCCGGGTAGGAGGGCGAGTCCCGAAGGTTGGCCCCACTGGCATAGAGCGAGTCCCGGCCAGGAGGGGAGGAGAGGGGTCGGCTGACTGCCCCATCCTCAGCCGCACAGCTCTCTGATTCATCCAGGTCGCTCTGATACAGCACCGACTGGGCCCGGGGCAGCAGTAGGGGCTCCTCCAGGGCTTTGTAGAGCAGTTCGATCTCGGCCCGATCAGCCCCTCCAGGCACCCCTACCTCTTCATCCCCACCACTACCTGGCACTGGTGGCACTGGGGGCTCAGGAGGTGGGGGGCCCTTGGCTGCCCCACTGCTACCCCTGAGATTGTTGTGCACCAGCTCTGAGATGATCATCTTCTCAAAGGCAGCAGCATCAGCCAAGTTTCGTCCTCGGGGTGGTTCTGGACCCCCATCCCCAGGGGGAAAGTCGCCGCTTCGTAAGGAGTAGCTGTTGTTAAAGTTACCATTAAGTGGAAGGGTGTCCATACCGCATGCATCCCGGCCTCCTAGAGGGTGTTCTGTAAGATAGAGAGGCACTGGTCAGGAGGAAGGGGGCAGAATGGATGGGTACATGGCTGGAAGGAAGCCATGGGGGGCTGATGAGGAAGGGAGCATGTGAGGGAGAGGGGCCAGGCTGTCTTCTCAGTCACTCTCTAGGACTCATCCCATCACCCTGGGGAGCTGAGCCCTTCCCACTCCTTACCTCCACCTGCGGCTGGGGATACTATTCCCTGCTCCAGCTACTTCCACCAGAGAACTAGCCTTCCCAGGGCCATTCTATCACTCTTCAGGAATTCTCCAGGGGATCCTGAGGAGTCATAGCTAGGGGGTTTGGACACTTAGGGATATGAGGGGCCAAGCTTGACCCTGCCTAGAGAGGAGGGCAATCCTGTATGTTCTGACCCACACTTGAGGCCATCCCCGTCTGGCAGCAGTAGCTACTGCCTTAGACTGTCTCCCACCTCCTGAAATATTACTGGAAAAGGGTAGGACGTACTGGGCTCCCGGTAGCTCCCTGTAGGTTTGCATGAGGAGAGAAAAGAGAGAGGGTTAGAATGAGATTGGTCCAAAGATACCATCTCCCAACTTCAAACACCCAGCCCCCAATCTAGAGGGTCCAGTTTCTTTTTTTATAGCAACTCAATTTTCTTTAGTTGCTTGAGGTTCACAAATACTTTCCTCAGAACAACTCTGAGGCAAGTATTATACCCATTTTATAGATGAGGAAACTGAGGCTCAGAGACATGAAGGAAATTGTCCATGGTCACATAGTAAGCAAAAGAGCTGCATTTTGAGCCCAGTCCTCCTGATTCCCAAGTCCCACATTCTTTCTGCTACAACCAACCATGCTGCCTCTCTCAGCTCTGTCCCCATAGGTAATCCTTTTACCTGGGGAGTTGAAGACAGGGGGTGAGGAGGGGTTGAAGCCCACAGACTCAGCAATGAGAGTATTGTAGGGGCTGGTCCCACCTCGAGGCTGCAGGACAGGGTTGGTTAGCAGGTGGTTCCCCATGGTGCCTAGCAGAGGAGAGCCTGGTGTCAGAGATCACCAAACAGTTCAGTCTGACAGAATTTCAGGGTCAAGGAAAGGAAACTGAGTGCAGAGTCGGGAAGGGCAATGGTGTTGGTATCTCACCTCGGTTCAGGGTCGGGGTACTGTTGATGTCTCCAGCCATGAAGGATGACTCTGTCTGCTTCCTCACGGTGTCATTCCACATCCTTCGAATTCGGCTCTGGGAACACAACATGGGATGTGAGATGTGGCTCAAACACCCTCAGTGCCTAGGCTGGCTGACCCTTCCATGACAAAATTAATCTGACCTTTCCTTCCTTAGTGGATAGCCTCATCATCACCAGCCCTGTCCCTGGGCAGCTTTCCCAGCCCCTAGGTACCTGGGTTCCCGTATAGTAGCGGTTGTTGCTGCGCATAGCAGAGGTCTTGAGGGAGCCGTGAGCGCCTCCGGGGGGTGGTCGGATGCAGCAGTAGGAGTGGCGCAGGCACTTGCTGTACTCCTTGTGCACCTGAGGGTGGGTAGAGGAGGAACAGGCAGGTCAGGCAGAGTGGAAGGAGTAGGGCTCACTCACTCACTCTGCCCCCAAAGGTGGGTCACAGGAGAGAAGGAAAAGGCCCTTGGGGAGTAGAATCCAGAGGATTCTACCCCCAGAGAGTGGGGGTAACACCCTTCTTACCTTCTTCTGCAGAGCGCAGTGAAAGACAAAGATGAAGACCCCCTGGAAGGCATTGAAGGTGGTAAAGAGATAGGCCATGACCACCGACTCCTTGTTGATGAAGAGGAGGCCAAAGGCCCAGGTGAGACCCAGCAGGAAGAGGAGGGCAATGGCCCCCAGGGCCCAAGACCTGTAAAGTGTTGGGGGGGGGTGGCAAGAGGAGAGAAAAAGCATCTCAACAGCAGCTTCTTGGAGGAGCAGAGTAGCAGCTTAGGTTAAGCTAGAGAGTGTAGATGAAAGGTGGGAAGCAGGGGCTATAGGTAAGGGAGCCATCCCTCAGTCCATCCGATGCCAGCACAGTCACCCTAGGCTTCTGCCTCCTTCAGATTATCATTTCAGCTTGCAGTAGGTCAACAGGGTCCTCAGCCAGGCTGAGCCCATGGTCTGGGACAAGCAGTCAGTCTCTGGGGCTGCAGCTAGACCTGGGGGCTCCTGGGAGGGGGGCTGAGTTGTCTGCAAGTGTCCACTTACTTGATGTTGTCCAGGCGACTAGAGTCAGGCTTGAGCACGGAGGAGCTACGGATCATCTTGTGAAGTGTCACCATGAGGAACACCAGGTTCACCTGAGAAACAAGGAAAGGGACAAGGACATGGTGGAGGGTGGGTTAAGCTACTTGGCTTGGCATGACTTTTCCTCACCAGAATGCTCTTAGGACTTTGGCTAGGTCTGGTCTAAGACTATTGAATGCTGAAGGGAGAGAACCTTGTTACCTGACCCTGGAAATGTACTCTCACTCCTTTGTGGGTGCCCAGAGGGTAGCCTGGGGCTGTTCTGTTTTTTCATTCCAATTGGAGGGACACACGCACACACACACACACACACACACACACACACACATGGGCATGCACACACAGACAGACAGACACACACAGGCACTCACACATACAGACACAGACAGACAGACAGACAGACACAGACACACACAGACACACACATGGGCACGCATGTACACAGACACAGACAGACACACACACACACAGACACAGACACAGACAGACACACATGGACACGCGCACATACAGACCCAGAGAGACAGAGAGACAGACACACAGACAGACAGACAGACAGACACACGAGCGCACACACACACACACACAGACACACACAAAGGCGTGCACACACACAGACACAGACAGACAGTCAGACACAGTCAGACACACACACACACACACACACCCCCTAGATTTGGGAGTCAGACAATCCGTGTTTGAATTCTGGCTCTGTTACTGCCTGTATGCCCTTGGGGAAGTACGTAATCTTTCTGAGCCTCATTTTCTCTGTCTGTAAAATGAGGGGCTTGGTCTACAGAATCTCTAAATTCTTGTCTAGCTCTGTAGGAGTGTGAGATTAGAAACTACCCACTGTATGAGGAAGATTAGAAATCATCGTTCTTTTGGGGAGACCGGACATCATAATTAGGCAAGAGAAGATTGAACACCACCATTATGTTGTGGAGAGAGGATTTGTTCCATTTCTTGTGTCTTGGGAAAGGGCAGGGCAGAACAGGGTACAGAAATGTTCCTCCTTTTCAGATTCTGGGACAAGCCCCTTAGGAATGATTAGAAGAGTTAGGAGGTGAAGACCACTACGATTCAAGGGAGCCTGGTGAGTTGGGGCCCTCTCCTCTGACTCACCACAATGACGAATGAGACAGGACCAATGAAACTCCAGATGAAGTAATTGTCCACTCGGAGCCAGCAGCTGTCAGACAGGAAGAGGATAAAGCAGAGATGGGAAGGGGGAAGGCAGGAGAATATTTACATAGAACCTACTATGTTCTAGGTACTGTGCTAGCACTTTACAAATATCTCCTTTGACAGAGGGACCCAGGGCACCAAATAGCTCTACCTCCACCACCAAAAGGACTCCCTATTTTGTTCCTGAGGGGCTGATTCTGCCTAGTGGGGTTTCTGTGGAGTCAAGAAGGAGGGCAGTGGCCCCCAGGGCCCAAGACCTATAAGTGTGAGGGGGTGGCAAGAGGAGAGGGGGATGGTCCCTGAATGGCCCCATCCTAAAGGTTAGTGCTATCTGGGGGCTTAGGAGAACAGACGCCAGAGAGACAAAGGGAAGAGCAAACACTCACGCCTTCTCGGTGCCGTAGCTGCGATAGTCGATGGCGGCAGCGATGCCCACAACCAGGGCTGGGAAGCAGTAGCCTCCCAGGTAGTAGTATTTGGTGCGTGAGTACTCACTCTCAAACACTTCCACCAACAGCAAGTAGAGATGCACGCCCTCCAGGCACAGCCAAGAGAAGGCTGCCAGGAAGAAGTAATGCAGCAGCCCCGCAAAGATGGGGCAGGCGATCTAGGGGCACAGGCACCAGGCATGAGGGGGAATGGCCCTGCCCAGGCCAGCCCTCCTACCAGGCTCCCAACCCAGCTGGGCCCTGCAGCCCTGTCGCCCAACCCCCTTGAGATTGGAGAAGCCTGATGTTGGCATGTGCTGGACATGGCAAGCTGAATGCTGCCTCTGCTCAGAGAAAGAAATAAGCCAGCCCTATCCCCCTGGCATCAGGCTCCCTGCACCCTGACTAACCTCATACTGGGTCTTATCGATGCCAACAAGGAAGAGCAGCTCAGCCAGAAAGAGGTTGATGCAAAGATTCTTGTGGATGGTGTTTCGGTCAGTCTGTAGCCCCCGAAGGAAGCAGAAGGTGGAGATACAGATAGCCAGGCAGACAAGGGAGATCACAATGCCCACCCAAGTGATGACAGACAGCAGCAGCTCATTGATCCGACCTTGGTACTGGGGAGAAATCAGGAAGGGCAATTTTAGGATTTGCAACCCTGACCTTGACTTAACCAGGGCACTATTTGTAGGCAATTACTAAGGACACCATGAGCCTCACTGGACCACCCATCAGGACCTTCTGCCCCTTCACCAGCTAACTGGTTCCCGCCCCCTTCCCCCATGCTCTGGAATACCCATGGAGAAGTAATGAAACTAGTGCTTCCCCCTCAATGTCTGGGGAGAAGGAGGCAATTGAGACAGAGCCAGGAAAAGTAGCCCTTTCCCCTTGTCATTTCTACTTGCTCCAGCCCCATGCCCTGAGCAAGGGAGATACTGATGGCTCCCTATGCCCAGGAAGTTGGGATTCCCTTGGCATGCCTCATGTTGTAATGCCATGCAAAGCCAGGCTAACAAGCAGGCCTTGGCCCAGTGGAGCTGATGGAGCCACTGGCTTACGATCTCACGGTGAGCCATGAGCACGGCAAAGTTAGTGAGGTGGCTGCAGGCACAGGTGGTATGGGTCTTGTTGGAATCCACCAGACGACAGCCCTGGGTCGACCAGTAGCCCAGCATGGAACGCTCTGAGTAGTTCCAGAAGGAGCAGTTGGCATTGAAGTGGTTCTTGGCCTGTTGTGTGGTGGTAGTTGGGGGGTGTCAGAGTATTACAGTGAGAGGCATCAGATCTGTGGAGTCCTCTCCAACCCCTCAACCCCACCAGGCTGCAGCACAGCCTCAGACACAGACACAACACTGGATAAGTGCCATGGGGTGGGGGTGAACCCTATGGGGTCTGGGGCTTTTAAAATAAGAGTAAAGATAAGGACTTAGCACTCCATGCAAAGCGGGAGGCAGTATAGTGAAAAACCCACTCACTAAACTAAGAAAGAGACTCTAGAGTCTTGGGTTCAAGTCCCAGATCTAGCTCTAAAAAGCTCTGTGGCCTTGAGCAAGTCACAATGTCATTGAGCTTCAATTTCCTCATAGGTCAAAATGAGGAAACTATAGCAAGGAACCAGGAAGATTTCCTTCAAATTCAAAAATCCAACAATCTAGTTTAAAATGACCCTACCTCAGCGGTTTTCAACCTGTGGGTAGTGACCCCTTTGGAGTCAAACAACCCTTTCACAGGGGTCACAGGTGTTGCCTAAGACCATTGGAAAACACGTATTTCCGATGGTCTTAGGAACCTCCTCTATCTGTCTCCAGGCGGGTCCGCCCACATGCATACACGCCCACATACGACTATTAAAGGGTCGTGGCATTAGGAAGGTTGAAAACCACTGCCCTACCTGGAGAAGGGGGTACCAAGCACTAGGAATCAGGAGTTATGGACTGGATATAGGAGCCCTGACAGCTTTCCTGAAGTGGTTTCAATGCTGAGGAATATGAAAGCTCCTAACGGAATACGGTTTAATGGGTTCTGCCCTGCCCATCCTCCCCTCCCCCAGACAGAGGACAAAATGGGACGCTTGGGAGGACGATGCTTTCCATAGGCAAGGATCCTCAGAATCATCCCGAGGAAATAAGCATTGTGAGAGCAGGGCCAGGTCGATTTCCAGGGCTTACCTCTAGGTGGGCCACAGTGAAGATGACTGGGTCCATGAGGAACACACGGCTAGATTCTTTGTTGATGGAGGCTGCAATGACTTGAGAGTTCACCACTAACGCAGCTCCCCCAGGGCCCCCAGAGCCTGCCTCACCTGCCAGCTTCACTGTGGCATTCTCCGTGGACAGAAAGAGGCCCAGGTTGTTATACAGGATGAAGACAACTTTCACCACCCCTGGAATGGAGAGTGTGGTGAGAACCATCAGCACCAGTTCACATAACTGCTCCAATGTTTTCTATTTCCTACCTGTGTGACCTCGGGAAAATCTCTTCTCCTTAGTCCTTCGTGTCCTCAATTGTGAACTGAGAGGGTTAGACCAGGCCAGAACTTTTTGTATGTGTGTATGTTTGTTTGTTTTTTTTTAATTTTTATTGTACCATGGGTTCCTCTGGCATTGAAGCCCTCTGGTGAAGCCTATGGACCACTTATCAGAATAATGTATTTAAATGCTTAAAATAAAATACTTCAGATTACAAAAGAAGCCAATTATATGGAAACATAGTTTTCAGAATTAGGAAAAAAAAAGGTCACAGATACCCCCCTTATCCCTGGCCTAGATGACTTCTAAAATCTTTTCCACTTCCAAGTCACTGACTCACAGCATTGGAGAACTGGAAGAGACATTGGGAGCCCTCTGGTCCAACCCATACATGAAAAGAATCCTTCACTGTACCCTGTCCAAGAAGTGCTTGGGAAGCCTCTGCTGGAAGATGCAGAATGAAGGAAAACCCATTATGTCCCATATAGCCTATTCCACTCTGGGACAGCTCTGGTTTTCAACACATTTTTCTTGACATCAAACCTGAATTTGCTTTTTTGCAACTTTTTCCATCCACTGCTCCTATCTCTGCTCTTGGGGGCCAAACAAGGCATATTTAATCCCTCTTCCACTTAACAGAGAGCTTTAGGTGCCTGAAAAGAGTCATTGTGCTCCTGATTTTATTCTCTAGGCTAAATGTCCCCAGTACTTAGACGGTTTAAATTCGAGGCCCTTGACCATTCTGGTTAGCTTCCTCTGGATGTTCTCCAGCTTATCCACATCCTCTCTACATGGACCACCACACTACACTACTCCAGAAGTGGTCTGACCAACCTGGATAGGGTGCAGAAGAGTGCACAAACACCTCCTAATTCTTGGAATCTAATGAATGACTTCTGGAGCCCCTCCCTAGAGGAGGCCTCATTCACTTTGTCCCTGTTGGTCTTTGAGATACCCCTCAGCTCCCACGACAAAGCTGAGGCTTGGGGTGTTACTAGAGCTCAGCAATATATTTCCAAATGGATTCCCTTCCTTTCCCCCTCCCTCCCATGGTACTGACCATTACGGCTGTTCTGCTTAATGGTATTGGCAGAAAGTTGGATGGAGTTTTCACTCGGGTACTCCTGGGGGAACACCAGTTCTTGTACCTGACCCTCGGTGTTCAGCACGGTAACTTCAAGCACTGTGGAGAGACATGAGAAGTACCTGAATGCATTTGCCTCTGGTCTTTACCATCCAAGGGCCTGAAGAAGGAACCCTATGGCAGGAGGCTGGTTGAAGGAGCTAGGCAGGGAGCTGTCCCTCCCTTATGGCCTAAAGTCTTCTTATCCATGCACAAGTCCCTATATTCTATATAGGGTAGGTTCACAAGTTGGATGTTTTCACGTGGGATATTGGGTTCTAGTCATGTTTTGGGGGCATGTCTGCCTAATCTAGTGAGATCTTCATGTCCTGGATAGCCCTGTCTGCTGGTGTGGCCTCGGGATGCTTACTCACCTACATTCTGCTTTGCAGTGAGGAATCGAGCTGGTTCTTTGACATTGTCAGCTAGCAGGAAGGCCCCCTCCTCCAGGATGTCTAACAGCATGGTGGCCGTGTGCACTTGTTCTGTGGCATTCATGTCTTTCCATGACTCCAGGGCCTCTGGGCGAAGCAGGTTATCTACGGTCTCCACTACTGCCTGTGGGGGTGGGATAAGTAAGACTGAGAGTGTCTGTTCTAGCCTGACTATCCCAGCTCCACTTTCCCTCCAAAGTCTCCAAGGCCCTTTTCCAGCCCTCCATTCTTAGCCTTGCCCACCCTGGTCCCTGACGCCCCCCGGTGCCCACATCCCTCAGCCCTAATTGGGCCACTGTCATCATCTCACCTTGATATAATCCTTGCAGGTTCTCTCTCTCTTGTGCATCTGGGGCAGGAGAGAGAAGATGTTGGACTCAAACCCCTAATACTCATGCCTGGTTTCCCAGTCCCATTCTGTCTCAGCTAGAATCCTAAGGGTCCCATTCTCATCCTTGTCACCAGCTCACCCTGACTGCTAGTCAAATAGCCCTGCACAAGTGGCTTCCAAGGTGAGCCCAGCAACTAATTTCAGTTCTTCCTGACCTCACAAGATGGTTTAGGTGTTAAAGCTGCTAAGGCACAGCCTGTATTGTTCTTGTTTCCTTTTCCAACCAGGGGAGTTGTGAAGGTGTGTCTCAGAAGGGGTATGCAGGACTGGGAGGCACAGACAGCACAGAGGCTCCAGAATGGGTGATGACCACGCCCCACTAGAGTATCTTTTTTTCTTCTCCAGACACAGGCATAGGGGATACTTTCAGTTTCCCGAATTGCCCCAGGATGCCCATGAGCAGGCCCACCTTGTTGTAGTTCTTGCCAGCTGACTCACGCTCGATGGGCCGTAGAGCTTGCAGCTGGGCGTCCAGGATGTCCAGCAGCTGCTCCATGAGCTTCACTGAAGATGAGACATCGCCCGCGTAGATAGAGCCCCGGGTATGGCGGGCCAGCTCACTGGCAATGTTGGCTGCATTCTCACCACTCTTGATCTGGAGACAGGAATCCCATGCCTTGACTATTTCCTTCTATACATGCCCAGTCACTCCTGGCTTATTGAACTTCTCCCTGGCCAGATGCTGTCCTTGTAACCCCAGCTTTTCTACTCCACTTCCTCACTCACTCTCCTGCCCAGCCCCTCTTTCCACCTCTCCCCAGTAACCTAGGATCTCCCTCTCACATTCATCTCCCATTAGACTCTTCCATCCCCGTGACCCAGCCCCTCAATGGGCAAGTGCTGGTACCTTCTGGGCCACCTGGTTGACCCAGGGGGAAGTACAGTTGCTGAGATCCGGGCCTCGGGGGTTCCAGAGCCCCAGGGCTGGTAGACACTGGAAGGAAGCGATTCCTACAAAGATGGACAAAGACAAGAGACAAATGGGAGAAAAGAATGAGTAGAAGAGAAAAGAAATAAATGAGAGAGAGGCAGACAAACGAGGGTGAGGTAGTAATAAGAAAGAAAATGGGAGAGGACCAAACGATGAAATAGCAGGATAGACCATGATAAGGTTTGGGAACAAATGGATGGGAAGAGACAGGAGAGAGGAAAATGGAAGGACAGAGATGAGAAAGGGGGCCAGAGGGACAAAGTGGTGGGAAGCAGATGGACAGGCAGGGGGACTGTCATTGTGTGTTGATATTTTCTGTCTACCCTTTCCATTTCCCCTAATCCCCACTGTTCCTTGCCCCTACCCCATGAGACCCATAGTCTGTTCTTTTTAAGCCTAGGGAGAGCACTTTCTACTCTTCCAAGGAGAGAATTAACAATCACCACCCACCCATCCACCCTGGAAGGGGAAGAAGTCCCTCTAGCATCCAGAATTCACTCACCTCGTGTGCCCTTTGGGCAAGGCCTTTCTACCAACATGCCTTGCTGGGTGGCTGGCCACTGGACCCTCCGAACCTCCCGGGGCTCACAGAATAGCTCAGGTGACACGTGCAGGTTGGGGGCTGGGGGTCTTCGAGTGCTAGGAGCTGGTGCTGTGGCAGGTGGTACATCAGGCCCCAGCTGATTGATGGCACCCACAGGGTGAGTAGTGAGGGGTGCTCGGCGGAGAGGTGTGGTAGCAGCAGGTGAGGCTGTGCTTGTCAACGGGGTGGGTCGTGCTGTGGTTGTCGTGCTGAGCGGGGGTGAAGTGGCTGGGCCTGTATTGTAGTGGGATGATAGAGGCAGTGTTAGAGGAGGACCTTTCTAAGCTCTCTCCCCCATCCTCAGTCACATCATACCCTGGTATTCCAAACCACCCCACACTTGACCATCTTGTTACTATGTCTCCTGAGAAGGGCAAGGAATGTTCTGGCCCCCTGAGGATCCCTACTTCCCTTCAGGTCTAGTATGGCCAGCCTTTTCACAACCTCACCACGACAGTTAGGACAAGTCTTACCCATATATATGGCATAGATTTGAGGCCCTTCGCTATTCTGGTTACCCTCCTCAGGGCGCTCCAGCTTATCCACATCCTCCCTGAATAGAGTGCCCAGGACCACAATACTCCAGATGTGGTCTGACCAACCAGCATAGAATAGGTTGGCACAGTCACCTCATTATTCCTGGAATCTAATGAATGACTTCTGGACTGTCTACCCTGGAGACGGGACCCCAAGGTTGTTGTCAGGCCATGTGGAAAAAGCACCTTTTTAAGAGTCAGGAGATAAGTTCCAATTCTGACTCTTCTACTTAACATGATTTTAGGCAAGTCATTCAAACTGAATCTGTTTTTTTAATCTATGAAATGAGGAAGTTGAATTAGATGATTTCTAAGGTCCCTTTCATAGAAATCTATCCTACACTTAAGATGGGGGTGGTATGAAGAATGAAGTCAAAGATCATCATTCCTGAGTCAGACCAAAGGGGTATCAAGGGCCATCTCTGGGTCAGGGGTTGCCCTTACCAGTACTGGGGTCTGGGGGTCCAAACTCAAGACCGTAGCGCACCACAAAGTAGTTGTTCCACACATAAAGCTGATTGTCACGAGGATTGTAATCAACTGAGGAGACAAACTGGTAAGGGTTGGGAAATGCCAAGCTGACAGGCTCCTCTCGGTTGGCATTGGTGTTGAAGGCATAGTCGACTCGGTTTCCAGCAGCCTCGCTGTCATCATCCACATACACTGAGCGTAGCACATAGAGGACCCCACAAACCATGAAGGCGTTGGAGGCTGATCGTTTGTCATAGCCTGTCTCCCAAGTACCCTCAAAGCGCAGGGTGTAGGGATTGAGCTGGCTTACCACCAACCGCCCATTGTTGCTTTCTGTGGCGTAAATGACCCACAGCCCATTCTCGTCCACTGCAAGGTCAATATCTGTCTTGCCCCCCCAACGGTAGGGTGAGGTATCATGGTAGTTAGCAGTGTTGATCACCGTCTCCCCACTCTTGATACGCGTCCGTAGGTCATACTTGACAATGTTTCGAGTTCGTTCCTTATTGTAGAAGACAGCACCATCATAGACCACAAAGCCTGTGCCGTCCACACGGTTTGGTAGGCGGTAGGTGGTGGTGTGGCGGGCGGCCACATAATCCTCCCATGATGCATATTCGGTCAGTGTGTCTGTTCGGTAGGGGATCCAGGGCATCACATAGATGCGGTCCCCAGCTTGTAGTGGGTCCTTGCACCATGCCCCTGATTGGTGCTCTGACTCATGTGTAGATGTGGCCTCCAGTACCTTCTGAAGAGTCCCAGGGCAAACGAAGACTGGGCCAGGGGCAGGCAGGATAGGGGAGGTAAGGGGGTAGAGAGAAGGCACAGGGAGAGAGAAAGAGAGAGAGAGAGAGAGAGAGAGAAAGAGAGAGAGAAAGGAGAAAGGAGGAATTGATCATAGGAGGCCAGGTTAAAAAGCAGGTCTCCCCTCCTGCAGCTGCAGTCACGGTTGCTTGGTGGGACTGGTGATGGGAAAGGAGTATCTGGGGTGGGGATGGGGCACCTTCCTTGCTGTTCCCTGCTCTGGAGAGGTTACCTCTGGAAGCTGAGTGGTAAGTCAAGACCTGGTTAGTATGTGGGAACAGAACCCTTGTTTTTCCTATGTGGCAGATAAGAGACTGCACTGGCCAGGGTTAAAGGTTTTGCTTTGACACCTCCCCTAAGTGTTCATATAGAAGAACTTAATTGGGGTCATAGCAGTATTCCCTTGGCTTTTTTTTGCCCACTCCCCACTCTGTGCCTCTATTTTCTCCTTCAGGAAGTCAATCGATATTCCTCCATTCTCATGGATGTGTTTTGGAAGACCCACACACTCTCCTCCACTGGGAGACGGACTGTGCCCCACTTTCTCTACCTGGGGAACTTGAAGGTGTTTTGGGCTCCCACACCAGTGGTGTTGC
Organism: Pseudochirops cupreus; assembly: GCA_028627135.1. NCBI lineage: Eukaryota > Metazoa > Chordata > Mammalia > Diprotodontia > Pseudocheiridae > Pseudochirops > Pseudochirops cupreus. The sequence goes on from CM053580.1 coordinate 530,114,413, forward strand.
TGAGAGGTTCCCCCAGACCACTGGCACTGTCTAGGATCCTCCCCAACCAGAAGTGGGTGTTAAGGGGTTCCCCACACCACTGGAGGTGTTGAGGGTTCCTTCTCACCAGCAGTACTGTCAAGGCCTCGCCCCCCCCCCCAGGGGGAGGGGAAGGGGTATCAGCTCTTCCAGTGATGGTTATAATGACGTTGATGGTGGTGATGATGATGAAGCCCAGTCTTCCCCCACACAATAAAGAGCAAGGAACAGGTTTCCCAGGGGCAAGTTCCAGCCTAGGCTGGGGATGGGGGGGGTGGGGCGGAAGGGGCGGCTCCCCTCACCCTCTCGCTGGTAGGGTTTCTCTACGGGGTCACTACACGATCATTTCAGCAACAGACACTGGCACTCGTGCACATGGGGGGAGGACTGGTGTGGAGACGAAGGGAGGAGGCAGGGAGAGGAGGGGGAAGGGCAAAGGACAGCTATGCGGCGGAGAAGAGAGACAAGGAAGGGGAGGGGGCGGCGGCGCCAATCCTGGGTCCGAGGCGAGCCCGAGCGAGCCTGGGGAGAAAAGGTTAATAATGCTGGCGGAAGGAGAGAGAAAGAAAGACAGAGAGAGAGGCTGTATAGGGACGAGCAGAGAATTCACTCCAGAATCCAGGCCCGCCCAGGATTACTCGGGTGCAATCCCAGGTCCGGCCAGGAGGGGACGAGGGAGGGAACGAGAATCTAGGATGAAGACAGGGCCCCCCCAACCACCGGCTTCCCTCTCCCTCCCCCGCCCCCCGATTTACCTGCGGCCGTCCCGGGCTCGGGAAGAGGGATCAAGGCAGCGTTGGTGTCAGAAAGGTGGGGGCCCCGCCCCACCCCCCCCATTCCCTGAAAAGGAGGAAAACCTCGACTGCATCTCTGTGTCCAGCTCTGCCCTGCCCCTCCCTTCTCACCACCCGAGGACACACCGCGGTGGCACAGCCTCCTATTAATGATAGGGACCAGTCCCCCCTCCTCCACCCCAGCCCGACACGGGCGGCTTCTCGTCCTTCCCGCAACGTCTAGAATCACCCCCATTCAAAAAGGCTCAGTCACAAGATCACAGCCATTGTAATTGCAAGATTGTGGAATTTGGAGTCGGAAGAGATCCGCTAGCCCGGGCGTTCTTAACCTGGGGTCCGCAGACCCTCCAGAGGCAGGGCCAGGGATAGATTTCAGGAGGGGTGTGGATTTGCATAGGGGGGAAATGACCTTTATTTTCACTAATGCCTGACTGAAGGAAAGCTTCAATTACTATTCTAGAAGAAAAAAATGAACATTCTGAGAAGGGCTTCGTAGGTTTGGCCAGACTGCCAAAGGGGTCCAAATACACAGCTCCTCTTGCTCTAGTTCAAATATTTGACAAAGGAAGAGAATGAGATCCAGCAAGGTTAAGGCACTTGCCCAAGGTCACACCAATAGGCAGTAGTAGATCACAAATTCAAATTCAAGTGTTCTGACCCCAGTTTCTGTACTCTTTCCACTACCCCCACAATGCTTCCCCCCAAAACTCTTAGTTTTTCTTCTATGCAGGATAGTTCTCATTCTCCCCCTCACAGAATAGGTTTTAATTTGTTCCTGAACCACGATATATTTCTAGTATTCCCCACCATACCACTGAAGCTGATTTGTATTATCATCTCCCTCATTTCAGGGACTATAGGCATTGGGTACGAAATGGTTATGTGGTTCTGTAAGACTCATCCCTCCAGTCTCTGCCCAGCCTAAAACCTAGGCCATGAGGGACAGGGAGAGTCACAGGGAGCTGGGGTCCTGGGGCCTGAAGTGAATTCTCTGCTTTCACTCAGCTCTTTTCTGAAGGTGCTGGCCTAGTGGATACAGGGGAGGGAAGGGAGTAGCTCAGAGCCCCTCTTGGACGTTGACCTGAAGGGACAGCAGCAGGTCACCATTGCCTCTCAAGTGTCCTAGTTAATTCCCAGAGTTCGGGCTGAGACACACAGAATTTGCCCAGGGTCCATGTGGGGGGGAGGCTTCCCCCATGTCCCCAGTTTCTTGAAGATCCTCAGAGGGCCCCAAAGCATGAAGCAGGCAGAAGCTTCTCCCATGTAACAGGGTGAGGGGAAACTGAGGCACAAAGATAGTAAAGGAACCTAGGAAACTTACCATCCAATAGGTCCTGCTTCCCTTCGGAGCGGGGATTCCCTGGAACCCTGGAGGGTTCCGAGTGAGGGTGGGTGACACCATAGGCATTCCCTCAAGGGGATTCTGGCTGAGTTTAAGAGACTGACTTTGCAAAGGGAAAGTAAGTCTGTACCAAGGGTCCCAGGGCCCTTCATTCATCCATATGTTCATTTATACCTATATCCTTCTGTCCCTGCCACCCAGGGCTTCTGTCAGCCAGCTATGGCATACATACTTTAGGTTCTTTGCCCATCCTATCCTGGTATTAGCTCTGTTGACTCAGGCCGAGGGTGATGACTCCTTCCCCTACCCCCTTGTGCCTCAGTTTCCCCCTTTTTCCATGCTGGGTTTTCTCTGCCAGGTGAGTGGGGGTTGGTGTGTATGTGGTATGGTGGTGGTGGTGGTGGTGGTGGTGGTGGAGGTGGTGGGGACAACACAGGGTCTTGGAGCCTGACCTGGCAGAGGGGGAAGGAAGAATAAATTGTTAGCAATAATACTGGTGGGGGGGGGGCAAAAGGGGAGGGAAGGGCAGGGTATGTGCTCATGGGTTTGGCCCTTAACCACAACCAGCAAGTGGTAGTCCCTATGATTGTGTCCACCCAGCAATATGTCACCCTTCCCCAAAACCAGGAGAGAGAATAATCCAGAGCCGGTGTATCCAAGCTGTGCCTGCAAGGAGAGCGTCGGGGGTATCAGAAGGAAGAGAGACTCAAGGAAAGAGAAAGGGGTGAGAGAGGAGGGATGGGCTGGGGGGCAGGGACCCAGGAGGGCTGACTGCCCAGGTCTCCTACAGGAAGGGGAGGGGTAGGGAGGGAGAACAGCTCAGCAATATCCCCCTTCCTCATAACAGGGATACTCCATGTACCGTAATTTCAGGGCCCAAAGGGATACTAATAATACCCAACTTCTTGCCTCTTGTAGGTGGCACCTTAATGCATTCCAGATTTGCCATTTGTAAAACTTTGATGGAAGAGAGTCACTGTCTGCCCGCCCCAACCCAAAGTCTTTAAAAGCAACCTGAGGTCAGGACTCTGGCCTGCCCACAATGAGCACTCCACCAATCTCTTTTCTCTAGTGGAGGATAGTCTTTATAGGCTTGAAATTACGGTACTCCTGGAAGCGCCCCTCCCCCCAACCCCCACTCTCCTCTGGCCCACTAACCACAACAGCCCAGAAGAAACCCTGACTGCAGCTTCGCAAATATGGAAAAAAAAAAACTGAACCAAAGAAACAAAAACCAGAGAAAGCCCCACCCCACTCCCAAACCGTACACACACACCTCCAAGTCCCTCCTCCTTCCCCACCTTCCCTCTATGGCAGGACACAGTCCCAGGTCTCTCGGTTCCTGACTTGGAAGGGCAGAGCAGGGCAAGGGGGTGAGGGGTGGGGGTAGGGAGGACTGGTACTCCATTCTCCAAAACACCTCTTTGCCTTGGAAACTCCAAAGTGAGAAGAGAGCTTCAGTAGCTGTCAGAAGCCAGTGGAATAATCAACTCCCCCAAAGGAAAGTGAACCGTGCCCCTTTTTCCTTCCCTCCCTTCCCTGCCCCCCTCCAAACTCAAACCCAATTCCAGAGAAGGCAGAGGAAAGAAGGAGATAAATGACCCCCAGTGGGGGGAGAGAGGGAAGGAAGTCTTAGGGGCAAAGGTGGGGTGGGCAGTTTGGGGAGAGAGAGGTGCGTGCCCCCTACTCCCCAAACCAACTAGCCCTGGTTGCTTACATATTTCCCCTGAAGGAGGCAAAAAGAGGCATGAGAGGCTGTCAGGTCCCTGACAGGGGTCAAGGACTAGGTGAGAGAAAGAGAAAGAAAGCAAGAGAGAAAGAGAGAAAGAGAAAGACACACAGAGAGACAGAGAGAGAGAGAGACAGACAGAGAGAAGAGTCCGGACCTCAGAGAGAAGCCCCTCCGCGGGGTTGTCGGGAGGGCAGAAGAGCCCGTGGCTGGCACAGGGGGGACTGCTCCCAACCTGGCAGGGGGCACCAAGGTCGGAGAGCATCCACTTGATTTGGAGGGGGAGGGGAGGAAGGAGAAAGTGGGGAGTAGGGCGGGGCGGGGCGGGCCAGAGGAGGGAGTAGGGAGAAAGGGGCAGGGAGGAGTGGGGGTCACATTAAGTATAGGCACGGGGAGAACAAAATGTGAGTTAGGGGTTAGCATTGGTAACAGTGCGTTTACCTTTCTGCTCCACTTCTACTTTAAGCATCGGAAGAGAGAGAGAAAAACAATTGAAAAAGGGTGCAAGAAAAAAAGAGAAAAAAAAAGATTAAATTGCTTTTTGTTTCTTTTCTGGCAATGCATCCCCTTCTCCTTTTCCTTCCTCACACCTGCTTCCCCAACCCCTCAGCACCGCTCGGCCGCCCCCTCCTCCCCCTAAATCCCTTCCATTGGGGCCAGTGCAGGGGGCTGGGGGAGTGTCTAGAGAGACAGACACAGAGAGACTTGGCGAGAGGGAGAGAGAGGGCCCGATGACAGGGACAGGCACAGAAAAGGGGGGAGACAGAGGGAGAAGGAGAAACACCGAGGCAATTCAGAGCAAAGGGAGCAGAGACAAAGAGACAGAAGGAAGCAAGGAAGAGAGACACGGAGAGACGGACAGAGGGGAGACTGGGAGCTGGGAGCGCCAGCTGCAAGGAGGCTGCTTGGCATTGAACCCTTAGCTCAAGTGTCTGGGCTGCCTTCCTGAAAGAGAAGCTGGACAACCGAGCCTGGCTGGGGCTAGCCGAGAGGGGTGTTATGAGGAACAGCCGTGGGCCAAGGCTCCTTGGCCTGCTATTGCCACCCTCTCCTTTCTCTGGGGGCCCAGGGAGGAATAGAGCCCTGTTCCTGATGGCTCAGGTCCCCTACTCAAGGTGATCAAGTTCTATGCCCCTTCACTCAATTCTCTACAGAGTTTAAGTACCCCACTCTAATCCAGGCAGAATAAACACAAGAAAAGAAAATCAAACAGAGACACAGACAGCAGAAATAGCACAGTAATAACTCACATAAGTGTTTGAAAGTTTGCAAAGTGCTGATACGTACACACACACACACACACACACACACACACACACACACACACAGATGGGCAAAGATGGAGAGGAAAAGAGACACGGAGATCCAGTGGGTCAGTCATACACAGGGAGGGACAGAGATGGAGGGAGAGGCGGATGGAGAGAAACAAAGTGCCAATAAGGCGACAGACTGATGGAGAGACACAGTGGGGTCTGTGGGAAGAGGAAGGAGGGGCCAGGGTGGTAACAGACACTCTCCCTGCCAGGGTGCCTGAAACTCGGATTTCCCTAGCCGAGCTGCCCTAACCAAGGAGCTGGGTGCTCCACACGCACACACCTGCCCGTGGCCCAGCAGGCACCTGGGGGAGGAAGGGGGTGAGGGGGTTAGACTGCACTCAGCTGCAAAGCAAAGTGGCTGTTAGTTGGGCGTGTTCCACGGGGTCCCTCCCCCTTTCCCCCAGCCTCCACCCGCAGCCCACCCCAGACCTCCTTGAGAGGCTTCCACAGCAGCACTGGGGTCCCCCATCTCTGCTACCAGGGGAAGGCCTGCCTCACCTCTCTGGCCTCCTCCCCAGCTATTCTCTCCCCTTTGGACAATTCTTTGAGCATCCCCTAGGCTGGCTCTCTAAGGAAGTTCCAAATAGGACTTGAACAGGCCTCCCTGGTTCCTTGTTCCAGAGCCTCCTGCTTCCTCCCATCCCATCTGTCCTTCCTTAGGTCTAATGTTGTCCTTCCTACCACTGTCTAACTCCAGTCCATGCCTTATTCCAGCTCCCTGTACAGGAAGAGCTTATGTCCTTCCTGACCCTGCTTTGAGCCAAGGCTGCTCACCATCAGCACCTATGGGGTTCACTTGCACCTACTCTGTCTTTTGTGGTCCCTTCCTGTAGCTCTGTGGGTGCACTCTGTTTTTCTCATTGGACCTTGGAACATTCGAGGATGGATCAGACCAGGGACTCCTAGTGAGTGAGATTATGCCCCACCCATCTTCTGTGTGTTCCCCATGCATAGGACAGGACTCTGCCCACAACAGTCCATTTCTTATTCCATCTCTTACTTGGCCTGTTTCCAAGCTCTTCCCTCATTCCTTTCAATTTGTGGAACTCAGAACCAGACCTAAAGGTCCATTAGTCCAACTATACAGAATTTAACATGGGCTAATATGACTCCAGGACCCCTTAACTTTATTCTCATCTTTTCACATTGCTTCACAGAATCCACTCTGACCCCAGGATCTTTGTCAGCCAGGTAACAGAGGTGCAACAATATTGGCATTGTCTTTTCAGTGATTTATACACTGGTTTCTATCTATATTCCCCGCTATCCCAACATCAGTGGGTGAGTTGGAGGTGGGAGCAGGGATGGGGAGAGATTGCCCCCAGTGCTGTGTGGGGGGAGGGCTTCAATGAGGAGAGAGGGACTTTCCCCTTAGGTGGTAGCTGGATGGAGGCCTTGGGTGCTGAAAGGAAAGGATGAGGAGTCAAAGGAGAAAGTTAAGGAAGCACATTAGCGATTTCCCCCAGCATGGACAGCCACCTGTGAGAAGAAATTAAAGTGGGTGGGGATGGGGGTGGGGAGGGAATTACCAGGGCCTCCTGCTCCCCCTGCCCTTCCCTAGCCCCCAAAACATACATACTGGGGGCCCTCACTTCTCCCTTTCCACCTCCCCCCAAGTCCTTGCTTCCAAATTGGCTATAAGAAGCTGGGGGTGGGGATAAGGGTGAGGAGGGAAGGAAAGAAGGGGAGCAGGAAAGAAGGGAAATGGTGGTGGGGGGGGGAGGAGAGAGTAACCGAGGAGGAGAAGAAACCCTTTCCCCAGCTCCGTGGCTGCTCCCCTTGGCAGGGTGTATTACAGCTGAGCTCCGGGCTCCTTAAATCCTCTCCTTGTGGCCTCCAAGTGTTCTCCAATAGCCACTCCCAACTGAAAATGGTAGAACTTCCTAAGTGAACAGGAAGGAGTGTGGTGGAGATGAAAGGCAGACTGAAAGGAGCAGTGCATCTCCTGGAAGATGGATTGGCCTCACTCACCCCCTGGGGTTTGGTATCAGTCATCCCCTCTGGCCCAAGAGCCTACAGGCCTTGGCGGGCACATCCTACAATGGGGGAGATCCAAAGGAATAAGGGCTCAAAGATCAAATTGTGGGGCCACAAGTGTGACTGTGTGAGAGAGATGAATGTGAGGGTGCCAGGAAGAGCAGATGAAGGTGTAATGGGGGGGCAGGAGAGTGCGAGAAAGAAGAGGAGAAGGTATGAGGGAAAGACCAGGAGATGGTGACAGGGTGCAAGTGTTCTAGGGAGAGGGGACCGAGGGTGAGGGGAAAGCATGAAGATGTGAGGAATAGGTCACGAGTGACAGAGGGAGTGTGACAATATGTGAGGGTTCCCAGGGCAAGAAAGTAGGAAGAGACAAAGTCTGTCCCATAGTGCCCTGTGCCTTCTTCCTTGCTCCCACCCAGGCTCCCTGGGGACACAGGTGTCTCCTCCTCACTCGGTGTGGGGGGAGAGGATGGGGCCCGTGTCCGTGCGAGGAACAAGGTGACTCACTGTAGGGGACACAGTCGTACTGCACCTCCAGGTACTTGTAGGTCCCAGGACAGGGGTCTGGGAAGGCATCAGAACCGGCCACCACCACGCACTGAGTTCTGTTGTTACACCTGTGGAGAGACATAAGGCCGTGATAGGGATAAGGCAGGGTAGAGATGGGGAATCTCCCCCCTGTCTTTTGACCTTAGGTGGCCCCTCCCTCTTTCCCTTTACCAACGAAGGAAGCAGGAGAACATTCCAGGGAGAGGGCTAGGACCCAAGTGGTGGGTGAAGCCTGGATGGGGGTGTGGGTGGGGGAGTGAACCTTGAGGAGGACACACTCACTGCCTCTGCTCCAAATGGACCACTGAATGTGTAAATCTCATTTCTCCTACTAATGTGTGTGATTTTGAGGTGGCCACATTCATTAAATTATTTCTATATTTTCAGGGGTGTCTGTTTACCTTTAGCTAACAAACAAGAAAGATATTCTTAGCCTTCTTCACAAAGGGCTTAGCCTTGCATAGCTAATCACTGGGGCTTCAGGGTGCCCAAGGTCCAGGTGGATCTTTACATAGTGAAAACAGCATTGCTGCTCCCAGGCTTGGTGGAAGGTGGCTCCTTGGTCCCTTTTATCAGCTTCCCAAAGAGATGACTGGAATTCACTCCTCAGGCAGAGGCTTGGGGGCAACTTCACTGAATAATGGGGTCTGTAGCATCCCACAGAGCCAGGAGAGGGAAGCAGTGTGGAGCCATGGACCATCTGTCCTGGCTAAGACCTGTGCTCGGCATTCGGGTTTTGGAAGAAGTTTGTTGAACTTTCTGGTTTGTTTAATGATGTAAATTATTTTAAAAAATTTTTTTAGACTTTAAAAATAAAATAAAAAGTTTCAGAACATCTACAAAAACAAACAAACAAAAAAGCCTACCAGTTTCCTGCAATTTGGAGCATAGTATGCTGGGGGGAAAATACTGAATTTGGAATAAAGACAGACGAGTTTGAATCCTGAATCTGACACTTACTGATGAGCTATGTGACCACGGAACGGTCAGTTAACCACTTTGAGCTTCTTTCTCATCTACAAAATGAGAAAAAGTAACTTGCAGCGCTAGTCTCTAAGAGCTGTTGTGAGAAAAGTGATTTGTAACCTTGAAAGTACTATAGAAATATAAGAGGTTATTCACACTTAGGCATCACGGTGGTTAGAGCCCTGGGCCTGGAGCCATGAAAACCTGGTTCAAATCTGGCATCAGATACATACTAGCTGTGTGATCCTGGGCAAGTCACTTAACCTGCGTTTGCCTCAGTTTTCTCCTCTGTAAAAATCAAGGTAATAATAGTACCTACCTCCCAGGGTTATCAGAAGGCTCAATAAGATGAGATAATAATTATAACACATTTAACACAGTGCCTGGCATATGGTAAGCACTAGAGAAAGTTATTTGGATAGAATTATATATTTTATTATTACATACTTTCATTTGGATAGAATTATATATTTTATTATTACATACTTTTATTGGGATAGAATTATA
>CM053580.1:530130852-530159720 GCA_028627135.1 Pseudochirops cupreus
TCACTGCACCACCTAGCCACCCCTTAAAGTACTTTTTTTTTCTTTTTGGAGGGGGGAAGGCAGGGCAATTGGGGTTAAGTGACTTGCCCAAAGTCACACAGCTAGTAAGTGTTAAGTATCTGAGGCTGGATTTGAACTCAGGTCCTCCTGACTCCAGGGCCAGTGCTCTATTCGCTGCACCACCTAGCTGCCCCCAACCCAGTAGGATTTTGAAGGCTGGATTTTACTGGGGAGGCCCCAGCATCTGAAGGAAATTCTGGAACCTTAGTGCCCTCACAGGACCTCTGCAGTACTAGTCTCCTAAAAAGTCTTTTCAGCTTCACTCTCTGACCTCTATGGCACGTTCTCTGCCTCAGTGATGGAATAATCTTTATGAATAGATCTGGAAAATCACTCCTCAGCTTACAAATCTTCAATGGCTCTCTATTGCCTCCCCAATAAAATCAGAACTCTTCTGCCCATCAGTCAGTCCTCTCCACAATCTGGCCCACTTTGTCCTCTCCAGCCTTCTCTCCCCTCCATGCACTCTTACCAAACTCGACTCTTCTCTCTCTTCTGAATGTTCCTGTGCTTTTAATTCTGTTGTTCCCCATTCAAGAAGTTTCCTTCCTCATCCAACCTATTAACTTTCTTTCCATTCTATAAAGTCCAGCTCAAATATCACCTCCTTTAGCAAGACTTTCCCAGTAAAAAAACAAAAACAAAACCCCCCAACAAAACCTTCCCTCTCATGCATGTTGACATTACTGTTCAGTTGTTTTTCAGTCATTTCAGACTCTGTGTGACCCCATTTGGGGTTTGCTTAGCAGAGATACTGGAGTGAGTTTGCCATTTTCTTCTCCAGTTCCTTTTACAGATGAGGAAACTGAGGCAAACAGAGTTAAGTGACTTGCCCAGGGTCATAGAGCTAGGATGCATCTAGAGCAGTGGTTCTCAACCTTCCTAATGCTGTGACCCTTTAATACAGTTCCCCATGTTGTGGTGACCTCCAACCATAAAATTATTTTCATTGCTACTTTCTAACTGTAACTTTGCTACTGTTATGAATTGTAATGTAAATATCTGATATGCAGGATGTATTTTCATTGTTACAAATTGAACACAACCCACAGGTTGAGAACCGCTGGTCTACAGTCACATTTGAACTCAGGTCCTCCTGACTCCAGACCTGGTGCTCTCTCCACTGAGCCACCTAGTGGCCAATGCATCCCCATAGAAAGTACTCATAATCTCCTTAAAGTACTCCTAATTAGCAGTGTTTGGGTCTTAGGTTCCATGGTGGCGGGGACCCCATATTATCTAAACACAGTATGTTCCCTCAGTGGCAAACACAGTACTTTGGACACTGTAGACACTTCACGTTTTTTTGTTGAATGCATAACTAAATGAATGAGTTTTGAATGAATGAATTTCCCCCACCACACCTCACCCCCAAATCCCAGTAGGGTCCTCACCTCTGGGACATGATCTTGAAGGCATCGGGCAGGTAGCATTGCACATTCTCCATCTGGAAGGGGTCAGCATCACAAATCTTGTCATCTGTGCGCCCGTAGTTGGCATTCTCCACCATGATGACATCGCTTCCTGGGCATCGGAGTTCGATGGGGTAGCCCTCACACGCCAGCTCCCGGCGCATCAGGCCAAAGGGGAGCCCAGCTCGGCTTAGGCCTGCCAGTGTTGGGGCAAAAGAAAGAAACACTTAGATCCAGGGGGCCCTCCCCTCCCCTATTACCAACCTATAGGGTAGGAGTTCCTTCAGCTCTGCTGGGTGGACAAAGCCTGCTCCCCCTCCCAGAGCTTCCCTGAGACTTCACAGGAGTAAGGAACCTGGCTCTCTTTCCATCTAGACCAGATTGGGTTGCAATGGGATGAGACTGGTGGTGGTGGTGGTGGTGGTATTTAAATAGAGCCACCTGGTCTACAGGAGAGCACGGGAGGCATAGGGATGAGAGATAAGATTTAGTATGACTGTCACCAGGCATAAGGTTCTCTCTGAAGGCTCTCAGTGATTGACCTTGAGCCATAACTCACAGGCTTATCATTGGATTTAGAGCTGAAAGGGCCCAGAAAGGGCATCTAGATCAACCTTCTCATTCTACAGATTAGGCATCTGAGGCCCACCAAAACTAAGTGACTTTCTCAAGATCACACACAGGTCATAAGTTGGAGACTGAAATCCAGGTCCTCTGACCTCAAATCTCATGTCCTTTCTGCGAGTCAGGAAGGGCACAGTCACAGCCCAAGAGTGAGGAATTCCCAGCCTCAACACCTTCCTTGCTGTGTGACTCTGGGCATATCAACTTTATTTTCATATATATGTGAATATATACACATACATGCAAGAATATATATATATATATATATATATATATATATACACACACACACATATATATGTGTATTGCACTCAGTACTCAACAGTCCCCACTCTCAGGATGTCACCAGGGTGTTGAGAGACAGACGACGTAATGGATGGGAAATTGCTTTGAAAAGCATATAGCACCAGGCTGATACAAGATGTCACTCCTAGTGTTTGGAAGAACTGTAATGTTAAGGAAGGAACTTTATAAGCCCTTGATTTTACAGATAAGGAAACCGAGGCCAGGGAAAGGGGCTCGAGTGCCGTTTGTTTCTGCAGGCCCAGCACTTAGTATAACAAATTGGGTGGGAGGGCCTAGCTGAAACAGCAGCATGTGGAATTCAGGTGAGACAGAAAAAGCAGTGGGGAGACCAAAAGGAGGTGGGGGTGGCTCAAAATCACAGAATGTTAGAATTGGCAAGGACCTTAGACTTCCATCTGGTCCAACGCCCTTGTTTTACAGAGGAGGAAGCTAAGACCCAAAGAAGTGATTTGCATGTAGTCACATTGGCACATGGCACAGTCGGTACTCACTCCCAAGACTTTTGACTCAAGGGCCAGCACTTTGCGCTCTACTAGAAGCTGCAGAAGCTACTTTAGAGGGTTGACTTATTAAATACAGAGGCAGGAAGATGAATGATGGGAAAGTGGTAGGAGTCTTCTAAGGGAGCAGAGATGGAAAGGAAGGAGAGAGGGAGGGTCAGGCCAGGGATGGATAGGGGTGTGTGTGTGTGTGTGTGTGTGTGTGTGTGTGTGTGTATGCTCGCAAACAAGCCAGAGGCAGTGGTGTAGGGTCCAAGGGAGATATGGCTCAAGGCACACCCAGTCAATCACTGATAGCCTGCCTCATGCCTGGTGGCAGTCATACTAGATCTTATCTCCCATCCCTATGCCTCCCCTCTCTCCTGTAGACCAGGTGGCTCTATCTTAAATACCTCGGAGTGAGTTGCAATGAGGAGAGAAAAGGGCAGGGCTCCAAGGGGCTGTGTGTGCTCAGCTCTAGACATGGGGGGCAAAAAGGGAAGGATGTTCTGGGGCTAGGCTGAGAGAGGATTTTTTAATCTGCTTCACTTGATGCCATCTGCTTCCTCATCTAATTTTAGCACCAGCTCGGCCTGGGGAGGAGTCGGGGAGGGCTCAGCTGGGCTGGAAGGGGGGGCCAGGCTGGGACTGCTAGGCAGTGGACCTTGATGGCCTGAGGTGGTTGGGGATCTTGACAGAATGGAGTCCCCATGGCACTGGGCCATGAGGTGGCATTGAGAATGGTCAAGAGGACAAGGGGGCAGTATGAGAAATGTCTTAGGATGAGGGATGGAGTTAGGGTCCATTGGGGAAGTCACCCTGAAGGGGGGTTGATGAAAGGCTAGATTGTGAGAGGGGAGGTCTTGGGGGAAAGACAAATAGAGTCAGGGAGTGTAGAAGATTGGGGGGAGGTAGAATGTGGGAAATGGGCCAAAGGTGGAAATGGGAGGGTTCCTGCTCCCCATCTCATGGCCTGGCCCCTGACCCCTGTTGAGCATTGCCTTTGGGAGAGTAATTGGATAATTGGAGTAGGTGGGCAGGCATGGGGTACTAATTGCTATGTACTTGGGATCCTGGGGCCGTTGCCGGCCGAGCTGGGTAATTAGTTGTTTTTAAATAAACGTCAGTGGGCATGCTTTAATTAAGCCTTCTTCCCAGTGAGAGCTGCTGATATGTAATCACAGAGAGAGGAAGAGCAAGACAAAATTGGGGAGACCCAAGGGCCAGGGTGTGGTGTGGTGGGCATGAGAGGGCACAGGAGATTCCTGCCTTGGCTAAAGGATCAGATTCAGGGCCAGCACACAGCCCTCAGCAGGACAGGCAGAAAGAACCAGCTACTGGACAGGGGGCTCATCTTCCTCTGCACCCTCTCCTCTGTGGTCTGGGTATTAGGGAAGTGGGATCCTTGGGCCACCCCCTTACAGCAGCCCTCCCCAGCCCCATTCCCTACCTTGTGTGGCTGAGGTAACCAGGACAGCAGTGACACAGAGACTCCAGAGGGCAGGGGCCAGGCGGGCCATGGCTGAGAACAGGTGGGCACAGGGGGCCTTGCCCCGCATCACCAGGTGAACAGGATGACCCAGACAGACAGCCTAGGAGAAGGGGAGGGGACAAAGTGAGGAGGAAAGATTCCCTCTAGCCACCCAACCAGGGTGCCTGGGTGGGGAAGAATGAGAGATGGCACAGAAACACACACTCACCAGAGGCACAGTCAGACAGGGACACACACACACACACACACACATCATCACCACCACCGCCACCATCATCACAGAGAGGCACAGGCACATACAGACACTCGGGCACCCAAGCACACACCTACAAACCTAGATACAGTCATACACAGACACCCAGGCATAGACATACAGATACAGGCAGGGCCACACAGACACAATGAGATGGTACATTGGGACACACACACACACACACACACACACACACACACACACACACACACAAGGTTATCACCTGGGCATAGGCACAGGTCACACACATACAGCGTGGCAATAGACAGAGATGTACCCAGAAACCAATATGGGTGCACACACAGACATATATGCAGAAACAGATACACAGAAATAGGCCCAGTCACAATCACAAAGGTGCATTCACAGGCTCATACAGACAGATGCGGAGAAACAGGCACACACAGGCAGAGACATACATCCCACTGCACAACCATATATGCAAACACATGGACACAGGGATGGCCACACACCCACACACACATCGACACCCACACACTTGAGATACAGTGAGTCATACAAAGAGCACAGACAGACACACAGAAGCAGAGTCACATAGAGACAAAGACACACAGAAAGGGACACTGGCGCAATCAACTCCTCATTGTCTCTCTCCCTCTCTCTCCTCTCTGTCTGTCTGTCTCTCTCCCTCTCTCTCCTTCTCTCTCTCTCTCTGTCTCTCTCTCTCCCTCTCTCTCTCCTTCTCTCTCTCTCTCTTTCCTTTTCTCTCTCCCTCCCTCTCCCTCCCTCCTCCTACCACCCCTTACACACACACACGCACGCACGCGCACACACACACACACACACACACACACACACACACGCATGCACACACACACAAACACAATCTTAACTCCCTCCAAGGGTTCCTACCCTTCCTGACACCCTCTCTCCACAGCCCCCACCTACTCTCTCCTTCCCCTTTTTTAGGTTGATGAACTCGTCTCTGGCCTTGCAGCTTTGCCCACATCCATGATCTCTTAACTGCACAGAATTCTCAGCAATGCTTCCGGTCCCACCCCTTGGAATCTTTCCTTCCCATCCCCACCCGTGAGCTGGGTCATGCCAGCCAGGCTCAGCACCTTCTTAGAACTAGCTGCATCAAGGGAGGAGGGAGATATGCCTTCTGGTCACAGAGTCCAGGATTTGACTCCCTCTAACAGGGGTGGCACACACACCAGAAGAACCAGGCACACATTCATCTCAGTGTCCCCAAACAAGAGAAGCCCAAATTGTCCCTGAACTGAAGCCCTCTGGGGATTTCTCCCCTAGTGCGGCAGCAACACACCGGGACACTGGGCTGACTGCCCACAGTGACATCAGAGCTTCAGCTCATGGCCTGACTTCAGGTTTTAATGTCTGGGTAATCCATGTTTTCACCTCCACCCCAATACCACTGTGAAGCCTGGTACTCTTCCCTCAGCTAGCATGTGGAGGGGGAGAATCATAGAACTGTGGAATTGGACAGGAAATCAGAGTCATTTGGCCTAATCTATCTCAAGCAGAATGCCCTGCACCATGTACCTGACAAGTGGCCGTCTAACCTCTGCCTTCGGATCT
This sequence comes from Pseudochirops cupreus, assembly GCA_028627135.1. NCBI lineage: Eukaryota > Metazoa > Chordata > Mammalia > Diprotodontia > Pseudocheiridae > Pseudochirops > Pseudochirops cupreus. The sequence goes on from CM053580.1 coordinate 530,137,039, forward strand.
GAAAAGATCCAATTGATGGAAAACGTATAACTCTTACTTACATCACAAAGTTATAATTATTAGGAAGCATACAGTAAAGGACAGCTAGTTGAGTGGTGCCGTGGACAGAGTGCTGGACCTGAAGGCAGGAAGACCTGAGTTCAAATCTAGACTCAAACATTTCTAAGCTATGTCTTTTTCAGCCTTAGTCTTCATATCTCTAAAATGGAGATGATAATAGCACCTAACTTCCAGGGCTGTTTTGAGGATCAAATGAAATTATATATATATATATATATGGATGTATGTATGTATATGCTTTGCCATATAAATTTCTAGCTTTTATTAAATGCTTGTAGATAGACTCGATTGGGAGGCGGTGGCCTCCCCAATCCCTGGGAACAAGCCCCTCTCCTTTCCCTTCCCCTCTCCTCCCCTCATCTCCTGTCTCTCTCATTTCCCCTTTCTGTCGTCTCCATTCCAGTCAAACTGGCCTGCTAGCTTGTCCTTGTCCAAGCCATCCATCATGCTTTCATCTTGCTGCCCAAGATGCCTTCCCTCCTCACCTCTGCCTCCCAGAATCCTGAGCTCTCTTTACCAGCCATCTTAGGCACCGCTACTACACAAGCCCTTTCTTCCTCTCCCCTCCCCTCCCCCGTCAAGTTATTTGCTTTCCTCCCTCTTAGAATTATCTTCTTGTCTTTTGTATATATGTCATATTCACTTACTTGTGTACATGTTGTATCCCCCTATAAAAAGCCAGCACTCTGAGGGCAAGGCTCGGTCCAGTTTTGTCTTTGTACACTCAGCTCCTAGAACGTGTCCCTGCTCGCTGCATTGGAATGAACCTTCTCTTCCCCTTCAGACCCCCTGCACACTCCTCTGCCTGTCTCCTCACTTAGACTCTTCCCCCAGCAAGGAAAAGATTGCCTGTGGAAGGGGACCCAGGTATCTTAGCCCCAGTTAAGAATGAGAACTAAATTCCAGAGTGAGGGTCATAAGGCTCTGAGCACTGATCCTCCATCCCTCCAAGCCCCAGGCATGAGCCCCCAGCCCCCTTGCTTCCTGCTCCCTAGGTCTCGTGGCTAATTAGAACCCGGCTGGCTGGCAGAGCAGTGGCGCCACAGATGTGGGACCAGGGAGGCCCAAGTCCCCTCTTTCCCCTTGTGTGGACCCCCCGGGGCAGCCAGGAGCCTGGCTGTCGGGGATGGGGCACTTGCCTCTCCAGGGCCTCTGGGAGGAAGCCACAGAAGTGGGAATAGAGAGTAAAGAGTTATTGTCTTTGGGCTCCCCCAATTCTCTTGTTCTCTGGGGCGGGAGGCACTTCTAGGCCCAGGCTGAAGTTGGGGCTATCCATGAAACCCCTCTATGAAAATATAGAAGGGAGATAAAGACAGGATGGGGGGAAAGGAAAGTGGAGTTGCTGTCTGTGTGGGCCGGGTGGAAACTGGACTCCTGGGGTCCCTACTCCTCCCCAAAGGAGCTTAATCAGGGGCCAGGAAGGGGGCAGATACATCCTTCACACTGTGATTGTTCTAATCTTTCTAGAATGCCCCTTTTGCTTGTTTTATCAATTTCCTCTCCCCACAATCCAGCACATAACAGTCTTTCCATGCTCCCTCCCCATTTCCCCATAAGGGCAAATCATAGCTTCATGGGACATAGGGCAGGAGGGGTCTTAGACACTGAGAAGGTCATAGATCTAGAATGGGAGACCTCGGAGGCCATCTAATCTAACCCTCTCATTTTACAGGTAAGGAAACTGAGTCCCAGGACGGCTGTGAATAAATGTTAGCTATCATTATTATTATTGTTGCCTAACAAGGAGCAACTGAACATTTCCAACCCTGGTCTCTCAAATTCTGTGCACTTTCCCCTCCACCATGCAGCTCAAAGGCTGATGTTTGGCATTCTAGGCCTTCCTGAGCTCCAGCACCCTACAGTCCCAGAACCCTAGAGTTTCAGAGCTAGGATGGACCTCAGAGTTCACCTAATATAGCCTGTGCCAGAGCAGAAATCTTAGCTTGGCAAGAGTTCTCTTTCTTCCTGCCCCAATCTCACCCCAAAGCATGGGCATTCCCACTAATACTTTTATCCACATTGTATCACAAGTTCAGAATGTTCAAGGGCCAGATAGGTAGCTGATAGAGCAGTGGATAGAGTGTTGGGCCTGAAATGAGAGAGACCCGAGTTCAAATGTGACCTCAGATACTAACTAGCTGTGTGTCCCTGGAGAAGTCACTTAATCTCAAGTTAAACCTCAATTTTTTCAACTGTAAATCGGGGCTAATTGTTCTTAACCTACAGGGTTGTTGTGAAAAGCAAGGGAGATAATATTTGTAAAAAGACTTAGCCCAGAGCCTTGCACTTAGGCTATATAAATGCTAATTTGGTTCCTCCCTTCTCTCTACCACCCCTACCTCACTTAGGAAGTCCTCTCTGACCTTGTCTGACCAGTCTACAGTGACTTTGGGCCTGAATCCATACAACCCAACTTATATCATACCATCTTGTACTGCTCTCATTATCATGTCTGTCTGACTTGTCTAACGAGATGTGTGCAGAACTTCTCCAGGACACACACTGGATCTTCTCTTAGCACAATGGAAAGTGACCAGCTCTAGTCCTGGTACTGGCACAAATGAGCTGGATGTAAAACCTGGTACAGACTGTTTTTTTCTTCTCTAGACCCAAGTTTCTATCCACAAAGAACAAAATGGTTGGACCAGGCAGATCACGGGTTCTTAACCTGGTGTCTGTGAACCTAAAAAAAAATATTTTGGTAACTATTATTTCAATATAATTGGATTCCTTTGTAATCCTGTGGAGTTTATTTAAAAAACATTCATCTGAGAAGGGGTCTGCCAGCCAAAGGGGTCCATGTCTACACAGAGAGGTAAAGGGAGTCTCTAAGGGCTTCCGGCTCTGGCATTCGATGCTCTACAACAGCACCTGCCATTTACTCAGTTTCTTAACGTTTACAAAGCACTTCGCATACATTATCTCACCAGATCTTCCCCCAAAGCCCCAGGAGAGGAGGACTACTGGCATTATTATCTTCACTTTACTGAGATGTTAAGTGACTTGCCCTTGGCCACACAGTCGGTCAGTATCAGTGGCAGAATTGAAACCCAGGTGTCTCCTTATACCATCACTTTTTCTACTCTAGGCCACTGTTTCCGTGCTAATAGAATGACAAGACCAGAGTTAGAAGGGAATCACGAGACCTCTTCTAGTCCAACCTGTACCTATGTGGTGTTGGCTACCAGATCATCCAGCCTTGGGTCAGAGATTTCTAGTAGGAGGTTGCCTGTTCCATTTTTAATAACTCTCATTTGGGCCACTAGATGGTGCACTGGAGAGAGTGCCAGGCTTGCAGTCAGAAAGACTCCGGCCTCAGACTGGTACTAGCTGTGTGACCCAGGACAAGTCACTTAACCCTGTTTGCCTCAGTTTCCTCATCTGTCAAATGAGCTGGAGAAGGAAATGGCAAACCCATCCAGTATCTCTGCCAAGGAAACCTGTCACCCAGAGTCAGACATGACTGGAAAACAACTTAACAACAACAACATTGCAGGGAGTGGGGGAGAGCCTTTTCCTTTCTTGAGCAGAAATTTGCAGCTTCCTCCCTTTTGCTTCCAGGTCTGCCCTTTAGGCCAGGCACAAAGAGTTTAAGTCTTCTTCCCCAAGTCAACCCTTCCAGTACTTGGAAACAGTCATGACATCCCCTCTAAGGCTTCTCAATGTAGTCTTACATGACATGACTTTGAAGACCCTTTTCCATCCTGGCTGTTCTCCTCTGGACACTCCTGATTCTCAACGTGCTTTCCTAAAATGTATTTGCTCAGAAATCAGCAATAGCTTCTCTAGATGGGGTCTTACCTGGGCAGAGTGCAGCGGGACTATCACCTCCTTTTCTTTTGTAAAATGTATTTTGTTTACATTTTTGGCAATGAATGAAAATACATCTTTGCTCCCTCCTCTTTCTCCCTCCCTCCCCCCCACTCACTTCTCCCTACCTTGAACCTATGCTTCTCTGGATGCAGCCCAAGAGTGAATTCATTTTGGGAGGGCATCATATAGCACCATTCATTGGTCCATAGTGATCTTGCTAATCATGAAGTGCCACAGATCTTTTTCAGATGTTCTCCTAAGTCATGGTTCCTTCTTCTGAAGGCAGCTAGGTGGCGCCACATTGCACAGAGTGCTGGGTTTGGAGTCAGCAAGACCTAGATTCAAATTCCGCCTCAGACACTTACTAGCTGTGTGACTCTTGGTAAGTCACCTAACCTCCATCTGTCTCAGTTTCCCATCTGTAAATGGGGATAATAATAGCTCCATTGGGGCGAGCTAGTGAGATAATACTTGTAATGTGCTTTGCAAATTTTAAAACACTATTTAAATACTAGCTGCTATTACTATTCTAATATATGAGAAACTGTAAGGTTTTTTTTTTAGCCCAGGTTTTATATATCTCCCTGCTGTACTTCATCCTATTTAGTTCAGAGCCTCCTTGTGCCTGTTAAGTAAAGTTCAAACTCCCCTGGGTGGCAGGCAGTCAGGGTTCTCCACAGTCTGGCACCTTGTCAGTTTTCTAATGGTCAGTTTCTTATTCAAAACCTCCCTCCACACAATTGGCATTTAAAGTTTAAAATATGATTAAAGTTTACACATATGATCATCCCTAGGAGGCAGGTGCTACCATGACGCCCATTTTCCAGAGGAGGAAACTGAAACAAATGGAAGTTAAATGACTTGCCCAGGGTCACACAGCTAGTAAGTGTGTATCTGAGGTTGAATTTGAATTCTAGTCTTCCTGACTCCACATCCAGCTGGCGCTCTCTCCATTGCCACCTAGTCACCTCTACTCTCATGTCCTTTATTCTATGCCAAACTAAACTATTCTCTGTCCCAGACCACACCTTTCATTCCCCTGCCTCCAGGCCTTCTAGGCCCTGACTAGAATGTCTCCCCTCAGTCTTTTCCCTGGTTGAATTCCTGCCATTGTTGTTTGGTCATTTCAGTTTTGTCTGACTCTTCATGACCCCATCTGGGGTTTTCTTTGCCAGAGACACTAGAGTGGTTTTGCCATTTCCTTCTCTGGCTCATTTGTCAGATGAGGAAACGAGGCAAACAGGGTTAAGTGACTTGCCCAGGGTCACACAGCTAGGAAGTGTCCGAGGCCAGATTTGAACACAAGTTTTCCTGACTTCATGCCTGGTGCTCTATCCACTGTACCACCTTGCTTATCCTCTGGACAATAACAATTGTCCAATAACAAGTGACAATGAGTCTAAGTCTTCTTCTCCAAGTCAGCCCTTCAAGTATTTAGAGACAGTCATGACATCCTACTTATGCTTTAAAGCCCAATTCAAATACCACCTCCAGAAGAGTCAACAAGCATTCATTAACTCCTCCTGTGTGCCAGGCACTCTGTTAGGTGCTGGGGATTCAGAGCAAAAACCTGACGGTAAGTTCTTGATGATGCTGATAACTACAATAAGGATGATGATAATGATAATAGCATTCATACAGTGCCTCAATGTTTGCAAAGCACTTTATAAATACCTCATTTTATCTTCACAATGACCTTGGGAGGCAAGTACTATTATTATCCCCATTTTATAGATAAGCAAACTGAGGTAAACAGAGGTTAAGTGACTTGCCCACCTTCACAGTTTGGCTGTGTCTGGGGCTGGATCTGAATTCTGATCTTCCCGACTAGGCTCAATACTCTATTCCCTGTGTCATCTAACTGTCTCTATTCAGAATAGCATTCACACAAAAAAACATACAAAGTATTTATTTGGTAGAGGCCAGTTAAGGAGAAATCTTGAGAGGCCTCATGTATGATATGAACTGACCTTTGAAGATAATCAGGTATATCCCAAAGAGATCATAAAAAAGGGAAAAGGATCCACATGTACAAAAATATCTATAACAGCTCTTTTTTTGTGATGGCAAAGAACTGGAATTTGAGGGGATGCCCATTAATTGGGGAATGGCTGAACAAGTTGTGGTATATGAATGTCATGGAATACTATTGTGCTATAAGAAATGAGGAGCAGGTGGATTTCAGAAAAACCTGGGAAGACTTACATGAACTGATGCATAGTGAAGTGAGCAGAACCAGGAGAACACTGAACACAGCAACAGCTATACTATGTCTAACTTTGTTAGACTTATCTCTTCTCAGCAGTGCAATGATCTAAGACAATTCCAAAAGGCTTATGATGGTAAATGCTATCCACCTCCAAAGAAAGAACTGATGGAGTCTGAGTGCAGATCAAAGCATACTATTTTCTCTTTTTGTTTGTTTTTGTTTTCTTATGGTTTTTCCCTTTTGCTCTGATTCTTCTTTCACAATATGACTAATGTGGAAATATGTTAAATATGATTGTACGTGTATAGCCCATATCAGATCGCATGCCATTTGGGGGATTGTGGAGGAGACAGAAGGGGAAAATTTAGAACTCAAAATCTTATAAAAGTGAATGTTGAAAACTAAAAACAAATAAATAAACTTAATTTTAAAAATTTAAAAAGAAGATAACCAGGATAGTAAGAAGCTGATGGTAGGAAGGAGGATGTTCCTGGCATGGGGTATAGCTTGAACAAAGGTAGACAGATTGTCATATGTGAGAAACAGCAAGGTCAGACTGGTTTATTTCAAGAGGGTATAAAGGGGAATAATGTATAACAAACCTGGAAAAGGAGGATTGGAGCCAAGTTGTACTTGGCCTTTGTTCTCAGATCTCATCTGGGCTTTTGGTTGACCTCCTCTATAAGAACTCAATATGTCCAATTGTGTGTTATAGTGATTTAAGTGCCTGTGAGCTCCATGAGAAGATGGGACCTTCTCTTAAGGGAATTTTCCTCTAAAATAATGTCCTGTTGAATATAGGGTGCATGCAGGGGACAAGCAGGGTAGAAGGAGATAGCTTAGCTTTGGGAGACGGTGATAAGGAAGGGTGTAGTAGCCACCCAGCCACTCCAGTATCCCTACGGGGAAGTGATCTCCTTACCTCAGGGAACAAGGAGGCAACGTGACATAATAAATAGTTCTGGACTTAGAGTCAGGTCATTGGTGGTAGACTTCAGGTCCCAGCTCTGACCCTTCCTGTTTGTGTGACTCTGAGTAAGTCACAGCCTCTCGAGGACTCAGTTTCTTTATCGTGGAGTGGTGATAATAACATATGTCCTATATTAAACTGTGCATTCCCTTTTGACCCAGCAATACCATGACTTGGTCTGTATCCCAAAGGGATCAAAGAAAGAGAAAAAGGACCTACATGTACAACAATATTTATAGCAGCTTTCTCTGTGGTGCTAAAGAACTGGAAATTAAGAGGCTGCCCATCAATTTGGGGATGGTTGAACAAATTATAACAGGTCAATATGATACAATGTTATTGTGCTGTAAGAAATGATGAAGTGGATGGTTTCAGAAAATCTGGGAAGACTTGCATGAACTGATGCAGAGTGAGATAAGCAAAACCAAGAGAGCAATGTATAAAATGTATACACATATACATATAATACAACAATATTGTAAAGACAAATAACTTTGAAAGATTTAAGAACTCTAATCAAGGTACTGACCAACCATGATTCCAGAGAGCTGATGATGAAACCTGCCACTCAGCTCTTGACAGGTGACAGACTCGGTGCAGATTGAGACAATCTTTTTTAGACAATGAATGCTAGAACTTATTTTGCTTGGTTATACATATTTATTATAAGAATTTTTTCTTCTTTCTTTTTAGTGGAGGAGGAAGGCAGAAGAAAGAGAAGGTGGCTTTTCAATTAATTGAAGAAAAATTAAATTAAATTAAAAGATAAATGTGTCCTGTCTTCCTTACAAGACTGTTGTGAAGAAATTGCTTTGTAAATTCTGAAAGGCTACTGAAAGGGGAACTGTTATTGTTAAGACGTCCTGGACAAGTCAGCCTCAGCAGCCATCCCAGAGCAGAATGGGCTGTCTCTTCAGGTAGAGAGCTCCCTGCCCAGGAGGTCTGCAAGCAGTGACAGCCAGATGACCACTTGTTGGGGGATAACATAGGGCTAATTCTTGCCTAGGTATGTTGTACTAGATGGCCTTGGAGGTCCAATAAACTTGGCCCCTTCCAGTCTACAGGGCCAGAAAACTAGTGGCCTTGATTGGGCAGAAACAGTGCAGGGCACAATACTGGGCATGAAGCCAGGACCCTGCTACTCTGTGGAATAGAGGCTGTTGGCAGCACCTGGCATGGTGCCCACCAGGGACGAGGAAGCTCTGTGTTTTTCTCTTTCCTTGGTACTGGCTGCTCCCCTGCCCCCACCCCAGGGAGCCTCATCCAGTGCACCTGGTACCCGGGGCAAGAGGCTGGAAGGTGGGGGGCTGAGCCACAGGGCTTAATAGGCATGATCCTGAGAAGGGCAGGGTATGGGGGGATGCCTGGGTTCTGGCAATGAGATTGGCATTAGAGACAAAGGAACCATAGAATTCTAGGGCTCAGAGAGAGCTTGGAGAGAGACTAGACTGATCTGTACGTAGCGGTCTCCTAGCTAGGGATCATACAATCCTTACTTTAACATCATGGGGAAATCACTACCTCCTGAGGCAGCTGAGCCAGGTCTGAACAAAAAGAATGTGTTTGTTTAACATCAGGATGAAATCCTATTCCCTGTAATTTTCTCCTATCTTTCCTGGATCTGCCTTTGGGCTAACATCCCTCAATTCTCCTTGTACTATGTGTATTTGCATATATGTTATAATGTGCCAGTGTGCCTGCCACGCCCCCCCATGACCCCTACCTCCAATAGAATGAAGAATCTTAGTTCCTGGAGGCAAGGATCTTTTGATTTTGTCTTCGTGTCTGTCACCAGGGCCTAGCACATAGTAGGCGTTTTAATGCTTCTGGGATTGCATTGAAATAAAATAACTTTAGTCTCCCTTCTATACCCTAGGAGCCCTTCAAGTACTTTAGAAATGCCTTCCTATGTCTTCTATTCTATGTCTTCTTTTCTCCAGCTAAATATTTCCAATTCCTTCAAGTGATCATCTCATGGTCTGATATCCAGTCCCCTCAATGGCCTGGTTGCTTTCCTCTGGAGGCAACTGTGGTTTGTCAATGTAGATCTCAAAATGTAGTACCAGAACCAAACATAGTAGACCAGATGGGACCTGACTAGGGTAAAGAACAATGGGCCTATTGTCTCTTTTGCTAGGTAAGTGGTGGGCGCAATAGATAGAGCTCTGGACCCTGAGTCAGGAAGGCCTGAGTTCAAATACAGCCTCAGACACTTATTAATTGTGTGACCCTGGGCAAATCACTTGACAGCATCAGTTTCTCCATATGTAAAATGGGGATAAGAATAGCACCTACCACCCAGGGTTGTTCTAAGTATCAAATAGAAAAACATTTATAAAGAGCTTAGCTTAGCCCCTCAAGAATAGTAGGTGTCTAATAAATCCATGTTTCTTTCCTTATGTGTGGATTCTGTGTCTCTCTTAATGTACTCTTTTTCTTTCACTTACAATTTCTTTTTCCATCATACCTCCTTCAACCAGTATTGTTACAGCTGATTTTTTGAGCCCAAGGATATAGGATGTTACATATGGATGTCTATCAAATGTTTTTTCACTAGTTCCTATCCAAATCTTTTGGGTATCCCAAAGGAAGGGGAATGAACAATGCTATGATACAGTCCCATCACTTAAGCATCTCCTGATTATAGAGAGAGAATAGATGGAGGTCAGGAGTTGGTGTGTGCTGAGAGAGACACACAGTTTATAAAATACCTAATCTTTGCCTTCCTAGAATTGACAGATGAATAGGGACACAGGATGCAAAGATAACTATAATTCACTACTTGATATGATAAATACATTTAGACACATGCAAACAAAGTGCTGGGAGTGGTGTCAGGGTTAAGTTTATGATAAGGAGGTGCTTCAGGGATAGCTTCCCTGATAGACTGCACTGGGCTGAGTGATAGGGTTGAAATTAGAAGGCCAGGGTTGATTTTGGAGAGCAATTTGGAACTATGCCCAAAGGGCAACCAAACTGTGCATACATCCTTTGATCTAACAATACTACTACTAGGTCTGTATCCCAAAGAGATCATAAAAAAGGAAAAGGACCCACATGTACAAAAATATTCATAGCAGCTCTTTTTCTGTGGTGGCAAAGAATTGGAAATTGAGGGGATGCCTATCAATTGGGGAATGTCTAAACAAGTTGTGGTATATGAATGTAATGGAATACTATTGTACCATAAGAAATGATGAGCAGTTGGACTTGAGAAAATCTTGGAAAGACTTACATGAATTGATGCATAGTGAAGTGAGCAGAACCAGGATAACATTGTACACAGCAACAGCAACATTGTGTGATAACCAACTTTGATAGACTTACTCTTGTAAGCAATAGAATGATCCAAGACAATCCCAAAAGACTTGTGATGGAAAATGCTATCCACATCCAGAGAAAGAACTATGGAGGCTGAATGCAGATTGAAGCATATTATTTTCACTTTTTTTCTTTGTTATGGTTTTTCCCTTTTGTTCTGATTCTTCTTTCATAACATGACTAATATGGAAATATGATTAATATGATCATACATGTATAGCCTATATCAGATTACTTACTTTCTTGGAGAGGGGGAAGGGCAGGGGAGGAGAAAAATTTAGAACTGAAAATTTTACAAAAAAATGAATGTTGAAAACTATCTTTAGGGGCAGCTAGGTGGTGCAGTGACTAGGGCATTGGCCCTGGAGTCAGGAGTACTTGAGTTCAAATCTAACCTCAGATACTTGACACTTTTTGGGCGAGTCACTTAACCTCAATTGCCTTGCCTTCCTCCCCTCCAAAAAATCCTATCTTTACATGTAACTAGGAAAAAAAATACTATTAAGAAATAAAAAAGAAGGCTGGGGTTGATATGGCTTTGCTCTTTGGTACCTGCAGGGCCTAGGGCTAGACTTTCAATTGTTTTGGGTCTCATTTTCTTTGCCTGTAAAATGGGAGCAGGGAGGGGTGGGTTAGCTGGTCTCAAAGGTCTCTTCTAATTCTAAATCCTAGAGATTCCTATCCTGCGGTAGAGGAGAGATAGAATGGTAAGACAGGCTTCCAAAGGCCCCTAGGATGCCAAAAGAAGTGAGTGGTTTTCTCTGGCTCATCTCCTAGGCAGGGATGCTTAGTCTCTGAAGGGATGCTCTCTCACCTCGGTCCAGCAACAGGAGTGACATCTCCTTAGCTCTGGACCCCATGCCTATCTTAAAGCATCCTAGAATCACATTAGTTCTTTTGGTTCCCACATGGAGCTTATATAGCAATTGATAGTCCACCCCGAGTTTGTTGCCAGTCATACCTTCCCCAACTGACTCAGCTGGTTTTTTGAACCCAGGTATGTAGGACTTGACATTTATTCCTATCCAACTTTATTTGACTAGTTTCTGTCCCCATCTTTCTTTTGGATCCCAAAGGACAATGCTACAATATGGTGCAACCTTCACTTATGTGTCTCTTGATTTACTTAATGTCTTCCTGGGAAAGATACAGTTTAGGTTAAATTCCAGCCTTCATGGATCTGACAGTCAGGGTGCAAGTGGGTACAGGGGACACATTTTGAGTGCAAATCATCATGTGCTGGCCTTTCCTAATCTCTCCGTCTGTCTCTCTCTCTCTGAAGGGGGTCCAGTGACTCGCCTAAAGTCACACAATTAGTAATTGTCTGAATCTAGATTTGAACTCAGGTCCTCCTGACTTCAGGGCCTGTGTTCTATCCACTGTACCACCTGGCTGCCCCTGGCCTTTCCTAATCTCCATTCATGGGAGCAGAAAGAGAAAAGAAGCATGGGCTGAGGGGTTTTCCCCAACTTGGATCCCTGTATGTCTGGGTATCTCTGATTCTATGTCCTATGAAATAGTCCACCAGTCTGGAGGCATGAAGGGGGAGAAGGTGCAGCTTAAGAAGTCAGAGGCTCAGGGAGTGACTGGGATGGGGAGTGGGTGGGAGACAAGGAGGATTAACCAGACCATATGGTGAGGTAAAAAGAGTGAGGAGGCCTGCATGTGAATTCCTGGCTTGGCTACTTACTGACTGTGTGTATTCTTGGGAAAGTTGGACTATTCAGCTTTGACAGTTTGTGATTCTGTCACAGGAGAAAGCTGGTCATGTCCGTGGGACTTATGGAGTCCACCCCTGGCCCTGGCTCTGTCCTCAGCAGGGGTGGGTGGGGCCCGGCTGAGAAGGGAGAGGGAGGGTGACAGGAGGTGAACAGACTGCTTCAGCCCCCCCCCCCTCACTTAACCAGCTTCAGAAGCCAGTTACCATAGCAACCCTCTTGGCTTCACAGGCCTTCAAGTGCTGTGGGGGAGAATGGGGTTGGGTGCCCACGCAGGCTCCCCCGCCTCAACCTCTTGGCTTCTGAGGCTCCTCCCTGACTCTCGTCCTGCTCCACCATCCATCCACCTCAGCCTGGACACTCAGTTCCAGACCCCCTGCACCCCTGCCCCAGTTTGTCTGCCCTTTCCTTTCTATTTCTATCTCCCTCATCTCTGCTAGTCTCCCTTCTCATCCAGGGTCTCTGTGGCGGCCTCCAGTTAATTCCACCCCCAGGTAGCCTCCTCCAGACAACTCACATTTATAGAGCTCATCAGTATTACATTTAGTATTGTAATAATACTGCTAATATTATTACATCGGCACTAGTATTTCCACTACTGCACGTTAGTATTACATGCTTTATCGTTTTAGCTCATCGGATATTTCCTACCTGCATCCTCCCATTTTATAGATGAGGAAACCAAGGCCCAGAGAGGTTTGCCCAAAGTCGCATAGCTAGGAGGCTGGCAGAGCCAGGGCTTGGACCAAGGCCTATCTCCAGGTGCCTTGCTCTTTGTCTCACATGCTTCCTGTCATGGAATCACAGAATCTTGGACTCAGATGAGACCTGCAGGTCTTAGTCCTTCCAGTACCTGAAGAAGGCTTCCCTTTAAGCAGTGGTTCTCAACCTTCCTAATGCTGCGACCCTTTAATGGAGTTCCTCATGTTGTGGTGACCCCCAACCATAAAATTATTTTTGTTGCTACTTCATAACTGTAATTTTGCTACTGTTGTGAATTGTAATATAAATATCTGATATGCAGGATGTATTTTCATTGTTACAAATTGAACATAACCCACAGGTTGAGAACTGCTGCTTTAAAGCCTACCCAACAAGTGGTCATTCAGTCTTTCGGTCCAGACTTCAATTTATTAAGCATTTATGCAATCCTAGTGGGTTATGAATGCAAAGAAAATATGAAATAGCCCCTGCCCTCAGGGATCTTACATTCTTACTGAGGGCAGGGTGGTGGAGAGAAGTAAGTAAGTGCAAATTATATACAAAGGGGAAGAGAGAATGGAGCAGCAGAGAAGAGGAGAATCAGGAAAGACCCTTGTAAGAGGCAGCACCAGAACCATGCAGTGAAGGAAGCTAGGTATCCTAAAACATGGAGATGAGGAGGGGGTACATTTCAGGCATGGGGCAAGGCAAAATAGCAAGAGATGGGTGAAATGCTATATTTAGAAGCTGCTAGTGCAGGCTGGTTTAACCAGAATGGAGATGTCACAGTCCTCTTCGAGAACAAAGGACAGACAGCAGCAGTGACTAGAACGGAGAGTATATTAAGGGAGTAATATGGAATGATTGGAAAGGTAGGTGGGAATCAGATCGTGGAGAGTTTTAAATGCTAAGCTGCAGAGCCTGTTGATCCTAGAGGCAATAGGGAGTCACTGAAAATTCTAGAGTGGGGGTGACATGGTATTATATGTGTTTTAGAAATATCAATTTGGCAGCTGCACGGAGAACAGATTGAACAGGGGAGAGACTAGAGACAAGGGAACCAATTAGAAGGCTATTGAAATAGAACAGTCATGAAGTGATTAGTGGCTAGAACAGTGTAGAGGCTGTGTGAATAGGGAGAAAGGAACACATGGGAGAGATGTCTCAGAGGTAGGATCAACAAGGCTTGGTAATCAAATGGATATAAGGAGAGGGAAAAGAGAAGGAAGAACTGAGAATGGTCCCAAGATTGTGAACCAGAGTGACTAGAAGGACGGTGGTTCTTCTCAATAGAATTGGGGAAATTTTAGAGAAAAGATGGGGGAGTTCCATTTTGGACAAGCTGAGTATGTGTTGCCTGTGGGACATCCGGTTGGAGGTGTCCAACACTCTGTTAGAAATTCGGGACTAGAGATTGGAAGACAGATTAGGGCTGGATATATAAATATGGAAGTTATCTATATAGAGAATATAATTGAACCTGTGGGCATATTTTTTTTACATTACCAAGGAAGAGAGTCTAGAGGAAGAAGAGGACTCAGTCAATCAATAAGTATTTCTGAAAAGACTCCTATGTGTGAAGTTCTATGCTGGGGATGCAGGTGGGACAAAAGACCAACCGAACCCTCAGAGAGCTCCCACTCAAGGGCAGCCCCACCCATTCCACTTTGGGACAACTCAGATTTTCAAGAGGTTTTCCTTTACATCCAGCCTAAACTTGCCTGTGCAACAATCACCTATTACTTTTAATTCTGCCAAATTTGGTGACCAAGAAGTAAAGTCTGATCCTTTTTTCCAAATAGTAACTCTTCAGATTTTTGAAGATCTCCTCTGAGTCTTTCCCAGGCTAAACATGCCTACTTCTTCCAATTGCTCCTCCTCATAAAGCATAACGTCTAGGCCATTCACCATTTTGGCTTTCAATATCCTGGCTTTCAGTGTCAAGGACACTTTCTTGAATTTAAAATCATAGTACATATTCTAGGCAGCTTCACTAGCCCAGAACCTTTCTCAAAGAGCCCCAGGATGGCTCAGTCCTTCTCTCCACTTAGACTGATCCCACTCTAACTCAGGGTTTATCACCTTTTTATGACCTTGGGTAAGTCACTTAACTTCTCCATCTCTACTTCTTCATCTGTAAAATGTAGACTGAAGGTTCTTTATCTGAGGTCTGTAAACTTGTTTAAAATTTTTTTTTGATGACTGTATTTCAAAATAATTGTTTTTCTTTATAATCCAATGTATTTTATTTTATGCATTTATAAACACTCCTCTGAGAAGGGGTCCACAGGCTTCAGCAGGCTATTTAAGGGGTCTAGAATACAAAAGAGGAGGTAGCTGAGCTGTGCTGGGAAGGGAGTAAAGGATCTTAAAAGGTGGAGGTCACAAGGGACTATATTCTAAACATTGGGGACCATTCATGCAGAGGGAGTGCTGATGCAAACCTCTAGGCTAGATGGTCTCTGAGGTCCATCCCAACTGGAAATCTGTTATTCTGACACCCTAAGTCTCTTCTCTCTGGTTTCAGTTTCTAAATCTATAAAATGATCGATTGGTTTAGAATGGACAGTGGCTATGGTCCTTTCTAGCTCTAAAACTCCAGGTTCCATCACCTTGCCTCCCCTCCCTGGGCTTCCTAGGGAGCTGATTTAATTAAATTCAAGAAACACTTATTAAGTGCCTATGATATGTAAGGCACCATGCTAGGCATTTGGAACACAAACATATACACGCACAAAAAAATCAATCCCTGACCTCAAAGAACTTATATTCCACTCCAGTCCACGTGAGTCCAACCCTCTCAATGGGGGTGGGGGTGAGGGGTAGAGAGAGGTAGAGAGAGAGAGAGAGAGAGAGAGAGAGAGAGAGAGAGAGAGAGAGAGAGAGAGAGAGAGAGAGAGAGAGAGAGAGAGAGAGAGAGAGAGAGAGAGAGATGAGTCTAAGACAGGATACCTAGAACTGGAAAGAAAGTGGGTAGCCAGGAAGAGACCAATCAGTAAGGGCTGAGAGGTCTCCTTGCTTTCAAGCCCCTTTTCATTCATCTCTACTCTCAACCCATCCTCAACTGATCATATTCATTCTTTGAACACCCTGCTTTGCACTGGTTACTTCACCTCCTCCCCTACTTCCATCCTCTTCATTTAAGCTTTCAGTGGCTCCATGTTGGAAAAGCAAATTGTGGCACAGATGCCTAAGATCAAGCTTAGACTCCTTGGGTTGCCATTCCAGGCCCTCCTGCCTCCATTGACCCTGCATCTACCTCTTGCAATATTTTCTTTCCATAGTCTTCCTGTCCAGCCAGAATCATAGACTCTCGAAACTAGACAGGGTTTGTGCAGCACTATCCTATACCTGAAGAGGAACCCTTCTTGCATTATCCCAACAATTCTTCCTCCAGCCTCCCATGGAACAGTCCCAGTGCCTGATACTTCACTATCTCCCAGAGTCGCCTATTCTATTTGTCCATTTGGGTCAGCTCTAATCTGCCTCTCCACCAGTTCCCTGTCCCCTCCCTTTACTTCCTAGCTCTGACCTCTCTGGACTAAAACAAGTCAAATCCTCCCTTAATACTGGAAGACAGTTATTACATTCTGCTTCAATCTTCCTTTCTTAAACACTCAGCTCCTTGAACTGATAGAGAGGCAAACATCACATAGGATCCAAAGCCAGAAAACCAGGGTTCACATCCTGGTGCTGTCATTTGCTACCTGTATGATCCTAACCAAGTCATTTCACCTTTGTAAGCCTCATTTTTTTCAACTACAAAACAAAGTGGTTGCAGTAGATCTCTACAATCCCTTCCAGCTCTACACCTATGATTCTTATTTAACATGACTTCAAGGCCCTTCACCATCCTGGTTGCCCTTCTCTGGATATAATGTCAGTCTATCAGTATCCAGAATGGAATACAGTATTCCAAATGTGTTCTGATCAAAGCACAGGACAGTGGGACCATCACCTCCCCTTTTCTGAATACCATGCTTTCATTCATGCAACCTAAAATTTTGCCATTTTAATTGCCATGATATATTCAACTTAGATTGATCTTAGAGTCTACCAAACGCCCCAGAACTTTTTGCATGAGAAGTGTTGCCTAGCCATAGTACCACCATCTTGAGTTTGTGCAACTGACTTTTTATACCTAGATGTGAAACTTTACATTTATCCCTGTTTAATGACCCATCATTTCAGCCTATTGAAATCCTTGTAGGTTATATGAAATAATATTTGTAAAGTGCTTAGTAGAGTGAGTGACATATAATAGGCATTATATACATGCTTATTCCATTCCCCTTCTTCCATGATTCAGTTATCCAATGTGTTAACTCTCTTTTCCAACTTCATGTCATCTGGAATTTTGATAAGCATGACAACTATGCTCTAACCCCCGGCTTCTTAACATGGAGTTCAAGGAGTCCTGGCCCTTGAATAGATTTCTGAGGGTCCATGAACTTGGATGGGAAAAATATTATTTTCACTAACCTTTAGTTTCCTCTGCAATTGTTTTATGTGTGAAAAAAAGGTGATTCTGAGAGGAGGTCCAAAGCTTTCACCTGATTGATTGCCAAGGGGATCCATGACACAAAAAAACATGAAGAACCCTTGCTCTAGCCCAACTGAGATAGTCTTTGTTCCCCAAATGAACCAGATGCCCACCTGCCTCTGTACCTTTATGATATTCACTATGCTTGCAATGCCCTCCTTCCCTTTTTCTATTAAATTTCTATCCACCCTTTAAAATTTAGCTCAAATGCTACTTCCTCCCTGATTAATGCAACTGACCAAACCTTAATTAAGTGCCTGACAAGTAGAAGGCATTATGCTAGGCATAAAGACAAAAACAAAGTAACCCCTGTTCTCAAGGAGCATACATTCACCGGGGGATGGCAGCAAGGTGGTACCTTGGTTAGGGCACTGGGCCTCAAGTCAGGAAAACCTGAGTTCAAATTCACCCTCAGCTGAGTGACTCTGGACAAGCTGTTTAACCTTTGCCTGCCTCAGTTTTCTCATCTGTAAAACAATAATAGCCCCTACTTCAGAGGGTTGCTGTGAGGACCAAATGAGATAATATTTGTAAAATGCTTAGCACAGTGTTCAGCACTTAGTAGGCATTTAATAAATGCTTATTTCCTTCTACAGCATGGACGTGCTTGATCCTGATCAGTAACTATCTTCTCATTTGGACCCCACATATCACTCTGCTTCATACCTCATTCATTTTTCGTATAATATTGGATATTATAGGAATGTGTTTGCGTATTATCCCCTTATTAGATTGTAAACTCCATGAGGGCAGGGAAATCAATTTTATTTTACCTTTAGCACCCTAGCATAGCATTTTGGTACACAGCAGGGACTAAATATATAATGTGTGAATTAATCTGGGGCAGCTAAGTGGTACTGTGGATAGTGTTGGCCTTGGAGTCAGGAAGATTCATCTCCATGAGGTCAAAGTCAGTCTCAGACACTTACTAGTTGTGTAATCCTGGGCAAGTTGCTTCACCCTGTTTGCCTCGGTTTCTTCATCTGAAAAATGAGCTGGAGAAGGAAATGGCAAATTACTGTACTGTCTTTGCCAGGAAAACCCCAAACGGGGCCATGAAGATCCAGTTGGAAATGGCTGAACAACAAATGAATTAATCTATGATTTCATTCAAGCCATCAATAAAGAATGATGAGGCCCATAAGTTCATAGATCTTAAAGCTAAGAGGTACCTCAGAGATGATCAAGTCAGCTCGTCATTTTACAGATGTGATCATAGGCATCCAGAGTCGTTAAGTGATTTGTCCAAGATCATGCAAG
Source organism: Pseudochirops cupreus (assembly GCA_028627135.1). Lineage (NCBI taxonomy): Eukaryota > Metazoa > Chordata > Mammalia > Diprotodontia > Pseudocheiridae > Pseudochirops > Pseudochirops cupreus. The sequence continues at coordinate 530,155,635 of CM053580.1, forward strand.
TGGAAAGTAACAGAGTTGAAATTTGAAGCTAGGTCCTGCTGGACTACAGAGTCAATATTCCTTCTGTTACCCCATGTAATGGTAATAGAATTTGAAGATCCCTTTGTATTGGTAAGCTAATAGGTATTTAGCACTTGGTTTTGGGTTAAGTGTTAAGACCTAGAGCTTGTGAAAATCCCACAGTGGGATGGACTTGCTGACATGATGAGAGGGGGCCGAACAGGGAGGATCTGGTGCCATATATAGGGAAAACTGAAAAGCCCAAGCTGAGAGAGGCCAGAAGAACTTTTGGAAGCAGCATCATGGAGGCAGACAGAGACAGAGAGAGAGAGAAAGAGAGAGAGAGAGAGCAGCCAGAGCTGCCTGGGACTTCTAAGGACAAGTCGGAGCTGCCCAGGACTTCTGAGGGCCACCTGGAGCTGCCGAGAACTGAGGAGGCATGACTGTGGTGCTGCTACTTTGTCAGATTTGTTTGTTGATGGAGGCCTCAGACCTTGTTGTTGGGTCTACGTTGATTTCACAGGAAGAGAGTGAATTGATAAGGACGCTGGCAATGTGTATGAATGTTATTGTGGCTTTGTTAAGCCTTGTCTTTCCAGGAACAGAAACTGCTGAGAACTTGCCTTGGATCAAGATGAAGAAAAGACCTCTCCTTGGGTACTGAATGCTGTGATGATGTCGTAACCTAGTTGTGACCTAGAGGTGGATGGTCTTTGTGCTTTCCACTGCCCCTTGAGAGGGTGCTTGGTGGTGACTGATGATATTGCAATTCAATTGTGATCCAGGGGTGGAAAACTTTAGACCTTTGTATTTTGTGACTGACCAAATGAATGTACTCTGTTTATGATTGGAAACTAATCTCCAATTGAGAAGAGAGAAGACTTTGTGATTGACTAAATGAATGTACTATCCAGGGATGGAGTACTTTGACCTTTGTACTTTGTGATTGACTAAATGAATGCACCTTGTTTAAAAGAGAACTTTAATCTTTGTACTTTGTAATTGAATTGAGGACTTACTCAATGATTGAGTTACCCATGGTGAATGCTGTATTTTGATTTTCTGTGAATGTTTTGCCCTAATTTGTTACTGAATAAATGGGGAGTTTATTATGCTTGTAATCAGAACCTTGGAAGCTGCTCGTGCTTGGCGTTATACCCCATTAATGTACTCAGCCATTGGGCTCACCACTCCACAGAAGCCCCACTTATTCCAATCTTTGTTCGTACCACTCCCCCAATCCTTTGGAGCCTTTAAAGCCCAGCCCAAGTCACATCTGCTCCAAGACTAACTCATAATGCTTACAGGGCTCTCTCTGGAGCCCAGTTTCCCCTCAGAACCCTCCCCATTCCCAAGCAGCTCATTAAGATACAGAACATCCCCTTGTACTGTTCTCTGGATGTTCCAGATGTGAGTCTAAGTGACCCCCACCTCCAAATTAGCATAAGCTCCTTAAGATGCAAGGATGTGTTTTTCCCTCTGGTCTCCTTGACCCAGTCTGTTTGTACTCTGGCACAGCTCTGAGCATATTAGGGAGCTCAGTTGACTGGAATTGAAGACGATGGGGGAAACTGTCACTTATATCTCCCTTCTCTCCCACCCAAACCATTCACTCGCCCATTCAGTACACTTGCCCTCACCATCCCTGTCTTCTTAGAGTTTTCAGCCATAGCATCAAGAATCTAGAGCTAGAAGGGTCCTTAGAGATCATTGGGTCTATACCTTCATCACTCAAAGGAAAAAACTGAAGTTCAGAGAAGGATAATGGATCTAGAGCTGAAAGGGATCCTAGAGGCCATTTTACAGATGAGGAAACTGAGGCCCAGGGAAGTAAAGTAACTCACCCAAGATCACATATTCAGAGGAAGGATTTGGACAGTAATTTCCTAGGGTCTCACAAAAGGTCAGTGGCAGGGTTTATTAAGTATCTAATAGGGGGAAGCCACTGTACTAAGTGCCATGTGCATTCCCAGGTGGGAGTTAAGGTCATTTCCGACTTGACCCAGGTGGGTCAAGGAAGGCCTCCTAGAGAAGATGGAGCTTGACTAGGTCCTTGAAGACTCTGGTTTTAGTGGGCAGAGGATGGAGGGTCATTGTTCCAGGCTTCAGGGTAGGGAACATGAAGGGTAAGATTTTGGGGGTGCAGTAAGGATGGTAAGGATAATGGTGTGGCTGGAGCAGAGAAGCCACAGAGGACCTGGAGGGGACCTAGGATGAGTACTCTGTTCAGAACTCCCTTTAGAAACTGGGAGAGGGAAAGATAAGAACAAGTAGCAAAGGACAGGTGTGGAGGCCTGATGTCAAACAGAGAGAAGAGATAAGACGAACCAAGCAAAGACTTATTGACCTGCTTGGTCCCCCAAACCCTTTAGATGACCATCACTACTATGGGCTGCAGGAAAGATGATGATGAAGTAGAGGGCAGTGATTCCAGAGTTGTCTTGGCTGGGCCAAGGTGTCTCAGTCACTGGGCATCTTTCGCTCAGCCTTCCTCCTCCACCTGATCTGACTGCTGGGGTTTTGCCTTGGTGGGGCTAGAGAGCAAGGGGCAGGTAGCTTCTCCGTCTACATCAGATGCAGGTCTTTGTCCTGGGGGAAATCTACTCGTCACAAGGTCCCTATGTTCATCCCAGGAAGGGCAGATAGTTCTGAGAGCAAGGAGGCAGAGAAGGAGCAGTGGGAACCTTCCCTAATCCCTTAGAGAAAGGCCTGGAGCTCAGACCTTCTGGATTTGGTTACCAGAGGATGGGCCCTCTGGCCCCTGTACAGTTCTATTCCTTCCTTTCTCCTTGGGAAATTTCTTCTCTGGGGCCAGGTCAGAGCTGGAAGGGACCTGAGAGATCATAGACCATCACCCCTTCATTTAAAATTAGATGAAACTAGGGCCCAAGAGAGGAAAATAATTTGCCTGAGGTCACACAAATAAGTAGCAGAGCCAGGATCTGAACCTAGGACCTCTGATCCCAAATCAGAGCTCTCTGCCCTACACCATTTTCCTATTCTCTGTCTCATGCTTCTGCCCCAGGGGCAGGGGGGCTGGCATTTTGAGTTAGACATTTATAAATGGAGTCCCTGTTCTACCCAGACACAATCCACAGGGATAATGCCTCCTCTTCCCCCCTTTACCCTAACCAATATCCCTTTAGGCTCGCAGAGGACATCCTGATCCTGATGGTGGTGGTGATGGAAGGTAGTTCTCTCTTGGAAGTGTAGGTTTAGAGCAGCTAGGTGGTACAGTGGATAGAGCACTAGCCCTGGAATCAGGAGGATCTGAGTTCAAATATAGCCTCAAACACTTACTAGCTGTGTGACCCTGGATAAGTCACTTAACATCCCCATCAGCTAAAAAAAAGAGGAAGTCTAGGATTTGGAGGTGGAGAGACATTAGAGATCATCTTATCCAACCCTTTCATCATAGAGAGAAAATTGAGTGTTGGAGGGGTTTAGTGACCTATCCAAGGTCATACAGCTAGTAAGAAACAAGGGTAGGATTTCAATCCAAGTCCTTTGACTCCAAATCCAAAGCTTTTTCCATTATACCACACCCCCAAGGACAAACCATGCTCTCCACTGAGGAAGGTGAGAGGACCAGGGCAGAAGTTCTTAGATTTTTTTGTGCCCAGTCTGATCCAGTCCTAATTGATTCTGAGTGTTATTGGGTAGGGGCTCACCAGATTTACATGGCTTCCATTCAAGAGCTCCCTCTTTTCTTTCATTTTTAGGAGTATTTAACAGACATCACAAAGGGTATTAACCTGTTCTGACAGACAGATGGGCCCAGGTTGGAGTTTAGCTGGATTGATCAAGCCAAAGAGAAATGTTCCCTTCTCTTTCTCTTTTGACCCCTCTATCTCCAAGACAAGAAAGCTGAGCTGGTTCCCTGGTCCCCCTTAAACTATCCCTAAAAATCTAGTCTCCCTTTCTTCCTGTTGCTCTCTGTGGCTCTCACTGTATGATTTCTTTAAACCTCAGTTTCCCCATCTGTCAGATGGAAGAGTAATTCATGACCTACCTCACAGGACTGAAGTGAGAAAAATGCTTTGTAAACCTTAGAATGCTAGAAAAATGAGAATTCCATTTTTTTTT
>CM053580.1:530160220-530194332 GCA_028627135.1 Pseudochirops cupreus
CAGCTTCAGGGGAAGCTGAGGAGAGAAAGAAAAAGTGTCTCTCTACTGGGGCAGTGGAAGGAGAAACTCAGGTGTCCAGAATCTCCAGACCAAGCATCCTCTCTGACTGCTGTCCCCCCCCCCCAGCTAGTTATCCCACCCTCACCCACCTACAGGATACCAGAGCAAGGTCCCAGCTTCTGGCTCCTAGACCTAGGGAATCCCAGAAGAGGGAGGCCCCCTGTAAGACACTCCCTCTTCTCAGGGAGACTCAGGTCCCCCCTCCCCAGGGGCAGGGGTCGGGGGAGGGTAGGCTGTCTGCTGTCTGGAAATCTAAGCCTAGGGCAGCATAGCCCACACTGAAACCAGATCCTCCTGTGTCCTTGGCTAGGTAGTATCTTGTTGGAGTGGGGGAGGGGTCAGGAGCCCATAGACGACTTATAAAGGGAAAGGAGGACTCCAAGTAGACAGAATTGGGGTGTGTGTGTGTGTGTGTGTGTGTGTGTGTGTGTGTGTGTGTGTGTGTGTTCTTCTTCTGAAGTGCCCAGCATAGTGTCTGGCACACAGGAGGAAATGAATAAATGTTTGTTGATTTAAATCTCAATTTTCATTGCCATAAATCTGGGATTGGCCTTACAAATCACCTGGTTCAGTCTAATTTTACAGATGAGGAAACTGAAGTCCAAAGAGGGAAAGTGATCTGCCCAAGACCACACAGCTCCTAAATAACAGATCTGGGATTGGAACTCAGATCTTCTGGCCCCAAATTCAGTATCAAGCTAGCATCTCACATTAGGTGTGCCTGGTTTATATATGGATCACGTGTACACACAAGCATGTTCAAACCCAGGCAAACATGCAACCACATACAAAGACATATAGATGCACATATACTTATGTAAAGACAACAGAGACCACCTCTTGCCCCCCACATAGAGCATATACATAGTAGATCATTCACACAATTCCTGGGCTAAACCTGGTTTTCACTGGCTCAGCAGGGAGCCCTCCAGGCTAGCTAGCCTGCCTGCCTCCTTCCTAAGCTTTCCCCTCCTGAGGTTCTCCATGCTCCAGGGTTCCCAACCAGTAGCTCACTACTCTTCTTTGGGAACTGAGACTGTTTGCCTCCTCTATCCCCATACTCAGAGAAGGGCTCAAGGGCATGCATGTATATGCCTGCTCTTCCCAGAGATGCATGGGACATACAGAGTGTTCCCAGCTACATAAGTTCCCAGCTACATAAAAAGCTCCTCATGGCATCCAAGGGTGTGGGGTCAGGAGTTCCCATCAGACACTGACATGTTCACAGTAGTCATTATCTATAAGGCTGGGAGTCAGAAAGGAAGGGAGGAGGGAGAGGAAGCAGAAAAGGAAGGAAAAGAGATGGCCACCGACTCACTAGAATGAGAGTGGGAGGGAGAGGCCCACGCATGTGCGTACACACGTATGTGGTGGCGTGTCTGTGTGCATGGGTACTGATTGTTGCTGGCAAGGGATCGAATTAGTTCCTTTTCCCTCTTTCCAGATGATTTTTCATCTCTGTAATTAATGGGCAAGTCAGAGCTGAACGGCATGGCAGGCAAATTGCTAGTTAGGGAAATCACGGATAATTTTCTCGATATGATAATGAAGGTTGTATTCCTTCTTTTATTCTCCCTGTTTTCATCCTACTTTTAAGTAATAAATTCAGCATTAGAGGGAGGAGTGAGTGGGAGAAGGGGAGAAGTCACCCACCCTCTAAGACCTGGGTCTGACCTGAGTTAGTACTGGGGACCCCCCCCCAAATGACAACTGGACCCAAAGTATGGATAAGGTGAAGGGGGGATGAGGGAGAGGGGCCTTGGGGCTAGCTGACAATGGAAGGGGAAGGCACACCACCCCAATGTCAAGAAAGGTGTCTATATGCCTTTATTCAGATTTTTAGCAGGAAAAGCAAAGGATGGAGGGAGAAGAGCAAAGGAACTGGATTTGGGAAGGGCCAGGATGGAGTAAGGAAGGAGCCAGGAAGCTTCTGAGGGTATAAGTCTCTTCCCACCACCTATGGGTAAGGGGAGATGGTCTGAGGAATAGAGGAAGCCAGGGGTAGAGTGGAATAGAGCAGCAGAGGGTGCTGGGAATTTTCTTGGAGAAGGCTTTTAGGCCACTATCTAGGGGCTGAGCCTAGAGGTGGATGAGGAGTGGGTTTATGATGGGATGGGGGGTGTAGGGTCTAAGGCAGGAGGTGTTAAGGCACCCCCAAGGATCCTGGGGACCATAGTCTTAGTGTTTAGAAAGCACACTGACCTTTCTCTTCCTGCCTACCTGTCCTGAGACCTTCCCCCTAGGGCCCCAGCTTCTCATTGAGTGACAGGGGGCTGATTATATGGGGAATAGGATAGGGATGGTGAGAAGGAAAGAAGCAGCCATATTGGCATCCATTTTATCCCCCACGTCCCAGTGTCCACACCCCATATGTTTGGAGATGGAAAGACAGAGTTATCAGGAACAGGGGAGAAATAAAGGAAAGGATGGGGTCATAAGATTGAGAACACCTTTGAATCCAAAACCTTCATTTGACAAAACAGAAAACAGACCCCAGAAAGGGACTTCCCTAAGGGCTTGGGGAACAGACTGGGGTCAGGATGTAGATTCTCAAAAGGAGAAGAGCCAGAGATGAACCATTATGGTCAGAATGCTGCTACCCATTTCACTCCACACTCAAGTGATTTCTTCATGGGGCAGATCCTCTGGAATGGGGAGAGGAAACAAGATACCAGGGGTCTCTCTCCAAACCTGGGAGAAGGGAGTCTGCCCTGTTTGGCAGGAGATTATGGGGGAGGTGACTGGCAGGAGCATTTCCTTGGTATTGGGTGGGGGTGGGGGGGTGGGAGTGGGGTTTGAAGTAGAGGGAGTATATGTCTGTATTCTATCTGTGTATGTCCTTTCCTCCTACTAAACTGTAGCCTCTTAAAGGGCAGAGACTTTTTCATCTTTGTAACCCTCCTGTATGTGTTTAGTAATGGTTTGCTAAATTTTCCATGTGTATAAAGATTGAGGTGTGTGTGGGAGCAATGAAGGCTATATACCTGTGTTGGGTATGGAAGGGCTGGGTTTGTGTTTCTATGGGGGAATAAGGAGTTGATGCGTGCACAAGGTTAGGGAATTATACATTTGTTGGTGGGATTGTGTATGAGGGGAGGTGTTTCATGTCCCTCTGGGAGGTTATTGCTTCAGGACATAGACAAATGTCATCTCCCCCTTCCCCGTCACCTCTTCAGTGGTTATGACTAGCTCCCCCTTAGCTCTCAAGACCCTCCTGTGGTTGGGGGTCTTAGAGATGAATAAGACCAATCCCCTCCCATCCACACACAATCCAGGGTTTGGCTGGGGTGGGGGTGGTAGGGAAACGACATTCCTTTCCCCTTTCCTAAGCCTGACATTTCAGGGACTAGAACATGGGGGGAGCATGATTGACACCCCCCCCCCAACCAGCTGCAGATCGAGGGAGAAGCAGATGCAGGGGTCTAACAGCAATCGAAGGCAGAAACAGACGATCAAGCTACCTCTTCCACTCCTCCTAGCCTGACAGAGCAATCCCACCCCAGAAGCCCGGGCCTGTGCTCAGGTCTACAGCACGTTCCTTGGGGGACCGCAGCGGCAGGCGGGAGGGGAGCCTCTAGCAGGAGACGCCGCCACGACACCCAGACAACCCCTCCCCCAATCACTCCCCCTCCTCTCAGAGAAAAACAACCAAAAAGGAACATATACATGTATATATGTACATATATATATATATACACACACACACAGGTATGTATGTGTATATCCAAAAGCATCCTGCGGTATCAGCCCTTGACAGCCCCTCCAGGGGTTGGAAGACACAGATCGGAGAGACACACAACCAGACATCCACACAGCCAGGGTGAACACACCATCATAGCCACACAGACACCAGCCGGTACATACATACACAAAGACACAGGATGGCAGAACCAGAGACACATGGACACACACACACACACACACACACACACACACACACACAATCACTCGGATGCACAAAGATACATTTAGGCACAGACACCCAGACCCAGCCTCTCTTTCCCGGCTGCTGTCACATCGCGGATCGACACTGCCTCTCTTTTCCTCACCTCCCCCCCAAGCTCCCACTCCCCACCCCTAGCCGCGCCAGCACCTCGGCTAGCTCACAGCTGGTGCCCAGCTCCGCGGCTATAGCAAACCCATAACCTCCCCATGAACAGCTCTGCGGCTACAACGCCCCCGATTCTCCCCACCCCCGAACAGATGCAAAAACGATATGAACCCCCATCCAGCCACCTCCTTTCCAGACTAGACTCCATCCCATCCACCCCCCTCCCCCACGCCCTTCCTCGGCTCACTCCCATCCTCCGCATAGGGGTAAGACCCGGACGTGGGCAGGGGGCAGACTAAGCTCTCTCGATCTGTGTGCCCCAGACACCTGGCCCAGGTGTGACGTCCCCTCCCCCTTGTCCCTCTACCCCCGGTGTGGACACTCACCTGTCCAGGGGCGGCTCGCTCTCCTCGCCAGTCCTCTCTTCTCTCCTGCGGCTTCTCGTCCCCGGGCCCCCCGCCCGGCACATCTCCCGGAGCCGAAGAAGGGGGGTGGTGGCGGAGAGAGGGCGGGCTCCGGGGCTCCCCTCCCCCAGCCCACCGCCACCACCACCAAAAATTTAGCGGGCGAAAAAAATCGAATTTGACAATCCACTCCCCGGCCGGGGATGGGGAGGGGGCGCGGGCTCCGGGGCTGAAGGCTAAGATCTGGGCGAGTGGGTCTTTCTCCCCCTTGGTGTGGGAGGGAAAGGGGGGAGGGGGGTGGGCAGCGTCAGGGCTCCGGGGCCCGGGGCTGGGGCGAGGCGGCAGCGACACAAGCGGGCAGCATCTCTCCCCCGCCTTCTCTCGGCTCCCCCGACGGTGGCGGCGGCGGCGGCACGTGTGAGTCCAGCCGACTCCCCCCCGCCCCCCCCCCGACGGCGGCGGCGGCGGCAGCGGCGGCTAAGGGGTTAACGGGGCAGCTCCAGCCCCCCGCCCGCTGCCCCCAGCCAGGCGAGGCCGCTCCGGGACTCCCGCTCAGCCATCCGCCGGGGCCTCCTCTGCCGCTGAAAAACTGCTGGGGGCCCGGGTCCCAGGACAACTGCCGGGGCTACTGCTGCTGCTGCGGCTGCTACGGTTGGAGCTCCCTGCAGTGCCCGCGGGGGGCTCAGAGAGAGCGGGGGACCTGGGGGGAGGCGGCGCGGAGCTAATGGAGGAGCTCAGGGAAAGGGGGGGCGGCTAGAGGAGGAGACGATGGCTGGCAGCGCGTTGCATGGCGGAGGGGAGGGGCGGAGCTGGGGCGGAGGGGGGCGCTGGGGCCCTGGCCCCCTTTTGCACCTCGGGATGAACGGATGGAGCCGGCGCCCGGACACAGCAATGACAAGCCGCCTGCCTGCTCTCTCCGCTCCCCAGCGCACCCTCTACGGGAGGGGAGGAGAAGGAAGGGGGGCAGTAGGTAACGGCAAAACTCGGCCTGGAGCAGCCGACAGGACCGGGGCCGTTGCAACCAGCACTAGTGCAGTGAGGGAAAAAACAAAAACACGGCTAGGATTTTTTCTTCTTCCCCCTCCCACTCCCACTCCCCCCTCTTCCGTCAGGTCTTTTCCCCGCCCCAGGAAAAATTAGGTAGAGAGAATGTTACGTGCTTAGTGGGGGTGGGGGTAGGCAAGAAAAATACGGAATTGCTTTCTCGGGAAAGGGAGAAGGAACGAGACGTGCCAAGTTTAAGTAGGGATATGAAAAACGAGGATTGGATTGAATTGAGAATGGAAAAGGGATGCTACATGCCCAATTGCACTGGGGCATGCAAATCGCGGACTGGATTTCACCCTGGGAGACGGAAGACTGCGTCATTCTCAATGCAGTGAGAACAAGAAAAACCCAGGTCTGGATTTTCCCAAGAATTGGGGCGGGATGGGGGCAGGGAAGGAAAGAAGGATGTGAGGTGGGTTGATGCAGCGTGGGCAGGTCTCGGTTGCCCAGGCCGCTATATGCAAAGGAGAGAGACAATATGTGGGCAGGATCCAGGTGTGAACGGATCTAGACGAGCTCCTTGCATAGCACGTAAAAGCTAGGGCTTGGATTTCTAGGGTGATGAAATGGGACTGCAGGGAGGAAGTCACTGATAAGGGAGACGAAACCAATAATAAAATGAACTGAAACAAACCCAGGGCGTCATCTAGTATAGAAAATCTGGACGCACGAGCTAACTCAGCCAGGACTGTATATTTTAGTTGGAGTGAGGTAGGGGCTTGAGGCTAGGGTCTCAATAAATATCCCCTCTGCTCCTGGGAAGCAGAGCAGAGTTTTAGCTTCACGGATGAAAAGGAAAACTCGGCTCTGGATTTAGCAACAGGACTGGTATCCAGGCAAAATACATTGCTGCGAGCTGCTAGGCATAATTAGGACATGGCCTGGCCCCGGATTCCCAGGAATCTGGTGGGGGAGTGGGAAGAAGAGGAGGAGGAGGAGGAGGAGGAGGAGGAGGAGGAGGAGGAGGAGGAGGAGGAAGAAGAGGTGGAGGAGAACGAGGAGGAGGAGGAGGAGGAGCACGAACGCCTAGGTTCTGGGGCTGCAGAGCCAACACCGCTACCCCCTGGGGTTCAGGGAGGCAGCGGGACCCACCCCGGAACTGGACTGGAGCCCCGTTTGCAAAAACAACGGGAGCCACAAAACCTGGCCCAGATGTCCTAAGATGGACATCTCCGAGGAACAGACGTGTTATGAGGGCGAGAGAAGGAGGGAAAGTGAGCTGTCACTAGGGGGAGGCCGTATGATGATAAGACGTAAAGTCCGGTTAGGATCTCTAGAGACCGAACCGGGTTAAGTTTCGGGATAAAAAGAAGAGAGAAGGGAGAAGGACCAAGGAGGGGTGGGGAAGTGCAAAATCTGGTCCTGGATCCCAGGGGGAAGGGAGCCCAGCTCGCCTACAGACCTAGGTAACAGAAGTGGAAGGTAAAATTCAGGATGGATTTCATTACACCTGGAGCAGGCAGTTCTGGCAACCAGTGGGAAATAAGACAGACGACCTAGGAGAGGGACAAAGCTAGGTCGGGGTAATAAAGAAAGAATATGAGGCTTGGGGGAGGGGACCAGTGCAAAACTAGGTCTGGATCTCCAGGGAAGGGACTGAGATTCTGCCCAATCTTTTCCTTGAGGGCTTTAGCTTGCAGTGGGAGGTAGTGGGAGTAGGGATACACATAATTTTGGGGGTGGCTAACACTGAATATAAGAACATGGAACAGCCCTTAAAGCCTGGCTTGGAGGTGTGGGACTAGGTGCCTCAGTAGAGCTCTCTCTGCAAAACTAAGGGTTTGAGCCAAATCCCTAGTTCGAATATGCTGCCCTGGGGCGGCAGTTCCACCTGAAATGGAAGTAGTGAAGGGAGAGGAGGAGACAGGGAAGTCAGGACACCTTCGCTTCTCGGTCCTAACTTGGTACATTATCGCGATTCCATGCTCCAGTTTCGTATTTTTAACAAAGAGTATAGAATTGGAGGCAGGAGTAGGGTGAGGGGTGAGGGGAGAGACGGGATTAGAGCAATAGTCAGAACTGATATCAGCATAGGAAGATACTTTGCTCCAAGCCGCCCTCCTCCCAGCCCTTTCTCTGTTCGTCCTACTCTCTGTTGATTATCTTCAATTTATCTTGTATATATCTTGTTTGTACACAGTTGTTTTCCTGTTTCTCCACCATTAGACTGGGAGTTCCTGGAGAGCCAGGATGCCTTGGCATCTTTCACAAATGGGTACTTAATAAATGCTTATTGAATGACTAGGGGAAGGGAAGGCCTTGGTCAGGTCTTCTCACTTGTTCCAAAGGGATCTTTCTTAAACTCTTGCTTTCTTAATCTCAAGGCAGAAGGGAGAGTCTCTCTGTCTGACTGAGTTCTTCTCCATCTTTCTCCTGATCACAGGAACCGGGTATGACCTGGCTCAACCCTGATGTGATGGGGGATGGGGAAAGAAATAGCAATGCTACCAATATTACTACTACTACTGATCACTAGTTTCAGAAGTGTTTTCAGATGAACAAAGCACTTTCCTCACAATAAAACAGGCAGTACAAAGATTATAATTTATGGATGAAAATATAGAGTATGGGAGGCCTGGATTCAGTTTCTGGTCTATCTGTACTTCAGTGTAGGGGTGTGTGTGGTGTGTGTGTGTGTGTGTGTATGTGTGTGTGTGTGTGTGTGTGTGTGTGTGTGTGTGCCCGTGTGCACTGGAATGAGGGATCTTCTTTTTTGTGGCCTCGGTTTGCCTTTTGAAAGGCACACCACCAATGTTAGATTAGCAGAGTACTCTGAGATCCCGTAGCAATGACCTTTCCATAAATCCGTAGGAGCTTCCTAGTCAGCCTCTTATCCCCAGTGCCCCCAAACTCCCAACCCTCCAAGCTGCTTCCAGTTACCCCCTAGCCCAGAAGAGAAAGAAAAAAACAACTTAATAACTGTAGCCCAGGGGATGCTGGGAGTTGTAGTTTTCCTTCAGGGTTTCACAGTCGGCAGGGTCTTTTCCTACCACTAAGGTCTCGGTGTAGATCTTGTCGTTCTTGCTCTCCTCTCGAATACCCTACTCTCAAAGTACTACCGTCCTCGAGCTAGCCTTGGCCCGAAGGTGCTAGTCATCCCCTCTCCCAGTCTGTGTAAGGCAAGATCCCCCTGGGGCTGGAAAAGTTTATTTTGCCCAGGGGGGGGCGGGGAACGGAGAGGGAGGGGAGGGAGCCCATCTTTCTCTGCAGATCCGAAGACTAGAACTGCAGGGTTTGGGAAGAGAAGGCAACGGGAGCAGATATTGCCAGGGGAGTGAGAGGACAATTCCTTTCCGGTGTTTGTGGGGTCCTTCCCTTCCTGTGTTTTACAAAAAATTCGGGGAAGGGGGAGAAGGAACGGAGCGGGGTCCCACGGGAGCGGCTGAAAGCATTAACGTAGGCTCCTTCGAGTGAAGGTTGGAATAGGCCCCTCCCTCCCGAGGTCCAAAGCCTGGACTGGAGGGGCTCCAGAAGCTAGCCGGGCCAATCTCCATAGCCACGCACTCCCTACCCCTGAGCGCTTCCCCGTCCCACTGCACGCAGACCCTCGAGCTGCCGGGGCAGCAGCAATAAGTCCGCAAGCAGGCTGTGGGCCAGCTTCCCGGCCAGCTCAGGCTGTGCACCCGCTTGCACACGCGTGCAAGGAGCAGCTAAACGCCCTACGCGGGCGCGCCTCGTGCTGCTTGCCCAACCCCCGTGTATACATGCTTGCGAGTGCGCAAAAGTAGAGGCCTGGGGTAGACTGGGGAGGAGGAGGGGTGTGGATGGGAAGTGGGGGGAGAAAGAGAAGAGGAGGAAAAGGAACGATGGAGACAGAAAGGGGAGGGGAGGAGGGAATATGAAGAGGGAGGTGAAGGGTGAAAGGATGAAGACGGAGAGAGACAAATAAAGAGGGAGGAGGGAGACAGAAGGGGAGAAAGGGAAAGGAGAGAGGTTAAGTGAAAATTAAGGGGGAGAGAGAAGGGAAAGATTTGAAGGCGATGAGAGAAAAGGATTGGGGAGTGGGAGGAGAGAGAGTGAAAGGGAGAAAAAAGAGAGGAGAAAGAGAAAAAAGAAAACATGAAGAAGGGAGGGGACATAGGGTGAAGAAAAAGAAAGTGGTGAGAAAAGATTGGAGGGTGCAGGGATCCAAGCAAGAGTGAGGGGAATGAGGCAGTGAAGTGAGAGGTTGAAGGAAACAGAAAAGGTGAAAGATGGGTGGAAGAGAAAGGACAGAGGAGGCAAGAGAGATGGGAAGGAAGAAGGAAGAGGAGGAAATGAGGGGAAAAGAAGGAAAAAGGGAAAGAGAGGATGGAGGATCCAGGTGCAGGGTAAGGAGAGAGGGAGAGGCAAATGAGGGAGGAGGAGGATGAAAAGACATGAGGTGGGAGGAGAAAGGAGATGGAAGAAGAGAGGAGAGGGGTGATGGAGAAGAGGAGGGAAGATGGGGTGGGGACCAGAGGGCAGTGGAGGTGCTGGGGTGAAAGGGTAACACAAAAGACCTTCTGCACCCTTCTCTACTCAGGGAAGGGGAAGGAGGGGTCTGAAGGAACCCATCTCTCTTGCCTGCCCAGGGCCAGGTTTTGCAGTCTAAACTCCCTAACTGGAGATGATAGAAGAGGGAAGCTCAGCTTGCCCCCCCCCCCTTTCTGTGGTCTTCCAAAGAATTTCTGTGTTCCCATTTACCAGTAAGGAAATCTGCTGTGGTGGAGGCTGGGGGCCAAGGCAGCTAGCTAGAACTGCCACGGGTCCAAGGGAAATGAGGTTCCTTAGGTCTTGGAGACCTCCTGGACACCTTGGATACCCCTACCCCTCATCTTTCCTTCTGTCACCAAGGTGTTGCTCGAGAGACAGCATGGTTTGTAGCACTGGCCTTGGAGTCAGGAAAGAACTGTTTGAATACTATTTACAAGCTGTGTATCTCAGGGCAATCCAATTAAACCTCTTTGTGCCTTGGTTTGCTCATATGTGAAATGTGAGGGTGTTGGACTCTGTGACTCTTAAACTTCCCATCTAGCTCCAAATCTGTAATCTATCTTCCACCCAACATGAAGAGGCCCCTTTCCTCTATATTGTTCTTCCCTCCACAGTGGCCAGGAACTGATCTGCTGCTACTCCCAGGCCACCAGGTAAGTGTTCTGCCCCTGAGTGAGAGAGACCAGGAGGGGCTTCTTCACCCAAGTGTGCTAACTGTGAGGGGCAGGCTGGGCCAGAGGAGCTCAGCCAGGGGATGCTGTAGAGGGGTTGGTAATCAAAGGAATTAGTGGATATTTGGAATGGAGGATGGAGGACAAGTTGGGGTGAGAGGAAAGTGGGAAGAGTGAGGTAAGAGAGGGAGAAATGTAAGAGAAAATGGGGAAAGTGGAAGAGAGGACGAGGAGGCAAATAGGGATAAGGTGAAGTGGAGGTAGAAGCTCTCATACTCTCCTCCTTTCCCCTTTTCTCTCCTTCTCTAACCTTAACCCTTCCTTCTTTCCATCCCCTTTCCTCTTTCTTTCTTCTTTTCCCTTCCTCTCCTTTCTTCATCCCACTCCTCCTCCCCCCCCCCATTCCTATTTGAATTTTCCTGCCCCTAATTCTGTTGTCTCCCTAGGTAGGAGACTGGCTGGAGATGGAGAATGGAAAGCTCTTGCTCTCTTGCTCTGGATTCTGCAAATCTGGGAGAGAGAGAGGTAAAGAGTTGGAGGGGGAAGAAAAGAACTGGGAAGAGTCAGGTGACAAAAAGGGCTTGGGGGAAAATGTTGCCTTGCATGTTGCGGAGCCTGGAGAGAAAGATCAGGAGGGACAAAACTGTGGTGTGAGGAGGTGAGAGGGAGAGGAGAAGGGTAAGCATAGAAATGGATCCTATGAGTACAAATCATTGATGGTGAGCCTGGATTCAGAAAACTGACGGTAAAGTAAGGGTGTGTCACCAGGAAGACACTTTGGGAACTCTTTGGGGAGATGTGGGGGATCCACACTTTCTTGACATGCGTGGCTGGAGCATTCACCACTGAAGAGCTAATGAGCTCTGAACCACTCAGACATCCTCCTTCAGCAGGCTTTTTCCTGATCAACCCTGGAGGAGGACAGGATACTTGGCACACAGGTAGGAGCTTGGTTGGGGATGGGGGCAGGGCAGAGTAACTGGGTTTTCTGATCCTGATACATTGAAGAGGGTGGAGAAGGGAAGGGGCAGGGAGGGGGCAGGTCCTTGGAGAACCTAGAAACCAGCACTAAAAAACTGAAATTTGCAAGGCCAAGCAGAGTGGGGCAAGTATTGGAGAGTTAGTAGATGTTACACAATATGAGATATTAGTAGATGGTACATAATATTACAGAATATGAGAGTATGACAGAAATATGAGGGCTATGTTCTCTGGATGCCTGCATGAGTATGTAAGTGTGTGTGTGTGTGTGTGTGTGTGTGTGTGTGTGTGTGTGTGTGTGTGTGTACACAGGCATGTTGCAATACAACTATACTCAAGTGCCTGAATGTGATTCATTTCCAGGAGCAGCCTGAGGGAGCATAATGACTTACCATCTGAAAGGGTTCGGGTCACTCTATGTGTCCTGGAAGTAAAGGGGGATGGGGTGGGCTGCTGGAATAAATGGAAGACAAAATATCTGTCTTTGCTACTTTAGGGGAAATCTATGTTATATCCCAGCCCGCTCTAACATCCCCCACCCCGATGCCTTGAAGCAAAATCTGGAGGCAGGTGACTAGCCAGCTGAAATGAAGTAGAGAAGGAAAGGGATTGATGTATAGGAGAGAGATTAAAGAATCCTGTTTATAGGAAGTAGTGGCTGAGATAGGGATGAGAGGGTCCTTGTTGGGTGCCTGAGGAAAGTATGGGGAGCTTCTCCCTTGGTCAAGGGATATCTTGCTGAGGATGAAGAGACCCTTCTCCCTCTCCCTGCTTGAGGGAACCCAGAGGTCACTCTGTAGAGTAAACTTGCCTTACTTCAGGAGACATTGGGCCTTTCCCTCTGTCCCCCAGAACCTAATTTCTTTATCAACTCCCAGTCTGTCTTGGGCTGAATGATTAGTTTACCAAGGGCTTCACCTTGCTTCTCTGTCCCATAACCCAGGGACCAGACAGTCAGAAGAAGGGAGGGACCTTGAGGCTAGACCCTGCCCCTTGCTAGGGAGCCATGAAAGTCTTTTAGTGCCCAGTTTCTTTCAGGGATGTTGAGGGACAATTAAACATGCCTCCAGACTGGAGGATAGGAGTCAAGGTCAGAGAAACGAGGGGGAAAGTTAGGAACCCAGGTCTAGGTCCTTAGTCCCATTCAAGACTAAGATGGTAATTAGGGAACTGCCTTGACTGAGACTGCCAAGCATGGCAAAATGTAAACTCCTTGAGGGCAGGCAGTATTTTAATTTTTATTTGTGTCCCCAGTGGTTAACATATTCTAGGTGCTTAATAGATCCTTATTGAATTGAATTGTTTAAGAGAGGCCTAAGACTGATAGGACCTCTATGATGATAGGGAGCAAGATTAAGGACATGGATGGATGGATGGATGGATGAACAAATGAAAAAATTGTTTGAACACTTACGATGTGTCAGGCGCTCGTATGTAAATAAAAAGAGACACAGTCTTTGTCCTCAAGGAGCTTACATTAAAATAGGGCAGAGTTGTTTGTGTGTCACAAATCCTTTTGGAGGTCTGGTGAAGCCACCGGACTCTTCAGAATAACATTTTAACAAAATTTTTAATGGAAGAAAACACTACATTTTAATAAGAGAGTAATGAAGATAATGATGTAGTTTTTTCCCCATCTCACTTCAAAGACCCCTTGAAATTGATCAGGTCTGTGGTCCCCAGGTTAAAAACCCCTCCAATAGGGTAAGATAAGATCTCAAGAGGAGTGGTGGATAGAAAAGGAGGGGTGTGAAAGGGGAGGAGGTTAATGAATGTAAAGAAGAAGTCTGGTCTGGTTGGGAGGGCTAGAAGGCCTAGTTTGTACTAAGTCAACAATCAGCTGGGTTGGGCCCTTCAGCTGGGGCTCTAAAGATGAATGAATTAGCTTTTCTCAGGGAAGGGAGGGAAGGGAGCCTGGAGGTCCAGGTCTAGGGAGAGAGAATCAGGGCAGGGATGGTAAGCAGAAGGTAAAATGGGCCTGGGTGGACGTCTGGATGAGATGTGAAGGAGATGAAACCAGACAGAGTGGATGCAGAGCAGTGTGAGTCCCAAGAACGGGGCAGGCTGGAAGGAAGGGTGTTGGAGGGGAGATGGGGACATCAGTAAGTTGCAGTGGTCACGTTCACCTGAGGCCTGCCTTGACTGGGCTCTCCTTGGCCATAGATTCACCCCACAGGAAATGAAACAAAGATCAAATCTGTAACTGATTTAAGATTCCTGACTCTGAGCCTGAGCCAGGGAAAAGGGTGGGGAAAAAATACCCATCTGTTCTCCCTCTGATGGAATGTGATTTTTCACCAAGTCCTTAAATCCCTCTCTTCTCCTGTTTCCTCTCAGCAGCCTCAGTGACACGATATAAATTGCTGCAAATGACTTTTCCCGGCTGGTCTCGGTGATGTTTTAATAATGGTTCATTTTCTGCGCTGAAAAATATTCTAGCAAGAAATTGCACAAGAGGGGCTATGTTCTCTGGGTGCCTACATGACCATGCAGAGGTGTGTGTGTGTGTGTGTGTGTCTGTGTGTGTGTGTGTGTCTATGTGTGTGTGAGTATGTATGATGTGTTTGTGCTTGTGGTAGCTTGAAGCTTAGATTCTGAGGGGCAGCCTGTAGGTGAGTTCATCTTGCCTGCTTGTGACTAGGCATGCCTGTGCTTTAGGCCTAGATGCTGCCATGGGGTTAAGTTTGGATGCGTCCTGGGTCAATCCTTCCCAATGAAGGGAACCTTTTAGGCAAGTTTCAGAGCAACACTTCCTTATTTGCAGTTCAAAATGAAGGTGCAGGGACCTTGAACTTTGCAGTCTCTGGGATAGGCAGTCATGTATTTCACAGAGATCTAGGATTTCATAAGGGGAAGTATCTGGATCCCAGAGGGAATCTGAGTAAGCCTATGCCTGGACAGGAATACGCTCAACAACATCCCAGGCAAGTGGTCATGACAGCCTCTCAGTGATGAGGAGTCTACCAGGTGGGCCAGAGCCTTTCCCTCTCTGAGCCATAGTTTTCCTATCTGCAAATTAGGCTATGAGAATGCTTTGAAGGCTAATTAGGAAAGTGTCATAAACTCTAAAAATTATTATTAGCTCCTTGAGGCAGCCCCATCCCACTCATGGAATTGTACTGATTCTTAGGAGATTTTTCCTTATAGCAAGCTAAAATGTGCTGCTGTACCTTGTAGCCACTGTTCCTAATCTTGCCCTCTGGGGCCAAGCAGAATGAGTTTAGCCAGTCTCTAAATGTGATAGCACACTTGTTCTCCTACTTCTCAAGCTACTTCTTCTCCACGTCCTATGCAGGAATCCCTTAATCGTGGGTGTTCCCCAAAGCTCTGTCCTGGGTTTTCTTCCTTTCTCTCTCTCTATCCCCTTACTTGGTGAACTCATCAGCTCCCATGAATTCAGTGATCACCTCTCTGCAGATGAGTCTCAGATCTGTAGGCCCAGCCTTAGTCTCTCTTCTGAACTCTAGTTACCAACTGTTTACTGGACATTGACAACAGAATGTTCCACGGTAATCTCAATTTCAGCTTCTCCAAAATTATCTTTTCCCCCCAAACCCACCTCTGTTCCAAACTTCCCTGTTTCTGCCTAGGTTACCTCCCTGTCACCTAGGTTCACGTTGTCCAGGCAGCCTTCACTCTTTGCTCTCCCTTATTCCCAGTAACTGATGCCAAATGTGTTCTATTTCTACCTCCAGATGAATGGACATTTCTACATTTCTCCCATCCATCCCCTTCTCTGCCCTCACATGGCTACCACTGTAGTTCAAATCCTGATTGTAGGCAAATCATTTGTCTAGACTCTGACAGTAACCTAGGAATGAGTCTCACAGCTTCAAGTTTCTGCGTCCTCCACACAGCTGCCAAAGTGATCTATATTCCTAAAGTGTAGGTCTGGCTGGGGCATCCCCCTGCTCAGTGCCTCTCCTGGCTGCCTACTGACCTTCGGAAACAAATACAAACCCCTCTGGGTGGCATTCTGAGCCCTTCACAACCTGCCTCCAACTTACTTTTCCAGGCTTCTCATATATTGTTCCCTTTTATATACTCTTGGTGTGAACTGGCCAAATTAGTGCTCTTAGTGTTTCTTATATGTGGCTTCTCTGTCTTCTATCTCTATGCCTTTGTATAGGCAGTCCCCTACCCCCCCCCCCCGTTCCTGGAATGCACGCTCTCCTTACCTCCGCCCCTCAGAATCCTTACTTTTCCTCTGAGTTCAGCTCAAGCTACACCTTCTGCCTTTCCCCATCTTTTCAACTGTGACTACCTCCCCTCCCCCCAACCTCTTTCATCTACTCTGTTTAGAGTTTATATACACTGTGCTTAACACATGAATCTTGTTTCCCTGTAAGCTCCTGAAAGTAGAGGTTGTTACATTTTTGTTTTTTGAATTCCCCAACTCTTAGCATAATGCCTGGCACAGAGTTAGGGGCTTAATAAATGCTTGTGAATTGGTTAATTATGTAACCTTTCAGTTACTTGAACACAGCTATTATATCTCTAAAATTTCTATCTTTCCAAACTTCATTCTCCTCAGCTGTAGAATGGGATTAATAATAGAAGCTACCTCATAGGGTTGCTGTGAAGAATAAATGAAGTAATAAATATATGATTTTTAAAAATAGAATTTAGCAATGGATGGATCTTCAACAACCATCTACTTCTACATATCTCTCCCCTCTCCCCAGGCAGTCAGGGTTAAGTGACTTGCCCAGAGTTACACAGCTAGTAAGTGTCTGAGGCCAGATTTGAACTCGAGTCCTAACTCTAAGGCTGGTGCTCTATCCACGGTATCACCTAACTGCCCTTTACTTCTACTTTTTAAAAGGAATTTCATCTTACCTACTTTTGGACAACTTTAATTATAAAGAAGTTTTGTTTACTTGTTTGTTTTTTTCCTGACATCAAGCTGAAATTGCCTCTTAGTCACTGATAATCATTATTCCTTATTCTGCCTTCTGGAGCCAAAGAGGACAAACCCAGTCCCTTTTCTTTGCCCTTCACTGAGTACCATCCAGACTGTTGATGTCCTGGAGAAACTTTCATTCTCAGGACTGACCCCAGTCCTTTAGATGGTATACTATCGGCTCAGATCAAAGATCACATAATCATCCCCTTGTTCCTGGAAGCTATGCCTCTCAATGTAGCCCAAGTTCGGATGAGCTTTTGGGCTTTCCTCATCACACTCTTGACTCACATTGAGCTTGTGGTCCACTAAAACCCCAAGATCTTTATCAGACAGCTGTGTAACCATTTATTTATGAAGTTGATTTTCAGAACCCCAGTGAGACACTTTGGATTTGCCCCTATTGAATTTCATGTTATTCAATTAAGCCCAGTGTTCTGGCCTGTTATGAGCTTTTTTGGATCTTAATTCTGTCTCCACTGTCAGCCACCCCTCTTGGCTTTGTGTCATCTTCAGATGTGGTGACCATACCATTTATGCCTCTATCTAAGTCCCTGATAAAAGTGTTAAACTTTGCCACAAGGCAAAGCACAGGGCCCTGGTGTGCCCCACTGGGGGACTCCTACCAGGCTGACTCTGAACCACTCAACAACTGCTCCTTGAGTCTTGCCTCGAATTCAACTGGTTCAAATCCACTTAACTGTTTCATCTTGAGTCCACACCTCTCCATCTTTTCCATAAGAATAAGATGAGGTGTTTTATCAAATGATTTGCTAAAATATAAGTAGACCACATCGAGAGGATTCCCCTCATCTACTAGCTCAGTAACCCTGTTAAAAAAAGAAATAAGGTTAGTCTGGTCTGATCTATTCTTGAAGCCAGACTGGCTCTTTGGAATCACTGCAAACTTTTCTAAATGTTCACTAACCATCTCTTTAATGACCCCTTCTAGAATTTTCTCAGGAATAGAAGTCAAGTTTGCCAGCTTATGGTTTGCAGATCTCTTTTGTTTGAAAATTGGGGCAATGTTTACCCTTTTCTAGTCTTCAGAACCTGTTCCCTTTTTCTATAATTTTTCAACTATCATAGATATTTCTCAAATATCAGCATTCACATCCTGCAGCTTTTTCAGTACCAGACATTTAGGTCATCTGTTCCAGGTGATTTGAATAAATCAAGGGCCTATATCTACTCTCATATTATCTCCTTACTTGTCTCGGGTATTAGCTGCCCCTTGGCCATTTTTCTTTTGTCATTTTTAATGTAAAGGTCATTCTCCTCTGCAGAGAAAACAGAATCGAGGTTAGAACTGAGCCCCCTTCCTTCTCTCTGTTGTTAGTTATCATCACCCTATCCACTCTGAGTCTTTTCCTCCTTGATTTTTCTTTTTCCCCCAAACCTTAACGTGCTCTAGAAGAGCCTTTTTTTTGTTGCTGTGGTTGTTATTCTACACCTAGGAAGAAGCAAGGTTAGTTATAGGGACACTGAGGCATCATGGAGCTGTCTGGCACAGATTGTAGAGCCTTCTGGTTTTCAAAATAATTTCACACACACACACACACACACACACACCCCTGATCTTTTGTTTTCTTTGAGGTGGTCATTAGCCTAGTAGATGAAGGAAATAGACACAATACATCTAGATTCCAGTACAGTATAGACTTTTTTGGATCCTAATTCTGAGATATCTTTGTAGATAAGATGAAGAAATAAAGCCTGGGTGATAGTATAGTTGGACACATTTACAGCTGGGTGAACAACTGTATCTGGAAACTTGGTCACTTACTATTATTTTTAAAAATTAATTAACTAATTAAAATGTTGAGTTCCAAATTCTCTCCCTCCCCACCCATTGAGAAGAAAGGAGCATGATATAAATTATACATACTTGCATTATTATTCCCCCTTAGGATGTGAGCTCATTGCAAGTAGGGATTGTTTCAATCTTTGTATTTCCAGTATTTATCACAGTGCTTGGCACAAAGTAGGCACTTAATAAAGAGTATTGATTCAGATTGTTTCTGTTTTACCTGTGTGACCTTGGGCAAGTCACTTGAATTTTCTCCTCTGCAAAATGAGTGATTTGGGTTCCACAGTGTTCTGAGAAATGCTTAATAACCTCAGGACACACTTTTAAGTTTAATCTGCAATTATTAACATTTTCTCCATGACTTTCTTAAATCAACTCTAGACAGTCAGCAAAACAACAAATTGAGCCTGATTTGTAGTGTTTGCAGATTTCTGAGCTGAAAATTTAACAATCAGCTTTCTTGAGTCCTCCAGTACAGCCCTGGTTGGCCTGGGTAGCCTTGAAGTTTCTTTCCAACTCTAAATCGATGATACTGGGATTGAATGGGCTAATATGGAGGTCTCTAGGCAGCAGAACTTGGAGTCAGGGATACTTGAGTTTAGACTGGACCTCAGACCACTTATTAGCTGTGTGACTCTGGGCAAATTACCTTACTTCTCAGCCTCAGTTTTCTCCCTTATAAAATGGGGATAATGTTAGTTCCTACCTCACAGGGTTGTTGTAAGGATTGAATGAGGAAAACAGGTGAAAATCAGTTTGCAAATCTGAGGCCTCAACCTCTCTCCTTGACTCTGTTCTGTTAAAAATGTTTATAAATTAGGGCCTGGCTAAGTGGTGCAGTGAATAGAGCACTGGCCCTGGAGTCAGGAGGACCCGAGTTCAAATCTAGCCTCTGATGCTTCACACTTAAACTAGCCGTGTGACCTTGGGCAAGTCACTTAACCCCAACTGCCCTGCCTTCCCCCCTCCAAAAAGCAAAAGAAAAAATGTTTATAAATTAAATAAATTACTTGGCTTAGGTGACCTGTTTATCACATTTGCGGGTGACATAAGCTGGAAGGGATACAAATGAGCATACAGCAAGATCTTAGAAGACAGTGTGGCATAATGGATAGAGCCCTGGAGTTGGAGTCAGGGAAGTGTGAGTTTGAATTTGTCTTCAGATGCTTTCTAGCCATGTGTCCTTGTCCAAATCACCCAGCCTCAGTTTCCTCATCTATTCTATAGGGATAATAATACTTATCTTGTAAGTGGGGATAATAATAATAGATCCAATAAAGTAATGCATGCAAGGCTCTTTATAAACCTTAAAGAACTATGTAAATACCAAATGCTATTATTATTGCTGCTATTAATTTGACAGATTGGAAAATTGGACTGAATTTATTTAACAGGATGTATTTTAAGTGGATTTTTTTTTCTTGAAAAAATCAATTTCACAGGTAAAGGAGAAGGCACCGTATCACGGGAGGGATTTATGGCATCGTTCTCCCTAGGAGTCAGACCACACCTAGAGGATTATCTCAATTCTGAGGCCTCTTACTTTAAGAGGGAGATCGAACTAGCGCCTGTCCCTGAGTAGAGTGATTAAAATGGTAAGGGAATTCTGCCATATTAGGAACAGTTGGAGATATGTGGGATGTTTTGCCTAGAGTAGAGAAAACTTGGAGAAAAAGTTGGCTTCTGGATATCTGAAGAGTGCATCTGCCATACAGAAGAGGGATTCAGTTTAGGTCTAAGTGACTCAAGGGCAAGGACTAGTTCTGTTCTCTTTGTGTACCAAGTGCCTACCCTAGGCACTTGCATAGAGAGTGGCTGCATGATAAAGAACACTGCTCTGGGGTCAGCCTCTGTCACTTAGTGCCTGTGTAACCTTGGGTTTTCTTTCTAGGTCTCAGTGTGCTAGCTGTAGCATGAGAGAGCTGGCCTAGATGACTTCTGGGCCCCATTGCAGATCATATTGGTGCTTAATAAGTGCTCATTGAAATGAACTACACCCCAAAAGGCAAAAGTAGGACCAGCGGGTGGAAATGTCAGGGTAGCAAGTTTTGGCCTAACATGCCATAGAAATTTTGAGTAATTAGGGATACTTGGAAATGGATTGTACAGCTTCCTGAGGGAGGTCTGGCATCAGGTGTAGCCATGCTGCCTTAAGGTGGACCCCATGTGGATCTGTCCATGGTGGCAGCCTTTCAACTGGGAAGGCAGAAGGTAGTCTTGCCGATGTTCTCCTCCACCCTGAGCTGTTTGCCATAGAAATCATAGATCTTAGAGCCAAGAGGGGCTCCTTGAGAGCACCTCAATGTATGGGATCTTTAGAGTCAGGGAGGACCTTAGAGGTCATCTCATCCAGGCCATACCTGAACAAGAGTCCAGTCTTGTTTATCCCCAATCAGTGGCCATCCAGTCTCTGCTTGAAAAGCTTCAATGATGGGAAATCCCACTGTTTTCTGAGTCAATGCAATCTACTTTGACCAAGATCTAATTGTTAGGAGTCTTTTCTTTATGTCAGTCCCACATTTGCCCATTGTTTCTGGTTTAGCCTTCTGGGGACAAGCAGGACAAGTCAGCCCCTTTTCCCCATCCATGACAGCCTTCCAGGTAATTGACTATAAAGATCGTGTCACTTCTCCTCTTCTACTGGCTATCAACGTCAGGTCCATTAACTGGAAGAGAGACATTGTGGTGTAGTGGGTAGAATATTGTTCCTGCAGCAGGAGAGCTTAACGTTTCTGGGTTTCCTGAATTTGTGAACTTGGGTATCTTTATTTTTTACTAACCTTTGGTTTCCTTTGTAATCCATTGCATTTTAGTGTATACCTTTTAAAACATTCTGAGAAGGGGGCCATAGGCTTGAACAAACAGCAAAAGGAGACCATGACCCCCAAATGGTCCTCTGTCCTAGAGTCAAAAAGACCTGGATTTAAATCCTACCTCAGGAGTGGCTAGGTGGCACAGTGAATAGAGCATTGGCCCTGGAGTCAGGAGGACCTGAGTTCAAATCCAGCCTCAGACACTTGACACTTACTAGCTATGTGACCTTGGCCAAGTCACTTAACCCCAATTGCCCTGCCTTCCCCCCTCCAAAAAGTTAAAACAAAAAAAAGGGATAAATCCTACCTCAGAACTTACTACCTTTATGACCTTGGGTCACTGAACCCCTCTGGGTCTCAGTTTCCCTATCTGTAAAATGAGGGAATTGCATGGCTACTAAGGACATTTCTAGCTTTAAATATTTGACCCAATCAATTAATCTTTGTATGGCATATTCTCTTTTGCTTTTTTTTTTGAGGGGGGAAGGCAGGGCAATTGGGGTTAAGTGACTTACCCAAGGTCACACAGCTAGCAAGTATTAAGTGTCTGAGGCCGCATTTGAACCTAGCCGCCCCTATGTGGCATATTCTCCAATCCTCTTAACATCCTGGATTTCTCCTTCTGGATATGTTCTAGCTTATCCTTATCTTTTCTATAATATGGTGCCCAGAACTAAACATGAAACATCAGATGTAGTCTAACTCTTGTTGCTCATTCGTTTCAGTCACGTCCAGCTTTTTGTGACCCCCTTTGGAGTTTTCTTGGCAGAGATACTAGAGTGGCTTATCATTTCCTCCTCTGGCTCATTGGAAAGCTGAGGAAACTGAGGCAAATAGAGTTAAGTGACTTGTCTAGGGCTGAACAGCTAATACGTGTCTGAAGCCAGATTTGAAGTCAGGGAGATGAGTCTTCCTAAGTCTACTTTGCCACCTACCTACCCAGTACTCTAACTAGGACAGACTGTACTCCAATTATTACCTTCCCTTATTCTGGACACCCTCTCTCTTTTTAAATTGATGCATTTTGCTTACACATCACCTTCATTTCCAGATATGCCCCTCTCCCTTTCCTCTTCCCATTGAGTTGTCTTTGTCAAAAAGATTAAAAAAGAAAGAGAAACAAAACTGTTCAGCAAAAGGGACAGACCTAGCAACCAAATATTCAATATTCCACATCCATTGCCCTGCAGCTCTGTAATGAAGGGAGGGGTGTATGTTTCCTCATCTCTTTTCTAGGACCAAGCTTAACCGTTAGATTTACACAACATCCCCTTCCCTTTCCTTCCTTTTCTTGGTTCTTTTCATTCACATAGTTGTAATCACCATGTATATTGTTTTCCTGGTTTTGTTTGCTTCACTCTGAACCAGTCCCTCTATGTTCTCATGCTTTCCTTAGGTCTTCATATTCATCAGTGTTTTGTAGACTGGGTCTTCCCATCTCATCAGGCTGGAAGTTTAGCAGCCACCCAGGAGCCCAATTCCTATACTGATCAGCACAAAAGCTTTGACATGCTCTGTTTGCCTGGCAGGCTGGTGCCTGGTCCCCCTCCTGCAGATACCTCATGAACTTTAGTCCTGTAACAGCTCAGAGCCCCCAGACTCAAGTGACCACCAGTCTCAGTTCCCTTCAGTAGGAGGGGATTATAGGCTTGCACTACCACACCTGATATATACATAATTTCTTATAGTACAGAAACATTCCATTATATTCATGTATCACAATTTGTTTAGCCATTCCCCAGTGGGCATCTCCTTTTGTTTCCAGTTTTTTGTTATCACAAAAAGTGTTGCTACAAACATTTTGGTATATTTAAGACCTTTCTGTCTTTGACTTCCTTGGGATATGTGTGTGTGCATTTATATATGTATATGCACACACATGTATATATGTGTGTATATGTGCATATATGTACATGTGTATACATGTATGTGTATATAGTAATGAGATCTTTGGATTAAAAAGCATTGACATTTAAATCTTACTTTTTTAAAAGTATAATTTCAAAATGCTTTTTGGAATGGTTGTACCAATTCAGTGTCACCAGTGGGGTATTAGTATATGTCTTCCTATATCCCTTCCAATTTTGACTAGGTCTAAATCTGTTTATTTGCTGAATGTGAGTTGAAACTTCAGAATTGTTTTGATTTTCATTTCTCTTTTTATTAGTGATTTGGAAAGGTTTTTCATGTGATTTTTTTTTTTTTGGCTTTTTGGAGTGGGGAATGCAGGGCAATTGGGGTTAGGTGATTTGCCCAAGGTCACATGGCTAGTAAGTGTTAAGTGTCTGAGGCCGGATTTGAACTCAGGTCTTCCTGACTCCAGGGCTGGTGCTGTATTCACTGTGCCACCTAGCTGCCCCCTCATGTGATTCTTAATGCTTTGCAAATTTCCCTTTAAGAACTATGTGCTTGGGTGGCTCCAAATTTGGAGTTCAAATTTGGCTTCAGACACTTAACACTTACTAGCTGTGTGACCTTGGGCAAGGCACTTAACCCCAATTGCCTGCCTTCCCCGCCTCCAAAGAACAACAACAAAAAAAGAACTGTGTGCTTGTATCCCATGATCACTTCACTGAGGAATGGAATGGCTCTCGATCTTATTTATTACCCTATATATCTTGGACATCAGACGTTTATCAGAGATACTTATTTCTCAGTTGACAGTTTCCCTACTTATAATGGTGTTGCTTTTGTTCTTACAAAAGCTTTTCAATTTCATTTAATTGGAATGAACTGTTTTATCTTTTGTGGTCTCCTCCATCCTTTGTTTAGGTAAACACTTTCCCCCTCTGCTGGAATACTATTATGCCATGAGAAATGAATATGAAAAATTCAGAGAAGCATGGAAAGAATTATATGAACTGATACAGAGGAAAATAAGAACCACAAAAACCAAAAACACAATTACTCCAACAATGAAGATGGAAAGGATGAAAATATGAATGTGAATATTGCACAATTATAATGACCAAGCTTTTCTCTGAAGAATAGTTAAGAAAACATCTTTCTCTCCCTTTATTGCAGATATAGGGCTAAACATGGAGACTATTGCACGTACTATCAGACATTTTCGGTGTTGTCCATAGTTTTTTTCCCCTTTCTTTTTAAGTTTTTGTTGCAGGAATGACTTGATGGGTGGGCGAGTAGGAAGAAATTACATTCAGAAGTGATTTGATATAAAAACAAAGCCCAATAATAATATAAGATACATTTTAAAGAATAATTATCTCTTTTGCCATAGTTATGAAAAATACCTGCATCTATTTTCCTCCTAATTTTAGAAAATGATATGGCCATTTATATTCAAGTTGAGTATCAATTTGGAACTTATTGTGGTATGTGGCATAAGATACTGATTGAAATATATATTTTTTGTCACATTGCTCTCCAGTTTTTCCAGCAGTTCTTGTCAAAGAAAAAATTCTTCCCCAAGAAATCCTTGGGTTCCTCTCCCAGAGAGTTAAAGTAACTTGTCCAAGGTCACAGAATTTAATGTTGAATTGAATTGATAGTCACACAAAACTATGTGTATTATGTGTTATGTGGTGTGTGTGTGTGTGTGTGTGTGTGTGCGTGTGTGTGAGAGAGAGAGAGAGAGACAGACAGACAGACAGACAGAGACAGAGACAGAGACTGAGAGAGACAGAGACAGAAAGAAAGAAATTCTGTTGGGGGACTAGAATTGAGGTTTCCTACCCTCTATACTATACAACAGTGTCCTGTCTCTCATGTATGTGCTTCTTCCTCCAGTCTCAGGCTTCCTGATGGATCTCATTGTGCTAGACCCAACAATGGGCACCAGATCAGTTAGTCAGTCTGCCAATCAGTCAGTAAGCATTTAACTGTCAGGAGGAACTGAGTGCAAATCTGGCTTCAGACACTTACCTCTTACTAGCTGTGTGACCTTGGGTAAGTCACTTAACCCCAATTGCCCTGCCCTCTCCCCTCCAAAAAAGCAAAAAAATAAATAAAATTAAAAAAAAAGTATTTTAGATAGTCTTCTTCTCCTAGGGTTTAGTGACTAAGGGTGGAAGAGATGGGATGATAGTTGTCAGGAAAGGATCAAGCGAGAGTTTTTTGAGGATGGGGGATTGAAGGCAGTAGGCAAGGAGCCAATAAATGGGGAGAGATAAGTAACAGAGTGGAGTTGAGAGAGGAGGTAATCTGTTGGAGGAGATAGGATGGAATGAGATTGCTTGTGTAGGTAGAGGGATTTGCCTTGGTAGGGAGTAGGGCCACCTTTTCATGTGAGTCAGGGGTGAAGTAATAGATGATGGCAGAAGGCATCTGAGTCATATGAGTTGAGGAGGAGAGGCAAAGAGGGATCTCATGGTGAATGGCCTCATTTTTTTTGAGTAAAATATGAGGCAAGTTTCTCAGCTGAGTGGGGGAGCAGAGGGGGAACCATGGGAGATTTGAGGAAAAATGTAAAGGTTTGGAAGAACCACTCTGGAGAGTGTATAGTGACTTAGCAGAATTGGAAGTCACAGTGTGGATGAAGAGGAAAGACAGAGGGAGAGATGAAAAGCCATAGCCAGATAAATGGATTTCATAATTCTTGAATAATGGAGGTGGTACATTTGTGGGCAATGGTAAAATCCAGGGTCTGCCATCTTTGTGTATAGCTGATGTGGGCTGGAAGGGTAGCTTATGGGAGTTGAGTATATTGAGGAACTGAGTGGTTAGAGTGTTTGAGAGAGAATACGTATGCTGAAGTCTCTTAATATGAGGTCAAGAGTTGTGGAGGAGAGAAGAATTATGAACTAGGTACTGAACTTGATGAGGGAGAAAGGAGAATGAGTTGGAGATGTGCAGACAACAGCTACAGAATTTTGGTTGGGTGGAAGATGTGGATTTTATCAACCTCAAAGGAGAGTGATGGAGGTAGGGGAAGAACCTGGAAGTGTTAGTGGAGAGAAAGGAGTACTTCAACTCCCCCCACCTCAACCAGTGAGCCTAGGGAATGAGTAAAGGTGTAGTCATTACTAGAAAGAGTGGCCATGGAGGCTTTGTCATCAGTGGGGAGCCAGGTCCCAGTGATTGCTAGAAAATGGAAAGAAGGGGAGAGGAAAAGATTTAAGATGAAGAAAAGTTTGTTGCCTATGGAGCAGGCATTCCAGAGAGAGCACAGTGAAAGGGGTGGGTAGCATTTGGTTGGGTCTTTGGGATAAGATGGTTGAAGGGGATGGAAATAAGTAATCAGGTGGTAGGGGACAGGGAATAGTGTTTGGGTGATGATCTTGATGACATACAGGGATTTAGAATCATAATCATGGATATGTAGGATAAGTATTTTAGTTATTGAGTGAAAGGTGCCACTCTTCTTCCCAGAGGAGGCTGGAGATCAATTCAAGGTCAAGATGGAAAGTGTTCAGTTAGATGGAAGTCTTTTCTCTTTTCTCCGACATCTGAGGATTAGACAAGAGATGGTGCAGCAGGAGATGAAAATTGAACTAGCCTTAGGAGAAGATAGACCTCCCACAAACTTTTTGCTTCCTCTTCCCTCAGGGTACAGGCACACAAGAAGATGGAAGATCAGTCATCAGAGGTGAAGATTATACCTCTTCATCTGGAGGTGATGAGGTAATCGGAGCAGGAGGTGCGGCTGGAAGTCCCCCTTTGTTGCTTTCCCTCAGGGGACACACACACACACACACACACACACACACACACACACACACACACACACACACACACAGCAGGAGATGGAAGCCGTGTGGTCGGAAGAAGGTAGCTTCTCTTCTCACCAGAGGCTGGAAATCAGGGTGGGTACAGCAGGAAGTGCAAGTCTCGTAGGCACAGGGGGAGAGGAAAGTAGAAGTGACACAGATGGTGGACCCCCTCCCCAGCCTTGCCACCAGATCTCCCGTTGTTGATGCTAGTGGCTTGAGCTCTAACTTGTGATCCAGGGCACATTAATTCTGTGTCATAAAATCATCCACCGAATATTCAGTGGATCTGTATTCTGTGACAATTCCGTGCTAGGTGCTGCAGGGGATCCATCAAAACAGAAGATGCTCCTACCCTCAAGGAGCTCATATCTAGTTGGAGGGACAAGACCCTCACATGTCAAAAAGAAAAATTAGTTCACTGCTCAAATAGTGGCAAAGAGAGCAAAAAAATTTTTAAAATAATTAGTTCAATACCCAATTAGTGGCACAGACAATAAATAAAAATAATCAGTTCAATGCCCAATTAGTGGTATGGTTAGTAAATAAAAATAATCAGTTCAATGCCCAATTAGTGGTGTGGTTAGTAAATAAAAATAATTAGTTCGATGGCCAATTAGTGGTATGGACAGCAAATATTATTAGATCAGATCAGAGGGGGGAGAGTTACTGGGGCCTGGTGTGGTCAGGCAAGGCTTCCTGGAGGAGATAGAACGTGGTCTGGGCAGTAAAAGATGGATACTTGATTAGCTGTAAATGCAGATAGAGATGGATATGAGAAGGAACATTCAGGGGACAGGGAGAGGACCAGACAAGCTGGAGTTGAGGATTTAGAATGTCGGATATTTTGATACATCACAGTATCTCTAATCTCAGCGTTCCCACCAACGATGGGGATTGCAGCCCACTGATACCTTCTCATCCTGTTGGATTCCTGCTTATGCTCTCTCATAGGCCCTCTTGCTACTGAGGATTGGCCCAATATAAGAGAGGCCTTCCTCTGAGCCTTTTAACATTTTGAAGGTACCAGAGTGAAACTCATGCTGTCCATCTGTTATCCTGCACATGACCAGTTTGCCTCCATTCCCATTCTTTTATTTCCTCAGTGATATGTCCCTTATGTCAGTGCGATCAAATAGAAACAGATCCCTGCTCCTGCACATAGACGTAGAAAATCACAAATTTTGTAGCATTTTATTTTTATCTATTTTGTTAAACACATCTCAACTGCATTTTAATCTGGTT
The DNA here is from genome assembly GCA_028627135.1 of Pseudochirops cupreus. NCBI lineage: Eukaryota > Metazoa > Chordata > Mammalia > Diprotodontia > Pseudocheiridae > Pseudochirops > Pseudochirops cupreus. The sequence continues at coordinate 530,188,330 of CM053580.1, forward strand.
TGGGCTGCCCTCCCCTGGAGGGCACAGAGTTTGACACATCTACCTTATATAACTCCTTGTACATAAGCATATGTATTATCCACTTGCCTTTTAGGTGTCTGAGTACCCACTGCTTGAGTAATCTTCCTAAGGTACAGATGCGATCATGTTACTTCTCAACTCAAAGATCTTCCATGGCTCCCCATTGCTTTAATGAACATTTGTTCATAAAAGCTCTATGTGCAAATATTATAGCTCTACTGCAGTCCAACTTTCCTTTACTCCCTTATCTCTGTTAATTACATCTGTGTGTGGATTGTTTAAATATATAGATGTGGTTTGAAGGTGACATGGATGGATATGATCTGAGATTTGGTCCACCTTTTCAGAGAGTAGGAAAAGGGTAGTGCTCCATGTATAGATTTATCATCCCAGGGAATGCGTAGGGGAGGGAGTGACAGAATTTGGAACTCAAAACTTTTTTAAAATGTTAAAAATTGTTTTAATATGCAGTTGGGAAAAAGATAAAGTAGTATTAAAACAAGAAGGAAAAAGAAAAGGGCAGTCTTTGCATCACCAACATAATAGTTTGGGGAACAGGAAGAGGTGGAGCATGGAGCACAAAAAGCCAATTCTTTTATCACTCTTATGGGATGTTAGCCTTTAGAATTAGCTTTGGCCACTCATTCAGTTAGTCAACAAACTTTCATTAAGTACCTACTATGTGCCGAGAGTATTGTGCTAAGCACTGGAAATTCAAAGAAAGTCAAAACATGGTCTGTGCTCCCAAATAGCAAACAGTTGGAGACAATAATTAACCAGGTACATCCTAGATATATACAGAGCGTATAAAGGTATTCTGAAAGTGGAAGGCATTTAGTAGCAGAGGGCACCAGGAAAGCCTGCTGAAGAAGATCATATTTGAGCTTAGTCTCAAAGCAAGGCAGGGAGGCTAAGAGGCTGAGGTGAGGGACTACAGCATTCCAGGTATAAGGGATAGCCAATGCCAAGGCATAAAGGTGGGAGATGGAATACTGTAGGCACTCAGTAGAGAAACTGCAAGTGGGCCAGTTACACAAAAGACCATTATACATAGAGACTATTGAGTAAACCCATTATCTAAGCAAAACAAAAAATGGAGAAGTTCTATAGAGTAGAATATATCAGAGAAGACACAAGAGTTTGTGAGGGAGATAAGATCTCAGCTCAAACTAGAAGAGAGATGATCACATACAAGGGAGGGCTTTTCCCAGTATTCTCTAGAATTATAAGCCCTGGAGATCAAAACTATCAAAGGACCAGCCCTTATATGTGTCTTTGGCTCCAAGGGCTCAGTCCTATTCAAGTTTCCTCTCTCTCTCTCTCTCTCTCTCTCTCTCTCTCTCTCTCTCTCTCTCTCTCTCTCTCTTTCTCTCTCTCTCTTTCTCTCTCTCTCTCTCTCCCCCTCCCCTACTCTCCCCCTTCTCTCTCCCAAGTAAGTCGCTTACGTCATGGAAGTCTCTTACAACATTCTCCCAGCCAATCAGAAGTCAAAGAAGTACTTTGTATGCAGCTTGCAGCACAAGGCTCTCCCTCCCCCACCTCGCATAGGTGAAGTGGCCATCACTTCTCATACTGCTTTCCTCTGATGTGCCAGTCAGACTGGATGAATCTCTATCCCCAAAGTTGTCTTTCCCTCTCCCTCCTCGGTACCTTTGCTCATGCTGTCCTTTATGCCTGAAATGAACTCTTCCCTCTCACACTCACCCTTCTTTCCTCCAAGATCACATCCTGCAGAAAGCCTTTCTTCACCTCCCATTCCCAGAACCCCTCCCGGTGAAGATGATTCCTTTCCTCCTCAGATGTCAAGGGGTACTTTGCACGAGTCCCACTTTTCTCCTGATTTCCTACCCTTTGCAGCATAGTTATTTGCATTTGTATTCCCCCCCCCCCCCATAGATTATAAGCTCCTTGAGGTCAGGACTTTCATTATATCTGTTTGTATTCTGGGATCCAGGCTCAGTATTTTGTACGATTTTGTAATGATTCAGTGTTTCAAAGTTTTGTAATTTTGTCGGTAGTCCTTCTGCCAATGAAGAACAGCTCCTCTGTGATCATGTCACCCCACAGGATCAAATATAAAATGCTCTGTTTGGCATTTAAAGCCCTTCATAACCTAGCCCCCTCTTATCTTTCCCATTTTCTTACACCTTACTCTTTGACCTCGTGACATTGGTTCCTGGCTGTTCAATGAACAGGATACTCCATCTCTCAGCTCTGGGCATTTTCTCCAACTGTCCTCTGTACTTAGAACACTTTCCCTTCTCAACTCTGCCTACTGACACCCCTGGCTTCCTTTAAGCCCCAACTAAAATTCCATCTTTTCTCCAAAGTCTTTCCCAACCCATCTTAATTCTAATGTCTTCCCTCTGTTAATTATTACCTATTGATACTGTATATATTTATTTGTACATTGTCTCCCCCATTAGATGTAAGCTCCTTGTGGGTAGGGGCTGCTTTTTGTCTCTTTTTGTATTCCTAGAGCTTAGCACAGTGCCTGGCATATATAGTAGGTGCTTAATAAATGTTTATCGATTGATAGTATCAGTTGAGGGTTTGCAGAAATTGTGAGCTGAAATGAGCTAAGCTTGGGCTCTTCTGTTAAACATTTAAAGCCCTCCATGATCTGGCACCAGTCTACTTTTCCCAGACTTATTTTATATTTCTCTTTTTCACCAACACCCTCCAAACTATTCTACTTGGTATTACATATATATGATGTTTAATCTTCACTGGTGGCCCAACACCTACCCTCCCCATGCCTGGAATGTTCTCCCTCCTTACCTCCACCTCTTAAGATCCCTCACTCTCTTCAAGACTTCACTCAAGCACAGCTGCTTGCTGTACACAGCCTTTCCTGATTCCCACTCTTCCGACCCATCTCCCCAAATTACTTGGTGTTCACTTGGTATATTTTCTCATCTGAATATTTGTTGTTTTTCTCCAACCACAAACTGGGACTCTTCATTTTTGCTTTTGTATGCCCAGCACCTAGCATAGATCCTGAAATATAGGGGGTGATGACAAAATGCTTGAAAAACTAGGCACCAGATAGGGAGTCTATCACTGGAGAGTGCTCAAAGCCTTTCCCTTGCAGTGGCCACTGGCTGGCAGCAAGGACCACAAGAATGAGGCATCATCTTCACCCCATGGGAGAGAAGTATTTTAGTGGAGGTGAATAGTAGTTCCCACATAATATAAGAGAAGGACAGTGAAAGTGTTATGGATCCCATTTTTAAGTTGAAGAAGATCAGATTCTCACTTCAATTAGACAATTACAGTGGTGGAGTGGCGGGCCTGGGGCCACAGAGCTGGTAATCATTGGCAGTCAGGACTTGTACTAGCCGGGGTGTCTGACTGCAGGACCTGTGTGCTGTTTCCTCTATACTTCCTCAATGAAGGAATGAATGAATGAAGCCAACATTCACATTTTGTCCAGTCATTAGAAACGCCCTACCCCCCGACCCCTGGCTCCAGTCCATGCCTTGGCTCCCCCCTGCCCAGCCTGAGGTGGGCAGTCCCCCTGTAACCAGAGAGGAGGGCAGCGGAGATTCTTTACAGGTGTTCGCAGCTGCCTCCTCCCACCCCACCCCCACCTCTCCCACCTGGGGGGATGAAAGGTCCCCGGGCAAGTAGATCCTTCCTAATTTTGGCAAACTCAGCGGGCAGGGAGGAGAGCTATGCTTCTCCCCCCTGACTGTGGCTGAAAGGGAAACAGCTGGGGTTGGCTAGCCAGCCCTGGCTCCTGCGGCACACGGCCCAGCCCCTGATGGCAGCCGAATGCCTTTCATCCCCGGCACTATTGTTCAAAATTAGCGGAGCTGCCATTCAGGGCTTCAAATGCAAAACCGCTCCCTGCCGGACAGGAGCCAGGGGGAGCCAGGGGAGCTGAGTGGCCTCTGCTCAGCTTTTAATAGACCAAAGGACCCTGGCAGTTTAGCTCTTTTTCCTAATTTAAAGCTATTTTCAGTCGTTTGGAAACTCCCCTGTGGTGGAGCAAGAAGGCCAGGAGAGGGGGGTTGAGAGATGGGGGACTTGAAACTCTCTTCTGGATCTCCCCTTCCCTTTTTCCACAGGAGGCTTGTCACAGGGTTGTCCAGGGATGGGCTGAAAGAAAAAAAAAAGATCAGAGGGGAATCTGAGTTTGGGAAGAGGATCAAGGTTACTGGAGCTCAGGCTCCTGGGTCAAGGGTCCAGCACTGGCAAGGAACACAGGATTTAGACTGGGAAAAGACCCTCGGACATCTTTTAGCTCAGCTCTCTCATTCTACAGGTCAAGAAATCCAGGCTCAGAAAGGCCACATAGACTTGCCCAAGGTCACATAGCTAGTAAATTTCAGTCAGGACTTTCAAATCCAGGGCTCTTAGGGCTACATTATAAGGTTGCATGCCTTCTTTAGTCCTCCACCTTCCCCTGCTTCCCTTCCATGTCTAAGAGCAGGATTCAAGGGTCTCCACTTACTCTGGGAGTGGGCTGTAGGCTGTCTAGAAATATCAAATTGAACCACTCTTTTCTTCCTAAGAAGAGAGAGCCCTTCAGGACAAGGCTGCAGGCTGGGAGATAGAGGCTGCATGGGGTCACCTGAAGAGGTAACAACATACGTTTTGGAGTCTGAGGACTTGAATTCAAATCCAGCCTCAGTCACTGTTTGTGTAGCCTTGGGCAAGTCACAGTCCCTCTGGACCTTCGTTTTCTGATCTGTAAAATAGTTGCTAAGGTCCTTCCAGCTTTAGAATGATAATTTTGTAATTTAAACCTTCAAGTCTTCCCTCCCAATCTCCTAAACCCAGGGAAAATGACATTACAGAGAGGGGAAGATGCCCAGGTCATCCAACAAGGTGGGGAGGAGAGAAGGAAGTCCAGATATTTCATTCCTAAATATTCTGACACTAGAAATAGGGAGCTGCCTCATTCATTCCTTCAATGAACATTAAATCCTTCTCCTATTTCTTTGACTCTTTCCTAGCCTCATTTCTCCCCCTCCATCCTTATTTCCTTCTTTTTCTCCTTAGCTTTCTCGTCTTCATTCCTGTCTCTCTTCCTGCTTTCCCCAGCAGGAGGAATTTCTCCAGTGAATTTCTCCAGATGCTCTGTACAAAACACTGTGCTAGGCACAAGGATACAAAGATAGAGATGACAACTGGCCCTGCTCCTAAGGACCTTATAATTTATTAGTGAGAAGGACATCTAAGGAGCAATATGGGATAGTAGGAAAGGGTACCAAGTTTAGATCCACAAAATCCCCACTCTGACATTTACTACCTGCGTGTCCTTGGACAAGTAATTTAATCTGTCTGGGCTTTGGGTTCCTCTTCTGCAAAATGAAGGGGTTGGACTCTAGATTGCCTCCAACATCCCTTCTACTTCTAAATCCCATTATGTACACAAATAACTGTAGCATCTAGTTAATGAGAGAACAAAGTCCCAGCTAAGTGATGGGAGACATTGGAGGAGGGGAAGACACTTTTATCTAGGAATGACCCATCATTAAGGAAGGCTTTTTTCAGATGGAACTGACTCCCAAGCTGAAGAAGAATTCAGGAGGAAGGTTACATAGAACAGCCCCTTGTAGCCACAGGTGGTGGTTGCTGGTGCAGCCCCTGGGGGTACCCTTCAGACTGGAGGTAGCCAGGCAGTAATTACAGCATACTGCCCCTGCCATGCCAGGAAGAAGATGTATGGCATGCAGTGGAAAGCAGAGCCCAGCCAAGCTCTGTTCTCTCCCAGCCTGGCACCCCTCATGCGTGGGAAGCAGAGTAATGGGGTGAAGCCAGGCTCCATCCTCAGGCAGACAGGAGGGGGCCTTGCCTGCCCATTTCCATGAGGAAGGGAAGAGGAGGGGAAGGAGGAAGCCTGGGGGCAAACAGAGCAGAAGGGAGGAATAAAGAGAAGCAGGGAAAATGCCAAAGAAGCATTTGAAGAGGGAAAGGCATAAGGGACATGGACATGGGTCAAGGGAACTGCCCCCTTTCCCCCTCAGCTCC
>CM053580.1:530194432-530252005 GCA_028627135.1 Pseudochirops cupreus
TATATATATATATATATATATATATACATATATATATATACATACATATATAAACACACACATTATATATATATGTATATATATACATATATATACATATATATATTCCTCTTCTCCTTTTTTCTGTCTTCCCTTCTCCCTCCTTCTCCTTCTCACTTCTTCCTCTCTCTTCCTCCCTCTCTCCCTTTTTTCCTCTTCCCCGAATTTCTTCCTCTCTCTCCCTCACCGGCCCTCTTTCTCCTCTTCTCTCCTGTTTCTCTGCCTCTCTCCTTCATCCCTGCCTCTCTTCCCACCTTCCCCAGCGGGGGGTGGGGGGGGGGGACTGCTTTCCTTCTGGCCCAGGCACTGGATCTTTTCTCTCCTCTGGGGCTGTCGCCATTTTGCCTAATGATGGGAAGCTGCATGAATGCCAATGGAAACAATACATCTTTTATGAAGTGCTCCCCCCGGAGATGCTGGAAATCTTACATTAACATGGCATTGATTTGCCTCTCTTACTCCCCGAAGAAGGGGAGGGGAATACAAAGGCGTCGCCATAGTTTCTGGTGATAGATTTTCTTCCTCCCTCCCCCCCTCCCCAACTTAAATACAGGATCTGTCACCTGTTGGGGATGGGTGGTGCTGTTTGGTATTGATGGTGAACCCTAACTCTGGAGCAGAGGGTGCTAATGGCTCACTCCCTCCCATCTGTTTCTGCTGCAGTGACTCAGCCGGCTCGGCTCTATCTCCACGCTGAATATTTATTCATTCAGTCAATGACTGTGTGCTGGGGTGTGGGACTGTGTGTAGGTGATTCGAGGCCTGGCAGAGAAAACCTCAATAACCACCCACCTGAGACCCCCTCCCCTAGCCTCCAAGTGTTTCTAGCCTCTTCACTGGCTGACTCTTCCCCACAGAGCAGGGTCAGTTTTCTGTAGCCAACCCTTACCGCCTCGACCTAGGGGGCTTGAACCCCACTCTGAGGGTAGTGACAGAGACTGAGTAAGGCAGGGGGAAATAACCCGAGCCCCCTGAGGAGGGAGACCTAGTTGAAAAGAGCTGGACACTTGGAGTCAGGAAGCTTAGTTCCGAAACTCTTCCTTGTCCCTTACTAGCTACTAAGTCAGTCACCCTAGATGGCTCAAAGATTGGAAAGGACCTCGGAGAGCAACCTTTATCTCTGCCTGTCAGTTTCCTTCTCTTTCTCAGCAAGGGTCACTTGGGCTGGGATCCTGATCCCTCTGCCATCTCCATCCCATCACAAACTGCTCACTTACCTCCTATGGTACTCATCTATGTAGTAATAACAATAGCTCGAATTTTCACAACAACCTTGGGGGAAGGTGCAGTTATTACCCCCCATTTTCAGATGAGGAAACTGAGGCAAACAGAGGTTAAGTGATTTGCCCAAGGTCACACAGTGTGTAAGTGTCTGAGGCCAGATGTGAACTTGGGTCTTCCTGATCCCAGACCCAGTGTTCAGTCCACTGGACCCTGTAGTTGACCATACTATATCTCCCCAGTAGGACTTGAGCTCCTTGAGGGAAGACTATTTTAAAAAAAAATTTTTTTTTTTGCTCGTTATATCCCTAGTGCCTAGGCCATTTTATTTGGGAGATGGGACCTGTGCTTTCCTTGATTTAAGGAACTCCCAGTGAGTGAATTCCCTTTTCCAATGCAGATCAGGGCACAGGGAGCTTAAGTTAAATTTATCACCAAAGTTCATATAACCAGGTGGGACTTCAACCCAGGTCTTTTGCCTCAGTTTCCTCATCTGTAAAATGTGAAGAAGGAAATGGCAAATCACTCCAATATCTGCCAAGAAGACTCCAAATGGGTCCAGGAAGAGTCAGAAACCTGACCAGCCCTCTGTTCACCACATTAGGGCTGCCTTAGCTTGAAGGTGCTTAATAAATATTTGTCAAAAGTTCAGCTCCAAGGAAGAAGTATGGGAAAACATCTCCCCTACCTTCTGCAGAGGTGGGAGGGGGCGTGTGGGGAGTGGTCCACAGGTGTTGATTGTATACATTGCATGTATTGTCAGAGTTATTCTATGTATCATTGGCTTTGCTGTTCTTTACGACTACTGTTTCTCTTTGCTCTTTTTTTTAAGTAAAAAAAACACTGTTGTTAAAGCAGGGGTGCCTTATTTTTTTTTTAATGAACCCCATTGGCAGTCTGGTGAAGTCTACGGACCTCTTCTGGGAGTGATGTTTTCAAGTGCATAAATAAAATACACGAGATTGCAGAGGAAATCAATTGTTATGTTGAAATAATACAGTAATCAAAGTATTTTTTTTTAACTCATAGACTCCTCCCCCCCCCCCCCAAAAGAACTCCTTTTATAAGGGAAGGCTTTCTGGGAGTTGAGTGAGAAAGAGATACAGTAGGAAATTTAAGTGGTGTAAAAACAAAATATGATGATATGCTTTTATTTATTTAAAAAATGCTTGTTCAGTTGAATTGAAGCACTTTATTTTACAGATGAAGGAACTAAGGCCTGGAGAGTTTGTGGCCAAGTGACTTGCTCAAGGTCACATGTATGACAATAAACATCAGAACTGGGATTTCAACTTCTGATTCCAAATGCAACAGTAGACAAATGTGAATAAAGTGCCTGTTATTTCAAGTCTTTTTTGCCAGGTCCTGATATATAAGGACTTTGATGTAGCATCCTTTATACTCCAAAATCCACAAAATGGGTATAATAAGAGCAGCTAACTCACAGGATCAAATACGATACTATGTGTAAAGTGCTTGGCAACTATTAAAGGGATGTGTGTATATGTATATTTATGCACACACATACACATGTATATTCATATACAGTTATTGTCATTCAGTCGTTTCTGACTCTTCTTGGACCCATTTGGAGTCTTCTTGGCAGATACTGGAGTGGTTGGCCATTTCCATCTCCTCATTTGACAGATGAGGAAACTGAGGCAAACAGGGGTAAGTGACTTGACCAGGGTCACACAGCTAGGAAGTGTCTGAGGCTGGGTCTTCCTGACTCTAAGCTTGTTGATCTATTCACTGTACCACCTAGCTGTCACACACACACACACACACACACACACACACACACATACACTTTATATATGTGTAATATACTTAACATACATGTGTGCATACACCCTGAATTTTGCTGTTTCTTAGGTACTATTCTGGCTTGGTGGACAGAATGGTCACTTGATACATATATGCTAGCTATTCTGATTGTTAGTAATAGTAGTCAGCATCATCCCTTTCCCTTCCTGAGCCTGGCTGGTGAGGGTAAGAGGCTTGAATCAGTTCCTCTCTGGTCTAGCTCCCTAGATTCCTTCCATCTCTGACCTTCTGAGAGGGTTCACACCATAGCTCAGGGTTGGATTTCTAGCTCAAGGGGGACATTGGTGGGAAGTCCTAAGGTGCTTTCTTAGGGAACTGAAAGTTAGCACAGTTACCATCTACTTCCCCTCTACACTCAGACCCTCCTAAATGGAGCAGGGAAGGGAAGGCTTGGTAGGTCTGTTTTTCTGTCCTGATGGAGACCCTTCAGGCTGTTTGAGAACTCCCAGTCAAGGGGCCGAAAGAGTTAATATGTCTGCAATGTGCTTTGAGCTCCTCAGATAGGCGGAGGGATGTGGAACAAGGCTGTCGGAGCTGACGACGGCCTCCCAGTTATTAATAAAAGAAGGGCTTCCTCCTGCTCTGAGTTGAGCTGCCAGCCAGGGGGAGCGCCATCAGAAGGCTGAGAACGCTGCTGTCTAGAAATTGCTGGACTGAAACCAGACAAAACTCATCTCACTTGAGACCGACTCTAAAACGGAACCATGTGGTTCTACCCATATTTGGGGTTGAGGAGAAGAGAGCAAGCTCAGGTTCTAGGCCAGCTTGCTTCTGATGTCTCCCACTCATCTCCAGCCTCAGCTTGTGATGGAAATGGAGCAGGATATATGCAATGCAGTAGCTGGGCTGGAGGGGACATCTTCTCACAGAGACTGTTTAGGGGAAGCAGAAGGGAGAGGCTTCGGCTTCCTCAAAGGGTAATTGCCGCTCCCTACCCCTTTTTGGAATGTGGTGAAGTAGAAAAGGCCCTAGATTGGAATCCTAGCTCTACTCGGCTGTGCAACCATGGGCAACTTACGAAACTCTCTCCAACTCAGTCTCCTCATCTGTGAAATGGGTTTAGTAATAACACCAACTTTGAAGGGTTGTTATGAGGTGACATGCAAAGAGATTTGCAAATCTGAAAGTGCTATAAAAAGCTCTTGTTACTATTATTATAGTAACATGAAAAATGTAAAGTGAAGGGATTGGATTAAATAATGTCAAAGGCCCCTTCGGGACACTTAGGATTCTATGGCTCTCCTCTCAACCCCCCCAGGTCTGTCTTTGGAATGCCCTCCCTCAAGGTGCCTCAGTCTCTCCATCCCTTTCCCCAGCTCTCCATTTTGCTTTTCCCATCCTGCTTCTAGCTCCCTCGGTCTCTTCCTTCCTTCCTGGCTTGCTAATGCTCTGGTAGCAGCCTCAGCCAGCTCTGCCGATGTTTTCCAGGGGCAGGCGGGTTTACAGCAAGTGAAAACGCACTAGCGATTTGGGGGGTGAAGAAGGAGGGGGAGAAAAATGATATACACAATAAATCTAGGATAATTTTGGCAAGGGTGGCAGGCAATGTTGCTAGCAGAGAGTAGCGGCAGCCTGACTGTTCAGAGAAAAAGGTTTCGGAGGCCTGGTTTCTCCCTGCCTCTGAGTTCTCCCAGGCTAGGGGGCTTGCTAAGTGTGGAGACTGGAAGCCCAGCTGCCTGGCTTGGGCAGGGAAAGGCCAACACACTGACGCCATGGGTAATTCCTATTTCTCGTCCTGAGGGTGGCTCAGAGGGTTCCTACAGGTAGTGGGGAGTACCCTAGGACTGCTCCCTGACTGAATGTGATCAGCCTCCCCGCTGCCCATACATAGCCCAGGCTGGTAGGGGGCAGTGTCTGGCATATCTCCCACTGGGGCGGCAGCTGTAGATTGGTGTTTGCCCTCCCGGGGGGCCAATTTGCACCAAGTCCTTGAAGGCAGCCTTGGCTATAGGCTATCTGTCAAGTAGGGGAGTCTGTTAGTGGGTCCAGGGCAGTAAGTAAGTGATCTGTCTTTCCTGCCTGAATGGAGATTGTTGGAACATCAGGTTTAGTGCTGGAAAGGGATTTTATAGATAATTTTATTCAACCCTCTTGTTTTACAGATTAGGAAGCAGAACCGTGCTATGACCTACCCCATAGCTAGTCAGTATCAGAATCAGAATCTGAACCCAGATCCTCCAGATCCAAATTCTGCTGCTCTTTCTTTGACCTGGGCTCTGTTGTTTACTCAGACTGTGACAGAGGGTAGAGCCCTTGGAGGTCGTCTAGGCCCTTGTTTAGCAAAGAAGGAAAACCAGTGACTTGGCCAAGATGCTATAATTTGTAAGGAGGTCACAGCCAAGGCTTGAATCCAAATCCAGGGTTCTTTCATTATCACATTTCCCAAGAGCCAAGCACCCTCCCTGCCTCCCTACAAAGCCTGCTGTTCCTTGAGGACCTTAAGGACCTTGAGAGATCCCCTTCTCTCTCTCTCTCTCTCTCTCTCTCTCTCTCTGTCTTTCTGTGTGTCTGTCTCTGTCTTTCTGTCTGTCTTTCTCTGTATCCCTCTCAGTTTCTATTGCATCTCTCTCTCTTTCTCTTTTTCTTTTCCTCTCTCTCTCATTCTCTCTCTCTGTTTGTCTGTCTCTGTCTTTCTGTCTGTCTGTCTTTCTCTTTCTTTCTGTCTCTCTCTCCACTGTACCCATCTCATTCTCTTTCTCTCATTCTGTCTGATTTTCTTTTTCTTTCTCTATTTGTTTTTCTCTCCCCCCCCTCTCTCTTTCTCTCTCTCTCTCTCTCCCTCTCTCTTCCTCTCTCTCTTTCTCTGTCTGTCTGTCTCTCTCCCTTAAGGACCTAGACCCAGGGGCAGACAATCTGACTTTCTAGAAATGCTAGGTTGTGAATTTTTGGAAATATGAGGTAGATCATAGATGCAGAGTGGTTGGCATGGCTTCACGTATAAATTTCCTTAAAGACGACCTGAACCACCCTCTCCACTCCCTAGGTAGAATGTATGGGAGGGAAAGGAGGCTTAATTTGGAGTCAGAGAACTTAAGTTCAACACCCCACCCCACCCCTGCAGTTTACTGCCTGTGTGACATGTGGCAAGTCATTTAACCTCTTTGTAACTGTTTCCTTGTCTGTAGAAAGAGGGAGGTGGGTTAGATGGCCATTTAGTTCTTTCTAGCTCTAAATCTACTCTTCCATGACCTTGCTGGTTCTGTTTGCTGTGGCCTTTACTCCTCTGACTGGCCAATGAGTTAACAGACACTTCCCAGAATGGGAAGAGATGCTTTAGTCACAGGCTTGGGGCAGAGGCTAGGAAGAAATGCCGAAGGGGGCTCTGAGGCAGAGCCCTCTGCTTACCCCTCCCTTACTACATGACCAATAGAAGGATAAGGGCTAGACTCCTCTTTAAGCTGATGCTGGGAACTTTTGAAAGAAGGATAAGAGGACCAAAGTTCTCACTAGGAGGCCTGGATAGATTCAAGATGAAGGAGAGGAAGCTGATCCGGCTGCCATCCATCCCTCCATCACCCTCCCTGCCTTCTCGAGCTGTAGGCCCTGGGTTGGTTTCCTACGCCAATTACAGGTTAGCAAGTCTGGTTGCCTTAGTAACAGAGCTGCCAAGGCCCCCAGAAACCTGGCTGCTTTACCTAGTTTCTATATCCTCCCTCCATTTAAAAGGGTGGGGGTAAAAGGTGAGGGTAGAAATCGTACCAGTTGCCCTGATTTTAAAGATGCTTCAGATAGATGAAGATATATGAGGATTTGATATCGGGAATGATGCTATAGGGGATTTTTTTGGAAGAGGGGAGGAGTGGATGGATGGATGGATGGATGGATGGAGACAGTACCTTTCTTTAGGAACAAGAAGCTGTATTTAAAACAACCTTTGCCATTTACCTTCCTGGTCAAATAGGGGGAGAGCAAGGTCTTCCATTTGTGATCAAGTGAGGGGATGGGGGGCAGTGGTAAGGAATTGTACTTATAATTCCCTGTCTTTGTGTGTGGGGGGGTGCCACTTCACACTTGAGCTGTTTTCCAAATTCCATCCTCTGTGAAGTATTCCACACCTGGATTTTTTAGTAATTCCTGAGGCCCCCTGTGCACAGATTCATGGTCTTAAGGGAAGGGGGTGGAGGAAAAGGAGTATAGGTGGCATACTATGGCCTGCTGAAAGACCCTTGGTCTTATAGTCAGGGTGCCTGGGTCCCCACAGTCTTCCTCACTCTGGTGATTCATTCCCCTAGGCATGAAGGGAAACCTGGGAGTGGCACTATAAAGACAAGTGGAGAGAGTGCTAGATTTGGAGTCAAGACTTGGGTTCAAATTCTGTGCCACCCTGGATGGGTGACTTTACCTTTCTGTAGAAGGAAGGTTTGACCAGATGGTCCTCTGAGGTTGCTGCCAACTCTAGAACTTGCATTCACAGCAGCAGCCAAAAGGAAAAGTGCTAGAGTTTTGTGAGTTATAGTCTGTAATGCCTGCTGCTTTGGGGGAGGCTGAAGCCAGTGGATCACTTGAATTCAGGAGTTCTGAGGTACGGTGGGCAAAGCCAATCTTGGGTGTCTACGTGACATCCTGAAGCAATGCAGTGAGCCCCAGCAAGGGAAGTGAGCACTGGGTTGCCTGCAGAGGAGCAAACCAGTCTAGGTTGGAAACACAGCAGCAGATCAAGGCTGTCATGCTGATCAGCTTTGAGTGGCTGCTTTACTTCCAGCCTTGGGAAAACGAGGAGACCCAGTCTTAGGTCAATCAATAAGCATTTATTAAGTACCTACTACTACTATTTGCCAAACTCTGTGCTAAGTGCTGGGATTACAAAGAAAGGTAAAAGACCAGTCCTTTTCTGCCCCCTTCCTCCCCCAACAAACTCACACTCTAGTGGGGAGACAACATATAGACAGCTATGTACAAATAAGCTATGTACAGGATAAAATTAGAAATAATCAGTTGAAATAAGCATTAGAATTAGGAGAGGCTGAGAAGAGCTTCCAGTAGAAGGTGGGATTTTAACTGGGATCTGAAGGAAACCAGGGAAGTTGGGAGGCAGAGACGAGGAGAGATAGCATTCCAGGCCTGAGGACAGACAGTGAAAATGTCTGGAGTCTAGAGATGGAGTGTCTTGTTTGAGGAACTTCTAGGAGGGTGGAGTGACTGGATCCAAGAGCATGTGGTAGGGTGTAAGGTTTAAGAAGACTGGAAAGGGCAGGGGAGGTCATAAAGGGCTTTGAAAGCCCAACAGAGGGTTTTGAATTTGATCTTAGAGGTGATAGGGAGCCACAGGGGTTTATTGGGGGGGAGGGGGTGTGGGGATGGTGGTGAAGGTAGGTCAGTGACATAGTCAAAACCTGCTCTTTAGGAAGATTATTTTGACAGCCAAGAGGAGGATAGACCAGAGCAGAGAGAGACTTGGGGCTGGGAAACCAGCCAGTTGGCTATTGTCATAGTCAGGCACTTGGTGATGAGGGCTTGCACCAGGATGGTGGAACTATCATAGGAGAGAAGGGGACACATAAGGGAGATGTTGCAAAGGCAAAAGTGACCAGCTTTGGCAACAGCCTGGATATGGGGGTGGGGGTGAGAAGAGAGAGTGAGGGTCAAGGGTGACTCCTACAATTGGAGCATGAGGGACTTTGAAGATGGTGGTGTTCTGGACAGCAATAGGGAAGTTTAGAAGTAGGGAGGGTTTGGGAGAAAACATAACAAGCTCAGTTTTGGACACATTGAGTTTAGAAGTCTACAGTATTTCCAGTTTGAGATGTTGTTGTTTGTCCTGCATTCTCGAAGAGAATCATGACATCAGGGAGGTGATGCCATGACATGCAAGTGAATTGTATTTAAGTGAGGCAGAACTGTACAGAGTCATCAGCCTCACTTTCTTCTCCAGGGCCATCTGGGTCCACTGGCAAGATACAGATCAGTATGACTGGAGATGGCCCTGGATGCAAGGGGAGAACTTGGCCTTTTTGAGGTAAGGTCTTTAAAAGATCTCAGTTTGACTGAGGCAACACCTGTTCAGTAACTGAGGCTAGGTAAGAGATGTCCAAACAGCCCAAGAAACAAGATAGGAAGTCAGGAGAGAGGTTAGGGTTGGATAAGTTGATGTGAAAATAATTAGCATAGAGATGATAATTGAATCCATGGGAGCTGATTCTATTTCATCAAATGAAATAGGATAGAGCAGTGGTTCTCAACCTTCCTAATGCTGTGACCCTTTAATACCCACATATGGGTCTATCTGCATGTGGGCAGACCCACCTGGAGACGGATAGAGGAGCAGTGTCTCGGATCCTAAGACCATCGGAAATATGTGTTTTCCGAACATCTTAGGGGACCCCTGTGAAAGGGTCATTCAACCCTCAAAGGGGTTGCCACCTACAGGTTGAGAACCGCTGGTATAGAGGGAAAAGAGAAGAGGTTCCAGGATAACAGAAGATAGAGTTGGGTGGGACATCCATGATTAGGGAGTATGACCTGGATGAAGATCCATCAAAGGAGACTGAGGAAAAGCAGTCAGATAGGTAGGAGACAGGAGTGTCATGAAAACCTAGAGGGAAGACAGGAGAAGAGGGTGACTGACAGTGTCAAAGTCTGCAGAGAGGTCAAGAAGGATAAAGTTTTGAGAAAAGACGATTGGATTTGGCAATCAAGAGTGATTAGTAACATTAGAAAGCAAAGTTACAATGGAATGATGAGATTGGAAGTCAGACTGTAGAGTTAAGAGAGCCAGAGGAGAGGAAATCAGGAAGCAACGATGATAACAAAAAGTGAGAGCAGCCGTAGTAATGGAGAACATGGAACCGCCACAGGGCAGGACGGGCAAACAACTGTCCCAAACCTGACATGTTTTTGCCTGCTGCTTCCTGTGTGGTGTTGGATGAGTCTCTGTGCCTGTTGACTCTCTTAGAGGCAGCATATGGCTCACTATCTTAGAAAGCATCCTCTTTCCTCCCTCCATCTCTCCCTGTAAGCCAGAGGTTCTCAACCTTTTGTGTGTGTGTGTGTGTGTGTGTGTGTGTGTGTGTGTGTGCGTGCGCTGCATGCCATGGAATTCTTGGAGAAAGCTGATAGACCTCTCCTCAGAATAATGTTTTTAAATCCACAAAATAAAACCCATGGCATTACAAAGGAAACAAAAGGTTAGTGAAAATTGAGATGTCACTTTTCCTCATTCAAGTTCATGTGAATCTGAAATCTATCCATGGCCTCCTCGACTTCAGGTTAAGAACTTCCCCTCAGTACCATAGAAAGTGATTATAACTTGAAATTGCTGATATGTGTTCCTGCTTGAGCTTCCCCTTTCTTTTGGGGGGGCACTCTCCCATATATACGTTGTTTTAAAATCCTGACCCAAATCTCCTGTGATTATCTTTCCCCAGCTGTACCTTTCCCTACCTGGGATCAGGTCTCTTGTGGGTGGATGATTCCAAAGGTCTGGTAATGCCTCAGGGAGTGAGGTGTTCTCCATCCATGAATTCACTAGGTAACCCAGATTCAATTCTTTAAAGCATTGAGACTTAAAAAAAATCAAGACACTTCCTGTGGAAATCTTCCTAAAATGGGTTCTTTTCCTATCTTTTTTAACAGAAAGCTGCACAGGTAACTTACTCTTTCTTAGTGCCCACAGTGGGTATAGTGTCACATAATGGAGGACTTCTGTATTTGGAAATAGGGGACCTCAGTTCAAATCCTGACTCTGTTACTTACTCTGTGATCTGAGGCAAGGCCCTTTCCCAATCTGGACCCCTTTCCTCATGTGGAAAATGAGAAGGGTGGACTTGTTAACCTTAAGGTCATTTCTGACATTCTGTATATGCTAAATGGCCTTGGAACATTTGACTTTTTTGAGGTCCTCTTATCTTTTTAGAGTTTTCCCTTGTTTTCAGTTACTGTTGGGTCTTTCTCTAGCAATGCCTCCCTGACCCCTTATTCCCCACTTCTAATTTGAGAAACCAGACAATCAAGCTGTCTGTATTAGGATCAAGCTGATGTAACAAAGGTAGGGCAATTGGAACTTTGCCTCAGGGATGAGAATTTAGAGGGTGCTTGCTGTCCCGAACCTGGTTAGCAGATATAATTAGCTAAATAGGAAGCTGTTAGATGGTCAGTCTGAAGTAGACTCAGACTTGGCCCAGACTTGGTCCCCACAAGGCATTGGCCTCTACCCTGGCTCTAAGGAAGGTATAGTTCTTGCTCCTTGCCTATCCCCAGCCTGGTTTGTGGTACTTGTCCCTGCCCTCATAATGGCTATGATTTGTGAGACCCTCCTAGGAATAAAATATATGGATTCCATGATGTCTGTGCCAGGAAGAGCCAGGTTCAGATACCACCTCTGATGTATATTGACCAGGCCCTGCAAAGCAGCCTTGGCTCTAGGGTATCCTCTGAGTGCTGTAGGCAAATCTCTAAGACTTTAAGTTGCAAAGCAGGTACTGACTTGTATCTCAAGAGGGAATTTCCTTATCTTGAAGTTCCCTTCATCAATGAAATCATAGGACTGATCCCAGTTCTGGTCCCAGAGGCTTTTTTTTTAAAGCCAATTTCTGGTTCTGGGTATTAATGATAATAATAATAAAGAGCTGCCATTTATGTAGTACATTAAGATTTGCAAAGCACTTTACAAGTATTATTTCCTTTTGCCCTCAAAACAGCCCTGAGAGGTAGAAGCTGTAATTTCCCCATTCCAGCAGAGGCTGCTGGAGAAGGGAGACCCAGAAAAGAGGCTACTCAGTGTGTGGAACTGCTTGTCCAGGCAGCCAGCCTGGGCTCTTCCAGCTCGCCCCTCCCAAGGCAGATTTCTCCCAGAGGTTACCATGAGGCAAGAATGAGTGGGACAGATCCCCCTGGGTGCAACTTTACCTCTCCAGTTCCTAGGATGCTGGACTCTCTTCCAGGCACAGGCCCTACACTCCAGGTTCTGAACTGGGTCCTGCTGATAACCCCTCTGATGTGTCAGATTAGAAGGATCAAAGGATCACAGATTTTGAGATGGGAAGGATCTCAGAGATCATCCTGGTCCCACTCTCTCATTTTATACATGAGGAAACTGAGGCTAACCAGAGAAACCAGGATTTGAATCCAGGTCCTCTGACTGCAAATGCAGCACTCTTTCCATTGCAGAGGGAATTGCTTCAAGGTCAGTTGGGTGTTAAAAGACAAAATGGTATCCCTTCATCTCTTTCTTCACTGGCCTGACCTCCCTGGGTCTCCTCCCATGTGAAAGCATATCCGGGCTCAAGCAGGTAGATTAAATGAAGTGGAAAGAGCAAGTCTGAGACAGGAGGGATCATAATAAAACCTGGCCTTTAGAAAGTCTTTTTTAATATCATTTCATCTGATACCCCACCCCAGCCCGAGAGGTGTGGACTGCAGCTATCTTTCCCATTTTACAGAAGAGGAAACTGAGGCTGGAGGAGCTTGCGTAAATTGCCCAGGGTCACACAGCTAGTAAGAGATGGGATTTGGATGTGGGCCTTCCTAACTGGCAGAGAAGAGGGGAAGGGGCTTCAGAGACCGAGACCTACTCCTCACAACGGAGCAGGGGCTAGGGGTGGAAGACCAGCTGCGCCCCCAGTAAGCCTGTTAATTACCGGTAAGGGCAGGAGATATTAATGAGGCCCCCCAGGGAGATCTTTCCGGAAGCCTCAGTACATTGATCTCATCTAATCTCTCCGTGGAGCAGGAGGGGGCTCTAAATCCTACTTAGCTCTAATTTCCTTCCATTCCCTGGCAGGGAGGCCCTGAGGGCAGGGCTTAAATCAGGCTGGATCTCAGATCCCCAGCCTTTTTAGCTGGGGGCCCTTTGGAGAAGGAGCTGGGAAATGAACCCTCACCTTGCAGGAGAAACATGTAAAACAGCATCTTTTTGATTAGCTCTAAAAACCCACAGCGGGGTGGGATGGAGGAGGGAAGGGATAGCAGGGTCATTGAGGACCAGCTTTGTCTGAGAGAGGCAGCAATGTAATGATGTGAAGTGCCTGAGATTCGGAGTCAGAAGACCCGGATGTGAATCTCCTTTGGGCTGCTTATGCCCCTATGACCTCCACTTTCTCTCTTTGGGCCTCAGTTTCCATTTCCATAAAAAATGGGGGGGGGGGGCTAGACTACATGAATCAGTTCAACCAAGTTCAGATCCTGGCTTTTATCACCTACGTGACCTTGGGCATGTCTGCTTTCCCTTTTGGGGGCCTCAGTCTTTTTTTTTTTTTTTTGTAAAATGGTAAGGTCAGACAAGGTGGCTGTTGAGGTCTTTTCTAGCTTTAAATCCATTATCCTCTGGTGCCCATGAGATGGGAACTACTTGGGGATGGGGGGTGGGGAGTTGCCCTCTATACCCTGGCAGTAAGGAGGGCTGTATTCTCATATCTCCCCCTCTGGGCTCTGAAATAACTATTGGAATAGGTAGGTTTCTTTTTCTCTTTCCGTAATAGCTATTAGTAAATGCTCCCTTTTAAAATTCTGCCTAGGCTTCAGGGCCAGACCTTGTCCCAGTAGCCTTTAGCAAGTGCGAGAGGATTTGGGAAGTAGTAGAATCCATGCATGTGACTGACAGCAACGACTACTTTTTCTTCTTTCCATAAAGAAGGGGGGGTGGGGAGTAAAAACTCCCCCCTCTTCTCCAGGAGATCAAGGTGAATACTCTGCAGACTGAGTTTCCTTGGCATCCAGGGTCCCTGCCTCACACTCATTATGAGGTAATTAAGCTGGCTCCGTGGAGGATGCCAGGGCATTAATTGGAGCTGCGAGCGATTTTCGGGCCCTCCGGCAAAGTGGAAGGCTGAGGGCTGCAGGCTGTTCAGGTGGGCTCCTGGGAGCCTGCGGAGGCCAGAGCTTCTTTCCCATCTTTGAAGTGAGCATGGGCTTCAGGTGGTGAAAGGAAGGCATTTTGCGACAGGAGGCTGAGAGGTAAGTAGGCTGTTCCCTTAACCCCTGGTAGGAAGGCTCTGAGTTCTGGGAGGGAGCACAGAGTAGAGGCTGCCTGGGATTCGTTCACAGCTCTGCCCCTCACTCAGAGTTGGAGAGGCAAGGTGGTATAGGAACAAATCTAGCAGAGGTCCCCGGCGCTTGAGAGGAAGGGTAGAGAACATGGCATTTTCCGTTGAATTAATAGGAGCACAGCATCCAGAGCGATAGAAGTAAGAGAGTGAAAGACCTGCCTTTCTCCAGCCTGGTCAGACCACACCTGGAATATTGTGCTCAGGTCTCGGTGCCACATTTTAGAACTGACATGAATAAATTGCAGGCTATCCAGAGGGTGTCCCGCCTGCTAAGAAGGCTGGAGATCATGCCATGTTATTCATGGGGTATCCCATTAGAATGTAAACTTCTTGAGGTCAGGGACTGTTTTTGCCTCACTTTGCACAATGCCTGGTATATACATTATAATTGATTAATAAATGCTCGTTGCTAGACTGACTGACTAAAGGAAATGGAAATGTTTTACCTGGAGAACAGAAGCCTTGGGTGGAGGGTACAGTTGCCATGTGAAGAAGGGCTGTCCAGGGCAAAGAGATTAGATTTGCTCTGCTTAGTCACAGGGGGCAGAAATAGGAGCTGGGAATGGGAATTACAGAGAAGCAAGTTTTAGCTTGATCGAAGGAAACACTTCTTAATATTTAGAGTTCTCCAATAGTGTCATGGCTGCCTTATAAGATAGTGAGTTCCCCATTGAGAGATCTTCAAGCAAACACTGAAAGAGTGTCATCATTTGAGTATGACCTCAGATAGTTTCTGAAGTCCTGTCTAACTCTGAGATTCTACATCTCTTCACCTAGAACAGTGGTTCTCAACCTTCCTAATGCCACGACCCTTTAATACTTGTATGTGGGCATGTCTGCATGTGGGCAGACCTGCCTGGAGACGGATAGAAGAGTGCAGTGTCCAGCATAGAAATATGTGTTTTCCGGTGGTCTTAGGTGACCCCTGTGATCCCTGTGAAGGAGTTGCGACCTACAGGTTGGGAACTGCTGCCCTAGGGCGAGGACTCAGCTCTTTACTGCTCCCTTCCTCCAGTTTTCATAGATGCCCTGGAGAGATGGGATGGGGTCTCACCCAGTCTTTTCACTGTTTGGGACAGTTGTATATTCTCCACTAGTAAGAGGAGTGACTGTCTCACTGCCAAAGAAGCCAGCAACAGAGAAGACATAACCATGCTTTCCCCAGTGATGGACCAAGACCTGTACTCATGAGGTTTATACATGGGTTCGTTCGTTCATTCAGTCAGTCAACCAGTGCCTACGACACGCAAGCCTTTGTTGGGCCAAATACAAAGTTGAGATTAGATCCCATCCATGGCCTTGTGCAGCTCACCTTGCAGTAGACTCAGACACAAACACAGATAAGTGTAATACACAACACTGCAAGATTAGTACATTATTCGGAAGGAAGAAAACATAATCGCAGAACTGCAGAGCTGGAAAGAACCCTCCAAGGTTATCTAGTCCAAGGCAGATGCAAAAGACCCCCCACTATGACATCCCCACCAAGTGGTTCTCCAGCCTCTGCCTGAAGACCTGGAAGAGGAAGATGCCGACACCCCCTCGGGCCTCTCTGAGGTGGCTCTAATTGTGTGGAAGTTGTGGGGGTTTCTATGTTTTTGGATTTTGTTTTATTTTTTCCCTGACATCAAACCTAAATTTGCTTCCTTGCAACTTCCACCCACTGTTCATGATTCTCCCCTCGGGGGCTAAAAGAACGAGCCTAATTCTCTTCCACAAGAAAGCCATTCAAATATTTGAACACAGCTGTATCATCATGTCCTCTCTGAGGCTTTTCGTGTTTCAGGCTAAACAACCCCTGTTCCTAGAACTGATTTTCATATGACATGAGCTTAAGGGCTGTCACCATTCTGGCTACCCTCATTTGGACACTTTCCAGTTTACCAATGGTGCCCAGAGCTGAACATAACATTCAGGATAACGCCTGATGAGGGCAAAGTCCATTGGGCTTATCACATCCTCATTCCTGGAAGCTATGCCTCTCTTAATGCAGTTCAAGGCCATATTAGCTTTTTTTTTTTTCCTGATACATCACATTAATAATTCATATTGAGCTTGTGGTCCACTAAAACCCCAAGATCTTTTTCAGACAAACTGCTCTCTAAAACTGTACCTCCTGTATCCTCTCCCATGAAGTTAAATTTTGGAAACTAAGTATGAGCCTTTACAATTCTCCCCATCTTATTAGTCTCAGCTCAATGCTTTTAGCCTGTCACTGGATCCCAGCTCCATCATCAAGCATATTAACTATCCCTCCTGGCTTTTTTTTTTTGCCAACTGCAAATGCATTGAGCATGATGCCTTTATTCAAGTCATTGATAAAAAGGTTAAACAGTATAGACCAAGATCAGATTCCTGAGGCACTCTACTGGAGACAGGCCAAGTTGACATTGAACCATTAACAACTTCGTTTTGAGTCTGGCTGTTCAACCTCTTCTGACGCCATCAAATTGCATTAGTCTCTCTTTTTCATAAAAATAGTATAAGATGCTGTATCAAATGTCCAGTGAGGCCCAAAGGAGATGGGGAGGGAAAAAGATAAGAGGAGGCTTTTTGGAGTTGGTAAAATGAAGCTTTATTGGAGGGATAGGTACACAGTTGAAGAGGGATTGAGAGGGCTTTCCCGGTATAGAAGCAATCTAAGCAAGGGAAGGGAGTTGAGTGAGGGGTGTGTGTGTGTGGGGTGGGGGGTGGGTGATGTGTATTCAGGAGCAGGTGAGCCCTAGACTGGCATTCGTTGCTGCAGATAGACATGGAGATAGATAGATGTACCTGGAGAGCAGCTGTGCACCCAAGTATGTGTCTTGGGTTCTGAGTAGTGGCTCAGAACCGATCTTCCGGAAGTGACTCTCCCATCCCGGGGATTGGGAGTCTCACTTCTCTCTGGACCTTTACTAGCAGCCCTCTCTAGACCCCCTTCCCTTCTAATGAGACTCATAGTTATATTACTTCTAACCCCACCCCAACAGCCTGGAGAAGAGCTGGGCCATTCTCTTGCACCTAAATTAGGTCATTGCTCCTCCAGATTAAGGACACAGCTGCCTGGGGGAGTTTGGAGAGTCCTGAATATGCATGAGCCACAGGAAGGGGTGGTAATGGAGCTGTCTTTTTTTTTTAGTTTTACAGTCAGTGAAAGGGGGATCCCTTTCTCTAGGAGGGAGCCTATGGTAAGCAAGTTTTGAATCTGCCTCTCACTTTTCACACTTAACTGTGTGACCTTGAGAAACTGGATTCACCTCTCTGACACTCAGTTCCCTCATCCAATGGGATCCATAATACTCACTTAACAAGGCTGTTGTGAGGAAAGAGCTGAGTAAACTTTAAGGTTCCGTAGAAATGGAAGTTATTGTTATTATTTTGTATTACCTTCCTTCCTTTGTAGGAAAGTGGCTACCTCTAAGCAGGTGGGGAGAGAAGATGGAACAGCCAGGCTAAATTACGTTTGGACTTATGGGAGAGGGTAGGAGGAAAGAATGAGTTTCTTATAACCCTCAACTCATCTAATTCTCAGCTTCTTCTTACTCCCCATCCTCTTGGTCCCAGAAGACCTCCCTAGACTTGTCTCAGCAAGTTCTGAAGGTAGGGAGAACACTGATTCCCACAACTTCAAGCTCCCTCCCAGAATAAGGCATTTCAGTTTTCCACCTCTAGATTTTTGCCTCTTCAGGGGGAAAGGAATACAAAGGACAAAGTCTTGGGATGATGCTGACGACGATGATGGTGATGCTAACAATTTATATAGCACTTTAAGGTTTGCAAAACTTTTTACATGTGTTATCTCATTTGATACCCATAACCACCCTGGGAGGCTATTCTCTTCTTATCCTTATGGTATGGGTAGGGAAAATGAAAATAAGAAAGGTCAAATGATTTGCCCAGGGTTACAGAGCATCTACTCTGAAGTAGGATTGGAACTCAGGTCTTCCCAGTTCTAAAGCATATACTCTGTCTACCTTGTCATCTAGCTTCGTAATTTTTTGAACCATTAGATTGTAAGCTCCTTGAGGTCAGGGACTGGTTTGGTTTTTTTTTTTGCCTCTTTTTGTATCCTCAGCAGTTAGCACTGTGCATACATGATAGGTACTTAATAAATGTTGATTGATTGATTGACTGACTGATTAAACTCCTGGGTTCTGGAATTACAGCTCTCTGGATTACACACACACACACACACACACACACACACACACACACACACACACACACACACACACTTATAGGATCTGTGAATTTAGAAATAGAAGGAACTTGCTCTTCATGGAGTCCAATGTCTTCATTTGGGGCGGCTAGGTGGCACAGTGAATAGGATACTGGCCCTGGAGTCAGGAGAACCGGAGTTCAAATCCGGCCTCAGACACTTAACACAAAAAACTAGCTGTGTGACCTTGAGCAAGTGGCTTAACTCCAATTGTCTTGCTTTCCCCCTCCCAAAAAACAAAAACAAAAATAAAAAAACCAAAGTCTTTATTTTCCAAATGAGAAAAAACTGTGACCCCAAGAGACAGAGTAATGCACTGAAAGTCACTGAATGGACATGTCCATCACTGACCTGTTTTAAATACCAGTTCAAGAGCATGACAGTCCCTGTCCTCAAGAAGCTTACATTCTGGCAGGATGAATGGAGAGACCACACATATTGGCGAGTGGGCACCAGCCAGGGGTGTTTTATTTTTGGGAGTCTCAGGGATGGTGAGTGGGGACACAGAGGGGCTTATTGTCATGCCCTATCCAGTACAAGGGCAGTCATAATTTGATTGTGGTTTTAGAACTGGAGAGCGGAAGAGGAGGCTATATAGCAGGGTCAGTGATAAGATGGTTGGGGTGGAATGTGAAACATCAGCATAGGCGGGGGTGGCAGTGGGGGGCTGTTGTTCTAAAGCTGAGAAGGTTAAGCCTCACCCTCACCCCCAAAGCATGGTCTCTGGTCCAGAGTTGGACAGAACTTTGAATGAGAATTTCAGAGAACTCTTTCATTCCCTTTATTGAGAACCAGGTCTTCCGAGGCAGACGTCTTCACAGAATGTGTGGTGTAATGGAAAGAAAACTGGATTGAAGTCGGAGATCTTAGCATTGCAGCAGGAATGGACTTTAGAAATCATCCAGTTTAACTCATTTTACAGATAAGGAAACTGAGGCGCAGAGAGACTGAGTGACTTGTTCAGGATCATATGGGTAGTAAGGGATAGAGGTGGGAATTGAACCCTGGATCTTTATTCCCGATGCTGTGCTCTTTCTACCATTCTGTGAAGGTCAGAAGACCGGGCTCAGCTCCCAGCTGTATGGCTTCACTCTGAGATCTTTGGCATGTTCTTCCCAATGTTTGGGCTTTAAGATGTTTACAAAGTAAATGAGGGCTTGGATTAAATGGCCACTCATGTTTTTTCTAACTTCATGGAATATGGTTCAAGGACAAGCCCCTTTCCCTCCGTCACTCAGTTTCTCCCTTGACTTCCCATGAAAGACAGACACACAAATCCCTTTTGACTTGGAGACCCCCAGTGGACACTAGCTAGTCCAGGGCAGAAGGAAACTCTGCAAACCTCTGTATCTTCTGCCCTGTCCAGTTAACAAGACACTTATTCTACATTAAATACCAATTGGGCCAATTTTCCGCTGTAATTAAAACCTCTGCAGACATGTTTCCTGCTCATTGGTGATGAGTTTATTAACCTTCGGTCCCAATGGGGATAGAGGAGGAGGTGAGGGGGGAGGAGGAGATTTGCCTTGGGATTGCCAGGATGGATCCTTCCCCTTTGGTTTTAAAAGACCCTTCCAGGACTGGGAGAGCAGCAGCCATACCAGGACCCCCAGCCAGAATGCCTGGTAGAACACTTACAAGTCCAAGGGTGGGATATCTGGGCCCTAGTCATCCAGATGAGGCCATTTCACTTGAAATGAGTCTTAGGATCCTAAATTTGTAGCTGAAAGGGACCTTCAGTGGCATCTGGTCTAAATATTTCATTTTACAGATGAAGAAACTGACTCCTGAGTCAAGTCAATGAGGATTTATTAAGCAACTGCGTGCCAGGCATTGCTCTAAGCACTAGTAATACAAAAATAAGCAGAAAGAAACACAGTCTCTGCCCTCGAGGATCTTACATTCAAAGGAGGGGAAGACAACACACAAAATAAAGCTGGAAAAGCGGAGGTGGAAAAGGGGAGAAAAGGGAGTAAAGGAGACAGGATTTCACGTGGGGTCAGGGTAGAGAAAATCCAGTGCAGCTTGGAGAGGGCTGAAGACCTGGCTGGCCTGGGAGGCCTCTTTAAAATGGAGGTTCTGGGAGGTGTGAGCCAATCACAGCAAGAGATTGCAGGGCCAGAGGGCACTTCCAGTGCAGGAGGTACAGGGTGAAGAGGTTTCTGTGGCATGGCAGAGAAAGTGGAGGGGAGGGCAGCCTGGGCAGGAATGAAGACTCCTTGAGTAAGTGACTCACTCAAGGTCACATAGGTGATAAGTCGTCTGAATTTGAACCTTGATCTGATGACTCCCAAGCCAATGGTCTTTCCATTATGCTGGAAAACTCCATTTCTTCATACCACTTTATCTTTTTAGGGAGCTTTTAGGGAAGGGAATAAAGGAAGAAATATATATATAAAAGATGATACAAGCAAGTGAGTGAAACATGGAGGAAATTACCTATTAGAAGTAGGTATCAAGGAAAGATTCATTGCCAAGCAACCGTTCTGGAAATCAATTTGGAACTATGTCCCCCACATATATATGTATGTATATGTATATATAGCTATATACACTCACACACATATATATGTATAGACACATATACATATAGGCATATACATACGTGTGTGTGTGTGTGTGTGTGTGTGTAGTGCCCACTATATTCCAGACACTGTACTAAGCACTTTACAAATATTATTGCATTTGATCTTCAGAAACAACCCTGGGAAGTAGGTGTTATTGAAATCCCAATTTTACAGTTGAGGCAAAGGTTGGGTTGCTTGCCCGGGGTCACACAGCTATAAGTGTCTGAGGCTGGATTTGAACCCAGGTCTTCCTGACTCTGGGCTCAGCGTTCTATCCGCTATACCACCTAGCTACCCCAACAGTATATACACAGACAAACAAATATAAAATATGTGGAAAATAAATACAAAGCAATTTCAGGACTATGGGGAAGCAACCAGCAGCTAGGGGAATAAGAAGCAGAGTCTTGCAAGAAATGAAACTTTTGCTGGGCCTTGAACGGAGCTAGGGATGCCAAGGGGCGCTCCACTTGAGAGTCAGGAATACCTGAGTTCAAATCCTGCCTCAGACACTTACTAGCCTGTGGGACCTTGGGGAAGACACTTAACCTGGAGTCCTTATCTATAAAATGAGGGAGTTGGATTTGACCTCTAAGCTCCTTACAGCTCTCAGTCTATTAGTAAAAGGGGAAGAGGGAGAGGCAGAGTAGGGCAGGGACATACTTGAGCCACACACAGAGATGTGGGAGGTGGAATGTTGAGTTAAGTAGACCAGTTTGGATAGAATCTAGGGTACCTAAGAGGGAATAATGTGAGTTCAGGATGGAAAGATATATTGGGGCCAGTTTGGGGAGGACTTTAAATGCCAAACAGAAAGGTTTATTTTTTTATCTTAGAGTCAAAAGGGAGCCACTGAAGCTTCTTGAGCTGGAGGACGTTATGATCAGACACGCTGGTTGGCCTCAAGGGGATGAATTTTTCAGCCTGGGCAAAGCTACCAAGGCAGCAGTTCTCAACCTGTGGGGTCATGTTCAATTTGTAACAATGAAAATACATCCTACATATCAGATAGATTCATAACAGTAGCAAAATTACAGTTATGAAGTAGCAACGAAAATAATTTTATGGTTGGGGGTCACCACAACATGAGGAACTGTATTAAAGGGTCGTGGCACTAGGAAGGTTGAGAACCGTT
This sequence comes from Pseudochirops cupreus, assembly GCA_028627135.1. Lineage (NCBI taxonomy): Eukaryota > Metazoa > Chordata > Mammalia > Diprotodontia > Pseudocheiridae > Pseudochirops > Pseudochirops cupreus. Next base: position 530,216,402 of record CM053580.1, read on the forward strand.
GTAGCAGGGTCTGCAATAGAGGGTTTGGGATCTGCATGGAAGGAGTATGTACACACTGGGCCTGTTCAGCATTCTATTCAGGCCAACTCCCATCCTGAGTCCTGACAGAATCATGGTTCCCCACCCCCTACTTTGTCACTGAATCAAAACTTTGAGATCATTGTGTCTACAGATAATCTCTGCTTTGGAAAAAGGAACAAGAAAGGATGGTCAATCAATCCCCACACCATCAAGCAGTTCAAAGGGAACGGAAAGAATGGCAGGTAGGTACCCTTCCTCCTGAAGGCCTGCTAAGAGAGAATGCAGCCATGGTGGAGGGGCAGAGAGGTCAGACAACCTCTGCCTCCTTCCCCTCTTCCTGCAGGGGGTGTGAATGTGTGAAGCCTGGGAGTGCAGAAAGCTGATGAAGGGGGAGACTGCCCCTGTCCCTGTGACCGGTGCTGCTGTGTTTGTCTGCAGAGAGGTGTAGAACAGGCAAATCTGTGTTTGGGAAAACATCTGTGTGTTGCTTCCATGATTATTGTAAGACAACGACAACAAAACCTGCACAACCTCCCCGTGAAGCTTCAGTAAATTACAGTCCTGGCCTATTGCATTAGTGTGGCTTTGGAAGGCAGCGCTATTTCCAAGACTGCTGGCGGGTCTGCTCCTCTGAAATCCGGGAACACTCTCATCTCGTCTGGCAAGTGACTTGCTTACTAATCTAGGTGAGACCGAATTGTTTCCTTGGAAGGAAACCTGGCTCCTTGCCTGTGTCAGGGCTGCCTGGATGGAGAGAGAGAGACCCTGGCTCTGGGGTGGTCCCAGTCCCCCAGAGCAGAGGCTGGGCACCCAGGTGCTTTGGCTTGGGGCAACTTATAGAATCCTTGTGATTAAAAAATAATAAAGATATGAGCCAGCATTTAGAACATCAAGGTTTGCAAAGTATTTTACATAGACTCTTTCATTTCATTCTATAGCAAACATGAATCCCATTTTACCAATGAGTAGATCCTCAGGTGAGGGAGGGTAAATGATTTGCACAGGGTCACAGAGCTAGGAAGTGTCTGAGTCCCGGATACCAGAGAAGGTTCAGCAATAATGATTAGGTCCATAGAATTTCAGGGTTGGTAGGGCCCTAGGCAGCAGCCAGCTGGCCCCAGTCAGTCCTGAAGAGGAATCCCCACAACAATGCACCTGACAGGTGGTCCTCCAGCCTCATCAGAAGCTTCCAATGAGGGGGGCCATCTCCTGAGTGAGCCTGTCCATGGTGGGGGGAGGGAAGGTGCTGATTCTGCTTCTCTCCCTGACAGAAAGCCTTTTCCACACGTGTTCCCACTTTTCTCTGGGACTGGACTGAACGAGTCTAATCCTTTTTCCAGATGACGGCCCTTCAGATGCTTGAAGACAGCTATCATGTGCCCCCTGAGTCTTTTCTTCAGGCTAAATAGCCTCGGTTTCTTCAACTTAATTCTCATATGACATGGACTCAGAGCCCTTCACTGTCTGGTTGCCCTCCTCTGGACACTCTCCAGCTTATCAATGTCCTTCCAAAATGGTGGTATCTAGAAAGAGCATAATACTCCAGATGTGGTCTGAGCAGGAGAGAACAAGAGGAGAAAAAAGGGGAGGAGAGGAGAGGAGAGAAGAGGAGACTAGTGGAGTGGAGGAGAGAGGAGAGCAGAGGAAGGGAAAAGAGAAAAGAGGGGAGGGAAGAGGAGGGGAGGGGAGAAGAAAGAAGAAAGGAGGTGACAGGAGGGGAGGGGAGGAGAAGACAGGAGAGAGGGAAGAGGAAAGAGAGAGGGAGACACACACACACACAGAGTCATAGGAGATGAAGAGGAACAAAGGTTGTCTTGCCTTTATTGTGCTCAAAGAGCTTCTTGTTTCTGTCAGCCTAAAAGGATTTATTGATTGGCTCAGTAGGGAAAATAAGACCTAATTTCCCCAGCTCCTAATAATAACATTTCCACCAAAGTCCTTCTCTGATGTGTCATTTTAGTGTGCAGGTAACTGACCCTATACTCCTGAAGGCTTTCCCCAAGATTCTAACTAGTCCTACAGAAAGCTGTACCCACTTCTAGAACCGGCCCAATGATGCCCTGTAGAACCTGCCCCTCAAGGACAAGCCAAGCACCATTCCAAGAGCTTCACTGCCAGGCTGTGCATAGAGAGATGACTTTTTAGGACGAAAGACCAATTACCAAATAGTAGAGGAGCTGGGCTATGTGTTAGGGGAGAAGAGTCCCCTCACTCACTCCATGAAATCACAGGTCCTTGACATACAATAATAAGAATGCTTATGGTGGAGGTTTTTTTCCAAATTTTTAAACATTTTTATTTAAAGTTTTGAGTTTCAAATTCTGTCTATCCCTCCATCCCCGCCACCCTTCCTGGGACAGTAAACAATCAGATATAGGTTATATATGTGCAATTGTGTAAAACATTTCCATATTAGTCATTTTGCACAAGACTCAAATAAAAGGGAAAAATGAAAGAAAGTGAAAAACAGCATGTTTCAGTCTATATTCAATCAATATTAATTCTTTCTCTAGGGATGGACAGTATGCTTCACCATTAGTCCTTTGGGATTGACTTGGATCATTGTATTGCTGAGAATAGCTAAGCCACTCACAATTCTTTATCAAATGATATTGCTGTTACTGTGTACAATATTCTCCGGGTTCTGTTCACTTCATTATGCATCAGTTCATGTAAGTCTTCCCAGGTTTTTCCTGCAATCATCCTGCTTGTCATTTCTTATAGCATAATAATATTCCATTACAATTATGTACCACAGCTTGTTTAGCCATTCCCCAGTTGATGGGCATCCCTTTGATTTCCAATTCTTACCCACTACAGAAAGAGCTGCTATAAATACTTCTGTACAAATAGGTCCTTTTCCCTTTTTTGATGTCTTTGGGATATAAACCTAGCAGTGGTATTGCTGGATCAAAGGGTATGCAGAGTTTTATAACTTTTTGGGCATAAGTCCCAAATTGCTCTCTAGAGTGGTTGGTTCAGTTCCCAACTCCACCAACAGTGCATCAGTGTCCCAGTTTACTCCTGCCCCCTCTAACATACAGCATTTTCCTTCTTTGTCACATTAGCCAGTCTTTATAATGTTTGAAGGTTTACAGAGGTTTTAAGGTTTACCTCCTGGCAATCTCAAGAGGTAAGTTGCACGTGTGTTATTAGGCATGTTTTACAAATGAGGAAACAGAAACTGAAGAGATTAAGTGATTTACCTAAGGTCACATAGCTCTCAGATTTTGGAGCCAGTACTTAGAATGGTATCAGTCAATCAACAAGCATGAATCTATGCTAGACACAGTGCTATGGGGATGCAAAGACAGAAATGAAAGCAGTCCCTGCCTAAAGAGAGAGACAATATGTACATATGGAAAATATACAAATTACATGCGAGGTAGTTTGGCTGGGGGGCACTAATAGCTGAGGGGATCAGGAAACATTTCATGGAGAGGGTAGAGTTTGAGCTAAATCTAAAGGGAATAAGGGACTCTAAGAGGTGGAGAGGAAGAGAGAAGGCATACTAGGCGTGGGGGACCACCAGTACAAAGGCAAAGAGATGGGAGTTGGAATACGGTATACCAGGAAAAACAAAAAAGGTCATTCTGTCTAGAACATAAAATGCTTGGGATTTGGTGGTGGGGAAGGGGTGGTAATATAATAATGCTGGACAGGTAGCTTGGGGCTAGATGTGAAGGGTTTTGAAAACCAAACAAAGGAGGGTATTTTTGATCCCCAAGGACCAAATCATAGGATGATAAAATCTCTCAGGGAACAGTGAACAAAGACAAGGAAGTGAGAAGAGTATAGCTTGAATGGAACTTGAAAGTGAATGAAGGAGATACGGCTTCAAAGGTAGGCTGGCAGCAGATTAAGGAGAGCTCTAAATGCCAGGTAAAGGAGTTGGAACGGTATACAGTCAGGGCAAGGGAGCCACTGAACATTTTAGACAGCTCCTTCTGGTGGTGGTTTAGAGGACTGGTTGGATATGAGGAGGGGGAGAGTGGGAGCTCTTCTTTGCATACTGAGGAATAATCATGGTAGCTGACATGTACACAGGACTAAATGCATCATTTAATTTTCTCCTCCCATCTATGTGTGTGGTTGATTCAGATATCACTATCCCCATTTTTCAGAAGAGGAGACCAAGGTTCAGAGAGGTGGTTTGCCCATCAGACATTGAGTAAGTGTCAGAAGTAAGACTGAACCCATTTTCCTAGTTCCAATATCTATCTATTACATCCTACTGCCCAGGCTGGAACAGGAGGGTTGGGGTGATGCTCTGAGAGCATCTTTGCTTATGTAGCTGATGGAGCTGGGGAAAAGTGCTCTCCATCTTCATCCCCATGGTCTCTCCTTGTATAATCCCTTACTTCTTTCAAGACTCAACTCAAGCTACCTTCTAAACATAGCCTCCCCTGGTTCCCCAGTTACCAGTGTCCTTGTTCCCCAAACTACCTTGTGTTATTTATTCTGCATATACTTGTATAGGCATATGTTGTTTTACCCATGAAATAGAGTGTAAGCACCTTGAGGGCAGAGGCTAGTCCTTTTTTTTTTCCCATCCCCATCTTCTCACACCTGGGGAACTCCCAAAGAAATGTCCAAAGGAGAGGGACCTTGTCTCAGGTTTCAGAGATTGAATTGGGTATGTCCTCACTGCATCTCCTCCAGTTACAATGCCCTGAACCTTGCTGCTCTTTCAGTCATCTGCTCATCTCCCTCCCTGCTCCCCTTCCTGGGGTCTTAGGAAGCCATGACATGGGTTTTTCAGCATCTTAAGGACTGGTCAATGCTGAGTTAGGATGCTGTAGGACCCAAGGCCTCTGTATACTGTCCATCTGGCCTGCCCTGTAGGCCAGGAAGCATCAAGCTAAGGGGTTCCGTGCACCACAGTGCACCATAGAGTTCTGGCCTTAGAGTCAGTAAGCCCATCTTCGACATTCATTAGCTTTGCCATTGAGAATATTTCCTAACCTCTCTAGGTCTCAGTTTCCTCATGTGTAAAATCTCCTATGGTTGTTGTGAGCACTTTGCAAACCTTGAACTTCCATATAAATACGAGCTATTATTATTTTTGCTGCTTTTTTGACATTAAAAAGGTCCCATGCTGCCTCTGCTTTGTAGGATTTTTAACATAAATGAGTCTTCTATTTTGTCAAAGGCTTTTTCTGCATCTATTGAGATAATCATGCAGTTTTTATATTTTAGTTTTTAAAATAATGAATTATATGGATTCTTTTCCTAATGTTGAATGATTATTCTTATTATCTAGGGCAACCTCACTTATGGCAAGGGGCCTCTCTGGGACAATGACCTCCCATTACTGTGCTTCTGCTACCCTCTGGCCAAGATGGAGGTATTCCACTCTCCCGCGGTTGTGGTCCTTTCTGCCTCCCTCTCTAGGCTCCTTCTTGCTTTTCCTCTAGTGTGATGTATCTGCTGCCCAAACATGTAACATGATCCTTGGCTGCAGGAATAAAAACATAGTAGCTGGGGCAAGGGAGGAAGTGTCCCTCAACTCTGTCCTGGTCAGATCGCATCTGGATCACTGGGTTTGATCCTGGGTACTGCATTTTAAGACAGCCAATGACAAGCTGAAGCATATTCAGAGGAGGGTAGCAAGGATGGTGAGGGGACTGAACAGAACAAATAAAAAATTGGATGAGAAGCCTGGGAATAGCTAGTTTGGAAAAGCAAAGGCCTGGGGTGGGAGTTCAGGGGACATGTTTACAAGGTCATTGAATTGAAGAGGGGTCAGACTTATACTGCTTGGCCCTAGAGGGCAAGAACTAGGAGCATGTGGGGGGATGTTGGAACGGGGGAGTTTTGTAGACATATTTCAGTTAAATTCAGCAGATCGTCACTGGGTGCATACTATGTGTCAAGGTGCTGTGCTGGGTGTTGGGGACAGAGACAAAAATGAAACCATCCCTATCCTTCAAAAGCTTATGTTCTACTCAGGGGATGTAGTATTGAGCATTAAGTACAGGGGGTCCCCCAAAACTTTAATAGCTTAAAACTCTTTAAAAGAGTTTAGGAAGACCCTGTATAATTCAAGGAATGGAATGAATAGGACAAAAGAGAGATCAAAGTTTATTAAAGTGAACATAGAGGTGGGCTTGTAGTCAGGATGATCTGGGCTCATCCTGCCTAAGACACTTACTAGCTGTGTGATCCTGGGCAAATCTCATAGCTTCTCTGAACCCCAGTTTCTTCACCTATAAAATAGAAATAATAATAACAGCACCTTCCCTGAAGGATTGTTGTGAGAATCAAATGCAGTAGTATATGCAAAGCTTTTTTCTAACCTTAAATGATACTATTACTATAACCAAAATGATACTATATGACTATACTAACCTTAAATGATCTAAGGAGATTTGAAGAGGGAAAAGATACTGTCAAATGGATGGAGGATGGGGAAGGCTTCACAGAGTAATTGCCACTTAAGTCAAAACTTGAAGGATAAGTTTTCTTAAATCAGAGAAGAGAAAGGAGTTCATTCTAGGCATGGGATACTGCTTGAACAAATGTGTGGAGGTGGGAGATGGAATGTTGAGTTCCCAGGATAACTTGTCATCCAGTTTAACTGGAATGTAAAGAGGAATAACATGAAATAGGACTGCAGCCAAAATGTGAAGGATATTAAATGCCAGACTGAGGAGCTTGTATTTTATCCTATGCTATAGGATATTTTATATGTGTGTGTGTGTGTGTGTGTGTGTGTGTATACATACACACATACTATAGGATAAAATATAGGGAAAATAAGGTTATTTGACTGGTAGATCAGGGGAATGTGGTAGATTTACCCAGATTTTAGCCAAAGATCTGACAAAGTCTCTCCCATTGTTCTTGTGGTTCAAATTGAGAGCTGCAGGTTCCATGAGAGTGAAGCAGAACAGAGTAAAAGGAGTAAAGGGTTGAAATTGAAGAGTAGCTGTTAGTGACTCCACGTCACCTTGAAAGAAGGTCTCAAATGGAGTGCCCCAGGGATCAATCTCTGCTTGGCCTCATATAACATAAATGGCACCTTTACCAAAATTGCAGATGACCCAGAGCTGGGAGTGGTGGCTAGCACCATCAGTGCCAACTGGAGGATTCCCCAAAAGATCTTGACATGCCAGAGCATTTCAGTTCCATTCAGCAAACATTAGTGAAGCTTTTACCATGTGTCAGACACTGCACTAGATGCTGGATTTACAAAAAAAAAAAAAAACAAAAAAACAGTCCTGCTCTCAAGGAGGGGAAGCTAGGTGGCTCAGTGGATAGAGCACTGGCTCTGGAGTCAGGAGACTTGAGTTCAAATCCAGCCTCAGACACTTACTAGCTCTGTGATCCAGGACAAGTCACTTAATCTCTGTTTGCCTTAATACACAGGAGAAGGAAATGGCAAATCCACTCCAGTATCTTTACCAAGACAACCCCATGGACAGTATGACCACAGGGTCATGAAAAGTTGGACATGACTTAAAGACTGAACAATGAGCTTTCAGGGAACTTAAATTGTAATGGGGAGAAACTACATGCACATAGATAAGTAATAGAAAAGCCTGCTCACAGATGAGTAAAATAAGCATATGCAAAATAAGTTTGGGGGAAATACTAACACCTGAGGAAATCAACCCACCAGTAAGCATTTATTAAACACCTACTGTGTGCCAGGAACTGGGCTGAGGATACAAGTGCAAGGAATGAGCCAATCTCTACTCTCAAGAAGTACATTTTAATGGGGGAAACAAGAAGCAATGTTTAAGTAGGTGCAGAAGAAACATTATGAGAATAAATACAAGGCAGTTTGGGAAGGAGGCCATGAGCTGTTAGGAGGAAGCAGCAAAGTGAGGTCCTGAGGCTAAGATGGGGGCTCTTGAGTGGAGAGGAAGGGATGGATTCAAGAGATGATGAAGATACAGAGTAAGCTGGACTTGGTAACTGACTGACTATGGGGGCCTGGGAGGACAATCAAAGATCAATTGATCAATCAGTAGGTATTTCTCAAGTACAAGTATGTACCAGGCACTATGCTGGGCACGGGGGAAACCAAGACAAAATGAAACAATCCTTGCTTTTAAGTAGTTTACATTTTATCTAGAGATACATACAAAGATGCATGAGATGCTGGGTTTACAAAAAAACAGTCCCTGCTCTCAAGATGGGACAGCTAGGTGGCTCAGTAAAATATATCGTAATTTTGAGGGGTACTAGCAGCTGGGGGGAATCAAAAACAGGTCTTACAGAGCAGATGGTGCTTCAACTAAGCTTTGAAGAAAGGAAGACATTGGAAAAGGGAAGTGGAGAGGGAAGGAATGTATTCCAAGCCTGAGAGCAGCCTTTGCAAAGACAGGGAGACTGGAGATGAAGTGTCCTGTGTCAAGAACTATAAGAAGGACAGTTTGGCTGGATCACATATTTGGTCAGACTCTGTGTGTGTGTGTGTGTGTGTGTAAAGGCATGCTGTAGCCAGGTTGTAAAGGACTTTGAATACCAAACCAAAAGGAATCTGGACAGTACTCTAGAGGTAATAGTGTGCCAGGGTAGCTATAGAGCCTGGGGCTTGGAGTCAGGAAGACCTGAGTTGAAATTTGGCCTCAGACACTTAATAGCTACATGATCTTGGGCAAGTCATTTAATTGTTTGCCTCAATTTCCTCATCTGTAAAATGAGATAGAGAAAGAAATAGCAAGCCACTCCAGTATCTTTGCTGAGAAAGCCCCAAAAGAGATCACAAAGAGTAGGATACGACTGAATAATAAAGAAAAATAACAATAGGGAGTCTCTGGAGGCTTTTAAGTGCGAGAGTTATATGGTCAAACCTGCGCATATCACTTTGGCAGCTGTGTAGAGAGGATGGATCAAAGAGGAAAGAAACTTGAGGCAAAGAGACCAATGAAGAGGTTCTTAAAATACTCCAAGCAAGAGGTGACAAGGAGCTGAACGAGAGTGGTGGCCTTCTGAGTGGAGAAGGAACAGATGGGAGAGATACGGTAGAGGGAGAAGGAATAAGACATGGCAGAGGAGATGACAAATCTAGGTGATTGGAGGGATGGTGGTATCTTCAATAGAAATAAAGACGTTAGCAGTGGGCTGGTGTGTAAATGTACAAGGGAAGATGATGTGACATGATGGTTTCGAGATGCCAATAAGCCATCCAAGTGGAGCTGTCCAGCAAAGAGAAATGGAACAGGAAGGACAGTTAGGTCTGGATTTCAACTCAACATAAAGAAAAACCTCAGAGTGGCTAGGTGGTGCAGTGAATAGAGCCCAGTCCTGGAGTCAGGAGGACCTGAGTTCAAATCCTGCCTCAGACACTTGACACACTTACTAGCCATGTGACCCTGGGCAAGTCACTTAACCCTAATTGCCCTGCCTTTCCCCCTTCAAAATAAAAAAGCCAAAAAAAAAAATGCTAAGAAAAACCTATTAACATTTAGAGTCATACAGAAGTGGAATGGGCTGAGGTAATGAGTTCTCCATCAATTCAGGTCTTTAAGCAGGGGTTAGATGACCACTTGCTGGCAGTGTTTTGAAGGTGCTTCCCATTCAGGTATGGGTGGTTGGATGGACCAAGGGCCCTGAGTGGCCCCTTTCAACTTTAAAGTTCTCTAATTCTAGACCCTATTTTCCCAGTTTTGTCTTCATTTCCCTCCCTCTCTCCTCTTTGTCTTTTTGGTCCTCTCTCTTTCTTCTGGCTCCCCCTTTTTCCTTTCTATCACACCCTTCTCTTTTTCCTGCTCTATATGCCTTCTGCCATAACCATGGAAATGCACGGAAACTACAGGCAGAAATTGCAATCTCTTTTCTTCTCATGTGGCTCTCAGATAAGACAGAAAAAATCTGATTTTCAGCAATTTGCTTCATTTGTGAGCTCTTCAGCACTTCCATTTCTCTCCCTGACGTGAGCTTTGCAAAATTGCATAGCTGGAGTGTATATTTTTAACCACTTAGCTGTCGAGATAGTTTTATAAAAAGTTCTCACCAAGGAAGCTGCCACTAAGTCCTGGCCCCAAACATCCCGTTCCCTCCCTTCTTCCCCACGAACGTAGACACCCTTCCCACTTGTTTGCTCTGGCTCTCCACCTCCTGAGCTTGCTGGGTCTTGGCCTTCTTTCTCCTTTTCCACTTGCCCTATTCCTTCCCCCATCCCAAGGGCCCAGATCACAGATCCTGAGCAGAACCCACCCTGGGTACCATGGGGCACCCTCCCTTTTTCCTGATGCAGCACATCCTGGATGCATTCAGCTTTAGTGTTTGTTCCAGTGTGATGTTCCTTCTGGGTCTGGGGAAGAGGTCACATTGTTCCTCGCTGAGGTACTGGAAATCAGAGATAATCTCTCTTCCCTAAACACTTCAGCCAAAGCTAGATTCTTTCTGAGCTCCAGAACCAGAGCCTCTTTTTGGACAGAAAAACTTTCATGACTTGCCTTGCCATGCCCTTGTCCTCCTTTTTCACCCTTTCTGATGCTCTGCAGACTTTCCAAAGGAGCTGGTGTTTCCGTAAAAGATACGATTTTTCTCTGCAGCACCAGCCCTCATCCAACAAGATACAAGAAATATTGATGAACATCTTTTTTGTACAGAGGGCATGGCTGTAAGCCTGCCTCTGCAACTGACATCATGCTCCTAGAATCAGAAGTTCACAGATTTAGAGTTGGAGGGGACCTTAGATACCTTTTACCCTGAAAATTATAGATTTATATTTGGAAGCTATCTGATCCAGCCCCTTCATTATTTGGATGAAGAATCAGACCTGGGGAAATTCAGTGACTCACTCAAGGTCACACAGTAAGAATGTAACCTAAATCCTGAAATTCCAAATCCAGCCATCTGAGTAACCTCATACAGTTCTTTGTACCTCTGAGCAGGTTCCTCATCTGTAAAATGGGGCTAATGTCTATCTCACAAGGTCATTGGGAAGTTCAAATGAAAAGAGCTATGAAAAAAGAATATAAGGATAGGGTCTGGACCCTATGATTTCATCAGCATAGGAACCTCCCTCTACTAAAGCAGATGAGCACCTTTCTCTGAAACTTAGAGTCTTAGAGAATGGCCTAAGGCACTGAAAGGTTAAGTAACTACCTCGTAGTCACACAGTCAGTATATGTCTTCCTGGCCCCTCCACTAGTTCTTTATTATCACAAAGTCCATATACATGCCTATACGTAGTAGTTGTTATTGTTACTGGGCTGGACTCTCTTTTTCAGGGTTTAGGGTACTTTTGGGTCCTACCCTCGGGGAGTTTACCATCTAGTACGGGGAAAACACACAGAACTAACTATCATACACAATAAGTGGCAGCACGGGACATTGTTGGTTCAGATTCTGATCCTGCCACTTGAATTCTTTGTGACCTCGGCTAAACGACATGTCCTCTCCCAGCCTGTTGCCTCCTCCACAAAATGAGGTTGTCGAGTAGTTTTCAGTGTTTGACTCTTCATAACCCAATTTGGGGTTTTCTTGGCAAAGATCCTGCAGTGGTTTGAGATTTCCTTCTCCAGCTCACTTTACAGATGAGGAAACAGGGTTAAGTGACTTGACCAGGGTCACACAGCTAGAAAGTGTCTGAGGCCACATTTGAATTCGAGTCTTCCTGACTCCTGGCCTGACCATTCTATCCATCCACTGTCACCTAAATGCCCATAAAATAAGGGGGTTGAACTAGATGAGGTCGATCTAAGACCTCTTTCCATCTCTTAATCTTGTGGTCCTAATTAGTCATGGAAAAAGTGAAAAGGCTTAACCTCCAGTTGCTTGATTTTTGTTTTTTCCCCCTTTAGCCCATGTAATGATGTCCTTTCTCATTATCTCTCCACTTAGCCTTCTCTTTTCTCTCCTCTTTCCCCCTTCCAGATCCACCATCACTGTGTCTTCTTTAGGGGGCTACCAAGCCCCTAGCCTTCAGCAGCTACCTCTGTGCTCAATTTCCTTGTAATTCCAGTTGGGCCAGCTCTTGCTCTGCTCGGCCTTCCTCTTTCATCTGCCCTTTTAGCTGTAACCCTTTGCCAGGCGCCACCAAACCAGGACAAAGCTGGGCTTGTATCCAGGCAGCCAAAGTCCCACTCTCTTCCCCTCCTTTCAATCACGGCTCTTGCCAGCGCTGTGTTAGTAAACTCAGGCACCTGGTCCCCTCCATTTGCAACCGCTGGGAAGTAGAATGAATGGATCCAGTTCCCAGCTTCAGGAATGTCTGCTTTTGAAGGGAGTGGAGTGGGGGGAGGGGAGCTGGAAACCTGAGTTTCCGGGTTTTCCTTTTTCCCCCTTCCCCACCCCCAGCCCCCAACAAAATGATGGGCCTTCCTAGGAATGTGTTGTGTATTTCGGGCCTTGGATTTCGAGTCAGAAGACCTGGCTTCAGATCCAGACTCAGTCACTTACTAGTGGAGTTTTTCTAAGCCTCAGTTACCCAATTTGCAAAATGAAGGTGTTGGCCTCTCATGCTGCCTCCAATGTTAAAACCCCACGAATCCATGACTCTCCAACTGAGAACCGACTCAGCCTCCCAGCACAGCCCTCCCCCGGTTCACTTGGAGGCATGCGTGTCTCTCTTCCCGGTTTCCTCTTTCCCTTTTTGGTAACTGAATTATTCAATCTTTCGCCAGCGCTTGGGGGCCGCCTGCCGCGGCGTGGGTGGGGAGGGGGGCGCTGGGTCACAGCTCGCGATATTAAACCATCAATCACACCGCCTGCGCCGACTTCCCAGCGTCGGGGGACTCTCCGTGGCTGCGCCGCCTCATTATAGCCATACGGGGTGGAGACGGTGCGGTGCGCACGATCCGGGCTCCGAGGGTAGAGCGCGGAAGGGCAGCAGGCTGCGGTACAGTGGCCGCGCCCCTTCCCTACACCCCACGCCACACACATACCTGGTCCCCCCTAGGCCCTTCATCCAGAGGCATCTCTGTCGCGAAACTGAATTAGAGTCTAGTGGTCAGAAGCAGCTTAGCCTTGACTCCCATACCGAACAGACGGGGCATCCCAAGAAAGGTCATGAGTAGTTTACACAGGACCTCCGGAGTCCAGGATTCCCAAACTGTGCCCCTAGTGTAGGATTACAGCATTGAGAGCTGGAAAGGACCTTAGTGGCAAACCCCCTAGAGGATGAGGAAGATGAGACACAGACCTGGACAGATGATTTACCCAAGGTTACCCTGGTGGTAGCAGGCATGGTAAAGATAAAGTCGAAAAACTGAAAGCCACGTTTCTCATCATCCGTCTTCCTAAAGACCAGCCGATTTGGAGTCGGGAGAGGAAGGTTCTAATCCTCACTCTGCTGGTTACCGACTGTGTGAGCAAGGGTAGATAAGTCGTTTAACTTCTTAGGCCCTAATTTGCTTATTCGTGAGTTTGAAGTGGTTGGACCAAAGTTAGAAGTTCCCTCAAATCCTTTCTGATTCGTAATCCCACGATCAGAGCGAGGACCTCTTTTCAAACCCTTGACCCCAGTGTGCTGGACAAGAGGGGCCAGTAGAGGGCGGTGCTGCCCCAGTCCTGTTGAGGACCTCATTGTCAATTAGGAAGAGCTCATGGGATCCTCACCCTTGACTGGGTAGGGGTTGTGGTTGGGGTTTTTTTTGGGGGTGGGGTGGGATTAACAAAACACTGGGAAGTCCGAAGGCTAGAGTACATTGGTGAGATCAGATGACTGGGCCCTGGCCCGAGTGAATTCCGTTTCTGACAGTGACACACAGAGGCTCCAGCTGGTCATTTGTTTGGAATCTTTGTTCCTTACCTTCTTGGCTGTCCCTTACTCTGCCTCTTACTCCCTGTATGACTTCGGTCAAGTCTGCTGTGAGCCTCAGTTTCCTCATCTGTAGAATGAGGGGACTGGACTCGACTACTTCTAATATCCATTCCAGCTCAAAATCTAGGACCCTAGTATAGCATTGTGAGGCCTTGTGCTCAGACTAAGGTCTGAGCCCTAAGAGATCTGACTCTTTTTTTAGGCTAACGCTCTATCATCCCCCCATCCCAGTGTTCAGTCCCAAGAAGAGCTGGGGCTTCTTATGTCAAGAAACTATTGGGACACGGCATGAATTTTCCCTGTACAAATGTCTATATATATCCTCTCCCTAAGTGGCTATATTCTTTTATGTTTCCTAGCCTCAGTTTCCTCATCTGTAAAATGAAGGGATTGGACTAGATGATCTCTAGTGTCCCTCAAAGATGTCAATCCTATTATGCTAGCCTCTAATACATCTCCTTCTCAGCCCCATCTCTTCAGTCCCCCTTTGGCTTAGCTCACAGAACCCCCGTACCCGATCTCTCTGAAGCCAGCATTTCTCTCTCCCCCTTTTCTCCAGCCATCCAGAGCACTGTCTCTGTCTCCAGCACAGTGGCTATTTTTATTTTTCTTCTTATTAAATCTCCAACTTCTGCAAACACCCCAGCCCCTGATTCCCCCTCCTCTTCCCTCCAAGCGGATTTGATTCACTTGCGTTTTATTAACAGATTAAAAAAAAAATCTGCCACCACCACACACGCGCTTCTCAGCTCTCCTGGCGATGTTGGGAAAACAAGGAGGAGAGAAGGGGGGGGGGGGGCGGCTGTATGGCAGAGTTTCTTGTGGATTTTTATTTCTTTTCTTTTCCCTGGTGATAAAGTCTTGTCCATCTCATCCATCAACTGCCAAGGCCTCCCAGTTCTGGGGTAGACCTAGTCCTGGGGGGTGGGGAAGGGAAAAATGGGGCTAAAGTAGTCTGGGGTGGAGTTGGAGGTAGGTTGGATCAGTAGGGGAGTGAATAGGGTAGCAGAAGAGAGCTATCACCACTACCACCCCAATTCCCATGGGGTTATTCTGGAAAAGGCTGGAAGAAAAAAGGGAATCAGGTTTCCTAAACCTTCCCTCTGCTGTCCCCCCAAGTTAGTTTCCTCCCCCAACAACTTTTTGTGGAGGAAAGGGAAAGAGAACAGAGCCATATGTTCACTCTCAGAAACAAGGGAATAAAATTGAAACCTCTGTCTCCTCTTCCCTTCCTCCTTTTTAGGTTCTGTCTTCAGGAAGATAAATGGGTTAACCGCTGGCACTGCCCATGGTTGGGGACATCCAGAGGCCTGAGAAAGGGCAGCTGACCCTGAACAGGGGCATATACCAAGGCTGATGGAAAGCTAGGTCCAGAACAGGGGGAAGTGGGCACTGCCTGGACTTTCGTATTTTCTGAGGCAAGTGGAGTCTGGGATCCACTCTCCCTCCCTGGCCTGCCAGACCCCCACTCCACCATGACAAAAGCCCAGAACTGAGAGCTCACTGCTTGGTCTTGACACGCCCCCGGGGTGTCATTCCCCAAAATTCTTTGTGGCAGTTGCCATGGTAACCCAGAGCTAAGTTGTTCTTCAGTTTCCCAGGGATACAGGGAGGGCGGATGCAGAAGGGGGCCAGGTTCACGTGTGGCCCACTGCAGAGTCTCAGGGACCTTCTTCCCCTCTGGCTCCCTGATCTCTGCTCCACTGCTATGCTCTCCTTAGGCTATGGCTTCCCTAGTTCAGGCCTGCAGGCTCCCCTCCCCCAGCTCCCCTGCAGCACAGGTGATGCATAATCGGTACCCTCTTCTGCCTGCTTTAGAGAAGATCCAGTACCTGGGACGAAGGATTTGGGGCCTCTGGGCAAAGGAGGAAATACCCTCGGGCTGTAGCAGCAGACTAAGGGGCCAAAGATGGTCACCTAGATGGCTCTGGATCTAAAATGGAATCCAGACATCTGTTTGGAATCCCATCTTTATGTGGCTTCTTCCCAGGTGACCATGAGCAGGTCTCTGAACTTTTCTGAATCCCAGTTTTCTCTCTGACATACATCTTAACTTGGGTCAAATCCCACCTTTTATAAAAGGCCTTTCCTGGTTCTCTCTCCCCCTCCACTGCTAGCACCTTCTGTCTGTGATAACCTTCCATTTATGTCATATATATCCTGTATGTATAGTGGCCGATGTTTCCCCAGTAGAATGTGAGCTCCTTGAGGGCAGCACTGTGTTTACCTTTCTATGTATCCCCAGTACTTAGTCCAGTACCTGGTATATTGTAGGTGCTTGATAAATGTTCATCTGCTTCTAAATCCCATGAACCTATGGGCTATGCTTGTGGAGGCAAGGCCTGTTCACCCCCACGAGGCATGTTACCTTCTCTCTACCCACTTTCCTGGATCCTGGATTTATAAGGCCAGGGTAGGAGTTAACGCCCCCTTTATCACCCAAGAGGGACACAGAACCATAGATCTAAAGCTGGAAGGGGCATTAGGGGGTGATCAAGTTCAACTCCTTTATTTGAGACATGAGGAAACTGAGGAGGATTGGTCAAAGGGCATATACACAGTGGCAGAGTTATGACCTCTCATCTTCTTCCTACAAATCCTTTGCTTTTTCTGCCATGCCTTGCTACTGAAAGGGACTTCAGACATCTTCTAATCTACTCCTAATCCTACTCCTACTAAACTGAAGATCAGAGTAGCCAAGGAGCTAAGTATTATTTCTTCTTCTTCTTCTTCTTCTTCTTCTTCTTCTTCTTCTTCTTCTTCTTCTTCTTCTTCTTCTTCTTCTTCTTCTTCTCCTCCTCCTCCTCCTCCTCCTCCTCCTCCTCCTCCTCCTCCTCCTCCTCCTCCTCCTCCTCCTCCTCCTCCTCCTCCTCCTCCTCCTCCTTCTTCTTCTTGTTCTTGTTCTTGTTCTTCTTCTTCTTCTTCTTTTTTGCCTTTTCAACTAAATGACTTGCTCAGGGTCACACAGCTAGTGTCTGAGCTGTATTTGAACTCAGGTCCTCTTGACTCTTCTAGAGCCTATGTTCTATCTACTGCGCCACCTAACTGCCCCTCTAAGTATTACTTTGATGACATGTCCTTTCTTGGTTACAACCCAGGGAACTATTAATAAACTAGGGAGCCAGTGTGTTTAAAATCAAGTTAGGAGGGAAGCTTTTATGAATCAGTCACAGAACCAAGAAGTTTCTAGGTATGGCAACAAGGCCCGGGTTGGGAAAATGCCCAAACCAGAGTCACCAATGAAGTCACTTGAGGAGAACCACAAAAGAAGACGTTTCCAAGAAGTGATGGTGGCTATTTCAGAAAGTCAAAAAAACATCAACATCTGGAAACTTCATGAGTAAATTGTGGAAGTTATAAAGGAGTAACTTGAGAAATTGAGAAGTAACTCTGTGGTAACCACCTTATTGCCCTGAAGTGGAAATAACATTTCACACTTCCTCCTCCCTTCCCCCAGAGCAGCTCTGGAGATGGAGACCGGCTCAGAGCAGAGATACACCCACACCATTGTACTCAAGAAAAGGCTTGGAGAAAGTGGTTCAGAGGCTTTAGAGCTGGAAGGACTTTAGAAGTTGACTAGTACAACCTTGCCATTTTGAAGGAAGGATTTTTGAGGCCCTGAGGGGAAGTAACTCACCCAAGGTGATTTCCATGGTGATTAGAAGAGCTTAAGGCTTGAGTCCAGGTTCTTGGATTCCAAATCCAGGGCTCTTTCCACTGTGCTCTATTGATTTCCTCTGGTTATTTTGCCTTCCTACACAATTTCTTTTCCAGTATTGTACCCAAGAATCATGGTTTCCAAAAGCTACTTTAGTCTGGGGTCTCCTAAGGATGGAGGCACCACCAGATGTGTGACCCCTTCCCCACTTCTCTTCTATTCTCCTCCCCCTTCCCTCTCTTCTCTTTCTCTGTGCTGTATTTTCCTCCTCATTGTACCTGTCCCCTAGTACCTCTTCATTCTCTTTGATATGAGTTCTGTGTCATTGTAACTTAAGTTATGGAGAATGAAACAGGAGGAATTCTGAGTCCTGAACTGAATGAAGAGCCCTAGGGGAGAGAGGGATGGGGAAAACAGGTATTTGTAGTCGGACACAAGGGAAAGCCCCACTCTTCTTCTCAGTGCAATGAGATGAGGCTCTGGTCCAAAGAAATTCATCCTCAGATAAATTGCGGCAGCCTGTCCCCATGTATATATAGCCTCCTAGACTGAGACTTCTTGATTTTCTGTCATTTTGTGGAAGCAGGGTGTAGCTTGTGGGCCCCTTCTCAGAAAGTTTCTGAAAGCACGAAATAAAATATGCAGAATTACAAAGGAAGACAATTATGTTGAAATGTAATCATCAAAATGTTAAAACAACAACAAATTCAGAGACCTTAGATTAAGAACTGCAGCTCTAGCCTTTGGGATTTGAGCCTTCCGTACAATGAGGTTAGGGTCCACCTTCCCCCAGCACCATTGGCCTGAAGGAGTGCGAAAGGGCAGAAACTATAGCTTCTCGTTTTCATAGGTTCATAGGTCCAAAGCTGGAGGAGAACTTTAGTTAGCCATCTATTCCAAGCCCTTCATTTTAACAGAGAAAGAAACTGAGACCCCAGGAGGTTAAATGACTTGCACAAAAATCACACAGGTAACTACGTATCAGAGATGGGATTCGAACCCAAGTCCTCTGATCCCACAACAATGTAGACTGGAAAGCAAGTCTGGGAGTTCTGAGCCTCAGCCCCATCTATTAGATTGTCCTTCCCCCTCTCCCACATCCCTGAAGCCTTTTGTGGCTAAATGGACATGTGGGTGGATCACGATATGGATTCACTTTCTGGGTGAACAAGCCCATCTGTATAACTTCCTCTAAAGAGAGAGATTCTTCCGATCTCTCATTCTTTTCAGCCTTCTGTTAGATGACTAGGCATCCTTGGCCCTTTCCCTTGGTTAGCCATTTCCAGTGGCCCCCCGGGTACAAACATATACTACCACGTGCCACCCCTTGCCAGCTCTCCTCCCACTGCCCTCTTTTACTCCCCTTCTGGCCCCAGCCTCAGGCCAAGTCTCCCTTCTCTGGCTCATCCCTCAGCCCCCAGGGTGACCAGAGCCCCTCTCTCTCGGGACAGCTTTCCAGCACTTTCCCCCCTTTTTAAAAGATTGACTGCAATTTCTATAATAACATCACATTAGCTGGAAATTAATGTCCTCATTAAGACAGCAATTAGGCACATTAGAGCAGCAATAAAAGAAGAGCTTATGAAATAATTGCTGGTTCCAAAATGCCTTTAATTTAGTATTTTATATTGCACCGTGTTATTAATTTTTTCCCCTCAGCAAAAGATAATAACAGAAACATTTGAATTGTGGGGTGAGTCTTCCCCCCCCTCCCCAAAAAAGGCATTTTGCTATGTTTAGATGGACATCTTTCCCATTCCCCCAAACTTCCCCTGGGAGCCCGGGGTCAAAGGATGCCGAACAATGGTAGGAGGGGAGATTGGGGTTTGAGAAGAGGAAAGAGCCAAATATGGGCTCCTTCCTAGATGCGGGCTTCCTCCAGGTTCAGGCTCAGGCTCCTTCCCAGGCTTGCACCTGGTACCATGGGGTGAGGAGACTAGCTCTTGATGTGCTCCACTGGAGGGGAAGTAGGCTGGAGGCTCTTACTAGGAAAAAAACCATCTGGGCACTGTTTGTTGCAACAAGTTGGGGAGCGACAGTTTGTATCGAGAGAGGCCAAGGACTGGAGTGAAGGGGAAGAAGAGTTGTGAGCCAGTCAGGTAATCATAGCATCATAGATTCAGAGCTGAAAAGGACCTCCATGAAGGTCATTGGCTTGTCCAACCTCTGATACTGGCTAGAGTCCTGAACTTGGAGCCAGGAAAATTTGGTTTTGAATCTTGCCTTAGTCTGTTCCTGACTGTGTGACCTTGGACAAGGCATACAACCTCTCTCAACCTCTTTTTTCTAATTTGTGAAATGGGAATCATAATATTTACAGAGTTGTTATAAGGCTAAAATAAGGCAATGCATGTAAGTGCTTTGAAAACCTTAAATCACTATAGAAATGTCAATGATGAGAGGCACAGACTCAGAAATCAGAGGGTCTGGGTTCAAATCTGAATTCTGCATTATCTGTGAGACCTTAAAAACTTACTTAGCTTTTCTAGGCCTCAGTTTCCTCATCTATAACACAGGGGAATTGAATTAGATAAGGCTTTGTGATCCCATGATCCCATTATTGTCCTTGCTGCTACTGCTGCTGTCTGACTTTTCCTGACCCTATTTGGGGTTTTCTTGGTAAAGATGCTGGAGTGTTTTGTCATTTCCTTCTCCAGCTCGTTTACAGATGAGGAAACTGAGGCAAACCGGGTTAAGTGACTTGCCCAGGGTCACACAGCTAGTAAGTATGTGAGGCCCGATTTGAACTCAGGAAGATGAGCCTTCTTGACTTCAGGCCTGGCACTTTGTCTACTTTGCCATTCAGCTGCCCCCAATCCCATAATTACAGATGAGAAAACTAGCCTCAGAGTGGTTAAGATACGTGGCAAGGCCGTAGAAGTAGTAATGATTCTCCGATTCTCAATCCCGTGCTTTTTCTGTTGTACTCTGAATCTGGGCCTGGACATACTCCTAGTCCTTGGATCTGAATCCCTATAAACACAACAATAACTTCCATTTCTTGAGCACCTGAAGGCTTTCCTATCATCTCTTATATTCTTCCCCTTAGGGCAGCGAGGTGGCGCTGCAGAGGATAAAGCACCAGATCTGGAGTCAGGAAGACTCATTTTCATGAGTTCAAATCTACCTTTAGACACTTACTAGCTATGTGACCCTGGGCAAGTCACTTAACCCTGTTTACCTCAAGTTTCCTTATCTGTAAAATGAGCTGGAGAAGGAAATGGCAAACCACTCTAGTACCTTCGACAAGAAAATCCCAAATGGAGTCGTGGAGAATTGACACAACGGAAATGTTTGAATGACAACTACAAAATTTTTCCCCCTCTCTTCATTACCCCTGCCAGCATCCCAGCTCAGGTCCTTGTCACCTCTCACCTGGACTACTATAATAATCTCTTGGCTAGTCTCTCCTGCCTCTGAGAGCTGAGCACAAATTCATAAATTTTCATCACATCTCACTCAACCCCAGGGTTCACCACTTCTTGGCCACCTCCAAGCCATTCATACCTTCAGTGACACACTCTTGCTTTATCTGTTTATATTTATTTAATTTGTTGTCTTCCCCAATTAGAATGTAAGCTCTTCGAAAGCAGAGATTTCTTGCTTTGCTTGTATTTGTGTCACCAGCGCTCAGCAGAGTTGTTGGCATATTGTAGTTAATTAACAAATGCTCTTTCATTTTACTTCTCCTCTTCCCTCAAACTCCCAGTCTCCTGCCTTCTTCAATCTATCCTTCCATACAGCTACAGTAACATGCAGCCCTGTACATTTCTTGTTTGTACATAGTTGTTTGCATGTTGTCTTTTCTGTTAGAGTATAAGCTTCTTAAGGGCAGCATCAACCATTTTTTTCTTTAACCTTTCTTTGTATCTTCCAGCTCTTAGCATAGTGCTTGGCACACCAGTAGGCACTTAATAAATGCATGTTAACTTGATATGGCCGAGCTCAAGGCCGATTTTTTCAAAAGTGTCTAGTGACTTCCCTTTACTGGTAAAATACAGTACAAATTCCCCAGTCTGACACTTAGGGTTTTCCCCTTTACAATGCTGGCCTTGGCTCACTTTGCTCTCCTTTATCCACTTCACAAAATGGGTGGCTAGCTGTTCCCCGAATGTGACATTTCCCACCTTCTTGCATTCAAGCAGGTTAACCTTATCTGGCACCAATTCACCTTTTCATCCTGTTTCACACTATTTCTCCTCATGGCCCTCATGCTCCAGTTTAACTGGATAACTAGCTTTTCCCTGAACTCAAAATACCCATGCATAGGACACACTATCCCCTCATCTCCACTTATCAAAATCCTTTTCTTTCTTCAAGGCTCCTCTACCCTGTGAAGCCTTCTCTGATTCTTCCAGCTGAAAGAGAAATCTTCCTCTGAAAACTTTCCTAAAACTCAACTGATCTCGCCTTTCCCAATTATATTCTCTTTGTATTATACATGAGTACACATGGGTCATTGCTGGTAAAAGTAAGCACCTCAAGGACAGGGACTGTGATGTTTGTCATTTTTGTGTCCCCTTGTGTCCCCAAGGACATAAAAAAAAAAGATTGTTGACTTAAATAGAAACCCTCATAACAGCCCTGTGAGCTAGGTAGTAGAAGTATCATCATCCCCATTCTACAGATGAGGAAACATGAAGCAATATGGATTTGTAGATTGTGTTTGTCCTTCATTCTCGAAGAGGACTGTGACTTCAGGGAATGATGCCATGACTTGCAGTTGACTTTGATTTCAGTGAGGGAGGATTGTGCAAGGTCACCAGACTCACTTTTTCCTCTAGAGTCATCTCATGGATGAGTAGGTAAGGACAGCTTAGTTTCAGATCCCACCTCAGACACATACGATGGTGTGAACCTGGGCTGCTGTCTACCTCAATTTCCTCATCTGTAATATGACCTAAAGTCTGTTCCAGCTCTAAATTATAACTGATTTTATGATCTAAGGATCTGAGTGTTGACATGCCCAGTGTCAGGTAGTACAAATATTTTATAGATGAGCAAAGTGAGATTCAAAGAGGTAGCCCAGTTGGTAAATGTCAGATAATAGGAGGATTAGTCACCCATTTTACAGATGATGAAATTGAGGCTTAAAGAGGGTAAGTACCTTGCCCATGGTTTGAAGAGCCTCACCTTATTGCAGATCGGTCCCTTAGTATGTAGGGACTGTGTTGTTATAAAGGATTGGGGTTGGGGGGGAGGCAGAAAAGTTGTTCTAAGCTTAGTTTGACCCTCAGCAAAGAAATTGGAAAGTACTGGGCAGGAGACATCAGAAACTGTGCCAGAGGGGACTTTTCCACCATATTTGTGTCATTGTTCATCCTTTCCCTCTTTCCACCCTATTTTTCTTGGCCAGGCACCTGAACCAGGCAGGAATTGAGGCAGGGCAACAAGGCTAGAAGACCTCTTATTGGAGATCCTGTGTTACCTGCCCAGGTATTAAACCCAGAATTGGAGTCCCCTTTCTGGGCTATGAGTGATGTATGGAAAGTAAGGGTTGACCTGGATGCTCTATGAGATTTGAGTTAGAAGGTAGGGGAACAGAACGTAATGGCATCTGAGAGGGAGTGGAACAGGAGGACAAGGAGGTGCTGCCAATTTGACCTGAGGGTCTTGTATCCATGTGAAATTGGATTGTTCTGGCATAGCCAAGCAGGGCCAGAAGTAGAAGAGGGGACAGATTTCCTGGCCTCAGTTTCCTCACCTACAAAATGATGATAATACTTAGCTCATAGGAATGTTGTGAGGATCAGTGTACTAATGGAGTGATCAGGGAAACTTTGGCCAGATTGAGGCGTATTCCACATCTTCTTCACCCTTCTGGCAGGATGTGTGTTCTAGTCCATTGCTAAAGGATGTGTACTATCAGAGGTTGTTCTTAATTGGACCCCATGTATTCCCAGGACTGGGGGTTGTGTCAAAGATGACTGTTGACTTAGCCAGGAAGAGTTGGATATAAAAGCTGTAGAAAAGGTCTGATTCCCCTACTTTTGTGTCCCACCTGGTTTGAGACACAACTCTCCCTTTGATTAGCTGGGAGATTGGGGAGTGAGTGAGAGGGTATTATATGTGAAAATTTCTCTCCTTTTCCCCTCAGCAGCCTTGGTGGCCTGAAGCTGGGCTCTAAGGTCCATGGTGTTCCACATGGGCTTGCCTAGACAGGTGTGAGATTGGACCTCTGGTTCCTGGATGTCTCTTCTGTTTTGTTTCTTTCTTCAAACACAAGGTGACCCAACAGTGATCCTGAGAAATGACTATTTCCAGCCTCTCAAATTCAAGGAGTTTTGAGTTTCTTGTGTTGGGCCAGTTACCCAACAAGAGGTGAGTCCTCTAATAGCATACTATATTTCTCAGAGGAGAACACCACCATAAGGAGGATTTTATAGCCTAAGAACAAAAAACCAAGGGTGGTCAGCAGATATGAACTTTGTGAATAACTTGGATGAGTAGATCAGAGTCAGAGGTGAAACTGAAGTGTCTAGTCAGCAGTCTCACGAATGGTTTTATTCTTCTGGAGCAGATAATAGGTGCATTAACAAAAATAAGTCTTTTGTTTTGAGTACTCTGTGGTGAAGGGAATAGGTCTTCTAGACTTAATAATCTTCAGCATTTGAGTCCCTTTTCTAAATGGGACCCTGTTTTCTATTTTAGGGGAAGCCCTAGTTAAGAGTCATACGTGGTTGTTGTCCCTTATTCTTGAAGGGGATTAAAACGACATCATTATGTTAGAGTCAGGTTACAGTGTGTCCGACTGTGGCTGATCAGACCAGTGTGGGCTTGGAAGGCTCTATGACAGGTCAGGCACAAAGAGTCTGTGTGAACAGTTGGGATGGATTCTCTAAATTTACTCATCTTGAATTTCTTTTGAGCTTCTTCAGTTCTGCTTTGCTCATATACAGTACAGTAACCTTCTTTGAGGAAGGCACACCTAGTTGGATGATCCTGTACGAGCATCTCCCAGGTCACACAATCAATTCCAAAGTACCTAAACTTTATTAAAGAGACTTTCCTGGGAACTGTGGGGTGGGGTCAACTATGGAGAAAGAGAGGGGAAGGAGAGGGAGAGAGTGAGGGAGAGGCGGGGGGAGGGGGGGAGAGAGAAAGAAAGAGAGAGAGAGAGAGAGAGAGAGAGAGAGAGAGAGAATGAGAGACAGAGAAGCCTGACATTCTTCCCCACCTTTTAGGGATCTGACCACCACTTACTACTTATATGATCTTATATAAATCACTTAACTTGTCTGGGCCTCAGCCTAGAAGACATCCCATACAATTTTTCCAGCTCCTATAATTGGGCAAGTCCCTTTTCCTTTCAGCCTCTTGTTTCCTCCTCTATAAAACCAAGATGTTAGACTGGAAGCTCTCTAAGGTTCCTGAAAGCCCCTAGAGCCTGTGAAATGGCCTGGGATACTGCATGTGGAGTAGTGATGATGCTGACCAGGGCTCAACAGTTCCCCGCAGTTGTCCCAGCACTGAGTCTTGGAGCACTGCGGTGATGGCTTCCTAGCTCCGGATGGATCTATCCACCCTCTGGAGACCGGGCCATCCCAGAAGCAGCTGTTCAGTTATCAGCCTCCAGTACTTTCCTAGAGACAAGAGAATCCTACACTAGTTTCTAAGAGTGGGAGAGGAAGGACCTTGGAATATCAGCTTACAACTCAGTCCATTTTTTTCTCTTCAGTGCCTTCCTCAAAACTCTGTGAAGTAGGTGATTGTTATAGGTAAGAGAGCTGAGATCCTGGGAAAGAAACAAGCCCCTCACCTGAAGTCACACTTGTAAATAATGTCAGAGGCAGGTTTTGAATCTGGGTCTTAGGGCTCTCAAGAGCAGCACTCTCAGCTCTACCCCTTTGCAGCCTCTCAAGTCCCTAAAAAGCCAGGGGAGGCGTCAAGGCTGTCGCTGTTTGCATCTATCTAAAACTGCTTAGTTAGAACCCCCAAATCCTTGAAAGCAAGCCAGAGGACAAATCCAGGAACAATTAAGTGGGCTTGTTTGCGTGGTGTGCAGGCACGCAGCAGGGAGGGTGAGATAAGGGGCTGAAGACACCTCGACAGCCGCTCTTCAAATTCCTTTCTCTGCTTAAAAGCCTTTCCCCCTCTTCTCTGGGGTGCTGACAGATCACTCCAGAAAGCTCTTCCTTCCTGCTCCTTCCTTCCTGCCTCACTACTGTCTCTCTCCCTCTCATTGCCCCCCACAGGGTTGAGAGACACTTTGTCCTTCTCTCTCTCTGCCTAATCCCCAGCCTCCCCCTCTCCCTGCTCTTTGGGTTTTTATCAACCTGGTTTCTCTCTTGGGTCAGCTCTGTGGACCCGAGGAGTACCCCAGTGAATAATTCGAGAAGCTCAGTAGTACCCCGACCTTTCCTGGAAAGGGAAGCCTGTCCTCTCTCTCAGGTCCCAGATTGACTGTGCCTGGGGCTATAGAATTTGGGATTTACGGGGTTAATTCATCTTCAGTATAATTATAGACTCTCTTAACTGGAGATGACCTTAGAGGTCAACTGATCCAATCCCTTCATTTTCCAGATGGAGGAACAGAAGCTGAAAAGGGGGAAATGACTACTATCAATGTGACAGAGGTCACATGACTGGTTTGTGACCTTGTGGGAACTGAGACCAGGGGTTCTGGCTTCCCAAACAAGGGCTCTGCCGGGGAGAGAAGCTTCCTCCCAGCACTTTACAATAACTCTCACTTCTTTAGATCTTTGGTATTTACGGAGCACTTTCCCCACCAAGGCTAAATTAAGCCAGTAGGGGCAAGGATTGCTACTCCCATTTTACAAATGAGAAAACTGAAGCCCAGAGATGGGAGGTAGAGATTTCCTTGGTCATGCAGCTAACCTAGGAAACAGAGCTGGGCCCAGAACCCAGCCCTGACAGTACCACCAAGCACAAATTCTGAATGGATGGGGATTGGGAGTCCCCAGGATTAGGGAAAAAGATAGAAGAGGAAAAGACCCTGCCCCACATTTTGGTGAATGCTATTCTTGTCCTGGAATACCCTACCTGCGCCCCTATCTGTTGCCTCTCCCATCCCACCCCTGCTACATAGGATTTAGGAAAGGACCTTAGTGGTTGCCTAGCTCAACCCTCTAATCTTACCAGACAGTCAAAGAAATTAGGTGAGGCAACTTGCCCAAAGTGGGTCCCTGGAGCTGGCATATAACAGAGCTAGGATGTGAACCTCATGGAGGACTGAAGAGGCAGGCAGAAAGCCTGTCCTTAAATTCCGAATCCACTGCTTAAGTACCAGGTGACTTTGGGCAAGTGAGCCTAGTTTCTTCACCTGTAAAAGACAGGGTAAGACTCAGAATCCCCAAGGTCCTTGCCAGCTCTCAACTCCACAGTCTTCTGGCTCCTGATGAGATGTGCCTTCACAACACCACTGGAAAAGGATCCCTTTTCAATAAGCATCTACTGTGTACCAGGTAATCTAGTAGGTACCAGGGCTACAGAGAAAAAATTGAATGTGTCTCAAGGGGCCTCTATTTTACAAGAAGAAGGCAACATGAATTCAGCCAGCAAATCCAGCATGTAGACATAATGAAGAGAGTACAGGAAGGGAACCTACCAAGTGCCAGGGACTGTGCTAAGCACTTTACAAGGATTTTCTCGTTTGATCTTAGCAACAATCCTGGGAGCTTATAGTTGGTCAGTCATTTTTCAGTCCTGTCCAACTCTTCATGACCCCATTTGGAGTCTTCTTGGCAAAGATACTGGAGGGGTTTGCCATTTCCGTCTCCAGATGATTTTACAGATAAAGAGACTGAGGCAAAAAGGGTTAAGTGATTCAGGATTTGAACTCAGAAAGATGAATGTTTCTGATTTGCAGCCCAGTCCCCTATCACACTGTACCACCCCCAGGAGGTAGGTGCTGTTATTATTACCTTTTTACAGCTGAGCAAACTGAGGAAAACAGAAGTTAAGTGACCTGTTCAGGGTCATACCACTAATAAGAGTCTGAGGGAAGATTTGAACTCAGGTCTTTCTGACTCCAGGCCCATCACTCTATTCATTGTCTCATCCAGCTGCCTCATTAGACTTGTGATTTCATTGGTATAGATGCCTCCCACTAAGTCATTGAGTAAACAAGCATTTTTAAAAAATCATCTATTAAAGACAGGCAATGTGGCTAGAAAGGCATAAATAGTCCTGCCCTCAAGGAGCTTACATTCTAATGGGGAGAGACAGCATGCAACACCTATGTACAAACTATGTATAGACAAATTGGAGATCACCTCAGAGAGAAGTCACTCAGACTTGGGGAAGATGGAATTTTGACTAAGGCTTGAAGGAAGCCAGAAAAATCTAGGGGCGGAAATGAGGTATGGGGGAGAGCCTGGGAAAATGCTCAGAGTCATGAGGAGAGGCGTTGTTATCATGTTTAAGGAGTGGCCGGGGGACGGGGCAGGGGGGGGGGGAATGGTGTCACTGGATCACAGAGGACGTGCAGGGAAGTCAGATAGAAGAAGACTGAAGAGGTAGGAAGGGTTATGAAGGTTATAAAGGACTTAAAAAGCCCAATAGTGGATTTTCTATTTGAGCCTGGAGGCAGGAGGGAGCCATGGAGTTTGTTGAATAAGGAGTTGACCTGGTCAGACTGGTGCTTTGAGAAGATCATTCAGACAGCAGAGTGGAGGGTGGAACAAAACCCAGGGAGGAGCTTCCTCCATCAGCTCAGGTCAGCCCTCTAATCAACTTAGAATCCTAGAGTTGCCTAGAGATTTGAGAGGTTTAGGGACTTGTCCGGAATCACACAGCCAGTATGTCAGAGGCAACACTTGAATCTAGTTTTTCCTGGTTAGTAGATAACGAAATGCTTTTCTTGAGTTCAAATCTAGCCTCAGACACTTACTACTGTGCGACTCTGGGCAAGTGACTTAATCCTATTTGCCTCAGTTTCCTCACCTGTAAAATGAGCTGGAGAAGGAAAGGACAAACCACTCCAGTATCTTTGCCAAGGAAAGAAGAGTCAGACATGACTGAACAACAACAATAACACTACAGGCCAACTGAACAGAAAGAAAAGAGAGATGAGGAGTTTGGGAAATAGATCACAAGCCTCCAGTGGAGGAGGGATGAGACAGTAATGCTGGAAGACTTCAATTATCCTATCTACCTGCTGGAACTCTGTTTCTGCCCAAAGCAGTCCGGTTGATCCTTTCTTGGATGGAATTAATGACAATATCGGACTTCAAAAGGTGGGGGCAAATGGACAAAGGGAGCAGCTGTCCTGGACCTGATTCTCATCAACGAGGAGGAATGGATGGAAAACCACTCCATTTTAGAATTTGTGAAAGAGAAGAAGCAATCCAGGGATAGCCTGTCATGCACCCTAGATTTAGGGAAAATACATTTAAAAGATTTTTTGGAGAGACAATACAGTTTAATAAATGCAGAGCTGGCCTTAGAGTCAGGAAGATCTAGGTTCAAGTTCTGATGACTGACTGTGTGACCCTGGAGTTACACTAAACCCTCACTGCCCCAGGCAACCCTTTAAGACTATAAATTGCAGAGCAGGTACTGACTTGCATTTATAGAGGGAATTCCCTATAGCAACGAAGTTGCAGGTCCAGTCCCTATCCCTAATCCTGTATTTCAAAGGATTCAAAGAAAGGATAGGCTTAAAATTCTAAGGGGGAAGTGATCAGCCCAGAAGGGATGGAGAGCTCTCAAGAATGAAAGTCTGAAGACACAAAGAGAAACAATTACAATGAGGGGGAAGAGGAGTTTTCTAAAGAGACTGATGTGGGCGTATGTGGAAACTTATTGACCTACTTAGATTTTTAAAAGACATACAGAAAATGGCAGCACGGGTAGGTAATAGTGGATAATAGAAAGGCATGACAGCTCTCTAAGAGGGATTCCTGGAGTGCTAAAACTCCCAATAAACCTAAGTTGTTGAGGAAAGCTGAGGATAACAAAAGAAGTTTTTAGTTAGGGAAAGAGGAGGCTGGAAGGAGTAGGATTGCTTCTTGGAGTGGGTAGGATATGGATAATTGAGGATGGTGTGAAGGCAGAAATACTCAACTCTTTTTCTTTTTTCTTTTTTTGGAGGATCGAAGACAGGGCAGTTGGGGTTAAGTGACTTGCCCGAGGTCAGACATGTTAAGTGACTGAGTCCGAATTTGAACTCACACTCCAGGGCTGGTGTTCTATTCACTGTGCCACCTAGCAGCCACAGAAATACTCAACTATTAATTTGCCTCTGTTTTCTCTGCGAAGGGAAATGGTCCTTGGTCCTTAGTCTGCAAAGGACAGAATGAAAAGGACCAGGAGAGAGTTTGAAACCTCAGAAGAGGATGGTTAAGTAAAGAAAGAGAGACCCTAGCTTCTTCCCAGATGTTTGTCATGAGGCAGAAGGACCTTCCAGGAGGGTTGAAAGACCTCCCAGTTGTGATTGTGACACCATTACAAAGACTGAAAAAAGGGAGATATACCACAGGATTGGACAAGAGCAAATGTTCCCATTTTTAAAAAGGGAAGAGGGTAAAATGTGCAAACTACAAGCCAAGGGACTTGACTTTGAGTCTTGGTAAAATTTGAGAATATTATTACACATATCATTAAAAAGAAATCAAAAAAAGGGAGTAGAGATGACAAAGAATGAGCATGACTTTATCAAAAACAAGTCGTGTCATGCTAACCCTATTTTCTTTTTCATTTCTCTTTCTTTCTCTCCTTTCTTTCCCTCTTCTCTTTGTCTCTTTCTGTCTCTGTCTCTGTCTCTCTCTCCGTCTCTCTGTCTTTCTCTCTCTCTCTGTCTCTGTCTTTGTCTCTGTGTCTCTCTGTCTCTGTCTCTGTCTCTGTCTCTCTCTCTTTCTCTCTCTCTCTCTCTCTTCCTTTCTTTTGTCCAGCGTTACTAGCCTGGTAGATCAGGGGAAATGTTTTAGATGTATTTAACCTAGATATTAGAAAGGCTTTAGACAAAGTCTCTTATGCTGTTCACAGAGACACAGTGTAAACAGGCGAGTTAAATGATGACCCAAGCAGGTGGGCTCAAAATTAGTTGAATGGCTGGGCCCAAAGCACGATTATTAATGGTTCAATGTCAACTTGGAAAGAAGTCTTTAGTAGAGGCTCCCAGGGATCTGAGCATGACCCTGGGATTGTTAGCATTTTTGATCAATCCTGGGATAAAGGCATGAATGAAATCTCAGGCGACATACAGCTAAGACCGACAACTCATAGATTAGAGGACAGCATTAAGACCCAGGAAAGATCTCAACACTTAGAGTATTGGGCTAAACCTAAGAAGATGGAGTCACACCAGGCAGAATGTAAGATCTCATACTTGAATTCAAACAAACTTCACACACATCAAATGGGGGAGTGCCTAGCTAGTAACCCTTTATGCTTTATGTAGGATCTCTTGAATGAGTTTGTGATCTTATCAATGTGAGAATTCCCTTCAACAACATACAACCCATCCATGCCTGCCAATATTTTGGGAGTAATACCCAGTTTGAGAGTTCCTGAGTTCAAGAGCTGGATACCGGTTGCCCAGAGAGAGGGGAAGTTCTTAAAATTATAACATATTACAAGGATTTCCTTGTAATAAGTGAAATGGTCTACTTGAGTGTTTTCGGTTTCTCTGTGTTTATGAGTTCTTATATATTCTTTGTACTTTCTATGGTGGAGGAAATAAAAAGTTGACCCACATTCATTCATTGACTACTTTTGTGGGAAAGGGCCCTGTTACTCACTTTTGGAGAAACCCTACATATAAGCCAGGCTTAAGCACAGACTTAAAAATATCCCTGGAGAACTATAGGTGGGGATGTTAATAAGCCAAAGAGAATTTGACCTGTTGTGGGGGTGAGGGATATTATAATTTTAGGATAGACCTGATCTTTGTAAACCCAGAGCCCCTTGTGTGGGGGAGGGGAGAGGCTAGACTATGGATAACACTTGGAAATAACAGGGTTGGAGATTTATTTCTCTGTCACCTCTAACACGAACCTCCTCCATGGACACTTGGTTTAATTCAGATGCTTTTCTCATCTTTTCTTTCAGTACCATTTCCACTCTAGACCCAACCAGGACTGTGAGGTTAGGGTCCTAATACCTTGATTCTCATTATCTTTAACAGTGAAAAGATTTTGTTATAAAAACCTTTACAGATCTGTTTTCCTCTTTGTTTGGAAAGATATCTTCAACGGATTTGAAAAAATATCTATTCCCTATTTGTTGTCTTCCTTCCAGTCTTATCCTTTAATGCCCGTGGGATGACTTTATTTAGATGAGGCTTGTACCAAGTTTTCTTTGAACTGCTTTTCCCTCTACTCCACTTCACTATTTTAGAAAATAAAGTTGCTCATAATCTTGTAACATACTTCTCAGCAAAGATTTTGCAAATCAAGTTATATTTCAGAGCCGTGCTGCCATGTAGGATGAGTATTTACCAAGGAAAGTGGTTTTTAGCTTCTTTTGGTCTCCTGGTTGCAGTGATTGATTTATATCAGTTAAACTTTGATATGAAATTGTTTTAATCAGTACTCATTTCTTTTCTTCCATCCATTTCCCATTTTGGGGGGCATCATTAACTTGTTGAGGTAGGTCAGGCTGGGATGGTTTTATTTGGATGCCACACCTTATTCTCATTTTTTATTATTTTAGCTTTGTATTAATTTTGACCTTTGCTAAAGCAAAAAAAAAGAATTAGACTTAATGTTAGGAAAAACTCTCAACAGTCCCATAGTAGAATGAATGATTTGTCTGAGTTCTGCCTTCCTTAGAAGTCTTTGAGACAATGCCGAATGGCCACTTGTGTACTGTAGTATGGGCTGGTCTTGGTGAACTCTGTCCTGTTCAACTCCAAGATTCTAAGAAATTCTGACCGACTTCCAGACTCAGCCCAAGAACCGACCTCTTCATTCTTAGCCAAAGTGGTCCCTCCTTGCTCTTCCTGAAGCACTTAGTACAGACTGTCATGAAGCACTCTCACACACAGCCCTATAGAGAAAGCTATTATGGACCTGTCAACCACACCATAAATTCCCAGAGAAGTGGTCAGACTCAGTGATCTCAAAAGGCTTTTGCAAAACTAAATATATGATCTTATTAATGTTTCATGGGTTCTTTTGGGAGAACGGGGACAAGAGTCATGCAGGATGGATAAATATGGATGTGTTTCAATCTGGAGGAAGCTGGGTAGCAATAGACAGTGTACTGGATCTGGAGTCAAGAAGTCTTGTTGTTTGCTGCTGAGTCATTTCAGTCTTGTCCCACTCTTTCTGACCCCATTTGGGGTTTTCTTGGCAGAGATACTAGAATGGTTTGCCATTTCCTTCTCCAGCTCATTTTACAGATGAAGAAACTGAGGCAAACTGGGGTAAGTGACTTGCCTAGGGTCACACTGCTAGCAAGTGTTTGGGGCTGGATATGAACTCAGGTCAATCCTGACTGTAGGCCCAGTGCTCTATCCACTGCACCACCTTGCTGCCCCAGGTGGGGGTGGGGAGATAGGTGGGATTCAAGAAGATCTGAGTTCAAATCCAGTCTCATACACTTATTAATCATGTGAGCTTGGACAAGTCACTTAACTTCTGTTTGCCTCAGTTTTTTAAAGTATAAAATGGAGATCATAATAGCACCTATCTTGCCAAATTGTTGTGAATATGAAATAAAATACTATTTGTTAAGTGCTTAGCACAGTTTTTGAAGGGCACTCCTGAAATAACAAAACCACAGATGCATTTGAGAGTTGAGACGCTATGCCTTATAGCCCTTTGTGTCTCATGGAGAACCTATTAAAGTCACTTACAAATAGGTATTTGTGTTCTAGCGGTGGTGTCAAACCCAAATAGAAATGGGGTCACTAAACCATATGTAAAGATCTTTGTGGGCAGCATTTTGTCTTAGAGAACTGCATATAAACTTGTCTGTATTCTATTGTATTTTTATTCATTTTGTAAAATATCTCCCAATTATATTTTGATCTGGTTTGGGTCATACTCTGGAGTGTTGGGAGAAGTATGTTTGTCACTTCTGGCCTAAGATATCATCTCAATCTTTGGGAAAAAGGGGACTGCATCCTGGGGACAGTAGTTCTAAAAGCCAAGAAAGCAGACTTTGAGCTGGAGCAGAAGGACCCATCAGAGACAGACTTGTAAACTTCAATTTTCTACCCTGTTGCCTGGGTCTAATTGTGCACAGGTGGACCCTAACAGCCATCACTATTGTTGTTGTTCAGTCATGTCTGGCTCTTCGTGACCCCATTTGAGGTTTTTCTTGGCAGAGATACTGGAGTACTTTGCCATTTCCTTCTCCAGCTCATTTTACAGATGAGGAAACTGAGGTAAACAGGGTTAAGTGATTTGCCCAGGATCACACAGCTAGTAAGTGTTAGGATTTGAACTCATATCTTCCTGACTCCAGGTTCAGTGATCTATCCTCTGCCTCTGGGGATAGTAATATCTGTCTCACAGGACTGTTGTGAAGTACAAAGGAGAACACGTGAGCCGCTTTTCAGACTTCAAGGCCTTATGTAAAGTCAGCTGTCATCAGTAACAGTCATTGTCTGGTCCAGATGCCTCTTTTTGCAGGTTGGGAAACTGAGGCCCACAGAAGCCAAGTGACTTAGCCAAGGTCACAGAGGCTAAAGAGCCAAGCTAGGATTTTCAGTTGGGTTTTGTGACTAAGTTCAAGGCTATTTCTACTGTAGCCTTCTGACTTGGAGGGCCCCCAATAATTCTCCTCCACTCTGTAGTTCAGAGGCAGTTGGATAGTCCAGTGGATAGAATGCTGGACCTACAGTCAGGAAGATCTGAGTTCAAATGTGGCCTGGCTCACTAGCTGAGTGACCATGAGCAAGTCATTTAACCCCTGTTTGCTTTAATCCACTGGAGAAGGAAGTGGCAAACCACTCCAGTCTTTGCCAAGAGAACCCCCAGGATAGTATGGTGCACAGAGTCACTAAGAGTTGCACATGACTGAACCACAGTAACATCGTGATTCTACTTGTCACACACATCTTCCCCCTCCAAGGCCTTCATTTCTGTTTCTTGGGTTTATCAATTAATAGTAGAGTTGTAAAACAGTATCTGCTCTCAATGTTCAAGCCTGCATGGGGGAGGATCAGCTAGATGGGTCCTGAAAGGCAGGCTGCTCTCCTCATTTTGGCCTCACTTATAACCCCAGGGGGCAGATTCCTTCCTTGGAGTTGAAAGTGGAGATTGGGAGCATTGAGGGTCACTTGGACATCCCATCCAGCTCAGGGATGGCAAAACTGCACCTCAAGGGACCATCATGCTATTGTCTTGACTGGGGGGGTCGGGGGAGAGCATCTGGATTCACAAGGAGGGGGCTCCTCGTTCTATATCTAGCTCAAAGATGATAAAGGTAAAGGAGGCCTTATCTGTACTATCAATGGGAACTGAGGATTTAAACCGGGTGTGTGGAGGATGTGGGCGAGAGCAGAGCGTTCCCACAGAGCGTTCCCACAGAGCTGCTAATCACTGGATAAAGGGATTGACTGGTGTGGGCTTCCTGGCTTGGATAGTGAAGCAAGGATCAATTGGATAGAGAGAAAACGCCGAGCTTGGAGGGCTGTGCACACCATCAGCAAAACTGAGCTATAGGGACCAGGAGCTCTAGGACCCTCCAGGTTAGAAAGGGAAGCTAGGAGTACAAGTTTAGGGTGAATCAATGTTGAATCTCTGTTTGTGTCTTCTCCCCGCACTAACGGGAGGGAGCAGTCTAAGCTTTGTATCTCCCCCCAGAGCTTGGCACGCATGAGGAGAGAAGGAGGAAATGAGTCAAAGAGGAAGGGAGAGAGGGAAGGAAGGACGGAAGGACGGAAGGACACAGGGGCCCAAGGTTCGGAGATCACAACCTGCAGGAGCTGGTCTCAAGCCCCAGGTGGGTGGGTCTGCAAAACAGCCTGAGTGTCCACCAGCGCAGGAGGGTTTCTTGGGACCGTCAGTGAAGGTTAGGATCCATGCCTCCTTACAGGGCTGGGGTCAGACCTGCAGAGCCTGGCACTTCCGGACCTGGGGAAGATGAAAGGAGGGAACTGAGGGCTCAGGGACTTCTGCATTGTGTGATAGAGCACCTGTGTGGCCTGGGACAAATCACTTCTCTGGGCCTGTTTCCTCGTCTGTAAAAATGAGGCCCTGCACTCTGAGATCCCTTTTTGCTGATTCTCCGATCCCAAGATCTTCCATGTGTTTCTGGAGCTTCCTCACCTCTACCTAATAGC
>CM053580.1:530252105-530271129 GCA_028627135.1 Pseudochirops cupreus
ATATATATATATATATATATATATATATATATATATATATATATATATATATATATATATATATATATATATATATATATATATAAGCTATATACATGTGTTTTAATGTGTGTGTTTCTGTGTACGTACACATTGCGACCATCATAGAATGTAAGCCCCCTGAGGGCAGGGATTGTTTCATTTCTGGTATCTGTATCCCTAATGCCTGGCATGTTATAGGTGCTTTATAAATGCTTGCTGATTAAATGAGCGTGCCCTGCACCCCCAGCTCGAGCTGCTGCGCGGGCTATGCACGGCCCTTCAGGCTCTGAGTCTTTTCTCTCCCTCCATCTTGCTAATCCTTGCCTCAGTCCCCACTCCCGAGCCCCACACCAGTCTCTCACTGCCCTCACCCACAGCTAAGCAGCTCAGCACCAGCCACCCCCCTGGCAAATCCGCTTTCCTCCTCTTAATTGATTCTTAATCTCTAGCCCTTGGGCCTGGCTGCCGAGGATGCAGGTGGAGCTCATTTTCACAAATGCAAGTCAGGGGACCGGAGCATCCTGGCCAAGCCCTGCTCCCCGTGTTCTAAGTGTTGGATCCTTCTTTAGTGCCCACAACACTGGGTTTGGATTCAGGAGTCTTATGCTACCTATGTGACCCTCAGCAAAGTTCTTTCTGAGTCTTGGTTTGCTCAGCCGTAGGAAACCCTCTACCCACAGGGGGTAGGAATAGAATAGATGACCGCTAAGGTCCTCCCCACCCC
This sequence comes from Pseudochirops cupreus, assembly GCA_028627135.1. NCBI lineage: Eukaryota > Metazoa > Chordata > Mammalia > Diprotodontia > Pseudocheiridae > Pseudochirops > Pseudochirops cupreus. The sequence goes on from CM053580.1 coordinate 530,252,851, forward strand.
TGCGACTCAGCTCATCTTTCTGGTCCTAAATTCTCTCACCGGCAAGAGGAGGTGCTTGGATGAGATCTCTAAGGTTCCCTCTCACTCTACAAATATAATCCCGAGATCTTCGGGATCCATGGCTCTGCCCTTCCCTCCCAATTTCCCCACTTCCTACAAAGTCCATCTCCCTCCATGACTCTTATTTCCTCAGTAGCTTCTGTGGAGTGTAATGGCTGATGCCTTCCAGAGATGATGGGAAACGTGGGGGGCCTCGTTTAGAGGCTCTCTTATCCCTTTAGGCTGGGGCAGCTAGGTGGTACAGTGGATAGAGCATTCTGCTTGGAGTTAGGAAGGCCTGAGTTCAAATCTGACCTCACATACTTAATAGCTTTATGACCCTGGGTGAGTCACTTAACCCTATTTACCTTAGTTTCTTTGTATATAAAATGAGCTAGAGAAGGAAATGGTAAAACGCTCCAGTATCTTTGCCAAACAACAACCACAACAAGCCAAAAGAACAAAACAAAAAAAACCCCCAGCCCCAAATGGGGTCACAGAGTCAGACGCAGCTGAACAACATGCTCTTCGGCTGCTATCCGAGTATATAGTCCTTTCCTCTCTGAAGACAAACCCTCGGTCCCATATCGAGCCCTGAAAGTGGGCAGGGGAGCGCTCTCGGAGCTGCTTCTAGACCTCTGATTCCAAATCCCGCTCTCTGTGTGACCGAAGGCAAGTCATCTATAAAATGGAAATAATTATACCTGTGGAATCTACCTTGCCGCTGGCTGAGAGGGTCAAACAAAACGGCCTGTGTCGAGTGTGTAGAGGGGACGGGTCCTGGCTCTGGACTCAGGACATTATTGCAATTCAGCACCTCTGCAACGTAGAGTCTTTTGTTTTTGTTTTTCTTTTGGAGGCAATCAGGGTTAAGTGACTTGCCCAGGGTCACACAGATAGTATGTATTTGAGGCTGGGATTTGCACTCAGGTCGTCCTCACTCCAAGGCCAGTGGTCTCTCCACTGAACCACCTAGCTACCCCTTAGAGAACTACCTAGAGTACTAACAGAAGTCATAGTGGTATCAGAGACAGGATTTGAGTGGACCTCCCTGGCTCCAAGGCTAGCTCTCTGGTCACCAAGCTACATTGCCTTTTAAAAATTGATAATAACAGGGGGCAGATAGGTGGTACAGGAATAGAGCACTGGCCCTGCAGTCAGGAGGACCTGAGTTCAAATTTGAGCTCAGACACTTAACACAAAAACTAGCCATGTGACCTTGGGCAAGTCACTTAACCCCAATTGCCCTACTTTCCCCCCTTCCCTCAGCAAAAAATAATTGATAACAGTAATATTAGATATTACCTAACATTTCTATAGGGTTTAAGGTTTGCAAAATGCTTTACATTTATTACCTCATATGATTTTCACAACAGCCCTGTGGGCCATAATTATCCCATTTTATAGATAAAGAAATTAAGAATCAGAGGGTAAGCAACTTGCCCAGGGCCACACAGCTAGGGAGAGCTGGGGCCAGTGCTCACCCATTGGAAAGACAAAGAATAGATCACAGATTGATTGAATGAATCAGGGCTTCCCAGGCTTAGCTGAGTTTACCAAGGAAGGAATAAGGCAGTGAGGTTGGAGAAGCCTGGGAAAGGAAGACAGACGCCAGAGGATAAGAGAGGATGGGGAGAAAGTGAAAAATTGGAAAAAAGAGAGTAGTGAGAAAGAGGGAGAGAAATGGAAGCCTTGGGGAGAGTCTAGCCAGGGGAGGGGAGGGGAGATGTAATGAGTTGAGAGCAAAGAGCTAGCTGGGCTTTGGGTAGGTGAGGAGGGGGGAGTGGACAGCCCGGTGTCATATTTGCTCTGGGTAAATAGGTTAGCCCCCAGCACTGAACAGCATAGGGTGGGTGAGGGCAAGGGCTCTGCAGCTCCCAGCCCCCCACAGCAAACACTAGCAGCTTCCATGGATCTAGGCCCCCAGCCCCTCACCACCGCTGGCCGCCAAATCCTGGCCTAAGACTCTGTAAATGTCACTGGGCTATGGAGCTCAATCCGTAGGCAGGATCTCAGAAGCTGAGCTGGGAGGGGCAGGGGCTGGATGAGTCAGCGGCCCCCTGGGCTCCCCTTCATCACTGGGTCCTAGGCATAGAGCTGGAAGGGCCCTCAGCACCTTCTAGTTCAATCTTCTGTTTTTACATTGGGAGGAAAGGATGCCTGGAAAAGGGAAAGGGTTTGCCCAGGGTCACCCAGGTAAGAAGAGGGCAAAGCTAGAGTTCAAAGCTGGGTCTTCTGATTCCAAATACAGTCTTCTTCTTTTTTTTTAACCATACCACAATTTCCCCCCTCAATCAAAAAAAGTTTAATTCCCAAGGAACTGAGGGGAATCCCAAAGTTGCTGTTTAGGACCAAAGGCCAATTGAACAAGGAAATTTTGATTCTGATCAAAGTGGCATGAGGAGGGGAGCTCTGGATCTTGAGTCAGAAGGCATGGATTCAAATGTCAATTCTTCCATTTAATTGACTGAACAAGTTACTTAACTTCTCCACTCCTCAGTTTTCTCTTCCATGAAATGGGAACAACAATAATACTTGTACTAGCTACCTCCACAGGGCTATTGTGTGGGGAAGCCTCTCTGTCACTCTGAAAGTACTTAGAGAAATGAGAGCAATGGTTCTCTCTTAGCTCTGCTGGGGTTTAAAGAGACCTTCCTTAGTAGCCAAGTGGTCTTGGACAAGCTGTTTCACTTCCTGCCTCAGTTTCCTCATGTGAGAGAAAGAAGTGGAGAGTAGTTGACAAAGAGATGGGCCTTACAATCATGAAAACCTGGGGTCAAATACCACCTCTTCCATTTACTGGCTCTGTGAGCCACATACCCCCAACTCACTTAAGGTGAGCACCATCAGTTTTCTCATCTGTAAAATGGGGGAATAATAAGACCTGGAGTACTTACCACACCCGGTTGTTGTCAGTAAAGAGCTCTGCAAATTTTAAATGTCACTCAGAAGACTGTGGTAAGGAAAGGCTTTTAAACTCTGAAATGCTATAGAAATGTGAGCTGTTTAGAACCTGTTAGCACAGACAGGGGCCTTGGTGTATTTTCATACCTCCGTACAACTCAAGGGCTGCTCAGGGGGCCAAGTAATCAACAGACATTTACATGTAGAAGAGGTGGATCAGGGTCCTGATGAAAACTGGGGAGTTTTCCGAGTGTGTTATTGCTACTCACTCCGAGAGCTGGGAAGAGAGCCACCAACAGAGGAAGAACTCGGCTCTTAAGGAAGCTGTCAGCTCTTGAGGACTGACTTGAACCTCTTGAAGAGTACAGCAAGGAAAGGGTAAGGATCTCTCCTTTCCAAATCCCTACCCCCAATCCCCATTTTAGTAGGAGTACATGGCCATTGGAGATGTGGGCTGGAAGGTAGTTTAAGAGGGGCATCCAAGGGCATCCACTTCAGGTACAGTTGCCTCAGTAGGGATGGGATGGAAGGCCCCAAACCTCCAGAGGATGGTGAGGTGAAGCTCTGGGATGGCAGTCTCCATTGGGAAGAGGACCACCATTTTTTGGTTTGCTGTTCTATCCTGTTTCCCCTCATATGAGAAAATTGAGACCAGGAAAAAATCGGCTTGTCCACAAACACCAGGCTAATAAGGGAGGCCCCTTTAACTAATCCTTCCCAGTTTATGTCTCTACACAAAGCAGCCCTACTAGAGCAAAAGAGAACAATGACATTTCTCTAGTGCCCCAAAGTGTCAGAACCCTGTGGCACAGACATATTCAAAGGACTGACAACCAACCAGATTTGACTGAGTTGATGATGAGGATGAGGATTCTATCATCACCGACTCACTTTATGCCTTGAAAATTACCACAAGGGGTGGCTAGGTGTTGAAGTGAATAGAGCACTGGCCTCAGACACTTAATACTTACTAGCCATGTGACCTTGGGCAAGTCACTTAACCCCAATTGCCCTGCCTTCCAAAAAGCAAAAAAAGAAAGAAAGAAAGTTACCACAAGTGCTCAACAACCCAGTGAGGGGGGGAGCTGAAAAGATTCTTAGCCCCATTTTACAGATGAGGAGACTTGAGGTTCAGAGAGAGCTCTTCAGGTCCCTTCCAGATGGGCAAGCTTTTATGTTTTATGACAAATAATGGCTTCTTGCCCAGTGGCTGGAGCCTTTCCCTCACTGCTCAGCCCCAGAGAGCCCCCAGGGGGCATGGCAGGCCTTGGTATCACTAACCAGAGCATGGAAGAAGACGCACACTATGGTCCTCCTAGCTCCCCCACCGCAAGCATGGGAACATTCCTCAATTCTACTCTCCCTTTCCAGGAATTTTTCTGGGGAAAACAAAACAGGCAAAAACCAAAAACAAAAAAAACCCCAAGCCTAGCCTAATTATATTCCTACAGCAGAAGCTGGCCAGTGGTAGCTTTAAAAAAAAAAATCTAGGTATTGTGTGATGGTGATGTTTTGGGGTTTTTTTTTAGAGGGGCGGTGAGGAGGAAGAAGGGAGGGAAGCTAGCTGGCTAGCTAAACAGCGTACACACACACACACACACACACACACACACACACACACACACTCTCTCTCACACACAGATATCTCCCTCTTTTTTTAATTCCACAGCAATACTTTGATTAGAATGCAGTTCTGTTGTTCTGACCTCAGGGACCTCATTATTTCCCTAACTCAAATAAATACGGCGGGAGGAAAAGGGGGGAGGGCCAGAGGGGGTGGGGAAAGCAAAGAAGCAGGAAATCTAATCTATAAAAATAACTCCAGCCCTAATGAGCGTTTTAAACTTGCCAACACCCCAGGTTCATTCTCTGAACAGAAGAGCTGCTGCCAGCCTTGAGGCAGAATGGAGTGGGGGGGGGGGGGGAGGGTCTGTACTAGGACTAGAAAGGTGTGGCCATAGGCCCATAGGACCCTAGGCAGAAACCTCAGAGCTCACTGAGTTGTGGAGCCCCTTTCCTCACTCCTATTTTACAGAAAGAAATTGAGGCCCAGAGAGAAAAGGACTTACCCAAGGTGACCCGGGTCGGGAAGCAGCCAAGCCATTCAGTTTTCTTACTTGAGATTCAAGGTTCTTCCCAGCTTAACTGGAGGGGGAGGGTATCATCTGATAGAGCAACCTCTTTAGAGCATTCCTTGGATTTGAGCTTTGAGAGTCCTTAGAAATCATCTTGTCCCTCATCTTACAGAAAAGGAAACTGAGGCTCAAAAAGGAAAAGAGATTTCCCTACGGCTACACAGCCAGTCTCTTGACCTCGAATGGGGCCTCTTTGCTTGTTCTCTCTCATTCCTGGCTTGATGGCTGCTGGGATTTTTTAATAAGATCTTTCATCAGGCCCCTTGGAACCCCAGGGAGGGAAATGTTGATCAATAGAATCAGTGCAGAAGCAGTAACTGGGTAGCTGGGGAAGGGCTGGGAAGAGACAACTTGCAGATGCCGGGCCAGGAAGACTCTGTAGTTTCCCTCTGGATCCTTTTACCTCTTGGAGCAGGGCTGGGAATCTTTGCAGCTGGCTCTGAGAGCGAGTGCAGTGGCCCCCAGCCCTAGCCTCACCCTTCTGGGAGATCTCCAAGCACTTTATTCATCTTCAGGGCTGACTCTCCATTGGTAGAAAAGGGAGCCTGGACTGGTCCCACTTCTCTGGAGGGAAAATCGAGGCACAACGTTTCCCCAGAGAGCTGAGGCCACACACTGTAAAATTCCATTCCATCAGGTCAACAGACACTTATTAAATGCCTACTGTATTCCAGGCATTGGGCTGGCATGAATTCTGAGCTGTAGACCCTAACCTGAGCATTTTGGATAGAAGAATGAAATGAGGGGTGGCTAGGTGGCAAAGCGAATAGGGCACCGGCCCTAGAGTCAGGAGGACCTGAGTTCAAATCCAGCCTCAGACACTTAACACGAAAACTAACTGTGTGACCTTGGGCAAGTCACTCAACCCCAATTGCCCTGCCTTCCCCCCTCCAAAAAAAAGAAAGAAAGAAAGAAATGAGATACAATCCTAGCCCTCAAGGAATATCTGGTTTGGAGGACTAGATGCTTATACAAATAACTGTGATTGGGGTGAGGTAGAAACAAGACTTTTTGCTACTGATATTTGGAAGGGAGAGTTGGACCTGAGAGTTCATCTGTATGAGGAACTTCCAATATGAAAACTCCCTCCATCAATGGAGATCAGCAACTCATCTATAACTTATAGTCTTTAGAGGGTGTGGAAGAGGGGAGGGAAGTTATGCCTGACAGATTAAGGGAAGAAAGGGGAAAGGAATAAGGATTTATTAGTGCCATCCATGTGCTGAGCACTATGCTGTAAGAACTCAACAAATAACATCTCATTTGATTCTCATGGCCACACTGTTCAAGTGCTATTATTACATTTTACCAATGAAGAATCTAAGGCAGTCAGAGGTAAAGTGTCTTGTCCAGGGTCACACAGCCAGTAAGTGTCTGAGGCCGAATTTGAACTCGGGTCTTCCTGACCATAGGATTCATACTCTATCCACTTGGACACTTACCTGTCACTGGGTGTTAAGGGATTTTCTCATGGGGGAAAGTGGGAAGAGACCACTTGCAGATGCCGGGCCAGGAAGAAGGTGAACTTCTATCTCTGTGTCCTTTCAAGTGAGCCCTCCCTCTATTTCCTCCACCATGTTGTTCCTCTCAAAGTCAAGTGAAAAATTGGAAGGGGGGAGATCCCTTTCACCCTTAGGGTCAGGTAAAGCTTTCTGGAGGAGGTAGCAACTGAGCTGGGCCTTTAAAAAAAAAAGATTTCAAAAGGCAGAGATGAGGGACAGGGTATGTACCTCTGTTATAGTCTCAGAGGACAATGAGGGGAAAAGTCAGAGATGCAAGACAGGAGGGCTAGTCTAGGGGACCTGTTAGTTTAGCTTGGCTGGAGTTAGGAGTATAAGATACAGCTGGAAAAGTAAATTGGAGCCAGAATGTGAGGGGCCTTGAATGACAGGATAAGTGGTTCATACTGTCTGCCTCCAGGTGTCCTGGTCCAAGAGAGTAGCTTGCCCAGAATCAGGCCTCTGTGACCCCTCCCAGCTCACTTTGGCCATCATTCCCTTCTCACTCCAACCACAAGCTTGGACTCCACCCTTGGACCCCTTTTCTACCCTTTTCAACAACCTTTTGTTACTATCCCCCATTAAAATGTAATCTCCTTGAGGCCAGACACTATCTTGCTTGCTTATATCTGCATGCCAGAACTTGGAAGGCAGGTAGCGTTTCATGAGTGCTATCTATCTACCGAGCCATCTATCATCTATCTATCTACCTACCTATCTCTCTAATGGGGAGCCAATGAAGATTTTTGAGTAGGGGAGTCATCACAGTGGAATGTTTAAAAAATTACTATGGCAACAGTGTAAATGATGAATTGGAGAAGGGAGAAAATCAAGATGAGAATATCAGTTGGGTGGCTATTATAACCAGAGTCCAGACGGTGGAAGTAGGGATAAGGGCCAAATAGGGAGAGATTAAAAAAAATAATAATAATAACAGGTCTTATCAACTAAATGGCCAAGGGAAGTAAGGGAGAGAGCAGAGTCCCCCAGAAGGCCCTCTATGGGACTTGCTCGATTTTGAGCTTGTGTGTCTGGGAGTTTGATGGTCCCAACAAGAGGAATGAAAAAGCTAGAGAATCATGCTAGAACTCAGTCTGGGACTTGTTAAGCCCTTCCCAGCAGGACCACCCACTGAAAGGCTGGCCTGACCTCTCTGCTAGGATGAAGACAAAACCAGGGTGTCTTTTGTCAATAGGGAGGGCTGTTTCCTCTAATGCTGCCCCAACGTCTGGAGAGGGTTGTCAACAGGTTTGTTATATGTGTTCCTCTAAGGATAGGGTGGCTTTGATGTCAGTCAGTCAATTACCTACTGTGTGCCAGGCACTGTGCTGGAGGTAGAATTCTACTTCCACATAGGAACATCAAGTTTCCCAACCACAGACAGGATCTCCCTATCATGTCAGGAATATTGCCTTCCTGAGCCCAGCCCTGCCCCTAGGAGAGAGGGGAGTTGCTGGGGCAGCCATATGGAGAGAGTCTTCCCTAGGGACCAGCATGTTCTCCATCTGGTCTGTCACCAGTGATGGATCCTGAGAACTATCAGGAGGAAGAGAAAATTAAAAAGGAAAAGGAAAAAATGAGACAAGGAGATATTTGGAATGTGTCAGGTAGGCCCCTCTACCCACACCCTCCTTTGGCACCTCATTGTGACCCCAGGCTCACAAGGGTTCTGCAGGAGGAGCACAAGCTAAGGCAGGTCCTACCAGAACAGAAGGGATTCAAACACAACCCAGAAAATGTAAGAATCAGGTTGGTTACTGTGAGTTCAGAAAGGCTCATCAACAGGGAATGAATATTTTTATCCACAAATAAGTAAATCTCCTGCTAAAAAAAAAAAGCAACCCTCCAGTAGCTTCCTATTACCTCAAGGAACAAACACAAACTCCTCTGTTTGGCATTTAAAGACATTCACAATCTGGCCATAACCTACCTTTCCAGGCTTTTTATACGTTACTCCCCTTCAAGCACTTTTCAGTATAGTTTCTTGTTCAAGGAACAGCAAGGAAGCTTAATCTCAAAGCATGTGGGTGTGGGAGATGTAGAGTATAAGAAGCCTGGAAAAGTGGGTAGTGGGTAGGTTGTAAAGCACTTTGAAAGCTGAAGAGGGGCCATAGGGAGCCATTGAAATTTATTGAGTAGGGAGGGCGACATACTCAGATCTGCACTTTAGGAAGATCTCTTTGACAGCTGAAAAGAGGATGGATTGTAGTGGGGAGAGACTCGTGGCAGGGAGATCAACCAGCAGGCTATTGTGATAGTCCAGGACTGATGTGATGAGACCCTGGACCAGAGTGGTGGTAGTGTGAGAGGAGAGAAACGGGCTTATATGGGAGATGATGTGAAGGGATATTTGACAGGATTTGGCAATAGACTGGGGGGGCAGGGAAGTAGGGCCATGAGAGAGAGTGAGGAGTCACCTAGCTTTTTAAATTTAAATTTATTTTTAGTTTACATCATTCAGTTCCACAAGCTTTTGAGTATTAAATTTTTCTCCCCCACCCCGTCCAAGAAGACATGAAATCTGATATAGGCTCTACATATACATTCATATTAAACATATTTTCACATTAGTCGTGTTGTAAAGAAGAATTTTAACCAATGGAATGAACCACAAGAAAGAAGAAACAAAACAAAACAAAAAAGAGAGAGCAAATAGTATGCTCTGATCTGCATTCAGACTCCATAATTCTTTCTCTGGATATGATTAGCATTTTCCATTGTGGGCCTGTTGGAGTTGTCTTAAATCTCTGCATAGCTGAGAAAAGCTAAGTCTATCAAAGTTAGTCATCGAACAATGTCCCTACAATTGTGTACAATGTTCTCCTGGTTCTGTTCCCCTCACTCAGCCTCAGTTCATATAAGTCTTTCCAGGTTTTTTCACCTGCTCATCATTTCTTATAGCACAGTAGCATTCCATTATATTCATATACCACAACTTGTTCAGCCATTCCCCAGCTGATGGGCATCCCCTCAATTCCCAGTTCTTGGCCACCGCAAAAAGAGCTGCTATAAATATTTTTGTACATGTGGGTTCTTTTCCCATTTGCATGATCTCTTTGGGATACAGCCCTAGAAGTAGTTTTGCTGGGTCAAAGGGGTATGCACATTTTTATAGCCCTTTGGGCATAGCTCCAAATTGCTCTCCAAAATGACACCTAGCTGCTGGGAGGATAACAATATCTTCAATAGTGATAGGAAAATTAGGAAGAGGGGAGGGTTTAGTGGGAAAGATGAGTTCGGTTTTAGACTTGTGAAGTTCAAGATGTCTATGAGACATCCAGTTTGAGATGTCCAATATGAGATTGGAGAACACCAGACTTTGGGCCTAGGAATGCCTTGAGAAAGCAGATGCTTGTGGCTGCTTGAGAGGGCAGCTATACCGAGGGGAGATCAAGGAGAGGTGAAGAGCCCAGATCAAGTGTTGCCTTCTCTCCTCCCCTACTGACCATGTTATTGGAGAGACTGAACCAGTAGGAGTTAATTCATCTAACCAGGAGCTGAGTGGTACATGCCAGGGATAATCATGGGCAAACATGGGAGGGAGGGAGGAAGAGAGGGAGGGAGAGAGAGACAGAGAGAGAGAGAGACAGAGAGACAGAGAGAGAGGGAGAGAGAGAGAGAGGAAGAGAGAGAGGGAGGGGGAGAGAGAGACAGAGAGAGAGAACTGAGAAGAAGATTTAAGGAAACACCCCTTGCACTAGAAAGAAATGTTGGCCATGAATTCAAGAAAGGACTTGTAGTAACAAAAAGTTGTAAATTTGTCCTTTGGTTATAAGTGTTTTCTACAGTTAGAACCTACTCTCCCATTGACCTATGTGCACTTGTGGGGGAGTGTGCCCCAGACTTTGAGTGAACACATTCTGTACTGGTTGTTCTTACTACACTAACTTGAGTCTGGCTGACTGATGTTGATGGGAGGTACACTGGTGGGGGCTAATTCAGTACCATAGTGGTAACTGAGGGGAGTAGTATTCTACACTCTGGGGACTCAGCTGCTATTGGAAGTGAGAATTGGGGAAAGGGAGGGAGGGGTTTTGCTAGACATTAGATGTGATATGCCCCAAACGTAAACTCCTTGTGTGCAGCGCTTGTTGGGGTTTTGTCTTTGCATCTTAAGCACCTAGCACAGTACCCTGTAGTAGTAAAGTAGGCATTTAATTAATTCATTAGGTGGGATTCAGGGACAGCTGCCTGGTTTGTCTAATTGACTGAATAAATGACAAATTTAAAGTTTACAACAACTCTATAAGAAAAGTAGTGCAAAGATTATAACCCCCATTTTACAAATAGGGGAACTGAGCCCCAGAGAAGTCGAATGACTCGCCCAAGGTGACAGTAGGTAAGAGAGCAGGGCTTCCAACCCAGTGCTCTGAGTCTAAATCCGGCGGCGGAGCCACCTTTTCACTCCAGACCTTAACAGTCTTGGCTGGGTTCTTTTTCCTTTTCTCCTGCCTTCTCCTCGCCTGTGCTCTCTTTCCTTCCAGGGGGTGGGGGTAGGGGGGAAGCCCTGAGTCTCTTTTCTTCCACGCCGGTTTGGAGGCCGGGGAATTCTCCCCAGCGCCAGGGGAAAGGGGCGGGCAGATTTAAAAGCCTCGCCACGAGGCAGCGAACGGGTCGATAGCAGACAAGCCGGCTCCTTCCCTTGCCTGCCGGGCAGCCCAGCCCCTTCCCGCATACCCTGCCAGGGGGGACGGCCCTTCTTAAGGGGGAGAGAAAGGGGTGACCCCAGGAGAGTGGGAGACCCTGTAAGGATCGCAGACTGACCGCATTGATGGATGGTTCTCTGTACTCCCTCCACATTTCTTCCATCTCTTTCCAAGTCTGAAAGGGAGTGGACCGCTGGTGAGCCCCAGACAATATTGCCACCCCCGACCTCCTGGATGCTGGTCGGATTCCTGCCTGACTTTGGGGCTGGACTGAATCCTGGCCAACCTCAGTCTGGAGGCCCTTGTTGGCCAGGATTGATTCCTATGTTAGGCGGGATCAAAGGAAGCCATAATATGGGCGAGAACCCCTCTCATTTCTGTCCTGCATTTAAGGTTCGCATAGCTCTTTCTTAACAACAGCCCTGCCATAGTATCGTATTTATCTTCCCGTGTTACAGATAAGGAAACTGAGGGATTGGCTGAAGGTGAAGGTGACTGGCTCCTGATCACACAGCTAAGTGGGCTGCAGAACAGGGATTCCAACCCAGGTCCTAGACTTCAAACCAAGTATTACAAGCTGCTTGAATGAAGTTCAGTTTGAGAGGGCCTGAATGGCTTCTTGTGGGGGAAGAGAAATTTGCTCCAGTCAGTGGCACTTTGTGCACACTGGTCCCTCCCTGTCTCAGTGGGAGTCCTTGGACAATGTTTTTGATGAAATGAGATAATGCATATAAATTGCTTTGTAAAGCAAACTAATATATAAATGTAAGCCGTTATCATTTTGGGGGAGCCTGCTCTATTTCTATAGGGTTAGGAAACTCTCCCAACTCAGGCAGTGACAATTTGCCTGGGCAGCACTGAAAAGTTTGAGATGAGGCATTGGGGGGCAGCCAGGTGGCGCAGTGAATAGAGCACTGGCACTGGAGTCAGGAGGACCTGCGTTCAAATGAGGCTTCAGACTCCTGATACTCTTACTAGCCCTGTGACCTTGAGCAAGTCACTTAACCCCAATTGCCCTACCCTCCCACCTCCAAAAAACAAAAAGCAAGCAAACAAAAAGATGGGGGCTTGGCCAGAGGCAGCTAGTGTGTATCGGGGTAACTTTGGAGCCCAGGTCCTCCTGACTCTCCAGTCAATCCCCTGACCTTTACACCATGCAGGCTCTCTTAAGTGATTGTGAGGATACCTATTATTGGCTCAGGAATCACTTTGTCAGGTAAGACCTTGGTAGCCAATGTCTAGGAATCTCCCCTTTTCCTCCCGCTCCCAAGCTGGATGGGAAGGTTAAGAGAGGCCACTATAGGGTAGGAAAGAGCCCTAGACTTGGATTCAAATCCCATCAGTGCCTCTGTCTTCCTGTGTGTCCTTGGGCAAGTCATTTTCTCTCCAGGCCTGACTTTCTTGATCTATAGAACGAAATGGGACACAGACTAATCATGCTGTTGATAATTCTTTGACTAAGTGATGGTGCCTCAAGTCAGGTTCCCTTTACTGCTTTTGAGTCCAGGAGCCCATAAAGCAGCGGTTCTCAACGTGTGGGTCGTGAAACCTTTGGGGGTCGAACGACCCTTTCACAGGGGTCACCTAAGACCATCGAAAAACACATATTTCCAATAGTCTTAGGAACTGAGACACCGCTCCTCTATCCGTCTCCAGGTGGGTCCTCCCACATGCAGATACGCCCACATGCGAGTATTAAAGGGTCAGCGGCATTAGGAAGGTTGAGAACCACTGCTAAAGCAATGTAACTCAGGACTCCCATGTGGTCAGAGAGAAAAGGGACCAGCTTTCACAGCTCATTTTGATAGAACTACAGAACTGTGAGCTCCTCCAAGAGTCTCTCTGGGAAGCAAGCAGCAAGAAGAAGACCCAATCTCTGAAGCTCGATTGGTGAGCTGCCCATCCCACGTCTGACTCCATGGGAAGTGCCTGTTAGCGTCTTGAGGCAAGAGCAGAATCCCTTTTCTCCTCTAGGTGGTGGAGACTGGGGGGTGGGTACGGAGCTATGCAGTACAATGTGCCTCCCAACCCTGGCTCTGCCACTTACTGAATCCAAATCTGGAGTCACTTACTAGTTGTGGAACCCTGGGTAAATGACAACTTCTATTTGTCTCAATTTCTTCATCTGTAAAATGGAGATAATATTGGCACCTATTGCCCAGGGCTGTTGTGAGGATCAAATGAGGTAGTGATTGTAAAGTGCTTGGCACATAGTAGGTGCGATACACATGTTACTTATCGTCATCATCATCATCACCACAGCCACTATCCCTAGCATTATTACTTGGAGCATGGTAGACAAGTGACTTCATTTATCTGGCCCAAGCCTCATGTGTAGATCGAAAAGGTTGGAGCAGATTATTTCTGCAGCCCTTTCTAAGCCCCAAGTCTCTGACCTGGGGTCTTATTAAGAACTGCCCTACTCAGCCTCCCCTTACAATAAAGTAGAGGGAGATGGGGCAATGGACAGTCTGACAAAGTTCTCTAAGAAAATCCAAGGAGCAGAGATCACTTCCAGCTGGGCAGATCAGTGTCGATAACACCTGGGAGAATATCAAAGGACGAGAAAAATACCAGTGTACAAGAAAGTATGGTTTTTTTTTTCTTTTTTGGAGGGGAAAGGCAGGGCAATTGGGGTTAAGTGACTTGGCCAAGGTCATGCGGCTAGTAAATGTGTCAAGTGTCTGAGGCTGGATTTGAATTCAGGTCCTCCTGATTCCAGGGCCGGTGCTGTATTCACTGAGCCACCTAGCTGTCCCAAGAATAAGATTTCAAGGTCATCTGGCACAATACCCTCCCTTCCTCCCCCTGCCCCATTTGTTTATTTTGTAGAATTAAGGAAACAGGTCTCTTTCCTTATCTCTGAAATGAGAATAATAATTCCATCTCCCATCTATCTCCAATGTTTTGTGGGGATACAAAAGAGATGCTATCCTATGAACTAGTTAAAAAGCACAGTGGGCGTGAGGGGGAGTTCCAAGCCCCAGGGAGAAGGAGTGGGTGGCACAGCAGTGAAAATTTAGAAGAAGGGAAAGAAAGCTGAATCCCCTGCAGGGAAGGAGGAAATCACGCAGCAGAGAGGGCCACTCCCCAGCCACTTTTCCAGGGCTGTTAACAGCCCAGCCTGTAAATACCTTTAACACCAGACTGTGGAGGGAGTACAAGGGCTGGTCATCCTGTTGTCATGGTCCCTTCCTGCCCAGGAAGGCTTATCCACCATGGTAGGAGGCTGTGTAGATGGCACGGCATGGCAGGGGGAGCGGAGCTTGAGGTGGCTTCCTTGTAAGCAAGGGGTGGGTGAGGAGGGATCAGGGTGGTACAGTGGAAAGAACCCTAGGCTTGGCATCAGATGAACCTGGGTTCAAGCCCCACCCCCACCCCCTGTGTGACTCTGGAAGGGTTCCTTTAGCTCTCCAGGTCTTCTTTTTGTCCTCTTCAAATGAAGAAATCAGGAGAGGCTTCCTGGAAAAGGTGGTGTCTGAACTGAGAATTACTGAAACAGGAAGAGATCATTGGCTTCAAGCCCAAGGGGAGTCTGTAGAGATGATGTCCCTTTCAGCTGTCAATCCTAGGATTCTTTGACTAAAGTTCAGAAGGATAATGACAGCAATATTCCCAAGGCATCTCCCTCACAGGCATTTTCCTTGCCTTGGCATCAGCCTGCCCTGAAGAGACCCCTGAGTGGAGCAACCCCAGAGGGACCTAGGAAGAGCCAGCTTCTACAGGAGATGTCCTGGTGGAGTGGAAAGAGCTGAGTTCCAGGCTTGTTCATGGGTCGTTTCACTCTGTGGCTGATTTCTCCTTTTCCTCTTCTTCCTTCTCCTTTTATCTCTCAGACTGGAGAGTACAGTGGACACTCATGTACTCACCACTGATCATCATGGAAGCTTTGCCTGGCTCCATTTTTGACCTGGGCTGGTCCTTAGGCAGTCTGGTGGCACCCTGCTCCTAGGGATTCCATGCACCGGGGCCATGCAGCACAGACATTTGACTGGCTTTAGTGCAGTGGTTGTCAACCTTCCTAATGCCGCGACCCTTTAATACTCATATGTGGGTGTATCTGCATGTGGGCGGACCCGCCTGGAGATGGATAGAAGAGTGGTGTCTAGGTTCCTAGGACCATCGGAAATATGTGTTTTCCGATGGTCTTAGGTGACCCCATTCGACCCCCAAAGGGGTTGTGACCCACAGATTGAGAACTGCCACTTTAGTGCTATTGCAACTCAGAACTACCAAGCTCAAGTGATCCAGCAGCCTCAGCCTCCCTAATAGCAGGGACTACAGGTGCCACCGTGCCTGCCCAGCATCTATATTTTTTATTTGTTTTAATGATAATTTCGTATGATCAACAAGGAAAAGCTAGTTACTGATGTCCAAATGATGAGAATTCTGGAAAGAAGTGACCACTCCACCTTAGAATTTATGATGGAGATGAAAGCCAGATGTCCAATATACGGCTGAGACTCAAGGAGAGCAGATTTAAAAGGTTTTTGAGGAAGGATAAGGGACATTGCATGTTCTAAAGGGCAAACAAGACATATGAGAGATGAGGAACTCTCAAGAATGAAAACATGAACAATTCTGAAACAGTGGAAGAACCAACATGGGAAACATTCTAAGTGACTCTCACCAACAAAGAGGAACTGGTTACTGGTAATGATGTGACCCTTGGAAAGAAATGACCACTCCACCTTAGAATTTAGATAATGAGGGAGAGGAAGTGGGGATATGATCTGCCTTGCCCCCTAAATTTTAGGAGACGAGATTTCAAAACGTTCAGAGGAAAGATAGACTGGATACCATGGACTGAAATTCTACAGAGGAAATCAGCCCAGGAGAGATGAGAGATGCTCGACAATACCATTCTGAAGACACAAAGAAAAATGATTCCCAGGACAAAAAAGAAAGATGGAGTTGTCTTATGAGATCAATATGGATATACAGGGAACTCATCAGTCAATTTCAGATTAAGAAAGACGTGCACAGATGATGGACATAAGGACAGGTAAAAGATGATGAACGGATGAATGAATGAATGAATGAATGAACGAATGAATGAAAAAGTATTTGTTAAGTGACTACTATATGCCAGATACTATTGGGTGCTAGGGATATAAATACAAAAGTGAGGCAGCCCCTGCCCTCAAGAAGCTTGCATTCTAATAACACATACAGGGAAGTAGAGACTAAGAAAGAAATTGATCTGGGTAAGTGTGTACTGTAGCAGCAGGGGAAGATGGCATGTACCCAGAGAGGATGACAGAATGTGATGTGAAGCATTGTCTAGGACCAGCTTGATATAACTGGTTAGATGAGTCTTTCATTCACTTAATCAGACAGCTCAGCCTGAGGGTAGAGTATCAAAGCTGAATGGATCCACTCCTCAGGGAGGGGGGCATGGTCTCTGGGATGCTGAACAGGGCAGGAGGATGTTGTTCTAGGTGGGGGAAAAAGGGAGTACCTGCAGGGCAGACAGCAAGATTCAAGGGGGGAATGACTGGATGAGATGTGATGAATACAGAAGCAGAAGCTGATCCTCTCAGCAATAAAGCTGAGAAGGGACATGAGGCTGGCAAGAAAAGCTAAGGATGAAGGGTTTGTTGTTGGTTGTTTAGCTTTGTCGAGGAAAAAAAGAGTAGGAAAGAAGGGATAGGACCACTGCTAGAGGTAGATGAGACGATGATAACTGAAGGTAGAGAGAAAGCTCAGCTCTTAATTTGCTTGTTTCATTACCAAATAAAATAACCATTAGAATGGAAAACAAAGAACCTCTATAGGTAATAGGGCACTGATACACAAGGTGAATAAGGAGGGAGTCAGTCAGTTAAGAAGCATTTAGTAAGTGTCTATTATGTTTCAAGCACTGTGCTAAGTAACCTAAGCAAAGGGACACAAAAAATGACCAAAGACAATCCCTACTCTCAAGGAGCTGACATTTTAATGAGGGAAACAACGTGCCAATGACTGTACAAAGAAGCTACATGCAAGACAAATTGGAGATAGTTAATAGAGGGAAGGTATCGGCAGTAAGGGAGATCAGGAAAGGCTTCCTGTAAAAGGTGAGATATCATCTGGGACTTGAAGGAAGCTAGGAGTTAGGGTTGAGGAGGGAGAGTATATATATGATGCATGGGGAACAGCCAGTGAAGATGATCAGAGTTGGGACATGGTGTTTCAAGGAACAGCTAGTATCGCTGGATTGCAGTGTACATGGTGGTGGATTGGGGGGTGGGGATGAGGTGGAAGTGGGGTGTGTGTTAGGGAATAAAGTCTTAACTAGGATAAGGCAATTGGGGATTTAGTCCAGGGCAGCACAATTTAGAAGACACTGATAGCACTTACCCTCCTTCTGTAGCTGAAGAAACAACTGACCTTTCTTAGCACCTAGTTAGTGAGCTAGGTACCTCAGTGGATAGAGTCCTGGGCCTAGAGTCAGGAAGACTCATCTTCCTGAGTTCAAATCTGCCCTCAGATACTCATTGCCTGGGTGGCCTTGAGCAAATCACTTAATCCTGTTTGCCTCAGTTTCCTCATCTGTAAAAAGAGCTGGAGAAGGAAATGGCAAACCATATCTTTTCCAAGAAAACCCTAAATGGGTTCACAAAGAGTCAGACACTACTGAACAACAACAATTAGCAAGAATAATTAGTTCAAGGAAGGCAAAAGGGAAAGAGTCAACCTTACTCTCACTGAATTTGGCTTAGGGAAGAAGGAATGACATAAATTCTAAACTGGGCATCTTGCCACACAAGAGAATAGGGGGAATGGGGATGAGAAGTAGGATGATGGAGGGGAGGGCAGGGTGGGGGGGAGGGTTGATGGAAGTGCACACTTCTGTAGAGGGACAGGGACAGAGACAGGGTAGAGAGTGGAAGGGGGAGGTAGATAGGAAGGAGGGACATGTAATCAGTCTCTCACAATGTGCCCACTGTGGAGAGGTTCTGCGTAATTAATTACACATATACAGCCTGTATTTGATTGCTTGTTCTTCCAGTGAGGGGTGGGTGACTAGGGAGGAAGAGAAAGAATCTAGAATTTAAAGTTCTATAATCAAAT
>CM053580.1:530271629-530335630 GCA_028627135.1 Pseudochirops cupreus
ATTATTATTTACATGCAACTGGGAAATAAGATATACAGGCACTGGGGTAGGGAGATCCATCTTGCCCTGCTGGAAAGTCAGAGGGGTGATGGGGGAGGATATAGGAGAGAGCAGATTGCAGGAGGGAGTATACAGTGGGATCATTGTTTTGGGGTGGAGAGTAGGGGGAAGATGGGGAGAAAATTTGTAATCAAAATCTCGTGGAAATGAATGATATAAACTAAAAATAAACAAAAGTTAATCTAAAAAAGAAAAAGATCCATACAATATTATGAAATATGGGACCCATCACCCTAAGGCAGCTATAGAAAGATTCAATCTTCTTCTCAGAAAGGAGGAAGACGATTGATAGAAATAACCAGAGTTCATTGTCAACAGGTTAAACATTTTTAGAAACACTTTTTGAAACAAACAGACATCACCTAACTAAGCAATAATGAAGGCAGATAACAAGTATATGTCATTAGATTTGTCAACTGTGACAGAAATTAGTTTGCCTCCAGATAGAGCTTATGAAATGGCTAAAATCCGAGAGGAAGCTAAAGGTGCTCCGGGGTAACATTCACATGAACTCACCTAATAGTATGTTGACAAAGAAAATTCAAATAAATGGCTGAGTTATATAGATTTGTTTATTGAAACAGAGGGCTAAATCATAGCAATTTAGGCTTGGTCCATCGGAAGTTACAGATGAGTTACCCTTAAAGTACCTAGACTTATCAATCAACGCAGATTATGTAAGAAAATGGTAGAAACTGTATAACGTATCACTTTCAGGCTACAAAAATTTAGCAGCTATCAAATACCTAGGCAAGACATGACCTGGGAGCTAGGATTATACAGCAGAAGCTTGAAATCTTTTACAGATATAAATATTATGTCCATACTATAAACACAGACATCAAAATATTCTTGAGAATTCAAACAATAAACTGGACTAGAATCAAACTGTTACCACAGACTGATCTGTTGCCACAATTAACAGGACATGACTGTTGATAAAAATTTAAAAGAATATTTTTTTAAACTGCTCTCTCCAAAGTTATCAGGGATCTCTTAATTGTTAACCCAGATGACCTTTTCTTAATTCTCAGCCTTCTCGACAGTATTTTACCTATGCTGTTGTTCAGTCATTTTCAGTCATATCTGGCTCTTTGTGACCCCATTTGGAGTTTTCTTGGAGTGTTTTGCCTTTTCCTTTTCCAGCTCATTTTACAGATGAGGAAACTGAGGCAAACAGGGATGAGTGACTTGCCCAGGATCACACAGCTAGTAAGTGTTGGAGGTCACATTTGAACTCAGGAAAATGAATCTTCCTGATTGCAAGCCCAGTGTACTATCCACTGCTCCACCCCAACAACTGATTACCTTCTCTTGGATACTCCTCTCCAAGTTTTCATGACACTGTCCTCTCTTTGACTCTCCTCTTACCCGTCCTACTGCTCCTCCTCAGTTTCCTCTGCTGGATCTTAATCCATGTCACAACATCCTTCTTCCAAACTCCCCTCTTACTCTGGAGGGCATCACCACCCTCTCAGTCATCCAGGTTTGAAACCTTGGTGCCATCTTCAGCTCTTCTTTCTCACTCACCCATACATCCAGTCAGTTACAGTTACTTGTCATTTATACTTTCACATCATCTCTCTTTATCTATCCCTCTCTTTTCACTCACACTTAACATGCTTTTCACTCGAGTCGCCATCTTGGTTCGGGACTTCATCACATCTCCCTTGAACTATTGTGATAACCACCTTGGTCTCCCTGTCTTAAGTCTCCCCTCACTTCAATCTAGACTCTGCTTAGCTGATAAAATGATTTTCCTAAAAATGACCTGCCCATATCACTTCCCTACTCAATAATCTCTAGTTACCTAATTACCTCTAGTATTTGAACTCAGGAAGGTCAGTCTAGTATCAGCTATAAACTCTTCTCTTCAGCATTTAAAGATCTTTATAAACTGGCCCCCTTCCTATGTTTTCAGGCTTCTTCCACGTTGCTATTCGCCAGGCATTCTGCAACCCAGCCATAGTGGCTGACTTACTATTTCTCACGCAGGACAAGCGGAGGTTCTGTGTCCCTAACACCTAGCACAGTAAAATGGCACATAGTAGGCACTTAATAAAAACTTGTTGATTGGTAAAACTTAATTCTTTTCTCCATGCCTTTGCACTGTGTTTCCCTTATGCTTGAAATGCTCTCTCCTTACCTCTGCCCTCAGAGACTCCCTGGCTTCCTTCAAAAGTCAGATCAAATACCACCTTCTGTAGGACACTCTTCTTGATTTCCCCTGATTATCAGCGCCCTTCCTCAGTGATTATATTCTATTTACTCTGTCTTGTACACATAACATATGTATATATACACATGTGTATATATTGTATTGATGTATATAGATGTATATATGTATACATATATATGCCATTAGATTATAAGCTTCTTGAGGCAGGGATTGTTTTTGCCTAGCTGTACCTAGCACAGTGTCTCACACATAGTACATGCTTTTAAATGCTTGTTGATTGATGCTTAGATGTTGACATGCCAAATACTCCTGATCTCCAAGCTGCATGCAGCAAGAAAACTTTCAAAAGATGAGGACCTAGAAGAAGAAACTAAAGTCATATAGGAACAGGATGCCATACATGTTGTCCGCCTGCTCTGCCTGCTACTGAATTTGTCCAGAAGATGCTTTTAGTGAGCCCACCAAAGAGGAGCTGACATCCCAATCCTTTTATTCAATTATAGAAAGAAGTCTTTTTATCCAGCTGTACGGTAGTCTGCAGAACATTAAATATGAAAGAGCAATAACAGGACAGAGACCTCTCCAGGACCCAGTTTCTATCCAGACACTATTATAATAAATAAGAAGTATAATAATAATAGTGATAACAACAACATATTTATATACTGTTTTTAATATTGTAATGTCCCAATCTCACAACACTCCTGTAAGGGAAGGAGTACAAATAGATTTAGCCCGATTTTGTAAATGAAGAAAACGAGGCTCTTACAGTTTTAATACTGTGTCCACTAAGTAATTGGAAGAGGTGGGATTCGAATCCAGGTCTCTTGATTCAATGACGTTACTTAATCTCAATAGGGTATTCATGACAATCTTTTGATTCTTCTCTGATGAACTCTCTATCAAACTCCTCTTAGTAGTGCTCCAGTTCTTCTCTTCTTTTCTCAAACTCCTTATACCACCATTGGATAGAGTGCTGGACCTGGAGTCAGGAAGACCCGAGTTCAATCCAGTCCCAGACAATCACTAGCTATGTGACCTTGGGTAAGTCCCTTAACCTGTGTCCATTTCCTTTAAATGAAAAATGGGGATAATAATAGTACCTACCTCTCACAGTTTTTGTGAGGACCAAATGAATATTTGTAAAGCATTTAGCACATTTCTGGGTATAAAGTAAGCACTTTTCTTTCCATCCTCCCTTCTTCCTTCTCTCCCTTCTTCCTTCTGTCTTCCTTACTTCTTCCCTCCCTTACTCCTTTTCCTCCTTTCCTTCCTTCCTTTCTTCCTTCCTTCCATCCTTCCTTCCTTCTTTCCTGCTTTGCCTTCCCTCTTCAGTGCCTAGTAGTGTCAGGCACAGAGTAGGTACTCGAAAGTCTGTGTGGTTACATTGGATACATTCTCTTGCCTTGGCTGATGATACTTCCCTCTCCTGGTTCTCTTCTTACCTGTTTAGTAAGCTTTTTCGACCACCCAGGGTTCTGTCCTGAGCCACTGCCTCTTCTTTTTCTAAGCTCTATCCCTATATGGTCTCATCAGTGCCTGTGGATTCTGTTATCACCTCTAAGCACATGACTCCCATTTCTATATATTTGGCCTTAATCTCTCTCCTAAACTCCAGTCCCACACCATCACCTGCCTGCTAGACATCTCCGAGATGAACATCTCATCGATATCTCAAATTCAACATGCCCAAAATAGATTTCATCTTTCCCCCTATATAGACCTCTTCCAAACTTATCTATCATCTCCTTATCTTCTCTCACCCAGCTACCCCTTCATTTCAGTCATCTCTCCTTTCAATAGCCTCCTAATTGGTTTCCCTAAATCCAGACTCTCCTCTCTCTAATCCACATGACTGTCAAAATCCTCCTTCCTCCTAAGGCATGAATGTAACCATGTCACTCTCCTGCTCAAGAATCTTCAGTGGCTCCCTGTTGCCCCTAGGATAAAATATTAATTCCTCAGCCTAGAATTTAAGCTCCTCCATAACCTGACTCCAACTTACTTTTCAAGACATTTCCTATCACCCTACCTCCCCCCTTCACATCTTTTTCATAGTCAAACTGGACTATCAGCTATTTTGCAAACTTAGCATTTTATCTTTGACCATTCATTCTCAGTGACTGTGCACCATGTCTGTAAAGTAGTCTCATTAACCCAGATCTAGTCAGATCTAGTCAATCTGCTTTCAAATACCAGCCCTGCCACTTAACAGCCTGTATAAACTCGGGCAAGCCACTTCATTTCTCTGGGCCTCAGTTTCCCCAACTGTAAATGAGAAGGTTGTACTATCTGCCTAGATGTGGCTTGGTGCTACAGTGAATAAAGCACCGAGCTTGGAGTCTGGAAAACCTGAGTGCAAATGTAGGCTTAGACACTTATCAGCTGTGTGACCCTGGGCAAGTCACTTAACCGTGGTGTCCCTCAGTTTCCTCAACTATAAAATGGGTATGACAATAGCACCTTGTAAGGATCAAATGTGATATTTATAAAGTGCTTAGCCCAGGACTCGACACATAGTAGGCATTTTAATAAATGTGTGTTTTCTTCCTTTCTCTAAGGTCCCTTCCAGTCCAGCATCTATGATCCCATGATCTCTGTTTCAGAAACACTGCTTGCCTTCAAGTCTTAATTCAGGTGCCAGCCCCTGTAGGAAGCCTTCTGGGATCCCCAGAGTTATATGTACTCTGTCCTTCCTCAGTCTACCTTATCTGAGTATAGGGTACATCTCTCATGTACAATGTAGTCTCCTTGTAGGTGGGAACTGTTTCATTTTTGTCTATGTATTGCCAGCACTTGGAACAGTGCCTAGGGTGGAGGTGGGGAAACTGTGACCTTGAGGCCACATGTGGCCCTCTAGGTCCTCAAGTGTGGCCCAAACTGCACTTGAGGACCTAGAGGACCATATATGGCCTCAAGGACACAGGTTCCCAACCCCTGGCCTAGGGCATAGTGGACACCTTGTTCCTTGAGTTAAGTTGAATGGAATTACATCAAATTGAAATGGCCCCATTACTTTTGTCCAAGGTACCTAGTCTTATAACCTTGGGCTTGGCTCACCCTTGATTTTCATGTAGGGTGTATCTTACTCTTCATTTGCTGAACAAATATTGGTTCTGTACATGCCATATGCTGACCCAGTGCTTGGTGCTGGGAATAGAAAGATAAAAAAAAGAAAACCAAGCCAGTTCCTGCCCTCAGGGAGCTCCCATTCAACAGTCCCTTTAAAGTCACCCCCAGTACCTCAGACAGCACCATACACAGTAGGTACTTTGTAAAGAAATGTTTGCAGAATGAATGAATGATGCATGTGAACATAGTCTTTTTAAGAGAGATTGTTCTTTATGTGATTCCAGGTTAAGAGAGTACTGGAGTTCTCAGCTATTCCTGATCAATCCATTTACCTGTATTGTTACCAAGCTGCCGAGAAAGTGAAGTCAGCTAGGGCTAGGGAAACCACTGTGTAGGGTTTTCAGGGTTTGCTGAAAGGAATGCTTGTTTATGGGATTGTAGCTTTAGATTTGAAAGTGCTCTGAGAGATCACATGGTCCTCCACCCTTGCCATTTTACAGATGAGGAAACCAAGACCCACTGCCAATCCCGATCTCAGTGACCTGACATCATCTTCTAAGGTCCTAGCACCAACACCTTCCTGACAGCTGTGGGCATCTGGCTTGTGCCCATGACCACACTGGCCAGGCCTCTGCCCTCTTCCCAACATGCCAGGGACCAAAATGAACTTGTGTGTCTTTAAGTGCTTGGGGATCCCTGCAGCAGGCGCCACAATAACCCTGAGGTTGATTATTAATTGATGCTAATTAATAAGTTGTATTCATAAAGCTAGCAGAGGCCCTAGGGGCTGGAGCATCAACAGGAGGAATGTGTAAGAAATCCAATAGCCTGGTGAACAACACAGACTGTTTAATTGCCTCCAGGGAGGCCTGCCCCTTTTCTAGATCAGACTCAGCCGTCTGCAGAGGCTGGAAAATAGCCCCATTGAATGGGAGGAAAGACTAAGGCACTGATCAGGATGAAGTCAGACAAATAAAAGGGCTGTTTGACCCCTCAACTGCAAAATTACCTGGGGTGGGGGAGGTGTAGGGGTACAGTCAGGAGAATTTGGAGCAAGAGGATATAGGCTCAAAATCCCTGCTCTGCCTCTTAGTTCCTCTGGACCCAGGGCAAATTGCCGCTCTTCTTTGGACTTTAGTTTTCTCCTCTGTAAAATGGGAGGGTAAGCTAGGTAACTTCTAAGGTCCTTTCTGTCTCTAAATCTGTGACCCTATGTTATATATGCATATGTATGCATTCATATTCATGCTTATGAAAAACATTTATACACAAATTATATACATAAATGTATGTATCAATTGATAAAATTTACTAAAGCACCAGCTATGTGTGCTAGGCACTGTCCTAAATGAAATATTTCCATCCCCCAAGGATCCAAAGAGCACACTGCTGGGCCCGGTCCTGTCCTGGGAGGGATGAGGGCGATGGCCGGCAGGTCTTCAGAATCTAGAGGAGGAGTGTCCACAGGGATTGGAGCACAGAGAAGCAGGGATTTAAGATGTCTCTGTCTCTCTTTGTTTTCTAATAAGAGGGTCATAGGCCTCAGACACACACTAGCTGTGTGACCCTGACCAAGTCATTTAACCCTGTTGGCCTCAGTTTCCTTATCTGTAAAATAAGTTAGAGAAGGAAATGGCAAACCACTCCAGAATCTTTGCCAAGAAAACCCTAAATGCAGTCACAAAGCATTGGACCTGACTGGAAAAACAACTGAAATTTCTTTTTAGAACAGTTAGGTGGCACAATGGATAGAGCACTGGACCTGAAGTCAGGGAAACTCATCTTCCTGAGTTTAAATCCAGCCTCAGACATTTACTAGCTGTGTGACCCTGGGTAAGTCACTTTAACTTTGCCTTGGTTTCCTCATCTGCAAAATCAACTGGAGAAGGAAATGGCAAACCACTGTAGTATCTTTGCCAAGAAAACCCCAAATGGGGTCATGAAGTGTCAGACCTAATTGAACAACAGCCACTTTCAAGACTTTACATAAAAGCTACCTGAATTAACATATAAAATCAAGTCCAAACCCTCTTACAGATGGTTCCAACAGACATACATGTAAAGAAAGGATGATCAGGGAAACGTATATAAAATTTCAAACACATACCAACTGACTCAAAACTGCAGAGGATGAGTGAGTTTTTATTGGTGTCTTTTTTTCAACATCACAAAAGATATCAATAAGATCTCATTTAAAACAACAACCACAACAACAGAAACAAGAGGGGTTCGACAGAGGTAGACTGTTGTAGTCAGACCAGACGCTCCTCTTGGCATTTAAAGCTCTTTACAACCCGGCCCCAACCTACCTTTCCAGGGTTATCACACATTGACCGCTTTGTGCACCAGGTCGGCTTACACTGACTTTCTAACTGTTCCTGCCACACCACACACCATTTCCACTCTCTCTGTTTCTGCACAGGTGATCACACTCTCCTCACTTCTGCCTCTCGGTTTCCTTCAAGACTCTGCTCAAATTCTGCCTTCTATGTGAAGCCTTTCCCCCATCCCCTCCCCAGTGCCTTTCTCCACCCCATCTCCTCGTATTTATTGTGTGTCTCTCTCCATCTGTCTCTCTTTCTCTCTCTGTCTCTGTCTCTCTCTGCCTCTGTCTCTCTGTCTCTGTCTCTCTCTGTCTATGCAGATGTCTCCCTCCAGCTAGATTTTAAATTCCTTAAGGCTTCCCTTTTGTCTTTGCCTCCTCACCCAGGGTCTGATGTGTGGTCAGACCCTTAATAAAGGATACTTGGTTCCTAACACACATGAAGATCCATGCAAATGTATATGCTTGATATACACATAGTAAGTCATATGCACCCATTAAATAGAGACACACAGAAACACACACATAATGGTAACACAAGGAGATTGCCGTCCGGATGTACCGTCCCCATGCCAAACACATACACACACACACACACACACACACACACACACACACAGCATGTCTCAAAGAATATTATCGACAATGGCCAGCTCCTCTGGCCCTCTACATACACTTCCACAAAGAAATCCCCCCTGGCTTCCCCCACATCCGAGCATAAACAGCCTGGTCAGGCCTGAACTGGGATTCTGAGGGCCCATCCCCTCCTCAGCAAGGGCGACAGCTGCCACCCCCAGGAGCCATCTTGGCGTCTTCTCTTGGCCAGAGAAGAAGTGGTGCTGGAGGCCTGGTGCTCTGAGTAGAAGGAGCCAGCTGGGCCCAACATGCCATCTCCCCCCATTACTTCATGCTTCCCAGGGCTCAGACACTGTGCATCAGGGATCAGGTTACCCAAATATTTCAGGCCTTCCCTTGATGAGTGAATGAGTAAGGCAGGAGGCCCTAGCAGCTGCTGGGAGCTGGGGCTGGCCCCACGGGGAGCATGGGTAACATGGGGAGCATGGGGAGCATGCCATGGTGCCCTTGCTTTGCTCAGCCAAAGAGCGTGTAAGCAGAATCTCCGGCTCAGTCTGTTTCCTGGGTGCAGGCTCTCCGTTCCTCCTCCTCCTTCCCCCATCACTTATTTCCTTCTCTCTTGTCTGTCAGCGGCAGGAAGAGCAGGGGAAAGAGAGGAGAGACATTGTCATGCCTAGTTCCATACTCAATGAGCATGTCTATGCAAATATGGATGCAGATACCTCAGGGCATCGTGACAGACAGCCTGGAATAGAAGACAGAGAGGGCCTGACTTGGGATTTAGGAAGACTTATGTTCAAATTCCACCTCGGATACTTACTGGCTGGGAGACCACAGACGAGCTACTTAACCTCTCAGCCTCGCTGTCCTGATCTGGAAAATGGAAAGAACAATAATAATAGTAGCTGCCTCCCAGGATTGTTGTAAGGATCAAATACCGTATGTCAAATGCTCCGCCATCTTTAAAAGACTTCATAGAGGTTACCTCTCATCATCAAGGGATCATCAGGACCTCAGAAGTCTGCTCTAGCCTCCCCATTTTACAGATGTGGAAATTTAGGATCCAAGCAGTTTGGGGATTTGCCCAAGGTCACGTTGGCAGCAGAGTGGGCACGAGAAGCCAGGTCCTGAATTCTTTCTACGCTGATTCCTGGGGCCAAGGGCCGACTTCCTAGGGTCTGGTGAAGTGGCTGAGCCAGGGCACTGAGTCAAGGGCTGGAGCTGGGTCCGGGCCCACATAGGCAGATAGATCCCCCTCATTTATCGCAGGAATGCTTTTCTCCAGCCACCCCTGCAAGGCTGAAATAGCAGCACAGGCCGAGTTCGCCACCTGGGGGCCGCTGGGGAGAAGTGCTCTGCCCCGATGGCCAGAAACCTGGAAGGAGAGCAGGAGGCCCTATTCCCCATTTGGCTTCCCCACCAAGCACTGGGGCTGGGTTTTGTAAAACAAACAAACAAACAAGTCAGATTACAAGGCAGGATTCCTGGGCTCACTTTCCCCATTCTGCTGGATATTCCAAACACAAACTAAGGCACATGCTTATAGGAAGAATAAATATTCCACATCTGCTCCGTCCTGGAGACCCCAAGTAAGAGATATGGAAAGTGCTTGGAGATCCTTAAGAAAAAGAGTTGAGGGGCGGCTAGGTGGAGCAGTGAATAGAGCACCCGCCCTGGAGTCGGGAGGACCTGAGTTCAAATCTAGTCTCAGACACTTAACACTTACTAGGGGTGTGACTTTGGGCAAGTCACTTAGCCCCAATTACCCTGCCCTTCCCCTTCCAAAAAAGGCAAAAAAGAAAAGAAAAGAAAAAGAGTTGAGGCAATGATATTATGAAGGCTCTAGGGCCCCCTTGACTGCATTTCAAGTCCACGTATAGGACCTCAGACACTTCAGTGTACACAAAGTTTTAGTACTCACCAGGGACTTCCATACCTTGGCATATACACCTTTACATGGACACAACCATACACACCCACACCCACCCACCCACATGTACACACACACACTTCTGCAGGCTCACTGCATCTTTGCAAACATACCCACAGATCCACAAATCATTTCCATGTATAGCCAACCAGTCACAGATCCACATAGCCTTGCATAATACAAAGACACACACACACACACACACACACACACACACACACACACACACATACACATATAGAGGCACGCACGCACACGCGCCCGATAAGTATTCCCTGCCTTCAGGTACATTACCACAGGTATCCGCACACATCCTTGCAGATACATAGATCCATATACACAACAGACATATACACCCTTGCACAGACATGCTCTACTGGAGAGACACAAAGAGACAGTCACAGATACACACAGACAGACAGACACCTCTACCCCCACTCAGAACCACAGGCCCCAGGTACATACACCTTTTAATGATGCAGTCAGACACCTCCATACAAATAGACACACACAGTGCCTTGTACCCCACCCCCACCCTGAGGCTTCCCTCCCCCCCCAACAAACACACACGGAGCCCTTTCACAGAGGGAGGCCGGCAGATAAATAAATGCCCTCAGGTAAGTAAGTGCCCGAAAACCTGCGTTTGCACAGGGAGACCCCAGAACCATAAATACAATCCTCCTCTCACTCACACACGCATTTGCCTCCAAGGGGAACCAGGGATATTGACTCTAATTACTAACCAAAGTGGCATGTGCAGTGGAGGGGAACTCGAGAGTGAGCAGACCGAAGAAAGCTGCATTGGCGAGCCCGGCAGGGCTGGGGGCTGCGAGACTGAGAGGTGTGCAGGGGGAGGATTGCCCAGCCTAGACTCAGAGCAGTAATGAGCCACAGCAACAGCCGGGGGCAGGGGCGGGGGGGACCCACAGGACTAGGAGGGAAGGAAGGTCTGTGCAGAGAGGCAGGCTGACTCATGCTGGGTATGTGGCAGGAACCCCGGAGTCCTAGATCCCAGATCCTGGATGCCCGCTAGGCTGAGGAGAGATCTGTCCTGGCTCAGGTAAGTCGCCCCAGCTCCCCTTCCCACCTCGCCCTTCCTCCGGCCCCCAGTGACATTCTTGGGGACAACGCCTAGGAAAGGGGGGCAGGGAGGAGGAGAGATCTGCACAGTGGGGTAGAAAATGCTTGTAGGTGACTAACCCCCCTCCTCCCAAATTGTGGCGTTCTGGCCTGGGCCCCATCTACCTGTATCTCCAGACAGGGGGCAGCAAAAGCCTAGGAAGGGAGGTAGATGGTGGCAATTGAAAAACCAGCCAGGGTGCCCTGTCTCTCTGAGAGCCCTCTGTCCCCAAACTCTCTAGAGACCAACCCAGAGCAGCCCACAATCCCCGGACTGCAGCCTCGGTCTCGCCTTCAGTCTTGTGTCAGGTGTCTTACCTTCTAAACTGAAGCTCTAATCATTCCATCCCACTCACTGCCTCCCAACACCAGATCAAATTAGCACCA
Organism: Pseudochirops cupreus; assembly: GCA_028627135.1. NCBI lineage: Eukaryota > Metazoa > Chordata > Mammalia > Diprotodontia > Pseudocheiridae > Pseudochirops > Pseudochirops cupreus. Next base: position 530,283,276 of record CM053580.1, read on the forward strand.
CCCCTTTCCTTCCCCAGCTGTCACTTTGGAGCTCTCTGTGTAACCTTGGACAAGTCCCTTGTGCTCCTGGCCTCAGTTTCCCCATTTGTAAAACAAAGGGGTTAGAGTAACCAGAAGCTCTTAACCTGGGACCTGGAACTTCTTTAAGTATTATTGTGATAACTGTATTTTAATACAGATGATTTCCATTGTAACCTTATGTATTTTATACAATGCATTTTAAGAAATTATTCTGAGAAGAGATCTCTAGGCTTTACCAAACTGTCTATGGGGTCTGACACACAAAAAGGTGAAGAATCCCTGGACAAGATGATTCCAGGGATCCTTTCAAGCTCTCAATCTGATGTTTCTAGATCTTGCTTGTGCTTGAAATGGCTGTCTCCTCTCCCCTTCTGGCTAGGCTGTGCCCCATTTTGGAAAAGCCTCCCTCCCTACGGTCAGGCCTCCTTGCCCCTGCCTAGGGTTCCATCCCTCTCTTGAGCTCCCCTTGGCCAGACAAAAGCCCTGCAGGCCCCTCAGACGGCTGTCACCCAGATGCTGGTTGCCATGGCAACCACAGGAGCTGTACCAGTCACCTGCCCGGCTCCTTCGGCCCCGCCCTGGTCAGAGAGCCCCACTCCCAGCAGCAGGAGCCACTTGAGTCCTGTGCCCGGCTTTCCAGCTGTCTCCACCCCCTCCTCCTTTCCACTCCCCCAGGCTCCTCTGTTCTCTCTCATTCTTTCCTCCCCACCCTTGCCCCAATAACTGCTTGACAAAAAATATAAAAGCTAAGTAGGATGTGTAAGGAAAATCAAGAGCTACCAGTTAAGCTCCTTGGCTCTCTGTGGGGTCCCTGCTTTTCCGGGGAGGGGGGAGAATCACTATAGGGGGGAGGGTCAAAAGATGTAGAGGCTAAGGATCTGGGTTTGAGCTCCTTCTCTGACATCTAATGTGGGACCTGGACCACTCACTTACCCCCCTGGGGCCTCAGATTACTCAGAAATGAAGGGGCTGGGCTACAGCAGAGCTTCTGAACCTTTTTGGTGATATTGTGTGATGAATAATGTTTCCAAATGAATAAAATGATATACACAAGATTAAAAAGGACATTTATTTTATTGAAATGATTGTAAGAACATTAAAAAAAATAAGTTTATGGACCCCAGGTTAAGTATTCATGGTCTGGATGATCTCCAAGGTCCCTCCGGGCTCTGAATCCTAAGAACCTGTGATGGGGCAGGGCACAGCGGGGGGTTCAGTGCCTGGGCTCCCCAGACAAGTGTAGGGCCTGGGGCTCTAGGGGCCTGGGGAAAGGCATTGCCTGAGAAGGAGAGTGGAACACCAAGTTGCTGCTAATTACAGTTTCTGAGGAACAGATATAATTACTGCCTCGTGAAGGGTTAATTACCACTAATAGGTCTGGGGAATTAGTCAATTCTCCCTCCTTCATGAAGCCAAAATATTTACCCTCCAGAAACCCCTCTCCTTTCCCCCCTCCCCCATTCCTTTTTCTTCTTGGGCTTCCCTTGTGCATTTCATTCATAGGATCCTAATATATGGAAGCAGAAGAGACCAGGAAGATCACAGAATCACAGCTCTAGAGGTGGAAGGAACCTGGGAGCTCATCTAGTCTAACCCACTCATTTTACAGATGAGTAAACTGAGGCCCAGAGAGGCGAAAAGCTTTACCCAAGGTTACACAGCTAATAAGTGACCAAGTCTGTATCCAAATGCGGGTCCTCTGACTCAAAATTCAGCATTCTTTCTACTGTACCTCACTGCTTCTCATATCATTTACCTGCATATCTGGTTAATGAGTGTCAGGATTACAACCAGGTCAGAATCACAGAATCAATCACCAAATTTTAGAGAGGAAGGGGACCTCACTGACAATCTAGTTTACTATCCCATGTATCACATGTACAGATGTATGAGACTCACTCCTTGCCTATCCTCAAGGTCTCTCTCTCTCTCTCTCTCTTTCTCTCTCTCTCTCTCTCTCTCTCTCTCTCTCTCTCTCTCTCTCCACACACACACACACACACACACACACACACACACACACACACACACTTTTTGGAGGCAATCAGGGTCAAATGATTTGCTCAAGGTCACACAGCTAGTAAGTGTACGAAGCCAGATTCTAACTCGGGCCCTCCTGACTCCAGGGCCAGTGCTCTAGACACTGTGCCACCTAACCACCCTATGACTCACATATATGAACAATTAACGTTCCTGTTGTTATTGCCATGAATTTCGAAAGTGCATTTTTATTGATAGCTTCTATTTCATATTTCTCAATGGTTCTTTCCCTTCTTCCTCTCTCAGAAAAACACCTCTTATAGAAAATAAAAGTAAATGGGGTCAGGGGATGGGTAAATAATTTAGCAAAATTTGCCAACATATTGAAAAAGTCTTACATATCCACACCCATAGTCCCCCCGCTCTGCAAAGAAGTGTGTGTGTGGAGGGTGCCTTCCTTTTGGACTAAGTTTGATCATTATAATTTCACAGCATTCAGTTTTGATTGGTTTGTTTCTGTTCCTTCCAGTTACATAGTTATATAAGGTCATCCTAGTTCTGCTCCCAACTTTGCATCAGGTCATCTGAGTCTTCTCATGCTTCTCTGCAATCATCAGATTCATCATTTGTTACAACAGCCTTGCATCATCATCATCATCATCATCATCAATCATCATCATCATCAATCAATCAATCATCATCATCATTATCATCATCATCATTCCACATTTGGTGATTTGAATCATACTATGCAGAGTTCAGGGGAACAAGGGATCATAGTATATCCAAATGGCCAAGGAAGGTTTCAAGGAGGAGGCAAGACTTTAGCTGGATTTGGACAGGCCAGGATCAAGAGTGTGACCAAAGAAATGAGGGGAATGTGCAGGGTACCTTTCTGGATGCTCTATTTAGAAAGGATAGAGCCATGAATGCCTGTGTCCTTAGTCCTGGGTTCAAACCATGGCTCTCCTATTACCAGACTGATAATGGGCAAGTTCCTTTCTTATTCTTAGGCTTGGTTTCTTTGTAAAATTAGAGGACTGAACTAAATGATCATTAGATACTTTCCAGCTTTAAATCCTATGGTAAATGCTTTGGTTCTTTGGGGGACCCATTATATTAAGGGTATGGATACTTCCTCCTCTACAAGAATGACTTACAAACCTACCATCACCTTTGTTTTTAATTTTGTGCCATTCTCATCTGAGCTTCCTCATAAACCTCATCCTGGACAGACCTTCATCTAGTTCTTTAATATTTCAGGAATACCAGTGTTCCAACTGAACCATCCATCCATCCATCCATCCATCCATCCATCCATCCATCATTCCTTGTTCTTACTGTACTATTGCCCTCTCTCCTCTGCTAATCACCCAGGTCCTCCATGACATGTTCATGTTCCCTCTCACATGTCAATCCTATGACATGCTTCAGCCTCTTAAACTCCATGATGTGGCTTTCTACTTCCTTTTGTAATTTGTTATTTCAGTTCTTCTGAGATTGAAGTGTTTCATGATTCCCAACTATGCAACATGTCACTGAGAGACTACAGGTATGAAAAGATGGATCATGGTGGCAGTGAGCATTATGAGGTCACTGGAAGTTCCTAAAGGAAGTCATTTCCTAAAAGTTGTTTGGTCTTATCTCCTCTCCTCAGTTTTTCCCTGCTGCCTAGTTCATATGTTGCACCTGTCCAAGACCAACATATTATAGGTTCTTCATTCTACTGTGTAGTAGAATCTGGACAATGGGCATTTTTCATCCACTTTGTTTTCTCAGTAGTTGAATGGTTGGATCAAGATTATGTGATTTTAGATGTGTTGAATATGGGCTACCAGTGGGCCAGACAGGTAGAGGAATCCACTAAGCAGCTGAAGATGTAGACCACTCAAGAGATCTGGATTTGAGAACCAACTGCATCCTTTCCTACACACATTTTCAAATAAAACAAAACTTCATTGCAAGGGACAGCTAGGCAGCATGATGGATAGAGCAGCAACCCTGGAGGTAGGAGAACCTGAGTTCAAATGTGGCCTCAGCCACTTAATTAGCTGTGTGACCCTGGGCAAGTCACTTAACCCCAATTGTCTCCCCCTCAAACAACAACAACAACAACTTCATGGAAGACACAAATGATCCTATAAAAAGCAATCTCATCAGCTGGGAAATGCCTAATTACATAAGGCAGGAATGGGGAACCTTCAGCCTCAAGGCCACATGTGGCCCTTTTTAGTAAGGGGAATTGCTCTGTGAAGTTTGGATTCAGTCAAAAGGCCACACCTGAGGACCACACATGTGGCCTCAAGGCCAAAGGTTCCCCACTGCTGAGGTGTTCTCCAGTGTCCAATCTGTGCATCAGTGGAAAGAGCACTGGACTTGAAACGAGAAGTTACGGTTCTGCCACCTTGGACAAGTCACTAACTCCTCTGAGCCTGTTTCCTCATCTGTAAACTTCAGCTCTGAATGTCTCTTGTATGAACTGATTTGCATGTATGTATCTGCCCCCCAAGAATGAAAGCTGTCTGGGAGCAGGGACTGTTTTTGCTTTTTCTTTATATCCTAATCACTTAGAACAATGCTGGTACATAGTAAGCATCTATTAAATTCTTGCTAGCAGATTGTAAATTTGTAGATGGGCTAAACTGACCCTAAAGTCCCTTGCAGCTCTAAAGTTATGACTATGACATCCTTTCTCACTGTAGAGTAGCTCACTTCTGACTTACTGAGAAAATAAAGGCCATCTGTTGTGAGATCCCTCTCCTTCCCTAGCCACGCCACATCCCCCATTCTCCTCTCCCTTCTTGCCAAGCCTGGGGCCCTCTTTCTGTGCCCTTGATCCTATCACCTCCCATCTCTTCTAGGAGCGTGCCTCATCAATCTTTCTTTCTCTCATCTTCAGTCTCTCTTTATCCACTGCTCCTTCCCTGCTGCCTACAAACAGGACTAGACCTTCTTATTCTTAAAAAAGAAAAACAGTTCACTTGACCCTGCCTCCCCCTCGATCTATTGTCCTCTGTGTCTTCTTCCTTTCACAGCCAAACTCCTAAAAAAGAGTCAAGGTTTCATTGCCTATATTTGCTCCCTTCTTGCTCATTTCTCAGCCTTTTACAATCTGGCTTCTGATATCACCACTGGATTGAAACTGCTCTTTCCTGAGGTTACCAGCTGCTAAACCCAAAGGCTTTTCTCAATCCTCAAACTACTTGACCTCTTGGTAGCTTTCGACAGTGGCAATCCCCTTTTCCTTGATGCCTTCTTCTCCCTCGGCTTCTGTTAACACAGCCCTCTCTTGATTCTCTCCCAGCCTCGCATTGAAGGTCCTTTACAATCAGCTCTTCCTACACTCTGCATTCCAGCCTAAGTGACCTTGATAGCAGTTCCCCAAATGACATATTCCATTTCTTGCCTTTGCAAAGGCTGTCCTGCATATGCTCTCACTTTCCCTTTACCTCTCTACCTCTTAAGAGTCTTTAACTTCCTTAGAAGCTAGGATCTTTTCTCTGATGCCCCAAAACTAATATTAGGACAAAGCTGTTCCCCATATGACAGCATCTCAGGGGGTTCAAGTCCTCTTCTCAATAAATAGTCCAAAAAGATTTATTAAGCACTTGCTATGCTATGTGCCAGGCACTATTCTAAGGGCTGTGGAAGCAAATAAGAAAAACAGTCTCTGCCCTCAGGGAGCTTGCAATACAATTGGACAAGAAAGCTGAAAAGAGCCAGGCAGGGGAGGTACTCTGGTAGGTCTGCTTCCTTCTCCTCTTCTGCCCCATTCCAACCCTCCTACCTCCTCTTCTTTCTTCCAGTTTGGCTGTGACATCACCCCATGGCAACCCATGGCTATCATCACCCCCTCTTCCGTCACATGCCTCTACAAGGGTGGGGTGAACTTCAAGGGGGGGGGGGGCAGGGCAACAGCCCTGAATAAGTTAGCTCATTCAGGAATGGAGGAACTCAGCCCAAGAGGAGCCTGAGATTGGTTGGTGCGGGATCAGCAGGCAAAGTGACTCATTGACCAAGGTGGTTGGTTGCTCTCCTTCATTCTTGAAGAGGACCAAGATGACATCACCATGCTAAAGTCAAGTTTCAGTGTGTCTGACTGTGGCTGATCAGATCAATGCAAGCTTGGAATGCTCTACCACAGGCCAGCACAAATAGTCTGTGTGAACATTTGGGGTGGGATCTCCAAATCTGCGCATCCTGTGTTTCCTTCCAGCTGTTTCAATTCTGCTTTGCTCATAGACCACAGCACCTTCTCTGATGTGGGCACACCATGCTGAGCAGTCCTCTGCCAGTGTCTGCCATGTCACACAATCAATCCCAGAATTCTTGAGAAAGACCTTGAGAGTGTCCTTGTATCACCTCTTCTGATCACCATGTGAATGCTTGCCCTGGGTGAGTATTCCATAGAACAGTCTTTTTGGCAAGCATGTGTTTTGCATTCAAACAACATGGCCAGCCCATGAGTTGTGCTCTCTGAAACAGTTTAGTTCGAGTGAGGACCTCAGTGTCTGGTACCTTATCCTGCCAGATGATCTTCAGAATCTTCCTGAAGCAATCCAAATGGAAGCAATTCAGTTTCTTGGTATGGTGCCGGTAGACTGTCCAGGTTTCACAGGCATACAATGATGAGGTCAGCACAACAGACTGCAACCAATACCTGTGTTAAACTTAACCCAAGTGCATGGTGCTTGTCTGCTCTCCCTCTATACCTCTCACTCTCCAAGCCTCCCTCTGTTGAAAGGGAGTGGCAAGATCACTAGAGAAACCAGGTGGCAGAGTGGGCAGAGCTCTGGACAGGCGGTCAGCAAAACAAGCTCAAATCTAGCCTCAGAGGCTTACCAGCTGTGTGACATTGGGCAAGTCACTTAAATCCTCTCATCCTCAGATATTAACAGTACCAACCTCCCAAAGTTGTTGTGAGGATCAAACATGGAAGCAGGTTACTTTGTAAACCTTAGAGTACCACTACACACCACTCCTGCTACTGCTGCTACTACTGTTATTTAGAATCGGAGGTCGGGAGTTTGACTGTTCACTTCTTTGCCACTTAGTAGCCACGGAACTTTGGGCAAGTCCCCTCCCCCTCTCCGCACCTCTGTTTGCTAACCTGTAAAATTATCGTTGTTGGGTTGTTGGTGCTGTTCAGTTCCAACTCTCCCTGATCCCATTTGGGGTTTTCTTGGCAAAGATACTGGGGTGGTTTGCCATTTCCTTCTCCAGCTCATTTTACAAATGAGGAAACTGAGGCCAACATGGTTAAGTGACTTGTCCAGGGTTACACAGCTACCAAGTGTCTGAGCCAAATTTGAACTAACGTCTTCCTGACTCCAAACCTGGTGCGCTACCCACTGAACCACCTGCTCTGGGATTAGGCTGAACTCTAAGGGCCCTTCATACCCATAGGATTATCAGCTAATAATCCTATGTTCTTGCATCTCTTTTTTCTTACATTCCTTCCTGTCTTCTGGTGTATAATTGTAAAAGGCTTAGCACAGTGCTTGGCACAAAATAAACACTATATAAATAAATGTTAGCTAGTTCTCTCTCCTCTCCTCTCCTCTCCTCTCACTCTCCCCTCCTTTCCCTCTCCTCTCCTCTCCCCTTCCCTCCCCTCCTCTCCTCTCCTCTCCTCTCCTCTCCTCTCCTCTCCTCTCCTCTCCTCTCCTCTCCCTCTCCCCTCCTTTCCCTCTCCTCTCTTCTCCTTCTCCTTCCCCCTCCCCTGCTCTCTCTCTCTCTCTCTCTCTCTCTCTCTCTGTCTCTCTCCCTCTCTCTCTCTGTCTCTCTCCCTGCAATCTCAAGGCCCCTTTTCTCATACCCCCTGACACACAGGATCAAGAGGAGATTCTGCCCTACTCCTCAATCCCCACTGCCACTTTCAGTCCTTCTTTCTGCCATCACCACTTGGTAACTGCTTCTCCCCCTTTAAAATTCACCCCATCCTTTCCAGAGCCATGATGCTGTCATCTGTGGACTTCCAGGCCCCTCCCTCTCTTCCCTAATGAGTTCAGTACTTACCTCATGGTCTTCTTCTGTACCCCAGTCCTCCCTTTCATATACACTGGCCCCCAGTTGTTCAGTTTCCTTAACACCTATGACACCTGACTCCAACCTACCTCAACCATGCATAGAAATAGTCACACCTCAGATGCTCCCCCTATACCCCTGTTCCCACCCTTCCCCCATAACTCAGCTAAAGTTGCTCCAGAATCCCTAGCTCCAGCTCTGCTGGTTCCCCTCCCTCTCCATCTGAAATTGCTCTTTTCCTCCTCATTACCTTGTATTTACTTACCTGCGTACATAAGACATTATAAGCTGGCCTATGTGCCAGTTCCTCTTACACCACATTCCAGTTCCTACCTCAATGGCTTTATACTGCTGCCCCCACCCCTGGAATGTGCCCCCTCTTTACCTCTGCCTCTTAGAACCCCTGGCTTCCTTTACAGCTCAACTCAAGCACTGACCTCTCTAAAAGGCCCTTCTTCATTCCCCCAGCTCCTAGGGTCTCTTCTCCAAATTATCTTGTATTTCTGTTTTCTGTTCACAAGCATCCATGGCAAAGTAGATAGAGAGCTGGCCCCGGAGCCAGGAAGACCTGTGTTCTAGTCCTGACTCTGGCATATATTGTCTGTGTGACTGTGGGCCAGTCACTTAGCTTTTCTATAACCTAGACAATTCTGTAAGACTCTAAGTTGAAGAGAAGTGCCAACCTGCCCTGGTAGAGGGAGTTTCCTTACCGAGGACTTACCCTAAGCCACTGAAGTCACAGGTTCAAGTCTCTACCCTCCATTTTTTCTGTTTACTTATATGATACGTGTTGTTTTTTTCCTGAAGGAATGCAAGCTCCTTGAGGGCACGCCCAGTTTCTTTTTCTTTTTTCTTTGTCTTTGAATCCCTATTGCCTCGCACATGGAAGTCACTTAACAAACATTTGTTCAGTGACACTAAACTGGAGGTAATGGGTAGAAGTTGCAAAGAGGAAAATTTAGGCTTGATGTAATAAAGCCCTTTCTAACCATTAGTGGGGACCACTGGGTGGCGCCATAGAGCACAGAGCACCAGGCCTGGAGTCAGTCAGCAAGACTCATCTTCCTGAGTTCAAATCCAACCTCAGACACATAGTAGCTGTGTGTCTCTGGGCAAGTCACTTAACCCTATTTGCCTCAGTTTCCTCATCTGCAAAGTGAACTGGAGAAGGAAATGGAAAACTACTCCAGGATCTTTGCCAAGAAAACCCCCAAATGGGATCACAAAGTGTCCAACATGACTGAAATGACTCAACAACAAGAGCAACCATTAGAGTTCTCCCATCTTGCCATGGAATGCTTCAAGATGAAATAAATAAGCCCTCTCTATGTCAACAAACATACTTCAATGATGCAAAAACAAAAGTCATCAGTACGTTATTTTTGGAGAGGTCTTCAAACCAAGGTTGGGCCACTGGTCAGCTGTGCTGTAAAAGTAATTCTTGTAAGAGTAGAGGTTGAACCCAGTGACCTTTGAGGTCCCTTCCAATTCTACTATTTCATGATTCTGTAGATTTGGAGGCTGGATCCCTGAACTGGTCGGGGAAGAATAGAAGGATTTCCTTAGGAAACTGAACAACTGGGGAGCAATGTATATGAAAGGGAGGGCTGGGGTACAGAAGAAGACCATGAGGTAAGCACTGAACTCATTAGGGAGGAGAGGGAGGGGCCTGGAAGTCCACATTTCGATAAGGATGAATAGCATACATTGGTAACAGACCCAGCCAGCAGGGTTAAGTGATCCTCTCTCCCTCCATTCAGCTGCATAGGAGAGTGGGTCATGGGCTCAATCTAGGGCTAGGGTTTAGTAAGGCCCAAGTGGCAATAGGATAAGAGAGCTAAGCATGTGAGAATGGTTAACTATGGGGTTAAGATTGGGGAGGGAGGACAGTGAAACCAGAGCTGGGGTAATGGCCTGGGAAAGTGCTAAGGGGTAGTGCTAGAAGCAAAGGTGAGGGTATGAGGACAAAGCATAGGGTTAGGAGAAGTGAGGCATAGGGAAGGTGGAGCTTAGACTAGTCTAGGCTTCCTTCCTATTGGGAGATGGCCTTGCCCTCCCCCCACTTGGACCTCCTTCACTATTAAGCCCTCCTTGAAGAAATTTGGCTAGGCTGGCTGACCTCTGGGATAAGATCCTTTTCAGACCTGAAGTGTCCAACATTCATCCATAGAAGTGGGTGTTGAGCAACATCCTGGGAATGGGGAGCCCAGCCAGCTTTCCTCCCTCCCTCCCTCCTTCCCTCGCTCCCTCCTGGGCCCCCTGTTCCCACTAAGTATCCCAGCTACTGAACTGGTTTAGAATGTCTGGGAGTCAGGCTAAGCCTGGTGGAGAGGGCACTCCAGGTAAGGCCAGGAAGGAGCTTTCATTCTTATTCATTCATTCGCTCAGTCAAGAAGCATTTAAACTCCTACTATGTGTATATACTACTCTGCTAGACTTAGGGGAAGAAGAATCCAACCTGATGAGGACCTATGACAAAACTACCAGGCTCCTGAGTATTTCCCTGGCTTTGTCTCTGCCTCTCCTAGATCACAGGATCAAGAACTGGAAGGAACCTTAGAGGTGATCTAGTCCCTCATCTCCTTTTATAGATGAAGAAGGTGACGTCCAGAGAAGGGGACAGCCTTGCCTGAGGTGACACACAGGATAGACAGAGCCAGGATTCCAGCTAGACTCCAAACCCAGTTTCCTTTCTGGATGCCACCCTACTCCTACCCCCCTGATATTCGGCTTCTTTTCCTGGAATTCTTCCCCTCCCCCCCCCCCCAAGAAATGCAATCATATGTTTTTGATTCCTTTGTCCTGAACTCATCTGGTGAGAGTTCCGGAGCAGTCAGGCAGCCTTATGAGGGAAGGAGAACAGAGGCAAGAAGGGATGGGAGCGAGGGGCGAGGAATTGGATCTGCTTCTAGCCAAGGAGGGGAACCAACCTCAGAGGAGATGGGGGTGGATGGATAGCTCTGATTCCACAGGGCTTTGCAATGACTCCCATTCTCTTTGCTGAGACCAGGGATGAGGAAAACCTCTGCCTGATGCATACACAAGGTCTCCTTGTCTTCTGGTTTAGCAGCTGCCCATTCAAATTAAACATAAGAGTTAGATTAGATAATTCCTCTCCAAATCTCGCTGTGTATAGAAGTCCATGCTACTCTGGGGAGAGATCTAAAGTCTTGCCTTCATGTAACTTGTGGTTTAGTATTAAAAAATCCCAGGCTTTTTAAGCTAGAAGGGATGTCCAAGGGCATTGAGTAGGATCCATGCCCATCAAAGAGTCCCCTATGTAACACGACCAACAATTCTCATCCTCTTGCAAGTTGGCTTCCAACCCCATCAACTTAATGGCAATTGCTCTCCCAGTGGTCACCAATGATCTACGAATTGCTAAACCCATGGCTTTTTCCCACTTCTCACCTTTCTTGGCCACTTAGCAGCATTTCACACTGTGGACCACCCTATCCTTCTGGATATTCTCTCTTCTTTGGGTTTTCATGAGCTGGAAGGGAACTCCAACTCTAAATCTAAGGTTTGCACTAGATGTCCACTGAGGTCCCTTCCAACTCCCAAATTCTTAATTCTGTGAGATCATCTAATCCTTCCCTCTACCATCTTATAGCTGAGGAAACTAAAGTCTAGAAAGGAAAAGTGACTTACTCAAGGCCACATAGCTAGTAAGTGGCAGAGCTGGAATTCAAACCCAGGTCCTCTGTTTAGAAAGGGAGCAAGGATTCTAGAGATTCCTCCTGGGGGCCTCAGTCTTCCTGGAGCCCCTGTCAGAGACATGGACACATCTTACTAGGTAAAACCCATAGTTAGAGAGGGCAGACTGCTAGACATTTGTGCATGCTGGCCTTTGATCTCTGATCAGGACTGTCTCCTCCTATACCAGTGCCTAAGCATCCAGCCCACCACTGGAGGCCTCCCCACCCTCCTTTTCTGCCTCCCCATGGAACTCCAGCAGACAATAGGAACCTATCTCCCCAACCCTGAGACTCTAGCCCTTGATTCTCATCTCTGGGTGCTGGTAACTTTTCCTGAACCCAAGAACAGAAGACAAAGCTCCAAATAATTATGGCTGACTGAAGCTGCCTAGCAAGGATCTCCCCTTGACTTCTTGCAGCAATGGGTCTCCAGCTCAGGGTGGTAGGGAAGGAAAATCATTCTAAGAGCTTGAAGAGATCTCAAAGGACTTAATTCACCTTATCTCTGAGCAGGGTCCCCACCCCCACCCCCAGCATCTCTGGCAAATAAGCTATGCTTGAAGATCTGACATAAGAAACCCTCCACCTCCCAAGGCAAGTCATTCCATTTGGGCTCAGTTCTAATTATTAAGAAGTCTTTTCTTTTCTTTGAGCAAAAATCTGCTTCTCTGAAACTTCTCTCTCCACTCATCCCCCGCTGCTCCTTGTCCTGCCCTCTGGTGCCCAATCTTTCAAATTCCTGAGGACAGCTCTCATGGCCCTCTCTTTTCTTTTCTTTCCAAAGGCCAAATAAATATCCTCAGTTCTTTCTCCCAGTCCCCAGATGGCATCCAGTCCTCTCACCATCCTGATTGCTCTTCTATGGATTTGTCCCAGTTTGTCACCCTTCTCACTAAAATGTGGTGACCAGAACCAAACACAGAACTCTATATGTGGTCTGACCTGTCCCTAGGCATCCCCTGCCACAGGCCCTGGGAGATACCATCACCCAGCTTCCAGATGGGTCTGTGTGTCCCCATCTTCTTCAGAGATGCCAGATCCAGTGGCAGCTGTGCCCGCCCCTCCCCACCCCACCCCCACTCTCCCAGGAGGCAGAAGGGGAGGGAGACAGGCAGTTATAAGAGAAAAGAGTACTGGATTTGGAGTCAAAAGACTAATTAAAGCATTTAACAGGATTTAGAGCTGGAAGAGACTTTACCTAATCTAATCCTCACCCATACCCCATTTTTTTTTTAACAGATGAAGGAACAAAGGTCCAAAGAGAAGTGACTTTCCCAAAGGATTTGTGTTCCGATTCTGAGTTTGCTGCTTACAGCTTGAGTGGACAAATTTCTAGGCCTCAGTTTCCTTTTCTGTGCAGTGAGGAGTTTACACTAGTTGTTCCCTAAGGGCTCTCCTAGCTATGCCTCCAAAACCGTGTACTAAGCAGTGACGGCCTTGTCTGGCAGGCAAGGGGAAAGAGAGCTTTCGGCAAAGGTAAATAGCAGTATTTTCTCGTTTTCTCTGTGTTCCAGGGCCCAAAGGCCTGCACTCATGGAGACCAGATTCAATCTCAGAGACTGACTCACTGCTCACACCCACAAGCCGAAGAAAAGATCACTCTTTTGGGTTAGCCCCTGAGACTAGACTCAGCCTATGTGAGCTCAGGACCGCTTGAAATCTACCAGTAGTCTGAAAGCTCTGGCCTCACTGTAGACTTGAGATGATAAGATTTAGAGCAGCAAAGTACTTTAGAGATCATCTAATCCAGCCTTCCTCCTATTTCACAGGGGAGGAAACTGAGGCCAGGGAAAGTGAAGTGATTTGCCCATGGATCCTACAGTTAATAAATGTTAGAGCTGAGACTCAGGCCCAGACCCTCTAATGCCAAGTGTGGTGCTCTTTGTACAGGAAGTTTGTGGCTCAGGCTACAATGCCAGTAGTGACTTGTCCCTTATTGCCAGTCTTCTTGTCTGGCATGTGGGGGGAAGTCCAGGGGCCCCCAAGGTGATCACTGTCATGAAACAGCCTCAGCACTAGCCCTGGGTTAAGATGACAATCATTCTGAGAGACTGAACACAGCTAGACCTCCTCTGGGTGGGATGGAAGTGGTTCCATGCTGTTATTAAAAGAAAATCTCAATTTGGGCCTCACCCTGGTGAATTATAGGCAAACTCAGGAAATAAGACAAAAGGAGTTTATTGGCACCCCAAAGCACTAAGCAGTTGGAGTGGGGCTGCTGCCAAATTCCAACTTCAAGCTGCTTTTATTAGGAGTAAAACAATTTACATTTGAGGCAAAAACAATCCAGACTTGTAGACCTTTCAATGAGGAAGTGGGATTAATGTCTCCATAGCTTCTCCCCATTACAGCATCACTGGGAGATGGGATTAGCCTTCAGGTGATGGGGTTAGTCCTAAAGGGACTGAGCCCTCTCCTACAGGCTGACTGAGCATCATACCCAAGGACTGGGCAAGGTTAAAACAGCAGTCGGGGGCAGCTAATTGGCGCAGTGAATAGAACACTGGCCCTGGAGTCAGGAGGACCTGAGTTCAGATCCAGCCTCAGACATTTGACACACTTGCTAGCCGTGTGACCTTGGGCAAGTCACTTCACCCCAACTGCCCTCCAAAAAGCAAAAAAAACCATAGCAGTCCCTAAGACTGACTCTGCTCCAATGACTGACTTTGTACAATCCCCCTTTAATGTTAGCCATGTTCATGGTGTAGCCCCAATCAGGCCTGTATAGCTCTTCTGTCCTCATTTGCATCATTCTGATCTCTGTTGTTTATGCTGAAGTTATTTGAGTAAGATTAGAGTCTATAAGTGTCTATACAGGGCACTTAAACTTTCTGCAGGAAAAAGTGTACTGTGGCTGTGAATACTACAGAGTCATACAAAAGTCATAATCTCATGTGTCCCTTAAGGAGACAGACCTTACTAAATAGTCTCTATAGGTTTACCTACAGAGAGAGCAACTAGGTGATACAGTGAATAGAGGACTTAGTTTGGATTCAGGAGAACCAGAGTTCAAATTTGGGCTCAGATGTTTACTAGCTGTGTGACCCTGGGTCAGTCACTTAACCATGTTGGCCTCAGTTTCCTCATCTTTCAAATGAGCTGAAGAAGGAAATGGCAAACCACTCCAGGATCTTTGCCAAGAAAACCCCAAAAAGGGTCTTGAAGAGTTGGACATGACTGAAAAATGACTAAACAACAACAATACAGGTAAGTTAAGTCAGGTTACTGATTAAACCACTTAGAGGGCTCACCCTGTACTATGAGAGGAAGTTCACATATCACCAAGGCAACCAAGAAAACTCAACAAACATAAGCACCAAAAAACAAATAAACAAAAAAGCCCAAGTAATACAATAATGATCATCAATATTTAATAACAACAAATCTCCTTGTAATCTGGTAATTCATTGCCAATGTTCATTTAATCAGCACATTTCCTCTTGAGTCTCAAATGTCCCATGTTGTCATCAGGTCCCTGGAAACATTTTCCCTTGGATATTCTGGAATAGGCCTCATTCTCAGCGCAGCTGTAAAGGAAGCTCCTCCTAGCAGATCTGCTTTTCTGTTTCCAAATCACCTGTAGAGATTCCTAGGTAATTCTGCTAAAATCTGTCAGTCATAAGACAATACAATTTATTACAACCTTCTTAATTTGTTTTTCATCAAATAGTTCATGTGGTAAAAACAAACTTAAATCTTATGGATCTAATCCTATTAACAATAGAGCTATAAGAACAACAAGTTAGGAACACATAATTCACCTGAAACTTCAGAGGATTTCAGTTTTTAGATACCACTTGCTCTATCTTTACCTAAATCCTATATCTGATGTGAACCATGTCATCCATAAGCTGAAAGAAGAAGGTCTGACTTGGAAAATTAGACTTCCTATCCATTATTATTATCAGACAGAGATTTTGAACTAGGAAGAAAAGGGGGATATGATTTAAAATTCTTTAAAATTATTAATGTAATTTTATGTAAAAACTTTAATCCAAATTTGGGAACTTATTACTAAAACATACTCAAGCCTGTATTTTCCATTAGGCACATTTGGAAGCCAATTAAACATATATAAATATATGTTATATTTAGATATAGAATATGTATACACACATATTCTAGTTCTTAGATTTCTAATAGTGTAATCTTATTTCTTTCTGAGTTTAATATATTAAATTTTAAAACTTTTACATCTTCATGTTTTCCCTCACCCTCTTAGGACACACACACACACACACACACACACACACACACACACACACACACATATAATTCTCATGTCATCTTGAAAGAATAAGGTACTTTAAGGACCTAATATTATACAATAACATATAACTATTAGCAAGTAGATGGCAAGCTCCAGAACTCATTTACTTAGTTGCTTAGAATAGGGAACTGACCACAAATTTAGATTAAAAGAGTAAATTTTTTTCTATTTGCATCCATTAGAATACCTCAGATGTTGTTGTATCAATCAATTTTGTATCAATCAATTGTATCAATCAAATTAATAGATTTGTATCACAATGACAAAATTTCCATTGTTGACCTTCCCTGATTATAGAAATTTGCTATGAAAAGAAAAAGGAGGAACATGGTTATAATGATATCAAGGGCACATATTGATCTGACACAAGTTATAAGAGTGGAAAAACTCCCTCATCTCTGTTTAATTCCAGGCAAAAGTCATAGTTAATAGCTGATCACACAGCAAAATTCCAAATTATTCACAAGGTATCATAATCAGGCTCAGAATTAATCAGGGGGGAAATTTTCCTATTCAAAAAGGAAATAGCATAATGAGAAATTGAGTCAAGAGGATCCTCCTTTTGACTATACAAGGTAATCCTCTCAACTTTTCCTGGAGACAGACATCTACCCATTGAAGTTTTCAGACTACATTCCCTGTGAGCAGTACATGGCATTCCACCAAAAGGTAGACTATTAGCTGCATGACAATTCAGACAATCATGCCTAAAACAAAAACTTAGAACAATGTCAACTTATAGTCCCAAGAGATTTTATCTCACATAACAAAATTTCACCAATCACAGCTTAAGCTAGGTTATTGTTATCTCATGTTTCCATAACAGTTAACAAAGAGCATATATAAGGACATTTTATTCATAAATAAAGAATCATCACATTCTAGAATTTAACACATACATTGAATATATTGTGGTTGACTCAAGACCCCAGAAGAATTCTGGCCATTGTAAGCCTCCAGTCTAATATATTCTACTTGTGTTGCTTATTAGTCCTTAAGGCAAAATGAAATCTTTGAATCTAAGGTCTATTGTTATTAAGTTGGTTCAAAGATGTAATTTCAATACATACAGTTTTTAACAGATTTAATTTCATAATTTTGATAAATGAAGGAAAATAATCTTAGACAAAACTCACTCTTTACTATATTATCCATTTCAAAGCAAATATACTCCATTAAATATTGAACAGTTTTCATTTTTACTACATTCTTTTAACAGTTTAATTCATAGCCTAACAACATCCAGATTAAAAGAGAAGTTACTTTTCTTTTCTTTTCTTTTTGCTTTTTGGAGGGCAATTGGAGTTACGTGACTTGCCCAAGGGCATGGCTAGGTTTTGTGATAAGTGTCTGAGGCCAGATTTGAACTCAGGTCCTCCTGATTCCAGGGCCAGTTCTCTATTCATTGTGCCACCTAGCCTCCCCAGAAGTTACTTTTCTAATGGCATTTCTGATAAAATAGTTTCCCCAAATTTCACAATATAAGAGAAAAATTTAGAGACATAATAATGACATGCAATATCATGTATTTAAAACATGAAACAAAATATTACTAGCAGATGACATCAATTCAGTTGATTGCATTTCCAAATTATTTTACATAGAAAATCATTCATTTTATCACCTTTGACAGCCTATACTGATTGCATTCAAGACCAATACAGAGTACTTAGATTTACTAGCATTTACACAGCAGTTGCCATATGCCAGATATGCCGTACTAAGCACTTTACAATTGTGTTTCTGGTTTGGTCCTCACAACAACTCTGGGAGGTAAGTGCTATTATTTATCCCTTCATAGATTAGGAAATTGAGGTAAAGAGAGATGAAGTAATTTGCTTTATTATTTGCTAATACATTTCTGAGACTGGATTTTAACTCAGATGTAATTTGCATGAAGTTTTTGTTTACCACAAGGATTATAACTAATGGGGTACAGGCTCTGGGAAACCCCTTGAACTCTGATTAAATCTTTCCACTTGATGAGGCATTTGCCTAAGGTTATAAGCCTTTCATTATCCTAGGCACAAACCTCTGTTACTCTTAACCTAGCCTAGCTCTCCATTGTCCAGCTACTTCCCACCCTTAATCTTATCAAAATATCTATACCCAAATCTGTCACCCTTAAACTAGCCTAGCTTACCATCATCTGTCATCTCCTGGTAGCCTTCAGCTATTTCCCACCTTTAATCCCATTCCTGGATCTGACTTCAATCCTCAAGACCCTCCCCAAACTCCTTCTCTAGAGCACCCCTAAATCCTCCCTCAATCTTTCTGTATGTAAGATCCATCTTGCCTCCATGATGGAGCTAAGAGTAATCTAGCATACACTCACTCTGTGTCAGATCATTCTGACCTGCTTGTCAATACAAGCTTTACAGATACTTAGGCTCCTTAAGAGTCTTCCCATTATGGCAAATATTTAATAAACTTTGCTTTACTTTGGCTGAGAAAAGACTTGAGTTGAATCCGTTTGGCAGGACCAGTGTGTTGATATTTTGGGGTCTCAAGCATCCCTAAATCCTAAACCTCAACATTAAGTGTCTTATCAGACACTTAAAAAAAGTGCAAAAGAGAAAAGGATTAGGGCCTCGAACTTTTCCAACTCCTATGAATTCTTTTATAATTTTAACTTGATTTGGGGAGAAGGAGGTACTGAAGAAGTCATTCAGTATTTGCCAAAGTGACATCAGGCAATCCCCAGAAGCCCAAGAAGAATAAATAGGGAGGGGTTTTTATGTGGCAGGCTTACATTCACCTCCCCTTCCTTTTGGAGTTCCAAAATAGTAAAGATTAAGGGATACACCCCTGGAATGGGCTTTTAAGGACAGAGCACTGTTTGTCTAATCTTGCTAACTGGCATTTCTCTGTAAGTTTCTTAAATCTTTCTTATCTCAATGGAATCAAACACTTCTTAAAACTCTTACCAAACTCCAAATCTATTACTTAAACTAGGCTTTCATTCTGTACTCTTGATTCTTCATTTCTCCTTTCTTTCACTACTTTCTTAAGTCTATCTCATCTTATTTCTCAATCATATTCTTGTCTAATATTTCACTGAATCTCTCCTGTACAGTTTTCTTTATACAATATTACTTTATGCTTCTAGAGTTGCTTAGTCTATTTCGATTTAGATGGTTTACCTACTAAGCCTAAATAATTAAATTCAGGTAAATAATTTTAAACTAGCTCCTGCTTACTCTCTAGTAGTTTCTATTGAACATCCCTATCACCATCCAGGAAGGGAGATAGGACGTTTGCATTTAATCTTAATCTGAAAACCTCCAAAATCCATTATTATGCTTTAGCAGTCACCATAATTTAGAATTTTACAGTAAAGATATTACATTTCAGTTACAAATTAGAGTTTCTAGTTTATAATGCCACAAACTGCTACAAACTGGGAGCCAAGATTCTCTTCCTTCTTATCTGAGTCTCTTATTTTCCACCCCAATTGAGAGAGAGAGAAAGGCAGGGAGAGAGAGAGACAGAGAGAGAGAGACAGAGAGAGCGAGAGGGAGAGAGAGACACAGAGAGAGAGAGAGAGAGACAGAGAGACAGAGAGAGAGAGACAGAGAGAGAGAGAGAAAGAGAGAGTCTTTCTGAAGGCTTTGAAAGTTCCACAGAAAAGTTTCTACTCTTTCCTCTTTTTCTTTTGGCTGATCAGGTTACAGGAAAAAATCACTTTGGATTTACCAAGACACAAAATACAGACATTATTTACAACATACTTAACATTACACAAATAAAACACTTAACACTTCAAGTTCAAAAGTCCGGGTATTTATCGCACCAAGTTTGCTTCTAAGTACTGATTCCGGGCCAAACTGAGTTCTACCACTCAAGTTTTAGACATTCTCCACTGAACAGGTAGTTTTCCCTTTTCCCAAGCTTATAATAGCTTGCCTTAGTGGGAGTCGACAGGAAGTTTACTCTGCTAATTCCATATTCCTTTGCCTTATAGCAACCTAATGTTGAGCAAGACCAGTGCCTTGCCTTGTGGCAACCTAGAGTACCTAGTGTTGGGCAAGACCATCTACTCCTCACTGCCCCTTCTCTATAAGAACCACCAATTTTGAGTTCCAAAAACCATTTCTCCTTATCCTTCTTGAGTTTGGGGAGCTTAATTCTCTGACTTCTTCAAGGCTGATTACCCTCTGAAAGAGTCCACTCTAATCCAAAATTTAACAAAAGTGTATATGTATGACACCCAGTGATAGCTATGCCAAAAAATTGTTGAAAGAAAATCCTGGTTTGGGCCTCACCCTGGTCAATTAAAGGGAAACTCAGGAAATAAGACAAAAGGAGTTTGTTGGCACTTCAAGGCACAGAGCAATTGGAGAGGGGCTGCCACTGAACTCCAAATTCTAGTTGCTTTTATTAGAAAAGAGTAAAACTATTTATTTGGGTAGCAAGGTAGCACAGTGGATAGAGTGCCAGGCCTGGATTCAGGATGACTCATCTTTCTGAATTCAAATCTTTCTGAATTCTCAGCCACTTTACTGTGTGACCCTGGCTAAAGTCACTTAACCCTGTTTGCCTCAGTTCCTCATCTGTAAATTGAACTGGAGAAGGAAATGGCAAACCACTTGGGTGATCTATGCCAAGAAAATCCCAAATGGGGTCCAGAAGAGTTGGACAGACTGAAAAACTACTGAACAACAACAAAAAAATTTGTATAGGAGGATAAGACAATTCTGATTGGTAGACATTTCTCCATGAGTGGATAGAATTAGTGTATCCTTAGGTCCTTGCCATTAAAGTATCTTTGGGAGATGGGATTAGAGTTCAGGTGATGGGAGTAGTCTGTGGAAAATGAGATTGGTCCTGTAAGAACCAAGCTCTTTCTTACAGGCTGACTGAGCACCTTACCCAAAGGTTGAGCAAGGTTAAAACATGACCCACGAGGGTCACTCAGACTGATTCTATCCCAGCAGCTGACTTTGTGCACCATGTGGGCCAGTGAACCCTGATGGTGCTATGATAAAGGCAGTGACAGAGTAAAGATGTGCATCAATGGGTTATACAGAGGAGGGGATTCCCCTAGATTTTCCTCTCTGCATCAGTTCCTACCCAAACAGCTCAGCAAAAACTCCAACTAATGGCAAGGTATGGGGAGAAATGTTGTTAGCAGCAGGTTCTGTTTTAGTCTGCTAGAAGCTAATCCATCCCCATCCTCCAACCATTGGCACAAGTTGGAAACAATACCGATGGGGTATAGGCTGGGGGAACCCCACTGAATCTTCCCACTTGATCTGGCATTAGCCTGAGAACATAAGCCTTCCATTATCACAGTGACTGAATCTCTGTTACCCTTAACCTAGCCTAGCCCTCTCCATTGTCTGTAGTCTCCTGGTAGCCTTCAGCCACCTCCCACCCTTGATCCTATCAGAATATCTATGACCAAACCTGTTACCTTTAAACTAACCTAGCCCTCCATTGTCAATTACCTGCAGTTGTTTCTCACCCTTGATCTATCAAAATCCCATTCTCTGGGTTTATGAAGTCTGACCTCAGTCCCATCAAGATCCTCCTTAGACTCTTCCCCAAATTCCTCCTCTAGACCACTCCTAGATCCTCCCCACAGTCACTCTGTATGTAAGATCCATCTGGTCTCCATGAAGGTGCTCAGAACCAATCTAGCTCAGACTTAGTCTGTGTTAGATTGTTCAGGCCTGCTTGTTAGTACAAGTCTCTCAAGTACTTAGGCTCCTTAAGAGTCACCCATTATGGCAAATCTTTAATAAACTTTGCTTTTCTTTGGCTGAGAGAAGACTTGAGTTGAATTCATTCAGCAGGACCCAGCGTGTTGGTATTTTGGAGTCTCAAGCACCCCTAAATCTCAACAGTACCAATATCTCCCATTTATTTAAAGTCTTAAGGTTTCCAAGACCTTTCCCTCACAATAATCCTATGAGGTAGGTGATATAAATTTTTATTACCTCCGTTTTATTTTATTTTATTTTTTGCTTTTTGGAGGGGGGAGGGCAGGGCAATTGGGGTTAAGTGACTTGCCCAAGGTCACGTGGCTAGTAAGTGTTAAGTGACTGAGGTCATATTTGAACTCAGGTCCTCCTGACTCCAGGGTTGGTGCTCTATTCATTGCACCACTTAGGCTCCCATTATCTCCATTTTATAGATGAGAAAACTGAGGTCTGGCTGTGCAGCTGGGGCTCCATCCCAGTTCTCATGAGGCCTCTTTCTGCTCTAGTGGTATCATTATGATATCAGTCTTATGAGTTTTCAACTTCTTATGTTAGCCTTTTCTGGGCTTGCATCAGGGAAATGAATATGTGTGCAATGAGGGGGGAGGTCCAAACAGGAAAGGGAATTCTAGGATCCTAAACCCCAGCTCATGGTGTCCTTGGCCAGGCTGCTCAGTGTTTGGCCAGCGTCAGACAAGACCTGAAAAGGATCCAAATAGAAAGGCCACAGGGATTCTTTCAGTAAAGACATTCTAGGGATGTAGAATGTGATCTATACTGTCAGCCTTGGCCACTTCTTCAGCCCGTCATGTGCATAATAATTAGAACACTTGCTGGGCCCAGATTACCTAAGGAATGGTTCAGGGGAAGCTAAGGGAAATGATTATACTGTAAAAACACAAGGTAACAAGAAAACCTAAAAAACTCCAAAGGGCCAGGTCTGGTGGTACATGCCCAGAGTGCCTGCTTGTGATGAAAGCTGAGGCTGATGACTGACTTGAGTTCAGGAGATCTGAGCTGCAGCTGAGGGGTTAAGCTGATGGAATGTCTGTCCTAGTCTGGGACCGATAGAGTGGGTCCTGAGGAGCAGAGGACTGTCAGCCTGCCTAAGAAGGTCTGGGTCAGTTGGGGTGGGTGAACCAGTTCTATTTGGAAAAATGGAGCAGGCTAGAGCTTCCAAACAGAACAGAACTGGGATCAGGCTCCTAAATGGCCACGACTGTCAGCCTGACCAAAATAGGAAGACTCACTCTCTAAAAATAAACAAATGAAGAGATACATAAATAGGTAGATGGATAGACAGGTAGAGATAGATGGATGTATAGATAGATACAGACAGATAGATAGTTGATGGATAGAGATAGGTGGATAGATAGGTAGATAGATAGATATAGACAGATAGATAGATAGATAGATAGATAGATAGATGTAGATAGATACGGATAGATGTATAGATAGGTAAATAGATGGATAGGTAGACAGAGAGAGAGAGAGAGAGACAGATAGATAGGTAGATGGATGGATAGATAGACAGGTAGGTAGATAAATATATAGATGGATAGGTAGACAGACAGATAGATAGACAGATGGATGGATGGATAGATAGATGAATAGATAGATAGATGGATATATAGGTAGATAGAGGGATAGATAGGTAGATAGAGGGATAAATAGGTAGGTGGATAGGTAGACAGACAGACGGATGGATGAATAGATAGATGGATGGATGGATGGATGGATGGATGGATGGATGGATGGATGGACAGATGGACAGATGGATGGTTGGATAGGTAGATAGATGAATAGACAGGTAGATGGATATATAGGTAGATAGATGGATGGATAGGTAGATAGGTAGAGGGATAGATAGACAGGTAGATAGATAGATGGACCTTTTAAAAGCAAAGGGAAGTGTGAGGCCTGGCAGAGTCACCTTCACCTGTAATTCCATGCATATGCTTTTCATTCATTTGTTTGTCTCTGTCTCACAGGCCACAGACCCCCTTGGAGATAGACATATTGCTTTGCTTACTGACCACTCATCCAATCTTGGACCACCCCAGGACTAAGGAGGCAGCAATCTGAAGTGCAGGGACAACTTCCACCACATGGTCTTGATCATTTCAAGCATGCAGGGGCACTTCTTGCTCATTTGAGTAGGAGGAAATTGGGATGAAAACAGGTTAGGAACTTCTCCCCAAACAGCCTGCCTGTGGAAGGCATCTTGACACTCATCACTCTATCATTCAGCGATGCATGATCTTGGGCATCGTGATTGGGTAGGAAGAGTGCTGGATTTGGAGTAAGAGTCACTACTTAGGCTTGAATGCTTACTCTACAACTTAATAGCTATGTGACCCTGAATTAGCACCCTACCCTTAGCTTCCTCATCTGCAAAACGGAGGAAGTAACAGCATTAATTCCCACAGTCATTGTGAAGATCAAATGAGATAATGTGTACAGTTCTTTGCAAACTTTAAAATGTTAGAGTTATTATATAACTGTAACTTATTGCTAATAATATTATATGAATGTATGTGAAAATAATAGCTACCATTTATTGCTCTAAGTTTTACAGAACACTTTACACAGTTTATCTTATTTTATCCTCACAAGAACACTTGGGAAGTAGGTGCTGTTATTAGCCCCATCTTACAGATGAGGTAACTGAGGCAGAGGTTAAATGACTTGTCCAGGGTCACACAGCTAGTAGGTATCTGAGGTCAGATTTGAACAAAGGTCTCATTGACTGTAAGCCTCTGAACCTCTCCCCACCTCCTACCAGACCTACACTCTCTGTCCTCAGGCTAAGAACAGAACCCTGAGTTCCTAGATCTCCAAGCCAGCTCTCCACCACCTATGACTTCTGGTATTATTATCATTCCCCTCCCCTTACTGCTAGTACCTTCCCTCTCAGACTACCTCCAAGTTAGCTTGTATAGACCTCATTTGTATGTGATCGTTTGCATTTTGTGTTCTCCCATTAGACTATAAGCTCCTTGGAAGCAGAGACCTTGTGTCTGCCTTTCTCTGTATGCCCAGTGCACTCTGCCAGGCGCATAGTAAACCTTTAATGCCCACTTACTGAGTTGAGCAGATCAACAATGGCTCTGCAGCTCATAATTTTGGACTTGATGGGGTGAGGGAGGCACTGAAAGATGATGTCGTGCCCAGAGTCACATAGCCAGGACATAACAAAGGCAGGATTTGTACCTGGGTCTTTCCTAACTCCAAAGCTTCCTCACTTTATCTATCATGCCACACTGCCTTACATCAGCAACATTATCTCTTCGCCTTTGTCTGACTGTGCTCAAGTTCACTTGCTCCCTCTAGCTCCTGGTTACCCTCCTTGCATGATGAGAGGATTGGTCCAGATGATGTCAAAGGCTCCTTCCAGCTCTGGATTCTCTAAGTGATCATGGGTGAGGCAGGATGCCCTACCTTGAGTGGGAAGCATCTGGAAACCAGCCCAAGCTTCTCTTTCTCCATGCCAGGGGCTTTAATGCCAGCAACATGGAGTGGTGAGGAAGGGGGAGTCCAAAGGTAAAAAGCAGAAACAGTTTCCTAATGAGCTATTAGGGCCAGACAGGCCAACAGAAGCCTGTGAATGGCTAGGCAGGGGTCTTGGAACCCAAGATGGAAATGTCCTCAGCCCATGCAAACCACTAAGCAGAAAAGTGGGAAATGAAGAAGCCTGGAGACTGAGAGAGCAATTGTACATAATGAAGGATTTGAGGTTTAGAGTCAAAGGCTTGAAATTCGAATCCCTGATATTACTTACTCCTGCCATGAGTTTAGTTATAGTAACTGGGCCTCCGTTTCAACCTGTTGTGAAATGAGGAGGTTGCACAAAAGGGTCTCTAAGGTCTCTTCCAGGCATAAAAGCACATGATACTTGAGGACCCCAGTGTGGACGGTGGTTCTTTGCCAGATGAGGACAAGACACACAAGTCACCTAAGGGGCAGAGTAGTAGAGATGGCATGTTTATTTTTATGAGTGAGGCCTCTGGGCCAGGAATGAATTCCTTGCCCCTGGAAATTGGTCATAACAACTGGTGACTCTCTGTCCCTGTTTTCCAGAGTCCAGGGTAAAGAGAAATGTGCCCATGTCTCTGTATCAATACAGAGTCAGAATTTTCTCTCTGTTGATCACAGAGAAGGAAAAACGTAGATGTGGAAGGGAAGGGCTGCGCTGGATTGGGGACCTATGCTGGACATCTATAGATGGGAAGGTCCTCAGAGGTCATCTGGTTTAGCTTTTCCATTTTATAGATGGTAAAACCGAGGCTCTAAGAGAGGAAGTGACTTTCCTGGAGTTACTTGAGTAGTAAATTGCTAAGCCCAGATTCAAAGTGGGTCCCCTGCCTTGAAAACTCATGCCCTTTCCATACAATTTCAATGTCTCCTATCTCTTGTCTCTAGGCCCCTTTTTTACCACAGAAGCGAGGACAGCTTGAAGGCACTTTGCCTTGCATCTTCTCTCAGACAGAGCCCTAGATTGGGGGTCAAGAAAATTTGGATTCAGATACCAGCTCCGTGGGCAAATCTCATTCCCCAATCTGGGCTTCAGTTTGCTCATCTATAAAATGGTGGGGTTAGACTAGATGGTCCCTGGAGCCCCTATCCTCTCTAGCCTCTCCTCACCCTGCCCCAACCCCTAGACCTAGCAGAATTTTTCTAGCTGACAAGGATGAATGGGGAAGAGCTCAACAGGAGAGACCGAGGGAAAGGAAATGCCAAACAGAGAAGTGTATTCTATAGCTGAGCCCTGCAGAGTTTCCTGTTTGCTACCAACCCTGCTCAGGGCCTCCCATCCTCTCTTCCCTACCCCCCTCTCCCCTGCTAGGCTCTTTCCCTCTCTCCCCCCTCCCTCCTCTCAACCTCTCCCCACCTCCAACCAGACCTGCCCTTTATGTCCTCCAGCTAAGAACAGCTCCAGATAGACCCAAGTGGGCTGCCTGTCCTCCCTCATTTTTATCCCAAGGAAAAGCACTAGGATCCATAAAGTTTAGATCAAGAAGAGACCTCATGGGTCAACTATCCAATCCCATCAGTTTAGACACAGGCAAACTGGGGCCTAAGCAAGGGGAAATCCCTTGTTCGGGATCAGCCAGGTATAAAGAGCACAGTTAGAATCTGGATCCATGCTCTCTTTTTCCAAATCCTGGTGTGCTGTAGTCTTCTCAGAGATTTCTGGCCCTATTAGGATGATAGATTTAGAATTGAAGGGGACCCCTGAGGTCCTCTGGTCTAATCCTGTCTTTTTTTACAGATGAGCCAACTGAGGCCCAGAGATTTAGTGACTTGATAAAGGAGGCAAGGGGTAAAACTGGGATTTCAACAGAAATCCCTCTGCCTCCAAATACCCCTTCTATTATTCCATACCTACTCAACTAAAGGGAGCCCCACTGGTTATATCCCTTTGGGGAAAGAAAAAAAGAAATCCAGGCAGTTAGGGTTTGTGTATTGGAATGAGCTCTGGACTGAGATTTGGAATGCTTTGGGTCAAGTCTTGGCTGGGCTACTTAATAGCTTCATGACCTTGGTCTAGTCATTTAATAATAATAATAATAGCTCTAATTTATACAACACATTGATGTTTGCAAAGTTTTTTGTTCCTCACAACAACCCTGTAAGGTAGGTGCCATTATACCCACTTTACAGAGGAGGAAACTGAGGCTGAAAGATATTAAGTAGCTTGCCCAGGAACACATAGACAGACAAGATTTAAACTCGACTCTTCCCTGACCCCAAGGCAAGGTCAGCACTCCATCCACTGCGCTGCCTCGATGCCTGAATCTCAGTTTCTTTGTCCAGAGCAATTTACCTAGATTCATTCCCCTGGGTCTTCCACAAACTAGGTAACCCAAGACACATCCTTGCCCTTCTCTGGGCCTTAAATTTCCCCAGTAAAATGGGCTTGGACTTGCTGGCCTCAGTAGTACCTGCCAGCTCTGACATCCTTCAATCTGTGCTTATTCATCTAACTTGAGAATTTCCTAATAATCTCATCACATTTTCCAAGTGAAGAGAACAGAACGGGGCTAAGTGATGGGGACCCTAAATTCCTTGAGGGCAGGGGCTCTCTAATTTTCATCTTTGTGTTGTCTTCAGCTAGCATGATGCTTGGGGCACTGTAGGTGCTTAATAAATGTTTAATGGTTGACTGATTCATTCTCTCCGTGACTGAGAGGTGGGGGTGGGGGTGGGGTGAGGATCAGAGTGGCATGTGTGCGTAAGACACGCGTAGTACAAAATAGAAGTCGGTTATGAAATCAGGGAGCAGGACATTTGGGTCTAAGCCTCTTCTACCCTCTTGCCTACACTTGCACAAAGCTTCACAAGATTTCTTCTGCACTTGCTTATAAATAGGTCTATTTATAGCCATGCCCTTCCCCCAGCCGTAGTCCGCCGCCTTCTACCCTTTCCTCCGCCCCCCGCTACCCGCGTCACCTCGGCTCTAGGAACGCATAAGCCAAAACCCGTGAAAAAGAGAAGTGAGTTGCCAAGGCCTTGGGTTTGTTTGCAGGAGAGGGGCCCTCGTCTCTGTTTCCTGATTTTGGTTTGGTTTCTTAGAACATCCTGAGGGTAGCAGTTATGTTAATCATACCCACAGCACCACAGGGTGAGGGCAGGGTGGGGGATGATGAGGTGCCTGATGCTGTAATAGAAAATGTACAGCAGCTGGGACGGCAGAGACGCGCTCAAATCCTGAGCGAACTTCACCTACGATCTGGTGGACCTTGGGAAAGTTGTTTAAGTTTTCTGGGACTCTGTCTGTTCCACCAAAGACCACCGTGTGGGACCAAGGGCAATTCATTTGGGTAGACTGGGCCTTGGGCAGCCCTAACCCTGGAGTTCACTTGAAGATGAAATCACAGATCCTTGACTTGGAGTATTTCTCAAAGGGCAAAATGGGGCGTTTTATGAGGTCCTAACTCACTAGGGAGCGTCGAGGGCGTTGGGGGACAAGTCAGAAGGTTTTCTGAAAGAGATGACCTGGGACTTGGGCTTTAAAAAGAGGAGTAGGGGGATTTCATCAGAGGAAGGAACATTCCAGGCGAGTACCAGGGGCATACAGTGGAAGCAAAGGCTCGGAGATGGGAGCACACAGACATGTTTATGAGATCCAGAATGGAGAGTTTAGGGAGGAGAGTTCTTACTCTTGAGTTAAACTGGCGCGCACACGTATTTACGTGAACATATACATTCTCATCCATACACATATACGTGGGGCATATAAGCTTGCGCCCAGGACAAACAAGGGGCGGCTATCACCCAACCCCGAGTCAAAGGGACAGGACAGAAAAATCCATTAGGATGACGGCTGACTCTGCCTGTCTCTGGGTTGCAGGCAAGGGGGCTTGGCAGGCTTGGCAGGCGCCAGGTCTGGAGGCCTGCCCTTATGAGATGTACTGCGGGGGTGGGGGGTGTCCCCACCCCCACATTCCCCATCCCCTCCCTCTGCCCCGAGGCCAGAGGCCTGAAATAGATTGACTTCTATATTTAGGCTGGCTTGTTCAGTATTGCCAGGGAGCTATAAATACCTCCGAGTACACCGCTCCATGCTCCTCCCCTCTGCTGGCCTGCCTCGGCTTCCCAGTGCTCTAACTCTCCCTCTCTACTTAATCCACACTAACCCCCAGCTCTGAATTTGGACCTGCCCTGAAGGGTTAATTGCCTTTAGGAAGGAAGATGGGTATCAGCAGGTGATGGGTGAGGCTTTTCTAGGCTGATGATTCGCTTTGGAGTCATAATGAGTGAAGAACTTCTGGTGGGTGTAAGCCTGGCTAGGGCAGAGACTTTGAAGCAACCCTTAAGTCTTGCCTACAGGGAAAGCAGTGGTTACCACAACTCTAGGCAGGGATATGTGTGTGTATGTGTGTGTGTGTGTGTGTGTGTATTACATATATGCATATTTCTCATCTTACCCAATATCTACCACCTCCTTTCCTAAGTCATAGGAAATGCAAGAATAATCCATGACCCAGAAATAAACTCTGGGATTTATACAGAGAAAGTTCAGTCTTAGGAACTTGTCAATACTAAAATCTCTTTGGCTTCTCCCCTAGGAGTTCTCCCCTGGGAGCATCAGAATCTGGCTTATGTCTGGATCACTATTAAAAAAAAAAGACCTTGGGCTCTTGGGTAAGCACTCAGTACAACATACCAGAAAACAGACTTTATTTAGCCTAACCAATTAAGGAAAAAAACAAACACAAAAGACTCATGTCCATGTTCATGAACAGTCAAGACAACTCTCCTTCCCTTTTTTTGGGGGGGGGTGTCTCTCCCCCCCTGACAGCACAAGGAAGGTGAGGGAGAGGAGGACAGTACATGTGATTTCTCTTCCTGGAAGTTGATTTTATGGGGGTCTGTCAGGACAGCAACCTCGAGGAAGGATGGAAGAGCCATTTTAAATTCTTGGGAGTGGGCAGGAGTTCTGGCCTCCCAGTTGGAAAGGTCATCAGCAGCAGACTACATCCCCAGCAGAGCCTTGGTCTTCAGGACTTGGCCTTTTGCTGTAGCAGCAGAATTCCTCCTCATTTTCCTATTCATGGGGGGGAAGGGGCGGAGGGAGGGGGGGAGGGAGAAGGGGAGGTCAGACTTCAGGATAAAGGCCTAAGTCCTCTAGTACAGAATTCTCAGAAGGGTAATAATAGATGGTCTCCAGGGCTGATTCATTAAATGAAATTTTGACCTGTTTACTATGTCTCTCAGGGGACCTTTTGGCGAGGCAGCTTCGTCTGGGATGGAGGTAGCCTCCAAGCAGCAGTATTTCTTCAGCAGTGGGGTACTGCTTTCTAGAGCCAGGGATCTGGGGTTCAGGTGGGGCAGAGGCTACTTGGGGCCTTAACTTCCTGGAGTGTCTACTGTGGCATGGGGCTCTTACCCTAGACTGAGATTTTATCCCATAGAACAGAAGCCCTGAGGGTTGAGAAGTTGGTGGTGCAGGGGGTAGGGGAGACACTGAGGGTGGTAAGTGGTGCTGAGGCCCTGGGTTTCTGGTTACAACTTCCTTGGGTGGGAGGAACTTGGTTGAAGAGCTCACCATCTTGCCTCCATCCCCAGCTTCCTCTTCAGCAACCTCTAGCCTCCCTTCTCCAGCCTCTACCCCAAGCACCCCCAACTTCTTATCTCTAGAACCTGAACTTACTGGCTTCTGTTCTTGAGCCTCTGATCTCCCAGGGCTCCGTTTTAGAGCCTTCTCAGAGTTCTGTCTCCATTTCTGTCCTTCCATCTGTCTAGAACTCTTTCCATCCTTTCCTAGGTTCAGTCTTGTTTCTGGTGCCTCCATTACTCTTGAGCTTGGTTCTTGAAACTCTCTAGGATTTAGCTGACATTTCTGTGTCTCCAAAAGTCCCGAGCTCTCCCTGGATTTCCTCTGCATTAGTTTCTGTTCTGTATTGGATTCCCTTGAATGGCTTTTGCTTTCTTCTGCTGGGCCTAGTCTACATTCTTCCATTTCACATCCTCCAGAAGTCTGTTCTTGAGGTTCTGTTGGTTTCCCATTTTGTTCTTGAGCTTCCCCAGAGCTTTTCTCCCATTGTTGTGACTCTAGACTCCTCTCCTTCATCTCCTTTGGGCTTATTCTCCATTCCAAAGCCTCTGAAGGCCTAAGGCTCTGCTCTCCAATTTCCGCTTCCCTCAGCTTTTCTCCAGCCTTCCCCAGGCTCAGCTTCTGTTCTCTTGACTCTCTTCTCACCAAATTCTGTTCTTGAGTTTCTGCTGGGCTGGGTCTCTGCTCTTGGGCTTCCTTTTCCCCTGAAATATGTCCTTGACCCTCAGGTGGCCTCCTATAAGTAAGCTGCTTTTCTGCATGCTGCCACCACCTCCGCCATCACTGCTTCTTCCACACTTGGTGGATGAAGGGATCCTGGTGGACAGGTCTGATGGCCTCCAGAATGACAACAGGCTTATCAGATTCAGGAGGTGCCTCACCTATAGCCTCATTCCCAAGGCCTGGTTCTGCTGCTGGCACCCCTGGCTTGGCATGGAGTCTCACCAACAATCCCTGTTTCTGGGCTGGCTTTTGGGCTGTTTGGTCCCTCTCACCCTGCTCTCAGCCTTGAACAGCAGCCTTCTCTTGTATTCTCCTGACTGGTAGTGGTAGTTTCCAATCTGGTAGAATAGTCATGGTCCCAATGGGGCAAGACAACTGGAGGAGAGGAGATAGAGCTGTGAGAAAGAGTTGTCAAACAGAAGAAAGAAGAAAGCGGGAGGGAATCAGAGGATGAGAGCAATGGTGGGTCAGAGAAGGAGAGGAAATGTGGTATGGGGCTTGTGTGGGAATACAAGGAAAAATAAAGGAAGAGCTGACCCTCTGGGCAAAGGAAAGATGGGGAGGGTAGGAGTGGGGAGACAATTGCTAAGAGAAGGAAGAGAAAGGGAGAAACTAGAGGAAAGACTGAGGTACTGAACATGAGAAATGTAGGGGGTGAGAAGAGCCTGAGAGATCCAGGGGAAAGGGAGAAAGAATACTGGGAGAAAGGGAGAAAAAGCCAAGATAGAATATTGGGGTAGGATAAGGGATGACAGCATACTGTAGAAGAGAGAAGAGAAAAAAATGAGAGAAGATAGTTTAGAGAAGAAACAGGGGAAAGAATCAAAGGGGAAGAGAGATGGATGTTAGGAGATATGGAGGGTTGTATCAAAGGAATTGGGGAAAGGGTTCTCTTTACCTTTTCAATGAGCCATAGCTCCCAAGGATTTTTGCAGTCCTCCAGATGTCCAATACTGGATTCAGGCTGAGTTCTTTTTTCCCCATAAAAAGAAAAAATTTAGGATCACTAGAGGCCAGGAGCCTTCTCTAATGGTAGCTCCTGTCCCACCTTTCTTTGGGACTGCACAGTCCTCACAGTATCAGTCAATTGGAAGATCAGCTCTGCTTCTCTCTTGACTCACAAACTCCTCCACTGATCCTTAGTTTAGGAACGTCTCCAGCAGAGCTTGGTTCTCTGGAACTAAGCATTCTTCTCCAAGGGGCAAAGTCCTTATATATCTGGCTTCCCTTGGCTCTGCCTCTCAACTCTTACTTTTTATCTTGATCAGTACTTAGCACATTGCCTGATACATAATAGATACTTAAATGCTTCTTTACTTGAGTTGGTCTTCAGCTTCACTTTGGAAGGCCAAGACCAAAGGTATAGTCTAGGCCTGTTAGCTAGTTGTGATGAATCAATACCAAAGTGATATCAGTGGAGGGTGGGGATGGATGGGAGGAGTGTCCTTACCAAAAAGTTAGCATAGTCAAGGAAACATACTTGGTTAAGAGATTTAATCTATGCCAAAACAAAGGTGAGGAGTAGGGTAATGAGGACCCAGTATCAGGCCTGGGCATATCCTTTACACAAATCTAGGAATGTTAGAGCTGGAAGGGACCTATATTTTACAACTTCTATATTTTACACATGGGTAAACTGAGGCTCAGAGAGAAGAGAACCTCAGGGTCATACAAGTCAGTAAGCAGATCTGGGACTCCAAACCTCAGAATCTAAGGCCACTGTACCAAGCTTCCTTCTCTCTATTCCTGGCTTGGGACAGCTGTCAGGACTCACAATAGTAGGCGGAGATTCCTGTTGGAGACAGTGATGGTGCTGGCCTTCTCAGCCTGGCCCCTTCCTCTGCTATTGTCTGTGGTTTGGAGGCTTTGGGGTGTTACTCTTCCAGGCCTCATGTGATTCTCTGTCTTGTTCAGAATGCTCAGCTGGGCTAGAGCATGGCAGTCTCACTGGACAAATTTACTTTCCTCTACCTTTCAATCCATCTATTTCAATTACAATAGAAGGGAGTAGGCAGTGAATTAATAATAACGATTATTATTATAGTTAGCTTTTATATAGTGACTTAAGGTTTACAAAGCGTTTTACAAATATCTTCTCATTTTATTCTGATAACGACCCTGGAAGACAGGTGTTATTGTTGTCCCTAATTTACAGATGATGAAATTGAGGTGGAAGTCAAATGACTTGCCCAGGATCACATAGCTGGTAAAAACTAAGATCAAATTTTAATTCAGAGCTTTCTGACTTTTTCTATCCACTACAAAGGATGGAAAGATATTTAGTTTATTCATACCATTTTGACCCACCCAGGCAGGAATATGCTGGTAAATGTTTAGCAAGGGCTCATCACTGCCCTGGGGCCACAGAGGTTAAATGACTTGACCAGTGTCACACTACTAGGAATTATGTAAGGCCAGATGTGAACTCAGGTCTTCCTGATTCCTAGCCCAAACTCTATCAACTAGTCCACCATACTACTTGGCTTATTCGAGCCCCCTTAGCTACTTAGCTCCTTTTTCTTACAAAACCTGTTCTCCAGCCTCTGCCTCCAATTCAACTTGAGTGCCCACCCTGTGACCCTGTCCTCCGATTGGTGAGCCTTTGCCTTATCTCACCAGGGTCTTCAGCAACCACACAACTGCCTACGCATCTATCTATCTCTCCAGCCACTGCAACTACTGAGCTGTCTTCCCTTTTCCAACTTTAGCTCTTTGAAAGATAATCAAATCAACACTTTTGTTGTTGTTCAATTGTGACCCCCATTTGAGGTTTTCTTAGCAAGGATACTAGTTTGCCATTTCCTTCTCCAGCTCATTTGCAGATGAGGAAACTGAGGGAAACAGGAATAAGTGACTAGTCTAGGTTCACCAAGCTAGTAAGTGAACTCAGGTGTGAACTCAGGTCTTCAGTCCCCAGGCCAGGTATTCTATCCACTGAGCCACCTAGCTGCCCTCAAATCAACACTATTATTCCTGGAAAGCTTGTCAATTATTTGCCCATGCCTGTAATCACTATTCCATCTGATCTGCCAGTTCAGAACAAGCCTCCCTGGTCACCACTTCTTTATGTCTATTGTCTTTTACAATTAGAACATGAGCTGGTTGTGGGAAGGGATCGTCTACTGACTTGGAATTATATCCCCAGCTCGATGTTCAGTGCCTAGAATATAAGTGCCTAATTATCTTTTCATCCATCTGTCCACTTGTTCATCCATCCATGCTATCCATCCATCCATCCATCCATCCATCCATCCATCCATCCATCCATCTATCCATGCATCCATTCATTCCTCCTATTGGTCTGATCACTCCTCAGTTTCATTTTTTGAATGCACCTCCTTCCCCCTTGGAATGAATGTTGGAGAAATCTCATGATGTAGTGGATAAAACTCTGAACTTAGAGCTCAGCAAGCCCAACTTAGAAAGCTCTCCTCTGCAGCTTAGGAGCTGCAGGACCCTGGAAAGAAACAATCACTATGAGCCTTCTTGCTTTCATTTGTAAAAAGAACATGAACATAACTCTTGAGGTAGCTGCCTCCCAGGGTTGCCTCGAAACTCCAATGAGGCAATGGTGGTAACAGGGTTTATAGACTCTAACATCAGTTGTCTCCCTCCCTGCTTTGGCCCAGGCCCTCTCTACAATCTCTCCTCCTTGTCTGAGCTTATGGATTTACTTATCTCTCCACCAACTGACTGCTAGAAATGTCTATCTTGATGTGCTCTCAGTATCTCAAACTTACGGTGTCCACAATTGAACTGATTATCTTCCTTAAGAGACCTACTCCTCCAAACTTCCCTCTTTCCATTGAGAGGACCTATTTGCCCAGTCACGACATTCACGACTGTCATCCTTGGACACTTCACTTTTTCTCTTCCCTCACATCCGCTCAGTGGTCAGATCTTATTGATTCTGCCTATGTAGCATCGCTTGAATCTGTCCTCTCCTCTGTATTCACATGATCACTACCCTATTTCAAGCCCTTCTTGTCTTAACAATTGTCGAAAACTTCTAATTGGTCTTTCTCCCTCCAGTCAATCTCGTCTCCAATCCATCTTCTGCACGGTTGCTAAATGTATATTCCTAAAGCACAGGTCACCATCCTCTAGCTCAAAAATCCTTCAGTGGCTCCCTAGAATCTTTTGCTGCTAGGTTCCAAGACATTTTGACCTCCCATTCTCCCTACATACATACCTCTCACTCCTCAAACTACCTTGCCAGCCAGTGTGAAACACACACTCCATGTTCCATCAGATACAATATGCTATCTTCTGCCTTCAGATATTTGTACAGGCCTGTGCCTTGTGCCTAGGAATGTCCTCTTTCCTGCCCTCTGTCTCTCGGGAGTCTACTATTGGGGCTCAGTTCAGTTACCACCTCTTAGGTGAAATCTTCCCCAAACTCCTCACTCACTAGTCAGGCTTTCTTCCTTCTCTCAAAGGGAGAGAGTATTTACTTTGTACTTACCTGAGTATGCTTTGTATTCTCTGAGTAGACTATAAATTCCCTGAAGGAAAGGATTGTTTTGTTTTCATCCCTAGAGCCCAGCATAACACCTAGAAAGACCCCAGTGGGTGTTTATTTAATGTTTATTCAGAGTTTGCCTCTCTAAGCAAGTCCCTAAAATCCCCCTTTCTTGGGGTCCAAATTCCCTGCAGAACTGAAATTCCTGAAGGGGGGAAAGCAGAGCTTGGGGATTAAGGACTGGGGGCTGAGATGGAGGTGGAATGCTTTAACCTGATTTCTAGGCTCCCTTGACTTAATACTGAGGCAGGAGATCTGGGGACTTCTGATAGGTGTAGAGGGCAGCTCAGAGAAACTAAGTGAGTTGTCTGTCACCGTGGAGGCGAGGATTTCCAGTTCTAACACTAGCTGTGTGACCTTGGGAGAGCTGCTTGATCTCTCTGGGCCTGTTTCCTCATCTATAAAATGGGAATAATAATAATCCTTTCCCTCCACATCTAGCTGGGTTCTCTGCAACCCTAGAGGCCCTATAAAAAGAGTAGTGATGTTTGCTTCTAGCCAGGGTTGAGTAGACCCTAACTTTGGGCCCAGGGGGCATTTCTGACTGCCTGGTGAATCCTTTTCCCTTTTCACCACAGCTCTGTGAGGTCGATAAGGAGGGCAGTTTCAGGTGAAGTAACTTGCCCGGCTCACACAGTTGGGACTAGAATCCAAGCTTTCCACTGCTTCATGCTGCGGTCTCTACCAAGCCTGTTCTTGCCTTCTAGGGGGACAGGGAGCTGAGTGCTGGCATTCCAGGCATCTTCAGAAGGGGGAGAAAAATGCCAACAAATGTTTGAGCCCCCTCATCTCCTCGCTCCCTCCCTGCCTCCCTCCCTCCTACCTCCCCTTGCTCCCCTTCTTTTCTTTCATTTTTCACTTTCCCAGGTTTCAAATGAAGGAAAGTGTGGTGTTTTGGCAGAAGGGCTGGGTCTTGGGTCAGGAGAACTGGAATTTTAATCATGCCGCATGGTCGAATGGGGAGGGTACTAGATTTGGGACTGGAGGATCTGGCTTTAATCTTCCCGCATCAAGAGGATAGAAAATAACTGTCCCTGTTGGATCATGGGCAGGCAGGAGTTAATGTCTAAAGGAAGCTTAGGGATCCCTAAGTGAGGCTCCCAGGAGGTGCCCCTGTCCCTGACCTCTAGAGTCCCCTCTTACTGGTACCTGAATTCCCTGAAGATCTGGAATTCCTGGAGCGGGGAGCAGACCTTGAGGGATGAGGGCTGGGTAGGGGAAATATTTCAGCCTGGCCCTTTTGCTTCCAATTCTAGCTCCCTCCCACCCAGCTGCCCTCAGCTCCGGAGTCCTATTGCACGCATAAATCGTACACATCAGACTGACTTCTACATACATCAAGATCTCATAGAATTTAGAGCCATAAGGGCTATAGAACTCAAGTTCAACCCTTCCTTGAATTTTACAGATAAAGAAATTAAACACACGACGATCAGGGAATGGCTAAACAAATTGTGGCACATGAATGTTGTGAACTGTCACTGCTCCATAAGAAAATAATGAAGACAAAAAATCCTAGAAAAGCACAGGAAGCCCCGAAGTGATGCAAAGTGGAAAAGGCAGAACTGGGAAAACAATTATGCACAATGACTACACTAATGTTAACGGGAACAACGATAACAACCAAAAAATGGCATTGAACTCTGTGATTATGACCATGTTTGTCTTTGAAGAAGATAACTGTGTGTAGTGGAGAGAGTGCCGGATGTGGAGTAAAAAGGATCAGAGTTGGAATCCTGCCTCAAAGTACTTAACTTTGTGACTCTGTGCAAGTCATTTCACCTCCCTCGACCTCAGTTTACCCACTTGTAAAATTGGGGTAATAATAGCACCTTCCTTGCAGGGTTATTCCCAGGATCAAATGAGATACTGTATATAAAGTTCTACTCAAATGATAGTGAGGAGGAAGCTTAAACGAGTAAAAGCACCTTCCTCCCTTTTTTGCAGGGGGGTGGGTGGGAATATGGGTGTAGAAGCATATGAGTGTATTGCATATACTGTCAGTCTATGTGCTGATTCATTTTGCCGAATTGCTTTTCTTCTACTTTTTTTAATCCTTTGTTTCAAGAGACAGTTTACTAAGTAGGAGAAAGTTGGAGGGACGTATTGGAAATGTGAAGGTTAGGTGAAAACAAAAGATGTTAATAAAAAAATTTAAAAGAAATGGAGGCACAGAGAAGTTAGATGAGCTCATAGAAGGTACCACAGAGGTCATCTAGTCCAATCCTGACGTTTTATAGAGGAAGAAAAAAGGCATTTGGCCAAAAGGCTAAGTGACTTGCTCAAGGTCACACAATTAGTGTCAGAGTCACATTTTGTACCCAGATCCTCTGATTCCAAATCCCAATGTTCTTTCTCATTTTTCCTTTTTTTAATGAATTTAATTATTTAAGTATTTTATTATATATTTTATTATTTATTATTGTTTATTATGAATTTAACAAATCCCAACCAAAACAAATATTTACACAAAGAAAAACAGAAAGGAGGATCACCCATGAGACTGGAAACTTCTAAGAATTTGGTTTTTAAAATGTTTTATTCATTTCAACAGGCAACTAGGCAGCATTGTGGATAGAGCACCATGCCGGGAATGAGGAAGATCTGAGGTCAAATCCAGCCTCAGAAGCATACTGTGTGACACTGGGCAAGTCACTTAACTCGGTTTGCCTTGGTTCCTCACCTATAAAATGAGCTGGAAGGAAATGGCAAACCACTCCAGTATCTTTGCCAAGAAACCCCCAAATGCGGTCCTGAAGAGTCGGACAGGACTGAAAAATGACTCAGCAATAACAACCACCATTCACTTCAGCAAGTTAGCAACAAAATCGCCCTGTTAGCTTGTAGCCCCTTTGGAATCTTTTGTTTCCTTCTCTATATTTTTTCAATGTTTTGTTGCCATGACTTTTAAAAATGGGTTTTATTTTTTGCATCTCTATCACTAACCACTAATTCACTGTCTCTTCCCCTGACCCCCAGGAGCCTTCTCTTGGAACAAAGTAGCCAAGTACAATAAATCAAAGCATTGTCCAAGTCTGAAAATGTGTGTCCGGTTCTGTACCTAGTACTCAATTCTACACGATTGTTGATCATTAATCTCATACAGATCAATATACACAAACTCTCCTGTCCTCTTCTCTCTCTCTCTCTTTCTTTGTCTCTCTGTCTGTCTCTCTCTCTCTCTCTCTGTTTCTGTCTCTCTCTCTCTCTCTCTCTCTGTCTTTCTCTCTGTCTGTCTCTCTCTGTCTCTCTGTCTCTCTCTTTCTTTCTCTCTGTCTCTCTCTCTGTCTCTCTCTCTCTCTCTCTCTGTCTTTCTCTCTCTCTCTCTCTCTGTCTCTCTCTTCTCTCCCCCCCCGCCCCCAATATCACTATAAATACTCCTTCCTGGATCTAAGAAACCCTTTCTTTGACCCTCTTTTAAAGTCTTTCCTCTCTTTATGTTTTAACTATTACTGTAGGGGACTGGAGCTGTGATTTCACTGGAATAGGAGATTCCCGTGTGAGGAAACTTTCTGTACCAATATTTTCTCTTGAAAAGAGTTGTCTGGACTACAAGAAGTTAGATGAGTTGGCCAGTCACAGAGTCGGGAGGTTTCTGGACCTGACTCTATATCGTCCTGACTTCAAGGCCAGTTCTCCAACTACTATCCACACTGTTTCTGACTTATAGTTGGTCAGGGGTTTGCTCTAAAACAGACGTTCACATATGGACCTTCTCTAATGATTCATGAGAAAGCATCAGCAAACACACCAAGATACAAACTCCCTGGACGCAGCTGGGTGTCTCTGTGTGCATTTAATTTGTTGGAGAAAAACACAAGTCTTAAATGTATATGCTATCTCTGTCCTTGCTTGTGTGTTTTTGTGGGCATTCTTCCATGGGTGGGGGCCCGTGCTGGTCTCTGTTTGGGAGGACGTGTCCTGTGTTTATCTGTCTGTGGCAGTGTCCTGTTTATATGTGTGTGCTGTTCAATGTCTGCAAGTGTGTGGCCCTGGCTTTGTGAGATTTTGTATTTGTGTTACCTGTGCTTCTCTGTGTGGGTGTGTACTCCTGTGTTGTGAATGTGTGTGTCCTATATTTCTCTCTCTGCTTGGGATTGTGCCCTATTCATTTTGTCCTTGTGTGTAATACCCAGCTTTGAGCTTTTGTTTGTTGTGGGTCAGCTTGTGGGTAATCCAGTGCTCCTGAGTCTATGGAGACTTTCCCGGATGTGTATGTGTGTGTGTATGTGTGTGTATGTAGTCTCAGGTGTCCCTGGGAGTCAAGTGTGCATACCTGGGCATGCTAGCCGCTTGTAAGTGTAGGCAATCTCCTTGGTCTGTGAGTGTGTGTGTGTGGGGGGGGGTGGGGTGAGCATGCTCCCTTGTATCTTTGTGCTGTGTGGGCTGCCCTGTGTGCCCAAAGTCCTGTGTCTATCTCTCTGTCTGCATGTGATTGTGTTGTTTGTGTGTCCCTTGTATGTGCTCCCCAGTGTAACTAAATCTGTGTGTCTTTCAATATCTCTGTTATGACTACGTGTGTGCTTTCCTCTGTGTGTGTGTGTGTGTGTGTGTGTGTGTGTGCTGTCCAGCATTCATGTCTGTGTGGGTCCTTCAATGCTGTGTGTGTGTGTGTGTGTGTGTGTGTGTGTGTGTGTGTGTGTGAGGGATGCATGTGTGCCTTCTCGCCCTGCCATGTGCCCTTCTCCGGCAGTTTATGAGGGTGTGCCCCTGGGCTGGGCTGGGCTAGCTGGCTGAGCAGCTGGGTCTCCCGGAGTCTCATTCCCTCCTGAGGCCAGCCCCATTGGCTGAGGCCAGGGGAGGGCCCTGCTGAGCAGCCGCCCCCCAATAAAGGCTCCGCAGCGGGAGCCCTGCCCCTCATATCACTCACTCTGACTTTTCCAGTTGCTGCTGCCGTCGCTGCTGCCTCCACTGAGGACATCCAGGTCCAGTCTCTGGGAGCTAGCAGGAGACCACTCCCACCTTTCCCCTCCCAGGCGGCTCAGCCATGCCAGCCCTGCCCCGAGGCCTCTTTCTGGGTGAGAAGGCAGCTGTTGGCTGCCCTTGGGCTCCGCCAGGAGGGGAGGTGGGGAGACTAACAGTCCGGGGCACATGGGGAGGCTGCCCCTGGCAGTGGGAGCTTCTGGGTGGGATTCCCTCCTGTTCGGTCATCTGACCCACAGCTATGGCCTTTTGCCTCCTGATCTGGGGTCCTTCACCATCTGTACTCTGTCCTCTAGCCCCCATTCCCCCCTCCTCCAAACCCCATCTGTCACTCCAGCCTCCATCAAGTCTGCCATCTTGTCTCTTGTCTCTGCCCCCCCCACTCTCTTCCCCTCGTTCCCCTGTGTGTCACCCTCTGTCCTCCAACTTTCATCTCTCTGTCTGCCACCGTCTGTCCTTTAACCTCTATCCCTCTGTCTTGCAGCCCCTGCCCCTTATCCTACAACTAGCTCCTGACCTCTTGCCTTTGGCCTCTGCCCTGTAATACAGAAGGCAAGCAGGACCTGCCAGCGGAGGAAATCAAGAGAGATAGGTGCTAATCAGGCCACACCCTATGGTGGGACCATCTAGTGAGGTCCTTTTGGCCAGGCTGGTGAGGTGAGAGGGTAGATCCTGACAGTGCCCAAGATCCCTGTCCATGGGGATCACTTCTGGCTTCTTACCCTCTCATACCAGGGATTGGTGCCATGGGAGGGGGGGAGAGTGAGGAGGATGAAGATAGCCATGGAAATCTCCAAAGCTGGGAGTTAGTCTTCTTTGCTCTTCCCCAAGGTGCCCCTGGGTTGAGGGGAGGAATTGGAGCTAAGCAGGTATGCAGAGGTCTAGGGGTCAAATTGTGATTCCTCCCGTTTGGTCCAAGCGCTCCTGATCCAAACAGCCCTGTGACTGGAGGTGCATGATGCAAGCAAAAGAATAATAGATTTGTGCTTAGAGGTCCTTGATTCAAATCCTGACTTGCTCCGTACTGTCCATATGGCCTTAGAAAAGTTCTATCCCCTCTTGGGTCTCAGTTTCTTCCTCTGTAAAATGAGGGAAGATTGTGCCTAGAGGATCTCTTTGTGACTCCTTCCAGCTCTAGATGCCATCCATGGTCAGCCTCCATCCCTGGAGCTAATGGGATAGAGGGAAAGTGGGAGGAAACTGCTCTC
This sequence comes from Pseudochirops cupreus, assembly GCA_028627135.1. Lineage (NCBI taxonomy): Eukaryota > Metazoa > Chordata > Mammalia > Diprotodontia > Pseudocheiridae > Pseudochirops > Pseudochirops cupreus. The sequence continues at coordinate 530,325,414 of CM053580.1, forward strand.
AAATTCTGGCTCTTCCAACAGTTGCTGCAACTCAGCCAATCAGTACCTCTCTGAGCTGCCCTGTCCTCATGTGTAAGATGGGGACAAAAGTGCCAGGCCAGCGTACCCTGTGACCTTGTGTCAAGGAAAATGTGTTGTCAAACACCCTAGAAACCAGAGAGTTTAGACTGTTTTTTGTGCAGCCCTCACCTTCCCAGGTCATTAGCCTTCACCACATTGTGGCTTCTTGACTTCCCCCTTCCCTCTCTCCCCTGAGCCCCACCCCATGAGAACTGTGATGTGGGTCATCCCCTGGTTCCCTAGGAACAGAGAAAACAAAGCAAGTAAAAGCCCAGTAGTTTGGGTACAGATTGAGGTGGGTCCAACCACAGAGACCCACCTCCTCTCCTTCCCCATAGCACCCCCCCCCCCACACACACACCTGTGGCACTTGGGTTCTGTTCTCACTCTTGTATGCTAGATGAGAACCAACCCAAGAATTTGAATCAGAGGATCCAGGCTCAAATTGGACTATGTGACCACTAACTACCCTTCCACCTCACACATTCTAGGAGGTAAATAGGCAGTTTAGAGGATAAAGCACTAGACCCAGACTTAGGATGACACCCGAGTTCAATTCAGAATAAGATGCTTAAATAGTTGTGTCACCCTGGGTAAGTCACTTAACCTCTGTTTGCCTCCATTTCTTCCTCTATAAAACAGGGGTGATAATAATCCTACCTCCCAGGGTTGTTGTTGTGAGGATCAAATGAAATAATATTTGTAAAGCAATTTGCCAACCTCTAAGTCCTACAGAAATGCTGACTATTGTCATCGTTATGATCTCTCTGGGGCCAGGGCTAGGAGGGAGAGCCAATGTGGTTGGCACAAGTGACTGGAAGGTCAGGACACCTTCTCCCTTAGATTCATAGACTGCTAGAGGTGGAAGGGACTGTCCAATAGGACCCCAAGCCTCACATTTTACAAATGGGAAAAGTCCTTTATGTGCATTATTCATGTTATCCTCAACAGAGTGAAGTAGACAGAACAGGTAGTATTATCTCCATTTTACAGAGATAGAAACTGAAGCCCAGAGAGGATAAATGATTTGCTGCTGGCATCAGCGGGAATCCTTCCTTCTTTCCTTCCTTCCTTCCTTCCCTCCCTCCTTCCTTCCTTCCTCTCTCTCTCCTTCCTTCTTCCTTTCTTTCTTTCTTTCTTTCTTCCTTCCTTCCTCCCTCTCTTCCTTGCTCTCTCCTCTTTCTTCCTTCCTCCCTTCCTTTCTTTCCTTCTTCCTTCCTTCCTTTCTTTTTTCCTTTCTTCCTTCCTTCCTCCATCCCTCCCTCCTTTCCTTCCTTCCTTCCTTCATTCCTTCCTTCTCTTCATTTCTTTCTTTCTCTCTTGTCTTTATCTTGCCCAGGCTAGAAGTTCAGTGGCCACTCACAGTCCACTCTCACTACCAAATGGCACAAATTCTTTAATCTGTTTCATTTTCTGACCTGGGATGATTCACCCTCCTTGGGCAGCCTGGGGGCTGCCATAACTGTGCCAGACTTAGTGTGGACACCTGATCAGCTTTAACCATGCTATAGCTTAGAACTTCTGAACTCAAGTGACCTACCAGCATTAATGTCCCTCAGTGGCAGGGATTACAGTTACGCAGAGGAGAGGACATCTGCAATTCCTTACCAACTCAGAACTTCTGTGATGCTGGGATCAGAATCAGGTCACACAGGTAGAGAGGAACAGAGTTGGGGTTAGAACTCAGATCTCCCACTGCTAGTACAATACTGTCTCCGTCATACAATGCTGCTTCCCTCTTAGAAGATCTGAATTTGTAAAGTGCTTTAAAATTCTCAGGAGAGAGAGAGAAAGAAAGAGAGAAAGAGAGAGAGAGAGAGAGCATGTGTAGTGACATTTTCTCCAACGGGTCTTCCAAATGGTGCCTAGGGCCCTACATGTTGCCCTGGCCCTGGAGATGGAGGTGGGGATGGGGCAGAGCATTTGATGAGGCTTTAATGGGCCCAGGAGGTAGCTCCAGCCCCAGACAGCCAGACATGGGGGCGGGGGAGGGAAGCAGTAGGTTTTCCCGCCTGCTTGGAGGAAAAGTATGCCAGATGGGATGGGTGGGGAGACTGGGAGCCAGGGATAGGTTCCTGTCCCAGCTTCTGTTTGTGGAGTTTCCAATTCCTTTTCCAGATGGAGACTACAGGGTCATTCAGATCTGATGTGGGGGTTGAGGGCATAGAATCTGGGGCATGCCAGCTTCTATCCTTCCTTTCCCATCCACCCCCAAAATGGCCTCTGCCAGCATCACCACTCCTCCCTCCCTCTCCCTCCCCCATGGTCTTGCCCCTTTACCCTCCCCACCAAACAGAGAAAGGAAGAGGCCCAGGTTGGGGCCTCCACCTGATGTGCTGGAACTGCCAAGGCTGGGGGGGTGGGGACAGTGGACAATGGAAGGAGGGCTGGGTCATTTCCACCATTTGCACATCCCTAGGAGCCAGATTGGAGAGAGGGAGCCCCAGGACTGATATTGTAGGGGAAGAGTGTATGTGGTGGTAGTGTTGGGGGTGGAATGTAAGCACCCAGGTGCCGGGCTTCATCCCAAGCCCTTCTCCCCAACTCCTCAGCCTTAGACAAATGGCTAGGAGACAGGCTCAGCCTTACCAAGAAAGCCTAGTAGTCCTAGAATAGCCTTAGAGCTAGAAGGGCCCATAGTGATCATTGATGCCAATGCTCTCACCTTACGTAGGGAAAAACTGAAGCTCAGAGAAGGGACGTGACTTGGCCAAGGTCATGCAGCTAATATGTAGCAGGGCTGATATTCGAACTCAGGTTTTCTGACTTTAACGCCAGTGCCTTTCCCCCATGTCACCCTTCCCTGGGTCTCTTTCAGCCTACCACTGACCCTGGAGGTTTCTACCTCTGCTGTAGCTCTTCTGACTCTGAAGATCTGGTTCCAGAATTCCCCTTTGGGCCTGAAATCCATCAAGGGCTCAAACTGAGAGTGGAGTGTCCTAGGGTGACTCAGCCGCTCCGTTCTGTCCAGGAAATGACTCAGTGCTGCCCTCCACTCTGCCATTTCTCCGTGACCTCCTTCCCCCCAGCCAGGCCCTCAGGCTGTCCCTTTCTTTCCCTCCCCCAGCCTGACAGCTAAAGATGCATTCTGATCTTCAGATCAGCACTCCCTTGGCAGACCTCAGAGGGCCCCTGGGTCAGCCAAGCCTGGATAAGAATCCACAACGAGGGTGGGTTTGACCCCAGTGTGGGGAGCCCACAGTCCCTGGAGTAAATCCATCCCTAGAACAGAGGATCTCATCTGTCTGTCCAGTCCACCCTCCCCCTCTCCATTCCGTCACCCAACCCCATCCTCCTCTTCATCTTCCAGCCCGAGGATTGAGGCATTCATGGAACTCAGGGGAAAAGATAGCAGGAGACTCAAGAGCTATAGAAGTCCCTCTTATTGTCCAAATTCCCCATTTTACAGATGAGGGAGCTGAGGCCCATCTCACTTTTTTTCCATGACTTTCCCAAGGTTACAGAGGTGCAATTGTTCAGTTGTGTCCCACTCTCCTATTTGGTTTTTTGTTTTTTTTTTGGCAAAGGCACTGGGATGATTTGCCATTTGCCATTTCCTTCTCCAGCTCATTTTACAGATGAGGAAACTGAGGCAAACAGGGTTAAGTGACTTGTCCAGGGTCACATAGCTAGTAAGCATGTGAGCTAGATATGAACTCAGGTCCTCCTGACTCCAGAACTCTATCCACTGCACTCAGCTGTCCCAACAAAAGTACATAGGTAGGAAGTATCAAGCCAAGATTCAAACCCAGGTGCTTTGACTCTAGAGATCTTTCACCTGTACTACTCTATTTCTAAGGAATGTATTCTGGGACAGGAGGGGCAAAGAGACTCCTCCCTCACCCCCCAAGGAATAAGAATGGAAATAGGGCCTTAAATCAACCCATTCAAGTCAAAATCTTATCCTTAATTCAAACAGCATGAGGTCCTGGTCTTCTGATTCAGAGGAGAGTAACCGGCAGAGGAATGGGCCCCTCTTGGACCTGGGCTCACATCATGTCCCATCACCTACTCTTCTCCCCCAGCAGCTAGTTCCCCACCATCCGGCCCCTTCTTCCCGGCAGAAAGTACTTTCCTTGGGAAGAAATGCAGGTCATGGCAAGAAAGAAGCTGGGTTTGGAGATGGGAGACCTTGGCTGAAGTCTTGGCTCTCTGGCTCACCACCGTGTGACCTTAAACAAGTCACTTCACGCCCATGGCCTCAGTCTCCTGATTTCTAAAGTGGAAAGGTTAGAGCAGATGACTTTGGAGATCTTTTACAGCTCGGGATCCATAACAGTGTGGAGCAGTGGTGTTGGGGGGAACTCTGAGCTTCACCAGATTATAGGGAACAGATGGAAAGGCTCTTAGAGGTCATCCAGCCCAACCCCCAAATTTAAAAATGAGGAAACTGAGACTCTCAGTGGGGAGGGAAGAGATTTCCCCAAGGACCCACAGGGACATAGAGGGGATGAGACAGGAAGGGGGGGTCAGAAGGGCGTCATCTTTGGAGAAAAGTAGGTGGGAAGGTAGAGAAAGAAGAGTGGCCCCTCCAACTACATCTCCCTCTCCCCATGCAACCAATTCTTTCCTTCCCAACATGTTTCCTTAGCCTGGATTCAGAGCTTCTTTTCTGCCTGAAATTGTGTTTGGTCTACAGTAGGTGTTAGTTTCAGCAACTACCCTGATGGTACCTTTATGCCAATGGTCCAAAGGGGAAGCAGGCAACCCAATGGATAGTGCCAGGCCTGGAGTCAGCAAGATCTGAGTTCAAATCTAACCTCAGACACTTACTTGCCTCAGTTTCCTCATGTATAAAATGAGCTGGAGAAGGAAACGGCAAACCACTCCAGTATCTCTGCTAAGAAAGCTCCAAACGGGGTCACAGAAAGTCAGACAGGAACAACAACAACAGCCCCTGGAGAAGCGCGTGGTCACATGCCCCAGTTCATAGAGAATCAGAGAGCACTGTTAGAACATCAGCCCCTTGAGGACAGGGATAATATTGCTTCTGTTTCTGTTTCCCCGTTGGATAGCACAGAGCCTGGCACAGGGTACACCTATAACAAAGGACTGTTGAGATCGAACTCGCTTTTTGTGGGGCAGCATTTAGTGGAACTGGGTGGGTTAGTCAACCCCCAGAACCACTGCAGACAAGGAAGTTGGGACAGGCACATTGGATCTGGGACCCACCTGTGGATCTTTGGGCAAGAAGAGCTTAAAAGCAGTTTTTAGGAGGGTAGCAAAAGACTCCTAAGGCCCCTAAATGCTATAATGACACCCAAGTACCACAGGACAGGGGCTGTCTAGGTCCTAGAGCTGTACTAGCAGGAGGAAACCTTACAATTGATGTGGTCGGGCCCCTTCTTTCTACACATGGGGAAAGTGAGCTCTTGAAAGAGGAAGCAATCTGATCCAAGCCTGAGGAAGGCCAGTGTGCTCGACAGCCCAGGCCTGCAGGGACATGACAAGCCTGGGCCTTTATTCCTTTCTTTCCTTGGAGTCAGAGGACCTGGCTTTGAATCCCTGCACTCCTAAATGTGTGATCTAGACCAAGCACATTGTGGGACTTCCCAGGGCCTGGGTTTCCTTATCTGTAAAATGAAGGGGTTGGATCAGATGGTCACTAAGGTCCCATATTCTTCCTCTCTCTATTTCAGGGCTCTGTGTCTTGGTCCTTTTGGAAACTGCTGCAGCCCAGAAGCCCAAAGGTGAGTGTGCTTAGAGCCCACCCCATTCATAGCTGGAGACTGACAGAAGCCCAGCCACAGAAGAGAGAAGCCTGATCTGGGGAGCGGGGCATAGAGAGAGGCAGCCCCTACAACTCAGCAAGCCCACTCAAGTCCCTTGAGCTGTATTCCCCCTCCAATGCTGCCATCCTGACTAGAGATCAAATCCTCCCTCCTTTACTGGCTAGCTGGGTGGTCCTGAACAAACCAGGGCCTCAGTTTCCTGCTCTGGAGGTGGTAATGCCTGTGCTATCGACCTCACAGAGTTATAAGGAAAGCCTTGATAAGCTTTAAGGTGTGGTGTTATCTTTTTAAAAATCACTGTCATCCTCACTACTGCCTCATCACCCCAACTGGATGGTGAGAAAAAACAAGCTACTATTGGCCTCCTCCCTCTTATCTGCCAGGTTCACAGGTTAGCTAGTCAGCTGATCCCCTGAGCTAGGGATGCCCCAATCCCCCACCCCAACCAGGTGTAGACATGAAGCTAACAGAATATAACAAGGGAGCAGCAGCTGTCAGTTTCCTCATCTGTAAAGTGGGTGTAGTAATCACTGTTTCCTACCTTATAGGAATGTCATGGCAAATAAACTTCATAAACTTAAAACATTATAGAAATTAGAGTTGTGACTGTCAGTTTTATTTCCCTGACTAGATTCTCAATGTCGTCGGTGTCCCCAGCATGCCGCTTGTATCAATGGGACCCACTGTACCTGTGATGATGGATTTGCTTCCACAAGTGGGGAGAAATACTTCAATGACTCTCTGGAGATCTGTGATGGTAAAGAGGCCTTACCCACGTTAGTCCAAGAGTTGGAACAAGAAAGAGGGAGCAGCTGAGTGAGGGGGAGTGAGGTACAAGGAATCCTACAGAGAGGCTGCTTTTGGAAGAGAGGGGAAGTGGAGGAGGCAGGAGACAGGGGGAGAAGGAAAGAGGGAAAGAGAAGGAGCAGCAGCAGAAGGCTGGTCTGCTGGTGATGGGGTCAGGATGCTGGGGGACCCTAGCATCTCATACTGCTGGCCTGATAACTTGCTGTGGTCACCTAAGTCATAGCAATGCCTCGGTTTCCCCATTCAGCAAATGGGCAAGCAAATATGCTTGGTGATTGAAGAGTTACCTCCAATGGATATGTGATGTCAACAGTTTGGACATTCCCTCTGATAAAGCAGCTCCCAACCCTTCCATACCTTCCCACCCTGCGTGACTCTCTCGTCTAAGTCCTGTCCTTGTGTTCAACACACACAAACTTGTGGTTCTCCCCAAGGTGCCCAAGACCTTCCTCACTTCCTTCCAAAAAGGAGGAGACTCATGGAGCATTCTGGATGTTCACCTGTTGTCTTTTGACAGTTACTAGCTGTGTGACCTTGGCCAAGTCATTTCACCTCTGTTTGCCTCCATTTCCTCAACTGTAAAATGGAGATCATAATAGCACCTACCTCAAAAGGTTGTTGTAAGGACTCAGTGAGATAATATTTGTAAAAGTACCTGGCATATAGTAGGTGCTGTATAAATGCTTCTTCCCTCCCCTCCCTGCCACTGTGCTGTTCTCCACTTCTCTGTATCTGATATACATTGGAAATTCTTCAGATATTCTTGTGTTCATGTCTTACAGCCAAACCACAATGCTAGTAGAACATTAACTTATAAAATGTGGGGTTTTGTTCAGGGGGAAAGACTGAGATCATTCATGGAGCCTTACAGTTTCTTGAATGCAACCCAGCCTGCTCTCTCTCCATTATGTTTCATTCTGGGCCCGACACATTTGTAGTGTCTATCCCAGAAATACATACTGATGGACAAGCTCTATAGGATTTCCACATAACTGAAGGTCATAATGTGGGTTATAGACATGCTTCATCCACTTGGTCTTTCCTGTGTGGATGGTTAGGACAAATTCTTTTGAATGGTTATGGATTAGTGAGATACAAAGACGAATGCCATAGATCCTGCCTTTAAGGCCCTTACAGTCAATTTGAAAGGATATGACACAAATAAGTAGAATACAAAATCAATTGTGATAAGGTCCCTCTCTTCAAAATACCAAAAACTATATATGGATAAATTTCAACAGGGAAAGAGCTTCTTTGAACTGGGGCAAAGGGCAGGGAATTAGAGAAGATTCTAATAGAACTTAAGCTCTTCAGGAACAGGGGGACTGTTTGGGTTTTGTCCTTGTATCCTCAGTGCCTGGCACACAGTAGGCACTCAAGTAGTATTTGCTGAATTGAACTGAATGGAAGAGGGGGCTAACAGGCAGGGATGAGGAGGCATTATTATGCTCCAGGCAAGGGATACAACCTGGATGGATGCATAGAGGCAGGGGGTGACAGGATGAGAAAGAGAAGCAGGGTTTCCCAACCATGGATCAGGCAGAATGTTTTTGTACTCTAAAAAAAATATTTATCCTTAAAATTTGTTAAGACACAGTCATTTTTAGTCTTAGAGAGCTGTGTAGAGCATTCAGAGGTTAAGTGACTTTCCCAGGATCACTAAGCCAGAGGCAGGACTTGAACCCGAGTCTTCTGGCTCCAAGGCCAGCTTTCTGTCCACTATAATATCCTTGCTGCTCTAAAACCACTAGTAAAACATTTAAAATCCAAAGAAAATGAAGTCCAAAGAGTTTGTGATAGAGCACTGGACACAGAGTCAGAAGGATCTGAATTTAAATCTGACAGCAGATGCAGTGTGACCCTGAGCAAGTCATTTTACCTCTACCTCCAACAGTTTCATAAACTGGAAAATGGGGATGATAAAGCACCTAACTCCCAGTTTGTTGTGAGGATCGAGTAAGATAATATTGGTAAAGTGCTTTATAAACCCTAAAGCACTAAATAAATGCTAGCTAGAATTATAATGATTATCCATAGGCAGGGGGTAAGTAGCTGGTGAAGAAAATCATGTTATCACTGGGAGGCAGGGTGGGGGTGGGGAGTCTGGGAAGAACATTGGCTCCAGAGTCAGAGGAGGGAGAATGAAAGCCCATCTTTGATACTTAGTGGCTGTGTGAACTTGGACAAGTCACCTCCCCACTATGGACTTCCCTTTGTTTCTCTGATCTCATGTCCAGGATCAAATTCCTGTCGTCTGATTTGAATGCGGCCTTGTCTGCTAGATATTAATCTTTTTATTCTTTCTTTCTTTCCATTTTTTTTCTCCTCTCTCTCTCTCTCTCTCTCTCTCTCTCGCTCTCTGTCTCTGTCTCTATCTCTCTCTCTCTCTCTGTCTCTCTGTCTCTGTCTCTCTGTCTCTATCTCTCTGTCTCTGTCTCTATCTCTCTGTCTCTGTCTCTGTCTCTCTCCATTCCTTCCTTGGTCTCCCAGTCTCATCAGGCTGTAAGTGTAGGAGGTACGACAGACTGATGTTAGGGAATTTTTACCCTGTTCCTCTTCCAACTTGGGCCATTTTTCCCATCCTTAGGCAGCCGAGCAATCCTGCCTTCTTTGAACTCACAATATTGGGGTCAGATTAGTATAGACGCTCCATTGACTTTAACTCTACTGTAACTCAGAACTCCAAAGCTCAAGAGATTCACCTCTGTCTCGCTCTCAGTTCCTTCTGGGTAATAACTTGGAAAGAGATTTGAACCTCCCAGCCTTGAGCCAATGTCTGACCACAGCACTTGGATGAGGTTTCCTGAGGAGGCCTGAGCTAGGATGGACAGAATAGGGAGAAGGGGATTACAGAGCATCCTACCTCCCTAATCCTTTCCTCGGTCCACAATTTCATCTCCATATTACTTCGAAGGCTTCTACCCTTCCAGTGGGAGAGTTCATAACCTTGCCCTGTCTCCTTAAAATCCCCATGCCCATGACGCCCTGCCCCCTGGAGTCTCAGCAGAGGACCTGGCCTCCTACTCTACTGAGAAGATCAAGGTTGCCCCCCCAGAGCTCCCTCACCTCCTGGACATGACACCTCCCAGACCCATCCTCTTCTCCTGTTCCTCTGTTTCTGGGAAAGCGATGGCTCTTTTCCTTGCCCAGATCAGCCCCTTTACTTGGGCCCTCCACCTCATTCCCTCTCCTCCCTCCAGGAGCTGGCCCTGGAGACCATGACCTGACCCTCCCCCTCCAAATCACCAGCCTCTCCTTAGCCAGTAGCTCCTCAGATCTCCCCCATCCTCAGAAAGCCCCCTCTCGGCCTCCTCAAGTTACCCTTCTCTATCCTTTCTCCCCTTCACTGTCAGAGGCCTGAGCAGAGCTGTTTGCAGTGATATGGCAGCAGGAAGCTCCCAGAGAGAATTCTGGGGTGAGGCTCGGCCCTGCTCCTGAGTCCGCACCCTCCACCACCTTACTGAGCTTTTCTTTGCTTTTATTCCCTTTACTGCTCTTTTTTCCATCAACAAGCATTTCTTCCAACTTCCTTCCATCCTCTTGAAAAAGAAAAAGAAAGCCCCTGTAACAAACAGCATGTTGTAGTCAGAAGAAACAAATTGCCACATTGGAAATATG
>CM053580.1:530336130-530358249 GCA_028627135.1 Pseudochirops cupreus
ATAGCCTTCTCCTGGCTTGGAGAATGTCACAGCCCTCTAGACCCACTGCCCAATCACAAAGCTACAAGGCACGGGCATTCCTGGAAAACAAGCCTGGTGCCACAGGCTCCACGTGACCACATTCAGCCTATTAGGGAACAGAGTATACTTTCAAATATCCAAGGGTCCTCAGAGTCATGTAGCCACTTTAGCAAAGGGCCTAGGGGCAGGGAAGATCTTCAGATTCCCATAACACAAGTTGATTCATAGAAGGGCTTCATGACCAGAAACAAGGGATTTTGCTGTGGCTGAGATCATCCAGAATGTGAGAGCAAAGGATTGTTGTTATTCCAAGCTCAGGACACAGCTTGCTTCCTGGGCCTTAGTTCTGGAAAACAGGATGTCTCTTAATATCTTGACACTACTGATGCAGATATTGGCTGTCAACTAATCCAGGGATGATGCTAGGACATCACAGAGATGCTCATAAGGTCCTTCCTTCTCAAGACAATCAGAGAGGAAGAGACCAAAACCAGTCCAAAGGGCTCCCCCACACCCAACCCCAGCAATTGAGGAGGCTTAGAGGGATGGTTCTCTCCTCATTCTCAGTTCACTGAAATGTTTATCCCAGTTTCAACTATCTGAATGCTTATATACAGGCAAGCAGCATTTCACTCCATCAAATGGCTTTCAGAGAGTTTTCTTTTTAATTTTTTTCAATAATAAATATTTTTATTGATTGTTCCTTCCACTACTCTGCTCCCCAGCAATAAAAATACTTCAAAACATATCTACACAACCCAATAATACAAAGTTTCACATTAGACATGACTGAAAATGTATGTCTCTTTCTGGATTTAAATTCATCAGCTTTGTGTAAGGGGGTAAGTGGCATGTTCCATCTTCATTGTTTTGAATTTGTGACTTATCATTGCATTGATCAGGGTTCTAAGTTTTTTCTTTTAAAATTTTAAAAAATATTTTATTTTGAATTTAAGAAATAAAATAAGCTAAGTTCTTCAAAGTTGCTTTTCCTTTAAAATGTTGTAACCATATAAATAGTTCTCCTAGTTCTGTTTATGTGGATCTGCATCTGTTCAAAAAAGTCTTCCCAGTTTCCTCTGAAATTATCCACTTTGCCATTTCTTATGACACAATAATATTCTATCACATTAATATATCACAATTTGTTTAGTTATTCCCTAATAGCATAGCACCATAGTTTCCAATTTTGTCTAAGAGGTTCTATAAATATTTTTGTACACATAGATCCTTTTCCCCTTTCCTTGGTTTCTTTGAGATAAAATCCTAGTAAATAGTAAAGCTGGGCCAAAAGATGTCAGCAATTTGGAACCTGAGTAGACATATTTCCAAATTTGCTTTCCAGAATGGTTGAACAGTTCTATCAATGGTAATCTAGTGTATTTCTTTTGCCAAAAAAACCCCCTCCAGCATTTGTCATTTTCCTCCTTAGATATTTTTCCAATCTGATAGGTACGAGATGGAACTTCAAAGTTATTTTCACTTCCATTTCCCTAATTATTAGTGACTTTAAACATTTTCTACACAATTGTTGATAGCCTGGGTTTCTTTTTTTATTTTTATTTTTTGAAAACTTCCTGTTAATATCCCCTGACCACTTATCTTTTGAGAAGTGGCTCTTCAGTCTTATAAATCTGAATTGTTTCCTTGGAAATAATTTTTACAAATTTGTTTATGCAAAAACTTTTTAATTTTATATAAACGATATTGTCCATTGTATCTGGTATGATCCTCTTTTTCATTTCTATAACCATTGGTTCTTCCCTTATCCATAGATCTAAAAGGGAATTTCTTCCTTGCTCCTCTCATCCGTTTATGATGTGATTTTTAATATCTAAGTCATGAACTCATTTGGAGCTTATATTGGTATATGATATGTGTTGGTCTAAAACAAATTTCTGCTGGATTGCTGTCCTTTTTTCTCAGAATTTTTGGTCAAATAGTAAGTTCTTCCCTCAGTATATGGGGTATTTAGGTTTATCAAATATTATCCTGCTCTGTTTTTTCTCCCATTTTTTATGCTATGTACCTTATCTCTTCCACTGATAAATTCTCCAACCCCCACATCTTTTTAAAAATAAGTACCAGTGCTTAGCATAGTGTGTGGGGCATATCATACATACTATGTGCTTAATAAATGCTAATAGATTACCAAACTGTTTACATGATTACTGCTTTGTAGCACAAGTTGAGATCAGTAGATAAACCTTTCCTACTTAAAAAAATTATTACTCTTGAAATTTCTGACCTTTTGTCCCTCCATATGAATTTTGTTATTATTTTTTCTAACTTTGTAAAATATTCTTTTGAATTTTATTAGAATAGTATTGAATAAGCAATTTAGAGAGTATTATCACTCTTATTATATTGGTTTCAACCACCCTTGAGTAATTAATGTTTCTCCAATGATTTAGGTTTATCTTTGTTTCTCCAAAGAATGTTTTATAATTAGATTTATATAGTCCCTGGTTGAATCTTGGAAGACACACTCCCAAGTTTTTCATAGCTTCTGTAGTTGTTTTGAATGGAATTTCTTTCTACATTTTCTTGCCTGATTTTGTTAGTAATATACAAGAATGCTTATAATTTATGTGGCTCTGTATTATGTCTTGCAACTTTGCTGAAGTTATTATTTCAGCTAATTTTTAGTTGGCATCTAAGTACATCATTGTATCATCTGGAAAAACTGATCATATTGTTTTCTCTTTGCCTCTCTTTCTTGTCTTAAATCTATAGCTAGCAGTATGCTAAATTCAATTCAAATCTGGCCTCAGACACTTACTAACTGTGGGACCCTTGGCTAGTCACTTAACCCAGTTTGCCTCGGTTTCCTCATCTGTAAAACAAGCTGGAGAAGGAAATGGCCAACCACTCCACCCTCTGCCAAGAAAACCTTAAAAGGGGTCACGAAGAGTTGGAAACACTGAAATGATTGAACAACAATAAGAAAGGGTTAAATGTAAAAGCTAGGATTCTGGACCAAGGGTTATATCTGCTCTTCACTGTTTAGGAACTGTCTTTTCTACAGGAGAGTTGATCCAGCAGTTTTAGATGTTTCTACTCGCCATAGGCATGTATATGGGGAAAGCTTAGATGAGCACATCTGAGCTGTCAATCTGGTGAGGGTAGGACCTCCAAAGCTGAAAGTAGCAACAGTTTCTTTGAGGAGTAGTGAAAAGTGTGTAGGTAACATTATAGCTCTTTTGTTGAGAAAGTCCCAGAGAGCCTAACTCGAGGAGTGGTAGCCAGAGCTAGTGAAATAACTCTGGTCTGGGAGATGAGAGATCTAGGCTCTAGTCAGCCCATCTGTCATTAACTAAAGGTATGACTGGGGGAAGTCACCAATCCCAGAATCACATGGCATTACAGATTGAAGGTACCTTAGAGATCAGCCAGTCCAATGGCTTCATTTCTCAGATGAAGAACTAGGTAGGAAGAAATAAAGACCTTGCCTAAGGTTACTCAGAACACAGAAATGGCAGGTCTGGAGTTTGAACCTACATCTCCACAGTCGTGCTGTGGGAACTGGGATTCTACCAGAAAGTCAGAGGGGTGAGGGGGAAGGATATAGGAGAGAGCAGATTGGGGGAGGGGGTATACGGTGGGATCACTGTTTTGGGGGAGTGGGTAGGGGAAATACGGGGAGAAAATTTGTAACTCAAAATCTTGTGGAAATCAATGATGTAAACTAAAAATAAACAAAAGTTAATTAAAAAATAAAATGAATGTAAAAAATTTATATCTTTACATGTAATTATGAAATAAAATATTTACAAAATGAATTTCAATTTTTTTGAAAGAACTTCTTTGTCCCAGTTATGTTTGGGTTTTCTATCATACTAATTTGCTAATATGTTGTAATCTCCTTGTAAGATTGTAATGATACCTAAGACCAGGAACATGCCTTTACTTTGTCTTTACAATCCTTATGTTGATAACAGTGTCTTGCAGTATACAGAAGTGCTTTTTTTGGCCAGACCTGTGATTTCATCGGTCTCAACAGGGTTGGGAACCTGAGACTTCAAGGCCACATGTGACCCTCTAGGTTCTCAAGTGCTACCCTTTGATTGAATCCAAACTTCACAGAACAAATCCCCTTAATAAAAAGTATTTGTTCTGTAAAGCTTGGACTCAATCAAAAGGCCAAACCTAAGCACCTAGAAGGTCACATGTGACCTCAAGGCCAAAAGGTCCCCAACCCTGGAAGGAATATGTGGTCAAGGCAGATCAGCAATAGTCTATAACTTACAGTTTGAGAGAGCTGCCCAGGGCCCTAGAGTCAGACAACTAGTGTTATATAAGAGGCAGGATTCAAATCTAGCTCTTCTTTAAAGAATTTGATTGGGAATTAGGAAGGCCTGAGTTTAAATCCTGCCCAAGACACTTATTAGAAGGAAGACCTTGGTTGAGTCACTTAATATCTTCAGAGTCAGTTGCCTTATTAGATATAGATGGAGATAATGATCGTACTTACTTCATAGAGCTACTGTGAAGGTCAAATGAAATTTTATGTATATGTGCACACACATACACACACATACATACACATACACATACATATACATATGTATGTTAAGAGCTTTACAAACCTTAAAATGCCATATAAATGCTAGCTAACTATTCTTAACCCCAAGGCTGGTGGCCCTCCATCTCCTGGTCAGTGCTGGCTCTCTTAAAAAAAAAACAACATACATACAGGAATAAAGACTAGACCTGTGATTTCATTGGTTTAGGGAACTCCCAGGTAAGGAAACTCCTCCTAACCAATTTAGGTCACCACCTTCTCTGAGAATTATTGTCACAGAGAGTATCCTGGAGCCTTGAAAGATTTGAAAAACTTACCCAAAGTCATTCAACCAGTTTGGGTCAGAGCGAGGTCTTTCTGATTTCAAGGCCAGCCCACTACTACTACTACTACTACTACACTATTACAACTACTACTACTACTACTACTACTACTACTACTACTACTACTACCACTACCACTACTACTACTACTACTACCACTACCACTACCACTACTACTACTACTACTACCACTACCACTACCACTATTACTATCACTACTACTACTACTACTACCACTACAACTACTATTGCTACTACTACCACTACCACTATCACTACTACTATCACTACCACTACTACTACTATAACTACTACTACTACTACTACTACTACTACCACTACTACTACTACCATTACTACTACTATTATTACTACTACTAACACTTATATGGTACTTACTATGTACCAAGCACTGTGTTAAGCACTTTATAATTATCATCTCATTCAATCTTCATAACAACCTTGAGAGGTAGGGGCCATTACTACCCCCATTTTACAGTTGGACAAACTGAGGCAAACAGAGTTAAGTGACTTGACCAGAGTCACACAGTGAGGAAGTATCTAGGCCAAATTGGAGCTAAAGTCTTCCTGACTCTAAGCTTGGCACTCTTTTCCCACTATATCATGATAGTTCTCTAATAAGTACAGGTAGTATTTAATCTTTGATTTTTCAAAGGACTGATGTCAATGAAACACAGCCCTAACTAGACCTGAAATCAGAGAAGCTCTCAGCTTTACTCTTATTCCTTCCACATACAAGTTCTGTCATCATAGGTGACATCTCCCCAGCAAGACAAGTGCCCAAAGAGCAGATGATCTTTCTCAACCCCAGGCCTTTACCATAGCTAGTGCTCAGTAAATAACAGAGCATCAGAGTTGGAAGGGACCTCAGCAATCACCTAACCCAACCTATCTCTGAACAAGAATTATTTTAGAACGTCCCTGACACAGCTAGAGCACTAGACTTGGTTGTGTGACCCTGGGAAAGTCACTTAACTTTTGTCTGCCTCAGTTTCTTTAAGTAATGGTAATAGCACCTGACCAGCAGGGTTGTTGTGAGGATCGAATGAGATAATATTTGTGAAGTGTTTAGCACAGTGCCAGGCACATAGCAGGTACCATAGAAATGCTTATCCCTTTCCTTTCCTCCCCTTGTTCCTAGCAGGGACGTGTGTGGACATGATTATAATATAAAAAACAAAAGGCATCAATAACCTTTTTTTCTTTTTTTTTTTGGAGAGGGAAGGCAGGGCAATTGGGGTTAAGTGACTTGCCCAAGGTCACATGGCTAGTGTTAAAAGTATCTGAGGCTGGATTTGAACTCAGGTCCTCCTGATTCCAGGGCTGGTGCCCTATTCACTGTGCCACCTAGACACCCCACATCAATAACTTTCTTAGAAGGAAAAGGGTAAAAAATGAGAGGGTTGGATTAGAATCAGCCGTTCTCAACCTGTGGGTTATGTTCAATTCATAACAATGAAAATACATCCTGCATATCAGAAAGATTCATAACAGTAGCAAAATTATAGCTATTAAGTAGCAACGAAAATAATTTTATGGTTGGGGGTCACCACTGGATTAGATGATCTCCAAGGTCCCTTCCAGCTGTAAATTTCACATTTTCAACACAGTCTTCTCTATACCCTTCAAAGATCCACCATTATTTCACTGATGTGGGCAAACACTTCATGGAGACAGATGCTAATCCCTCCCTATTTTTCTTGATTTGCTGTGACTGAAAAAAAAAACACATTATTATCTATTGGCCAAACTTTGGTTATAGGTGTGTGAGCACACAGTAAGCATTTAATACACAATGTATTGACTGAGCTCCTTCAAAGTGGGGACCAGTGAGAGAGTGCAGAGAATCTTTTGGTTGATTGTGTTATATCCCTTCCACCCCCATTAAACTTTATTGCCTACAGCGAATATAAATTCCTCTATTTCACATTTAAAGAGTGCCACAACTTGGCCTCTTTCTGACTTTCCAGTCATTTTATACATTATTCCCCTCCATGCATTTTGCCATCTAGTTGTCCTGACCTATTTGCTATTCCATATATAGGATGACAGTTCATCTCCTGGCTACCTCTTATGCCTGGAATGAACCAGAGCTGACTGGGGTCTTCGTCCTTAGACACAGAAATTTAGGGAGAATTACTTGTAATTGTTCCCCTTTTCCTGAGCTTCCAGTCATTGAATAAGCTTTTATTAAGTGTTTATGAAGCACAGGGCATACAAAGAAAGGTGAAAAACTCAATCCTTGCCTTCATGGAGCTCTTGTTCCAATGGAGAAGACAACATACAAACAATGGTGTAAATACAAGATATTTGTTCCTGTTGTTCAGTCACATCGATTCTTTGTTACTACATGGACCATAGCACACCAGCCCCTTCTATCTTCCTCTGCCTCCTGAAGTTTGTCCAAACTTAAGTTCGTTACTTCCATGACACTATCTGTCCATCTCAATCTCTGCAGTCTCCTTTTATCCAAGAGGCTGATGTTTGATCTTTTCACGTCCTATTAGACCACATCCAGTTTACCTTAGTTCATACATCTTATATTCCAGGTTCCTATGCAATAATGATCTTTATAGCACCCGACTTTCCTTTTGTCATCAGACACACCTACAACTGAGCTTCCTTTTGGCTTTGGCCCAGCAGCTTCATTGGGTACTGGACCTACTTGTAGTTGTCCTGGGCTCTTTCTAAGTAACTGTTAGACGCCAACCTGGAAGGCTCATCTTTCCAGGCGATGTCTTTTATCATGGGGTTTTCTTGGCAAAGTTGCTGGAGTGACTTGTCATTTCCTTCTCCAGTGGATCACCTTTGGTCAGAACTCTCCACTATGACCTGTCCATATTGGGTAACCCTGAATGGCATAGCTCACAATTTCACTGAGCTTCGAAAGCCGATCCATCGCAACAGAGCAGTGCTCTAGTAGAGGAATACAAGATATAGCCATGGTAAATAAGAGGAAATGTGAAGGAAGGAACTCAAAAGAAGGGGTGAACAGTGAAATACTTCTTGGATATGGTGGAATTTGAGAAAGAAACCAAAGGGATTGCATTTCAGGCAAAAGCCCTCACTCAGTAAAAAGGAATGGATTTGGAAAATGAACGGGGTAGGAGAAGAGCTTCTTTCCAAGCTGGATCCTAGAGTACCTGGAGCAAGTAGAAAGAACCTAGTTTAGCGCCTAATTTGCGGGAATAAAGTTAGTTAAAAGAACCAACTAACACCCTAGGGAGCTCTTCCTGGCCACCCTCTCTGGCCTCCCCTGGCTTTTCCAGAATCTCTGACCTTTTTCTACAGAATCTCTTAGGGTCCCTCTCCCCACCCCTCCTTCAATTTTCCTCCCCTTGGGTGTTGAAGGACTGATCTCCCCCACCCCACTTGCCTAATTTATTTTTAAAAGTTGACTGGGGAACACCTGGGCGTACTCTGTGGGGCTGGGCCTCGGTGCCAGAATTGTTAGTTACAGCTGGCAGTTATGGATAGGCGGGGATTGGAACCCAGGGACCCTGACAGCCCCACTGCATCCTAAAAGCGTTGGAAGACAGTAGAGCTCCACAGGGGGGCGATCCACAGAAGTTCCGGCCTTTTACCCACAATGCACAACGTCCCGGACAGACTTCACTACATGAACTTGCCATTATTAAATATGGCAGCACCTACATTTTCGCCGGGTCTGGTCACATGGTCCCACTCGGGACGGCCCCTTGGAATTAATTAGACCACTCAGAAGGGCTTTCGCTGGGATCGACGCAGACTTAGCCCAATGAAACACTGGGATCGTCCCCTCTTCCTCTGTAGGTTGCGCGGCCGAGACCAATCAGCCAATCAGAACTTGCTCCCTTCTGAGTGACAGGCTAACAGCCCAGTGAACAAGGCAAGTTGGCAGGGAAGTTTGGAGGCGGTGCACCAATTTTAGGAGGAAGAGAAGGAAGAAGGGAAGGCGGTTTCCGCTCGAAAACTCTTGGCTTTGGGAGCGCGTGTAGGCAGCTGGAGAGAAGCGCACAGCTTAGAGGTAAGCGGCGGAGGAGGGGGTGCAGGCCGCGAGGTCCGGGGCGCGCTGGAGAGAAGGGGCAGGAAAGGCCTTTGGAGCTGACATTGAAGCGGCAGGCATGAGGCTAGGCTGAGATGGCGCAGGCCAGAGAGGAGAGGGATCCTCTCTGCGCGCGCTGCTGCGGGCCGGACAGGGACAGGGGCGGAGCTGCGACCGGGGCTGGGGGCGCACGCGCGCCTCCGCTGGGGCCGCCCGACCGTTGGGGCGCCGGGCTAGGGAAGGCGCGCAGCCCGCATGGGGCAGGAGAGCTGCGGCGGGGGCGCCCTTGGCTCGTGAAATGCGTGGGAGCAGCTAGGGCAGCCCCCGAAGCTTTCGTGTGCTCCCCAAGATGCAAGCGGGGGGCTGGGGCCGGAGGAGAAGGCTCGGGACTGCATTAGTCTGAGGGTCGTCCGGAGTCCACCGCTCGCACCTCTCCAGGCCGGGGATCCCCGCCCCTCTTGTGTCTCATGGGACGCCTCCCATGTTTCTGCTTTATGGGAAACTCCCTGTGTTTGCACTTTATGGGGATCTCCTTGTTCTTGTGCTTGGAAGGAGAGCCCCCCCAAATGTGTGTTTTGGTGGGGCTCCACCTTATGCACAACCTTTAGTGGACCCTACTGAGTAACGTCCGTCCTTTGACCAAGCTCTCGCTCCAGTGGTCTTGTGTGCAGGCCACTCTCCTGGGGATTGGACAAAATGTCTGACTCCCCTTCTTTATCTCTGGCTAATTAGTTTAGGCATAAAGGATTTTTTCAATGTGGGTGCTCTCACCACTGCAGCTGTTACCCCTCTTCTCATAGAGGACTTAGTGAATTCCTCCGAGTGAAAAAATCCGTCCCTCCATGACCACCCTCCCATAAATAAGCCTCTTTGGACTTAGTTCCTTAAATCTGAGACCCTCATAAGTACTTTTTCAATAACTTGCCAGGTTTTTGAGGAGGGGGGGGGGGCCTGGTTGACCCTGCTGATCTAGGTTTGGAGTCTGACTTACACACTGCTACAGGAAGGATTTTGATGGATGACAGTTTAAAGGAAATCTTTTCAAGGTAATGACAAGTTCACTTGAAGAGATGGATTTTAACAGTAGTTTCTGGAAGTAAGGCTCAGTCTAGTAAACTTGTGCAGAGACTTTATAAATGAACATGAGAAAAAAATTTTTTTAGAGAATTCTTATAATTTTGAAAGAGATAGAGAGAGAGAAAGAACGTGGAACTAGAAATTAAAAGTTGAGAAAAATGCTTAGTCTGTCCATGAATTACATGGTCTTTATGGGACAACTAGACAGTTTAGTACAGGTCAGAAAAGAGTAGAAAGGCCTTGTGTGATCAGTGTGATTTTCTAAGTTTTCTCAATTTTTGTTTAAAGTTATAGTTGCTACCTTGAGTTACATATCTTTAGGTGCTCATAAATTCTTTATCTGAGTACCTGGTTACAGGTGTGAACTTCTTAAGGATGAGAGCCAGCACCTATAGCTAGTATTCTGAGGGGCACAAATTTTTAAGTAGCTTGAGACCGTTTCTTGGGAGAAAGAAAACATAGTAAATGTTCTTGATGAGCATTTTTTAAGCTTTATTTTTGGGATCCCAAAGGCCAATGGATAACAGTAGATTTTTTTGGTATTGAATGGGAAAGAATTGCTAGAAGTTTTGTTGTTGTTGTTTAAATCAAGCAAAAAGCCAGTGTTTCACAGTCCAAAAACAGAATGCACCTCTTTAGTCCTGTCTTTGTCTTCCTCTGTGTGGATTTGAAGTTCCCAAGATTTGTGGCAGAGAATATTTGGCTTAAATTTTTTTTTTAACTACAAGACTTTGACATAAATACATTTTAACACATAGATTAAAATAAGTGCTGTCTCTTAATTGGATTCTTGTTTTCAGGCCATATTAACCTAAATTAAGAAGTTTAGGTGATAGAAATAGGTATTATGATCTGTTTACTGGTATAGATCTATAACTTGGCAGGAGGTCTTTTAATCAAACTATTCTAACCAAGGGTGGTGTGGTATGTGCCCCAAATAGAGGGAGAAAGAGCAGTTTTAAGTTGGGACTCTGTAGCAGCAGTCTGCCCATTACTAGCAGTGATTGTATTTTTGTACCTCATGGCTCTCTATCATGTGTGGTCTTGTCCTGACTGGGTGGTGAGTTTTCCATAGCTGGGTTTCTGAGTACTTATTCCACCTCCCTGCTTAGTGCAGACAGGTATTGAACACAAGCATTCAGATATTTGTTGGTTGCCTGATAAGACAGAGTTTGCCTGATGAGGACATGATTCATTGTGCTTGCTGGCTTCCATCTTTGATTTGGGGAGTTGGACTCTCTAGAACGAAATGGGCAGTGCAGAATGACTTTTGAACTCTTGATGTCCAGGGATTGAGGATGATCTGAGTCTTTGTCTTTTTGTACTTATCGCTCAATTGACTCCTTTTCTCTCTCTGTCAGTGGCCGTTAGAGAAGCAGGTGCTGCCCTTCTTCCCCTCTGTGATGAGGCTTTACTCTCCAGGCTACATCTTTTTTCTCTCCTCAGGGCAGAATGGCTGAACAAGACGTAGAACATGAACTGCTTGATTATGAAGAGGATGAGGAGCCCCAGCCCATGACAGAGAGCACACCTACCCCTGCCAAGAAGGATATGAAGGGCTCCTATGTCTCCATTCACAGCTCAGGCTTCAGGGATTTCCTTCTGAAGCCCGAGCTTCTGAGGGCTATTGTGGACTGCGGCTTTGAGCATCCGTCTGAAGGTAGGCCTTTCCTCCTTCTTTCTTTCCTCCTTCACAGTTGCAGCTATTCACCGAAATAGTATTTATGATTAATAATAATGGCTGACATTTATATAGCTCTGTTAAGTTTGAAAAGTGCTTTACATATATTACCTTATTTGATTAGGTTTGCTCATCTAGAACAGCAGTTATTCAGTTTGGTCTCTAGGGTAAAGGCATCAAAAAATAGTAGATCAGAAATCACACACACACACCTCATTACTGGTGATGTCTGCTTAGGCACTTGCTTAGGTTTTCTGTCTTCTTTGGTCTTCCTTTAGCCCTTTCCTTGTCAAGAAACTGAAGGTCTCTATTTAAGTCCTTTCTGATCAGATGCCTTCCCGATTCCACGCTTTGGTCCAGCTTAGTTTACTAGACTGAGGACTTGTAAGGAAAGTCTTGTTGTCTCACTTAACAGTAATTCCTTTTTTTTGGTTAGTACTTTGCTCCCATTATCCTATTTGATTTTTTTTTTTTTTTTTGCTTTTAGGAGGGGGGAATGCAGGGCAATTAGGATTAAGTGACTTGCCCAAGGTCACACAGCTAGTAAGTGTTAAAGTGTCTGAGGCTGGATTTGAACTCAGGTCCTCCTGACTCCAGGCCGGTCCTGTATTCACTGTGCCACCTAGCAGCCCCTATCCCATTTGATTTCACACCAATCCTGTGAGGTAGGCAGGCTAGGCATGATTATTTCTGCTTTATAGGTAGGGAGGATATAGCCTAGATTGCTTAAAGTGACACAGCAAACCTGTTGCAGAGCTGGGATTAGAAGTCAGGGCTCCTAATTCCAAACCCAATAATCTTCACAGCATATTCCCCTACTTAGAGGAATACTGTTTCTTTCTCAGTTCAGCATGAATGTATTCCCCAAGCCATCTTGGGAATGGATGTTCTATGCCAAGCTAAGTCTGGAATGGGCAAGACAGCAGTCTTTGTGTTGGCTACCCTGCAGCAGATCGAGCCTGTGGATGGACAGGTACTGGGGCAGGGGAGGGTCTTTCTGTCTGTCCTTTACAGTAAGTAAGAAGCCTCTGCAGATGTGGAGAGAACTTCTCCCCTTTCACTTCCGTGATCTTCCTTGGAGACAAGAAGTGGGTGAATCCTTTAAAGATGTTCTTCAAGTACATATGGAATTGGTTTTAATTAAACAAATGTCTGTTGAAGCTTTGTTCTCAGCCTTGTTAGACCCTGCTAAGGAGAGATGATAAGTTATAGCAATTGCTCTCAGGGAGCTAGGTCACAGTATTCTACTTTTTTATATACCCCTTATATACTTAGATGGATTGGTATAAATACACATTGCAGCAGTGAAGATTGTGAACTTCTCTGTAATTCCTGATGTTGTGGTTTCATGATGTGTTGTGGTGGAATCTTCTCAAAGAATTCAGAGTCAGAACTCCTCTAATCCAAGTATAAGCATTTATTGAGATTGATGCCTCTCATGAAGTGGGCTAAATTCCAAGAGGAACCAGCAACTTCAGAGAAAGCAAGATGGATTTTTATAGGGTAAAGATGCAATTAAATAACAGAAATTATGAATGTTAAAAAGACAGGAGGGGTTTTTTAAGGGATTAGGTAGTAGGGAAGGGTCCCAATTGCAGGGAAATTGCAAATGCAATTACCCACAATGCACACAGAAAAACCCATTGAGGAGGAGTATGTATATATGATAATGATATTATAATGAGCCTCTATCTCATAAGTTCACCTAAAGGACAGCTTTTGCTATTATTGAGTAGGTGCCTGCTTAGGGAAAGTCCCTTCTATTGTTTTGGGGTCTGCATCCTGCTTGGGCATCTGGTAGTACTGCTTTCTGATTAGCTGAGTGCTCTGGTCCTCTCTGAGACTAGATGGGTGTGGTTGGGGTTGAGGGCGTGGACACACCTGTTTCTGGGGGAATATGAGGAATGGATCTGGGGGCAATAGCTAGCTAGAAGTAGTGGCTGGGATCCTATCACATGGACACACCTGCTGTTTCTCTGGGAAATATGAGTTCGTGGACACACCTGTTGTAGTAGGTGAGCAGTAAGGCCTATGTGAAGAAGTGAGGGTATTGAATGAGGGGAGGAGGTGGGGGCAGTGGGCTTATTGTGCAGTGGGGCTTATAAGGAAGTTAGAATAGTAGGGCTGAGGGCATCTTTATTCCAGTTCCATCACTGACAGTGTTCTTCCATGAGTACTACTTCCCCAGAGGGCCCTGCCAATGTGCTGGAGGTGCTCCTTTACTTTTTAAATTTTGTAGGCCCCAGACTAGCATTTGGGCTCTCTGCCGTGGGACAAACCCATCTCCTTTTCTGAATGTAAGCTTCTTTGTGTCTCATTTTGGGCATGGGCAGCCTTCTTGTGCTCATGGCAACATTGACCTTTGGGTCATCTGCAACATTGAGCTGGCTGGGTGTGGAATAGAAGACTGGTGGGGTCTGTCTCATAGGAGGTCTTCACGATCCCTTGTTACATGTGCTGTAGAGGAAGTTCCTGTTCAGTGTTCAGCTGTCCTACATGCCTGTAGTTGTCCTGTCCAGTCTCTACTTCTGAGAGGCTCCCCAGTTTCCTTCACAACTCTGCCTTTCTGAGCTCTGGGTCCCCCGTCCCCAAACCCATGGATTCAGTCCATCTAGATTTATATACAGGTCGTTTCTTCTGTTAAAGAGCAGGGGCTCTTTCCCTTTTTCTTTTGTATCCTGTGGGCCTGCATGTGGTGTGGTCTTAATAAACTCTTTTTGGTTGGTTGACTGTCTCTGAGATCTCTTCTTGTGGTCCAAACTGCCAGACTGGACGAGCGTGGCCTTCCATCTCCTGCTTCTGGCCCCTTGTACAGACCATCTCCCATGCCTAGAGGACAGTTCTCATGTCTCAGAAAATGTTTTTCCTTCAAGGCCCACCTAAGATGTTAACTTTCTTTCCTGCTCCCCCAAATGATTGTATCTACATATCTTGCATGTATATACCTTAGTAAAGTGTAAGCTTCATGAGGGCCAGCCCTCTTTTTGTGTTGATCTCTATAGCCCTATTGCCAGTATTTATGAACTTACGAGGATTTGTTGACTTGACTAGATCTCTTTCTTTTGTGGCTTATTTGATCAGAATAATTAGAGAGTCTCTAAGCTTTCTTTATGATTCTGTATAGCTTTGTTCCAAATGTTGGGCAGCACATTTCCTCTGAATAGTAGATTATATTTTGGTATATTCCTATATCGATAGCTTTTTTCTTCCAGTGAGTTTGGTCTGTACTTGGAGCCAAGCAGGAAGTACCATTTTTTGTGGTACTTTTGTGGTGGTCTTTTGTATTGAGTACAAGAAATAACAGAATGTGTGACCCAGTGCCACGGTTGTCAGCTAGGTCATTTATTTTATGTCTCCTGCTATGCTGTCTTTCCTGAGAATGGTGTTGATAACATTGGAGTAAGGGCCTTTGTCTCTGCAGGTAACAGTTCTCGTCATGTGCCACACTCGGGAATTGGCCTTCCAGATCTGTAAGGAGTATGAGCGCTTCTCCAAGTACATGTCCAGTGTTAAGGTAAGTCTTCTGTCTGTTCTGGGCGCCAAGATGATTGAGACTACCACTTCTACAACCACTATTAGGGTGACTTTTAAGTTTAATTAGACAGGAACTTCTTATCTTATTTGCTAGAAAGGAATTTGTTCCCTCTGCATTTTGGAGTCTTTGGGGGCCCCTCTGTCCATGGTGCCTTCAACTCTGTTTGTTGCTTGGTCAACTATACAAAACTTGGCTACCATACTGCCTTTGAGGTTTGCCATCATTTATCCTTAAAAGCCTAATGAATTATGTACTGTCTCCAGGGACCCAGAGCTGGAATCCCAGCTCTGTTGTTTCTTTTAAATGTGTATCAGTTACTGGGCCAGCAGAGGCTCAGACAGGGCTTCAGGCCTGAGGCTAATCTGCTGCACCATGATAACTCCTCTCTTCTCACAGGTGGAGATAACCTCTTACTCTGTTTTTCTTGTAGGGATTGGTCCCCTGGATTTTAGCGTTAAGTGCTTGTCTAGGCAAGGGGCAACCTGAAGTCCTCAGCCATAAACAGGCTTTGTGTTTGGGGAGAGCCAGAGACCTCTTTGTGTCCAGAGTTATGGGGTGTGCATGCACGTATGATGCAGTGATATTATCAGTTAGCAGATGACCTTGTGATCTTTCTCTAGAATTCCTTGTGCAGGACATAGGAGAAATAATGATAAATAGGTTACAGTCCTAGAAGACATAAGACATTTCTCTGGTTCTTCCTACTCCCAACCTCCCTATGTATGTTTTGCAGGTTTCTGTGTTCTTTGGTGGCCTTTCAATCAAGAAGGATGAAGATGTTCTGAAGAAGAACTGCCCTCACGTAGTAGTGGGAACGCCTGGCCGAATTCTGGCCTTAGTACGCAACAAGAGTCTCAATCTGAAAAATGTGAAGCACTTTGTACTGGATGAGTGTGACAGGATGCTGGAGCAGCTTGGTGAGTCTCCATTCCCACTTTCTGCTGTCCCTGTCCTCTGTAGCTTGACATCCCCGGGGTCTGAAAGGACCCAGGGAGCACTCTGTGCTATGTGTCTGTTCTTGGTCAGGCAGATGGGACTAGAGCAATGAGAATCATACCTGGTGCTGTCCTAGCACCTTTGCCCTTCCCTGTGATTCAGGGGAATATTTAGGGTCCTCCTCCAGGCTTTTCTTAGTGGTCTGTCCTATTCGATATCCAGGCATTTCCCCTCAGAGCCATAGAGAAAAGCTTGATTTCCCCCTAAGTCAGCATCTGCTTTCATTCATTTCGCTGTGTCAGCCTGAGGCCAAGCTCTGCCTTGGGGAACAGGAAGGGCAGATGGGGGCCCTAGAATACTGGGGAAGAGTAGAGGGTCCTCATTTCCCAAAGAACAACCTCCCTCCTTCTGGCCCCCAGTCCCAAACAGAAGAACATCTTAAGAGTTAGAAGGGAACTCAGAGACCATCTTGTCCAGCTCCATGAAAAATCTCTTCAGCAAAGTATCATGGTCATCTAGGTTTTGCTTGGAGCCCTCTAGTGTGGAGGGCTGCACTGTTTGCCAAGGCAGCCCATTTCGCATCTGGACAGTTCGTGTGGTCAGAAAAGTCCTTTAATGCCAAGCCTAAATTTGACTGAGTGCAGCTTTCTGCTGTTATTCTTCATTGTACCCTCTGAGGAAGTGGCTGAGACCAGAGCATTCACATGCATCTGTGAGAAGGGCTTTCATGTGGGACCCCTGGATACTCCCAGAGCTCTGGGGTCCTAATTTTACTAGCGTAGTTAGTAAGAAGAGCACTCAATTTGGAATTGGCATCTTTGGAGGTTCAAATTCTGCTCCCCTTTGTTAGTTGGATGACTTGGAGCAAATCACTGAACCTCTGTACCTAAATTTCATCATAAAATGAGGGCTTTGGACTAGATGACCTCAATGAGTTCCTTCTGCCTCTAAATCCCAGCGTCCTTTGACCTGGGATAGACCCATAATCCTTCCATCTGTTTTCTCCTGTGTCCCTGGAACCAGGGGAAGCAATGGGAGCAAGGGGTGAACCAAGGGAACTTCAGATTTCCCAAATTACTGGCTCTGAATACATGCCAGGCCAGGCTTTTGACAAAGACAAGGCTTAGCAACAGCTGTCTGCTGTAATTTGGCCCCAAGTCAGGAGGGATAGTGAGAAATTAGGTATGTGTCTTAAGTGTGTCTAAAGTGCCAACTACAGCTAGAATCCCAGCAGCTGTCTCTACCTCAGGCTGCCCTACCCCGAGGCCGTGACACGAGGTACATGGGCGCAGCTGGGTTCCCCACTGACAGCGTGTGTAAGTCAAAGTACCACTCCTTCTTACACCCATCTCTTCCCTACCATTCCTTGCTGTCACCTCACAGCCCAGAGGGCAGCAGGCTCAGGGCTCAGTCCTGAGGAGTTTTTTCCCCTCTTAGGTCA
The DNA here is from genome assembly GCA_028627135.1 of Pseudochirops cupreus. Classification (NCBI taxonomy): domain Eukaryota; kingdom Metazoa; phylum Chordata; class Mammalia; order Diprotodontia; family Pseudocheiridae; genus Pseudochirops; species Pseudochirops cupreus. Next base: position 530,353,715 of record CM053580.1, read on the forward strand.
ATGTGCCCTCTCAGCCCACACTTTGTGTTTGCTGGGGTTGGGGTGGGGCTTGGGGACCAAGTGTGGGTGAGTGTGGTTTTTGGTTTGTGTGGGGAAACTTTGGCCAGCAGAGACCTCACGCCTTCTTGGTTCTCTTTCCTTGTCCCCCTTCCTTGCAGACATGCGCCGGGATGTGCAGGAGATCTTCCGCTTGACACCTCATGAGAAGCAGTGCATGATGTTTAGTGCCACCCTGAGTAAGGACATAAGACCTGTCTGCAGAAAGTTCATGCAGGATGTGAGTGCGAAGAGAACATGCCCCCAGCCCAGCTCACCAGAGGAGAAATCCCCCTCTTAGCCCTGGCCGCTTTTCACCCCTCACCTGGGAGCAGGGCCTGCCACAGGCTGGATTGTGCTTTGGAGCAGCCAGGAATGGCTTAGCTGCCTGCCCCTCCCCCGACGACAGAGAGGCAAGAGGCACCGTGGTGTAGTGGAGACAGAGCAGTGGACTGAGTCAGATCTGGGTTCTAAACCCAGCATTAACTCGCTGTGTGACCATGAACAAGTCACATCCCCTCTGGCTCATCTGTAAAATGATGGGGTTGGACTAAGTGATTTCCATAATGATTCTGTGACTCTGAGCTCTTACCACTGAACAGGTGAGCCCTGCTCTTCTCCCCTCCCTGGGTGAGGGTGCAGGGTGGGGACCTGGCTGCCTCTAAAGGTTGCTCAGTGCCCAGCGTGCTGCATCACAGGGTCCCTGGGATCCGAGCCATGCTAGTTCCCCAGTGCATCCGTCCAGGACTCTCTCTGCCAAGGGGGTGGGTCCCTTTGCCTTCAGGAGAAGGGAATGGCTTGGCAGGCACAACCTTCCTCCCTATGTCAGTTCTTCTCCTGCTTCTTCTGTCCCCCGTCCCTTGTCAGAATTCCCTGGGCACCCCTGTCTTTGCTAGGTATAGACTAGCATTCAGACCTGATCCCTTCAGAGCAGGACCACTGGCCTCTCTTTTTGCCACAGCATTGTCCTGCTCTGTTCTCTGAGCCTGGCGAGGAAGCTTTAAGAATCCCTGTCCTTCTTCCCCACAGCCAATGGAAGTTTTTGTGGATGATGAGACAAAATTGACGCTGCATGGACTGCAGCAATACTATGTGAAGCTGAAAGACAGCGAGAAAAACAGAAAACTGTTTGATCTCTTGGACGTGCTGGAGTTTAACCAGGTGATGCTGGGAGGGTGCCTGCCCCTCCCCCGTCCCCCCATGCTGAGGCGGCTGCAGGGTGTGGCGAGGTACTGACCTGGCGCTCTCCTGCTCAGGTGGTGATCTTTGTGAAGTCTTTGCAGCGCTGTGTGGCCTTGGCTCAGCTCCTGGTGGAACAGAACTTCCCAGCCATTGCCATCCACAGAGGCATGCCTCAGGAGGAAAGGTGAGTGCCCTCGGGACAGCAGGGGGTCTGGCACGACTCACGGTCAGTGGGGCTCACTTGGAATGTGGGCTCCTGGAGGCCAGTGCCTGTTTGCTTGTCTGGAAGGTATGTTTCTCCTACACTGTGAAATTCATTTTACAGACGGGGAAACAAACGCAGAAGTTGTGACAGCTCTTAGGTAGAAGTAGGGTTTGAATTCAGGTGTCCCGGCTCAGGGTTACCAGTCTCTTTCTATTGTCATTTAGTCTCCTAATCTTTGAGGGGTGCTAGATAAAGGCTATGTGTGTGGAGAGAGAGGGGCGGCTCTGGGGCTTGGAGGTGGGCTAGGGTAGAATAACCTTGCTTAACTCAGTAATTTGACAAATTTGTCTTAAGGAAAGACTGTCTAGGTAGAGTTCTCTAGCCGTGAAATGTCCTCATGGCTCTACTCTGTCTTTACCAATTTCCAGACTAGCACGATACCAACAGTTCAAGGATTTCCAGCGACGGATTCTGGTGGCCACCAATCTCTTTGGCCGAGGCATAGATATTGAGCGGGTCAATATAGTCTTCAATTACGACATGCCTGAGGACTCTGATACCTACTTGCATCGGGTGAGAGTTTGCACTTGGTTTTGAGGGGACTGTAACTGTGCTCCTGCAGCAGACTGGTCAATGTCAATTACCCCTAAGGGCGAGGACTTGGGGAAATGTTGGCATAGGAAGTGGGAAGCCCATCCCGTCACAGTTAGGGCATAGAATGTCAGAACTGGGAAAGCTCACCTAATCCAGTCATGGTACAAGGTAAGAAAACTCCGGTTTAAACTTGCCCGGTGTTACACTGATTGTGTATGCCAGCCTTCTTTAAACATATCTCTGTTATGGTCTGTGCTGAGGCATCTGTGGTCAGTGTTCATCTTCTAGCTTTGATGTTGTCATCTTCTGGTTACTGCAGGTTGCCAGGGCTGGCCGGTTTGGTACCAAGGGCTTGGCCATCACTTTTGTCTCTGATGAGGGTGATGCCAAGATTCTCAACGATGTCCAAGACCGCTTTGAAGTAAACGTGGCAGAACTGCCTGAGGAAATTGACATCTCCACATATAGTGAGTGTCTGCCCAGGGCTGGGGGCCTGACCTGGGCTGGATCTTGCCAGGGCTTAGGTCATGACCAGGCCTTCCCAAGTAGGTCAGTGAAGCTGTGAGGGGGAAGAGTAGTATGAAGAGATGGTGCCAGGCTGGGGAAAGTTCTCAAACTAAGAGTTATTTTTTTTCTATTTTTCTACAGTTGAACAAAGCCGATAACCCAGAGTCACAGACGGGACTATCGGCCACCCCTGTCTCCGTTTGCTGCTTTAAATGTTTTCTTTGCTAAGTGACAACGGGTATCACAACTATTTTTACTTTGTTTTAAAGCTTGTAGATTTGTGTAAGAATAAACTTTTATTACAAAAGCCTTATCTCTTTTTACTTTTTAGGAAAAAAATTCTTATTGAGAACAAAGAGGCAGTAACACTCGTATTAAGTCAATTTGTTTAATCTGAAATGTCAACCTTAGAAAGCTTTAAAAAAAGATAAATATAAACAAATAAAAAAGTCCACTGACAGAGCTGCCTGTGTTCCCCCATCAGCAGACAAGGATGGGGACAAGCCCCTTTGTACCGTTTGCCTCAGTCACTGTGTCACTCTCTTTCCCTAATAAAGTGAGAAAAAGGAAAGGGGGACCCAGTTCCATCTCATCTTCTGTGGTCCTGGCCTTTGGTGCCAAAGCTGGGGGAGGGGACGTGAGCCCAGGCTGAGCCCAGAGAGCACCTTCCCTGGGGAGCTGGGTCCAGTCAGAGAAGGAATCGTGAGTTGCATGTTTCTGAGCCAGGGCAATTTCTCTGCCCTCCCTCAGGATAGCTTGAGCTACATTTTGGTTCCCTCGAGGGCTGGCTCTGCATCCCTAGAGCTCGTTCCTTGAATGAGGTCTGCCTTGTAGGGAAAATGAACTCCTTAGGAGTAGTGGGCAAGAGGGGTCATAGAAGAGGCGACAGAATCATTCTTTGGCATGTGCAAAAGCTGCAGTGTCCCCAGGGGGCCCGTTGGTGCCGTTCACATCCCAGACTCCAGTGAAGGTCTGAGGGCCTGAGAGACAAAGCACCACTCAGTTTGAGGCCCTCCTTGGGCCTCATGTCCACCCCACCATTCATCCCCCAAACCTTTCTCCTGCCCTTACCCGACTCTGGCTGGTTGTAGAGGTGGAAAACTCGTTGTACTTGCTCTTAGTGACTATGCAGGCCCAGCGCCGGTATTCCTCTCGAACCTGTGGGAGAATTGAGTGGAGCTGGATGAATCTTAGCTAGGGTCTTGGCTTTGAAGCCAAGGATCACAGGTTTTAGGCCTCTTGGCCTCAATTATTTTGTAAGGCAGGTGGCAGTTAAGTACCAGAGGTAGGATTTGAACCCTGGAATCTCCATCCTCCCAATTACCTAGGCTTGCAGCCCAGGTAGATCATCCCCAGCTTCTCATTACCCCTTCCCCCAGGCTAATCTCTTGCCAAGTTCCCTTGATCCCACATCATAACTATGGGCCTCCTCTTCTCTGGCACTGCTACCACCCTCATAGAGGCTTTGATCACCTCATGCCTGGATGTGGAATAACCTTTGTATAGGTCTGCCTGCCTTGAGCCTCCCCACTCCAGCCCACCCTCCACTTAGCTGTCCAATTAATCTTCCTAAAGCCCAGCTCTGACCACATCACCCTTCCAATTGAATGAACTCCAGTGGCTCCCCATTACCCCCAGGATCAACTATAAAATCCTCTGACATCCAAAGCCCTTCATACCCGGCCCCTCCCACTTGCCTTTTCAGTCTTACACCCTGCTCTGTGATCACAGTCCATCTGAGCCTGGGCATCTTCATCGGCTGCCCCTTGCCTCCCCTGCCTGTAATGCCCTCCTTCCTCAGCCCCAGGATTCTTCAGGTCCTGGCTAAAATCCCATCTTCTAAGGGACATGTAATCAGACTCTCACAATATGCCCACTGTGGAGAGGTTCTGTGTAATTTCACATGTTCAGCCTGTATTTGATTGCTTGTCCTTCCAGTGGGGATGGGTGACAAGAGAAGAAGAGAAAGAATCTAGAATTTAAAGTTCTATAATCAAATGTTAAAAATATA
>CM053580.1:530358749-530494337 GCA_028627135.1 Pseudochirops cupreus
ACATCTATCTGTCTTTCTTTCTATCTATCCATCTTCAAAACCAGAACAAATAAATGCCCAATCCTTTGACTTTCTTCCTCTCTTCTAAAACCCTCTATGCTCTAGTTCTCTGACCTCATTATTCAATTGAAATAGTGGACTTTTCTCATTCTTCACCTTTCTTGACCTTGCTGTTGCATTTGACACTGTTGATCTCTTTTCCTAGCTACTCTCTAGATTTTCTTCTGGTTCTCCTCTTACCTATTTAACTTTTTGTTCTGTATCATTTTTACTAGATCTTCATCCATGTTACAAATCCATAGGTGTCCTGAGGGCCTAGTTCTCACTCCACTTTTATCTCCATACTATCTCACTCCATGATCTCATCACCTCCCAAAGACCTTAATTATCATCTCTTTGTAGAGAACTCTAGATTTTTGTCTATCCAGTCACAGAATTCCTCTTGAATTTCAGTCTCTTGTCTTTGGACATTTGGAACTGGCTATCTCATGGGCATTTCAAACTCAACATGTTCAAGATTGGACTCATTTTCTTTTGTTTTGTTTGCTTTTTTGGAGGGGGGAAGGCAGGGCAATTGGGGTTAAGTGACTTGCCCAAGGTCACACGGCTAGTAAGTGTTAAGTGTCTAAGGCTGGATTTGAACTCAGGTCCTCCTGACTCCAGGGCCAGTCCCCTGGACTCATTATCTCTCTTCCCACAGCTAAACCCTCTTTGTAACTTCCCTGCTGCTGTTGAGGACAGCACTAATGTCTTAGTCGCTTCGATTCTTACCACTTCTGTGTAATCCTCAAATACTCACTTTCACTCACCCTATATTAAATTCAAATCTTGTTTCTTTCTAACGTCACAACTATCATATTCATCCCCTTTTCTCCACTCACTCTCCATTCCACTCATAAGCACAACTTTAATTCAGTCCTTTATAACCTCATGCTTTTATTATCAAAGTCCTCTTCCTTTTAGTCTCCCTGCCTTTCTCCACTCCATTCCATCATCTACTCATTTGCCAAAATAATCTTCCTAAGGCATTGTTCTGATCATCGTGTGCCTTTACCCCTACCCAATAAATTCTATTGGTTCTCTATTATCTCCAAAAGAAAGTATAAAATCCTCCATTTAGCTTTTAAAACTCATCACCACTTAGCCTTTCTACTTTTATAGTTTTCTTACATTTTATTCCCTTCCTCATACTGTACTATCCCAGTGATACCGGTCATCTGACTGTTGCTCTCATGTGATTCCATCTCTAGCCTCCATTCTTTTTTCATTGCCTGCTCTCCCTCCTCACATCTAACTCCTGGCTTCTAGGGCTTCCTTTGGGGCAGATAAAAGGTAGTAAACCTTTCCTGGTCCCACACTGCTAGTGCCTTCTGTCTGAAATTACCTCCAATTTTCACTGCATTATCTTATAAGTATGTAATTATTTGAATGTTATCTCCCTCATTAGACTATGAGCTCCTTGAGGGCAGTGTTCTTGTTTTGGCCTTTCTTTGTAGTCCCAGTACACAGTGTTCTGAACCTAGAAAGTGCTTAATAAATACATATTGACTCTCACTCTCTTGGACTATTGCAATAGCCAGCTAATTGGTCTCCCTGTCATAAATCTTTCCCCATTCAAATTTTTACTCTGTTTACTTGCTAGAATTAGCTTCCTTAAAAAGCAGGTCTGACTATGTTTCCCTCTTATTCAATAAATTCCAGTAGCTTCCCATTACCTCCAGATCAAATATAAAGTTTTCTGTTTGGCATGTAAAGCTAGCTCTTCTTAATCTAACCCCTTCCTACCTTTCCATCCTTATTACACTTTACTTCCCTTCATGGATTTTTACAATCCAGTCACACTGGCCTCCTTGCTGCTCTTCCTCTACTGTACTCTACTCTTCATATATATGCTCTGGGGATCCTTATGCCAACTCCTACTCTCACAAACTAGTCTTAGGTCCTGGAGTAAGACTATATCCTACAGGGTTTGAGTGATTTTCTAATTTCATTGACAAACCCCTACTAGTAAGAGGGGCTAGGTGCTTCACCCCAAAATTTGGAGTTGAGAATCATTTAGTCAGCTAGCCTTAAGTAATTTTTTAGACAAGGGTATTTACTAAGGTGGAACAGCAAAAAAATTGGTACAAAACATCCCCCCAAAGTGTGTGACACATTCTCTTACAAGTATATAAAGAGGCCAGAAGAAAAGTGGGCTCAAGTTTTGAGAACATATGTGGCAAAGGAGTAATATATAACTCCTGTTTGCTAGAAGACCTTTTCTTCCATTCATGGGGTACACAAGAATTTCCCCATAAGTGTGCTGAATCTGTGTCCATTCTGTTCCTGACTCCTGATATAGACACTGCTCTCAGCTGATCCAGGGATGCTGCTAGGACATTGCAGAGAAGATGCAAGGTCCAACACCATCTGGACTTTTTGAGGCTCACAAGGTCCTCCTCTGGACAAAGGGAGCATGGAAAGAGACCTGTACAAATCAGAAGCCAGTCCTTGCTTCCTTCTTTCTCAACCCACGTGGCTCCTCCTCAGGCATGTGCCAGAACAGCGGTTCTCAACCTGTGCGTTATGTTCAATTTGTAACAATGAAAATACATCCTGCACATCAGCTATTTACATTACGAATCATAACAGTAGCAAAATTACAGTTATGAAGTAGCAACGAAAATAATTTTATGGTTAGGGGTCACCACAACATGAGGAACTGTATTAAAGGGTCGCGGCATTAGGAAGGTTGAGAGCCACTGTGCTAGAAAGTCACCCTTGCTCCAATTCCTAAAATTCCCCAATTCCAGCTAACAAAATGCTTTTATATAGGATTGGGACAATGGAATCAACAGACTTCAAAAGGTTTTCAAAGACCTTTCACACTTAAGCATGGAGATTGAAATGGATTGATTAGGCATCTTACCACTTATTTTAAGTGGAATGAGGTGAGTGGATTGAGCAAATCAAGGGAAATACAAACCTGGAGTGTTTTCCTTCCTCACTTTCACCTCTCAATTCCTCTGGCTTCCTTCAAGACCCGGCTTAAATGTCACTTTCTCTAGGAGGCCTTTCCTGGTCCCCCACCCCACTACCCAAATTTCCTTCTATCTATTCTGTATATTTATTTATTTATTTTGGATGGGGGAGGGCAAGACAATTGGGCTGAAGTGACTTGCCCAAGGTCACACAGCTAATAAGTATGTCAAATATTTTGTGTATATCTTATATGTTCCTAGATATGCTGTCTTCTCCTATTAGAGTGTGAGCTTCTTGAAGTTTCTGCCTTCCTTTGTTATCTCTTTGTATCCCTAGGGCTTATAACTGTGCTTTATTAAAAGCTGTTGACAGTGACTAGTCCCACTCTTTCCTAGAAGTCTCTTACAGCCTGAAGCTCTCCCAAGCCTTTTTCTGTTTTCTTGCGTTCTGTCTCATTTCTGACAATGCACGTTCAAAGTTTAAATTCTGACATTAATAGCTCAATAATAATAGCCATTTGTGTTGAGATTTAAGGTTCACAAAGTACTTTACGTATGCCATTTTATTTGATCTATAAATCAAATAACATTTATTGTAACATAAATACTTGTTGCTTGTTGCTGTTCACAAAAACCCTGGGAGGTAGGTACTACAATTGTCCGCATTTTGCAGATGAGGAAATTTAGTCTAAGAGGTTGTGATTTGCCCAGGGTCACACAGATATTAAGTGACTGAGGCAAGATCTGAACTCAGGTTTTCCTGGCTCCAAGTCCAGCACTCTTTCCATTGCACCATCTGGCTCTTCCTAATAATAGTTATTCACACTAATAAAATAATAATTACACATGTATAATATAATAATTTCACATTTGTGTATGTTTTAAGCTTTACAAAGTGCTGTGTAACTCTCATCGCCTTTGATCCCTAGCCATCTGCGTTCTCGGTTCTGAGGTTCCTTCCAGCTCCAACCTTCTGAGCATTGCTTCTCTCTCTCTCCTTCGTGGCTGAGTTTCAAATGGATATCGAAATAATAAAAATAACAAAAACCCAGCAAAACCAAACCAAACAAAAAGAAATCTCCCAGACACTAACCCCAACCCCAGTTCCCAAGGATTCCAGCCCCGGAGAAAATTATAAACGGAAACCAATTGGTCAGAGAGTTAGTTATTCTCTCCGCCCTCTCTGTGGCGCCCGTTCCCCGCACCCCTATTCGGCTCTTTGTTTGCTCCCTCTGGGCGCGCGGAGAGGGCGTCTCTGGGCTCCAACCTCCCCTCCCCCGTCCCGGGGGCCTTTGCAGCTCCGGGCTCATTGCCCAGCCTAGGCCTGAAGCTGGCAGATTCTCATGGGCTGTTCCCAGCTGGCTCCAGGGTGCCCCCAGTGATATCCCAGGAGCAAGGAGTAACTGTAGAAAGGTCAAGGACAGGTCTCTGACCTGCCTCCCCGACTGTGACCGACTTAGATCCCGGGAGCTCCCGGAGAGCGTGGGATGACAGAGCTGAGAGGGATGGTCAAGATTATCTAGTCACCTCCCACTTGGTAGGAAACTAAGGCAGAGAGAGAGGTTCCGTTATAAGCGGTAGTTGTAGGTATTTGAACTCAAACCTTCAGACTCCGAGTCCAGTGCTCATCCCATTACACCCAGCCAAAAAGAAGGAAAGTATAGCTGTAGGGACCTCTTGCCTCCCGGTGGGGCAGACGGGTTTGCACGCTCGGGAGACTGGGTGTGCAAGGATGGTCCACAAATGCTTCCCTTTATGTAGGACGGAGAACTGTTGGGCTTGACCTAGGGGGAAAAAAATTCAAGGTGGGGCTGGGGGATGGGAAATATGTAACTCAGATTTGCAAAGAACCCCAGAGTCTCTGCTACACCACCCTCAGATAATCAAGAGGTTCTGGGCACCAGCTCCGCCCTCTCCCCCCCGCCCTTCTCCCACCCAAGGAAGGTTCTGTCCCTCCTCTCAACCCCCACCCCAGCAACCAGCAAAGCCAGAGAGCAGCCCCAGGCCCCACGCGCTCCACCCTGCTCCCAGATCGGCCCTGACCTCCCCCCTCCCTTTCGATCACGTGACCATCCCGGCTACATCTCGGACTGGTGAGAGTGCCGGACTCTGGGGCTGTCTAGTGTTGGGGGGGCGGCGACTGTAGCGAGCGCTGCGCGCGCGCGCGCGCGGCCCGAAAGAACAGGATGGAACGCGCCCGGGAGGGCTCTCATCGCTCCGACCCCCCTTCTCCTTCTTCTCCTCCCAGCGCCTAAGACCTTGGAGTTGGGGAAGCTCCCCTCGGGGGAGGAGGGAGGGAAGAAGGGAGGGAGGAGAAAGTGCGCGAGATCTGGACCACCCCCTCCACCCTAGAAACAGGGGCGGGGCAGTGCCCGGAGCCTAGTGCATGCGACCGGCTGGGGCATCCTGGAGGAGCCTCGGTGTCCGGCCCTCGCGCCGTGAGTGACCCTGCCGCGCGCGTGCGGGAGGGAGGAGGAGGAAGAGAAGGAAGCAGCAGCAGTAGCAGCCGAACGCGGAGCCGGGCGCTGAAGGAGCCGAAAGATGGCCAGCGACACGCTTCAGGTACAGGTCTGTGGGTGGCAAGGAGGCACCTGCCCCAGGCCTCTACTTTCAGCCGGCCCTCGGCACCCCGACCCTGCAGCCTGGGTGGGGAGACACCCTTCTCCTCACCATGATCCTCTATCTTTTCACGAGGGAAGGGGCCTCTGTGTATTTGTGGCACCACTGTTTATGTCTTCAACCTCCCCCGCCCCCTCCCAAAATAGAAGCCACACCTGGGACACCAGTGTACACCTAAGATTCTTCCCATGCAAACCACCCACTCCTCAGCCACAGTGAAGTTTCCTGTGTCTGGTTTATCCCTCCTCCCCCTTGTCGGGTCTCCAAAGTCAGTTCTGGGAGTCCTTCCGGCTCTGAGATCCTATGTCTGATTCTTGGGGCCTGGGGCCTTCTTTCTCGCCCAGTGAGTGGGGCTAGAGTGGGGAGGCGATTGCTCATCTCCGCCCGGGCTCAGAGGGCTGACCTCTCCTTCTGCGAAGAAATCATCCCCCCCTCTACCTCACCATTTACCCCCAGTCTGGGGACCTTGGAGAGCAGCCCCTAGCTCAGACCACAAGTTGAGCAGCCCGGAGATTCTCTGGACCCCAAGTCCTTCTGAGCTCAGCAGTCGCTTTATTTTCTTGGGGTGGGCGTCGAAAGGAAAGCTATATTAATCTGATTCTAGGGGACTATGTATTTCTTAGCCCTTAGGCCTGTCGACACCTCCTCCATTATTTGTTTGTATGTCCCTGTGCCTGTCTCCACCCCCCAGTCTAAGAACAGAGGCTGCTTTCCCCATGGCCCCGCCTCCCCAGCAGGTGCAGCTCCACCTGTCAGCCCTGCCTCCTTTCTCCCCATCTGCCATCAGTGCCAGCCCTAATAATCACAGGATTTGGAGCTGGCAGGCAGCTGAGAAATAATCTAGCCCAACCTCATTTTACAGATGGGGAAACTGAGGTCCAGAAAGAAGGAATTTGCCTAAGTTTGAACAGGTATCAAGTAGAGGAGCTGAAATTCAAATCCAGATTCTTCAGCTCCAAATTCAGTGCTTATTCCATTATCCTACACTGCCTAATTCAAGCACTGATTCCTCCAGGAATCCCTCCCCAGATTTCCCCAGCTCATAATAATTTCTCATTTTTGAACTGGATTATAGTGGACAATGGCTGACAAAACTTGAGGCTCAGTGGGTGGGTTGTTGGCCTCCACCCTAGAGTTCAAAGAGAGAGGAAGGGGATGGAACAGGGCAAGTCCCCAGGTACCTTCCCCAGAGGCTACTGGCCAACCTAGAACATCAGGATTTGCTTCTCTTCTCACTTTCTCTCTCAGCTTCGATAGAGTCTCAAACCTTGAGGCCAGGATTTGGTGTTCTATTGATTGGCACCTGTTGATAGATGCTTTTTTCAACTCTAATTAGGCCTCAGAAAATTATCTAAGAATCCAGACCTCCATCTTGCCCAAGGTACAGTTGGTCAATGGATTATTAATAATAATAACTCCCAATTCTATAGTGGCCTATGCCTGGTAAGTTACTTTCTTCACAATAACCCTGTGAGGGAAACTCAGAGAACTGAGGTGACTTTCCCTATGGTCACACAGCTAGTAGTCCATCCTATATCTCTCTGAGTCCAGAAGTCTTTTCATCATACCACACTACACTCTGCCCCTAGAACTTAGAATCTGGAACCCAGAGCCACTCAAGCTACCTCCTGTGCCCTTTTCCTGATTACATATTCCCTTCCATGAGTCTGAGTTGTAGAGCCAATGTAGTGTGGTGGAAAGACTTGAGTGGAAACCCAAGTCAGAACCCAATAAATTTTAGGTTACTGTGAAAATTTTGGATGAATTACAAATTGTTATTTCAGTTTTGTGGAAATTTTGTTTTCTAAATTTGGTCATATTCCCCAGCAATGATATACCATTTTTTAAAAAGTCTAATTCATATCCAACTTAGAAAGAAATGTAATACTTCATGAAGCATAAATGCATTTTTAGAAAACTTTAATGGAAATAGATCATAGGAGACTCTACCTTAATTAGATGTCAGAAGGTTTTTCTGAACATAGTCAACTCCTAAACAAATTCACATCACCAAAAGCTGAGCTGCTTGGTTTCTGCTATGGACTCTCTGAACAACTTTAGACAAATCCCTCTTTTCTAGGCCTCAGTTTTCCCATGTATAAAGCAAGAGAGATAGCATCTTTCAGCTCTGACATTCTGTGAGTTTAGAACTAACCATCAGGTAACCCTCCTCTCTAACATCATAACAGAGGGCCCAATCAAGTCTGAGAATGACTGTCTTGGGCTGTTGGTTTCTTGTCCTAGAACCATTGAATTTCACTGTCCTAGAACCAAAGGTGGAAATAGGTATAATGTTTTCTATCACTGCTCGACCCCTTACCCCCACCCCAACTAACTCCTCTGGCTGTCCAGCTGTCGCTTTATAACTGGGTTTTCATCTCCTTCTGCAACCTTCCTGTTCCTCTACCTTCTGTCCCTTCTGTGTCTCCCCTTCCCTGGTGACATTCTCTCCCCTACCCTTTCCATTTCTGTCCTTCCCCACTACCAAGTCTGGAGGGAGCACCCCTCGGCCAAGCTGATGGCAGGGCCCCCGTGTGGAGGAGCCAGCCGCATCTGGTGCTGCCGATCGGACAAGGTTAGACACCAACCCACTGTTGATGAGGTGGGCAAGGGAATTGGGGAAGGGGGGAACATAGAGGTCTCTGGGAGAAGGAACATGCTGGGGTGGGGGGGCATATAAGTTACCTCCTACTCCTCCTCTCCCCTTTCCAAAAGAGAAGGGAAAGTTAAACCTGAAGAAGGAGCACACTGTTGGAGGAGGATCACTAGACGCCTGGATTCTCAACATCATAAGAGGAAAGGGGATGACTGATTTTCTGTGTCCCAGTTTCCCCGCCATGGAACACCTTCCCCACCATGGAACACCTTCCCCCAGGAATCCAGTGGTCCTGTCTGTGATCACTAAGCATCAGTTCTCCTAGATCCTGAGGAGGACCTGAAAGAAGAGTTGGGTCTGTCCTACACAGAAATATACTCCCTCACACTGCCAAACCCTATACCCCTTAATCATAGCAGGCTGTCTGCAAAGGATAAGGGGTAACTTCAGCTCCCTGAAAAATTTGGTAAAAGTTCAATGCTATGTGAATTTGGGCCCTCTCATTCCCAAGTTACAGGAAGCATAGTTTCCTCATCTGTAAACAAGGGTGACATCTGTGTTCTGCCTCAGTTTCTCATTCTGAATACGTTAGTCTTATCTCTGAGACTTCAATTGCAGATTGGACTTGAGGCCATCCTTAAGTCCTTCTCTTTCTCCTGCATTTCCTCTGGGAGGAGACCCTGGGGCAGCCCCAAGTCAGTCTCCAAAGCCAAAAGGCTAGTGCCTGGATCCAGATCCCTATCCTGAGGCAAACACCTGACCCCCAAGGACACTAACAAGTGGAAGATTCTAGATACCTGATTCCCTAAGAGAGATAGTAAGATACATGGGAAGAGTAGATGGGAAAGCACGGTTCTAGCTCCAATTTTGTCCCTAACTTTCTGTGTTACCTCATGTAAATTACTCAACCTCCACTGACCTAATTTCGCCCATCTATAAAATAAGGCAATTGAATTAGATAGACTCTAAGTTCTCCTTCTGTTCTGATGACAATAATAATACCATCAGCTTATATTTATGTAACATTCATGGATTGCAAAGTGCTTTCTCAATGTGAAAATTTATATAAATGTGTTATTGTTACAAAGGACTTAACATATATTATCTCATGTAATCCTCACAAGTATTGTTATCTCCATTTCACAAAGGAGGAAACTGAACCTGAGAGTTTGTGGCTTAACAGTATTTCATATTTGTATGGCACTCTATGGCTTACTCCCTTTGAGAGACAGGAAATAGCCTGGGATGTGGAATCCTAGAGTTCAGAGCCCAGCTCTCCCACCTATATGACACTTCTCTCTGGGCCTCAGAAAATGAAAGGAAGGAACTATACAGTCTCTAAGCACCCTATTATCCCTAAATCCCATTACCCCTATGAGAGCAGTAGTATAGTATAGGTATTAATATCCTTATATTACAGAGGAGGAAACTGAGGCTGAGAGGGTCTAGCTAAATGATCTGCCCTTAGTAAGAAGTGGTAGAAGTAGGACAGAAACCCCAGTTTCCTAACTATAAATCCTGTATTCTTCCCATTATACCATAGCTGCCCCCATGGACTACGAGTCTATTCTCAGGTAGTGCTGAAGGGGGCTGGGGTAAGGAAGGAGACAATCTATGCTCAACCCATCTGTCCCAGAACAGATAGTAGAGGGTGGCTTCCCAACTCCCTCTATCCCTCCATCAACTGTTTTTATCCCCACTCTTATGATAGGACTAGGGCAACTGGGGGAAGCTGTGGGTTCCCCTGTTTTCTCTTTCCCCCTAGCCCCGATTCTAGGATAAGAACAAAGGATACCTGGAGCTTCACCTCATGTCAGACTTCGGGAAGTGTGTGGGCTGGAGAAGGGAGCCTGGAGTCAGGACGCCTGGGTCTACAATAGGGGAAGGTGGGGCCTAGATCTGTGTATTCAGGATGCTTAGGTCCTTGGGGGAGGAAGGAGCCCCTCCTCCCCATGAGTCACTCCCCCAAGGGGCCAAGGGGTTAATTAGCTGTCAAGGCCCTTGAGGGTAGGAGGAGAGCCACAGGCAAATCTGTGTGGCCTGCTGCCCCATCCTCTCCCAGCTCAATAATTTTCCTTCCTTCCCTTCTCATCTGCTGGCCCTTAGTGGCCTCCCCAACCCCCACATTGCCTGCCCTGTCCCTCTGTCTGTCTGCCTGTCTCCATGCTAACATGTGTCTGTCTGTCTATACCGTGTCCGGGTTCAGGATGTCCGGTTTCTGCTCAGGAAGCTTTGGAACCATTCAAAATGCCAGACATCATTGAGGGTGGGGATGCCTGGGTCCTGGACTGATATGCAGGCCGGTCAGAAGAGGAAAGGATTGCTTGGATTCAGGGGCTGGGGATGGCTGGGACCTGGGGACCCTGCTGCAGGAAGTAGTGATTCCAGCTGACTGGCCCAGCCTGGCTACTTGCTTGCTGGGTGGCATTGGGCTAGTCCAGTAGTTCCTAACCATTTTAGAGTCAGTCTTGGCAGTCTGCTGAGGTCTAGGGAGAATAATGTTTTTAATTGCGTAAAGTAAAATGCACACAATTACAAAGAAACTCACTTATATTGAAATACAGTAATACAAATATATTTTTAAAAATACCAATAGTTCATGGACCCCAGGTTAAGAACCTCTGGGTTAGTTAGTCCCTTCTCTCTTGGCCTGAGTTTCCTCCACTGTCAAATGAGGAAGTTGGATTAGATGGTCTCTAAGGGTCTAAATCCTATAAATCCTATGACTCTTAAATGCAGTCACAATTTTCGGCCTGGAGGAAGGGGAAAGTTTCCCCCTGACCCTAGCTGACCCTGGGGCAGCTGCAGAGCTAGGCCCCAAGGTCCCAAAGGCTGAGCATCCCTGCCAGGGAGTGAGTAGGGATTGGGGCAGGCCCACTGGCCTCTCCCCGCCCCACATTCCTGGGTGACTGAGGTCACCAGGTTCCAGCCCTGCTGCTTATACAGCTGACTTCAGCTGGCCCTAGAAAGGAGTACTGGGGAAGTCTAATCAGTGACAGGAGGCAGGCACTGTGGGAAGAGGCAGAGACAGAGAGAGAACTCAATGCCCCCTCTGCATCCCCATCCTCTCTGAGGGCCTCTCTGCCTCCCCCTGGAGTGGCACGGTAATGAAAAGAACACTAGAATTAGAACCAGGGAGACCTGGGCTCAGATCTTGCCTCTGCCACTTACTATGACCTTGGACAAACTACTTCTTTTCCACGTCTGTTTCCTCATCTATAAAATTGGGGTAAACAAGATAATCTTCAGGTCCTCTCCAGCTTCAGTTTCCTCCTTATGATCCATTAGTGTGGGAGGAGAAAAGGTAGTCCTTCACTCCCCACATTCTTCCCTAATGCAGCTGGTCAGGTTGGGAGCCTGGACTCTTGAGTCCCAATATTAGCAGGACTTGGAAGGTCCAGGATTCCAGAAGACCCCCGCGTCAGCATTTGCTCTGGGTTTTGTGTTTGGGAGACTAGAAGGGGAATCTTGATACAGTGGCTTTATAGTTTGGATTTTGAATCCTGCCTCTGACACTTACCTGTGTGACCTTGGGCAAGTCATAACCTCTCTGGCCCTCAATTTCCTCATCTGTAAAATGAGAGTGTTAGACTAAATGGCCTCTGAGGCCCCTTCCCTCTATAGATCTCTGATCCTAAGACCCAGGTCCACCTCTTGAATTGGGGGATAGTATCAAAGCTGCTCATTTAGGGCCTCAGTGCCTGGGGTATTAAGGAACAGGCTTAGAACAATGGAGTGAGGATGAAGGGTAGAGTGGGGGGTGTTGGGAAGGAGAGGGAACCTCCTGCTCAGGCTGGGGGGTGGTGGTGGCCTGAATAGGCCCTTTGTGGGGCCTGGCTCAGCTGGCCCCAGCCCTGGGGGGATTGGGTGACTGGCAGCTGGGAGAGGAAGAAGGTCACATTGCAGACTAGGAGGTGTGGCTCCTGGGTTCCATGCTGGGTAGAGGAGGGAAGGGGCCCCTATCACAATGGAGAGAGCCATTTTCTCCTCTCTTCTCCCTCCCTCCCCAATTCTGCCCTCCTTTAGAAGGTGACGTGAACTCAGAGTCACCCCATCATATGTGGGGTTCAAAGGAACCTAACCTTACAGAGCAAGAGTAATTATAGAGTGGTCTTGCAAGAGAAGGAAGACTGGAGGGCGGCTAGGTGGTACAGTGAATAGAGCACCAGCCCTGGAGTCAGGAGGACCTGAGTTCAAA
Organism: Pseudochirops cupreus; assembly: GCA_028627135.1. Taxonomy (NCBI): domain Eukaryota; kingdom Metazoa; phylum Chordata; class Mammalia; order Diprotodontia; family Pseudocheiridae; genus Pseudochirops; species Pseudochirops cupreus. Next base: position 530,371,123 of record CM053580.1, read on the forward strand.
TCTGGTCTCAGACACTTAACACTTACTAGCTGTGTGACCTTGGGCAAGTCACTTAACCCCAATTGCCCTGTCTTCCCCCCTCTAAAAAGCAAAAAGAAAGGGAAGGAAGACTAGTTTTAGAATCAGAAAGGGCTGATTTGAATCCTACTTCAGTCCTTTACTAGCTGTGTTTAGAAAAGTCACTAATTCTCAGTGATGGAACGGAGGTCTATAAGGTGGCTCCTAAGCCTGGGTCCCATGTTCCCGCCACTTGCTGAACCAGCTCATCACAAGGGCTGCAGGAAGTGGGTTCCAGCCTCAGAGGAAACAGGAAGTCTGATTCGAGAGCCTGGAAAGGACAGGCCTTAGGTATGGGGGTAGGAGAATGGGAAGAGAGGAGAGTCAAGATTCAGGGAAAAGGGGAGCAAGGCCTGTTAAAAAGTTGTGTTATAACAAAAAGAACACTGGCTTTAGAGTCAAAGAAAGATGATTTGAATTCTGTCTCCTCTTACTAGATATATTTGGATATCACATAACTAATCTGTGCCTCAGTTTACCCTTCCATAAAATAAAGGGGTTGTCCATTCCACCTCTAAATCATGTGATCCCTAAATCCCAGGGGCCAAGGTCAGCCTCTTTTTGCCTTTATAGGGATTCTGGGACAAATGGCCAAACCTGGAGACATGCAGTAGATGAAAAGGCCCACCAGGAGGCAGCCTCATACACACTACCTCAGCCTTCCCTGATGACCCAAATCTGACCTAGAGCAGGAGGAAGTGGGGGGACCACCCTCACCCTTTTACTTATCCTTCTCTTGGGGGGACCCCTGATGTTCCAGCAGGAATCTAACAGGTTAGTCCTCTCTGTGCCTAGGAGAGGGATGCTACTCCTCACCCAGTGTTCCCCTGAGTCTCAGGCCCCCTTTCCCCCCTCCCCCAGGGGGGCCCACATAGAGAGGCCTGGGACAGGCAGGAAAGAGGAAGTAGCAGACACAGAGCTCTGGGCCCTGCCAGGAAGAGAGGGCGGAGCCGCCCAAGGACCCAGGATGGCGGAAGCTGAGCCCCCCTCGGACCTGGAGCTAGAGGTGGGGGACTGGGCCAGGGCTTGGGGGGACTTGGGGCTTGGATACCTAAGCACTGGGGATAGGGACGGTCTGTTTACCCTCTTCAGCTGTCTATCTCCTCCCCCACTTCAGTCCCCAGCTACTATCAATACAGGAAGGCCAGGGCCAATGACATATCTTCTTTATGGAGCCACTAGGTAAGGGGTCTGCAGTCCAGTAGGAGGTGATGACAGGCAGGATGTGGGATACAGAGCCACTGGCTACCTGGGGCCCCCCACTGAGACAATTAAGGAATTTTCTTGGTCAGTGTCAGACCTAAGGGTCGGTGACAACAAGGATCATGGGACACCCCTGGCCAGGAATTTGGATTTACTGGACTCACCTCTCCACTGGAATTCTGGGCCATCCAGGGTAATTCCCTCCAGGACCTTGGGTGGACCGTTACTTGAACCAAGATTATTGAGGACCCTGACACCTCTTTTCTGTTGGAACCCCTGTTACACAGAGCCTTCACCCTAGGCTTGATTCTGACTTAAGGTTTCTCTGAGCTTAGAAGAAAGAATATGTTCTAGGAGGTTGGGATGGGGAGGGAGAAGGAGGCAGTCCTCTGCTCCTAAGTAGAAAAAGAAATATCTGAGATCAAAGATATATGAGACATATGGATTTATCCAATCAGGGGTTGGTCCTTGGACCCCTGCCCACAGTTCCTGTATAGTATGCCATCCAAGAAGTCTGTACCTAGGACCTACAGTATATATGACCTGGACTTTGTAGGGCTATGTTGGCTGGGATGCAAAGACTGGGCCCTATCCATTGTCTGGCAGGGAAGCTCAGATTCCCTATTCCCTGCCACCCTGTCTTGAAAACTGTCAGCCAGCATAGGGATGGGGTTCAGATTAAAAGGGTCATAGGTCCCCAGAAGGTACTGGAGTAGCCAGTCAAAGCTTTCTGGAGGCAATGGGATTTCACTTCTGAAGCTAGAAAGGAAGGGAATTGTTTCTGCCAAGGTAGCAGAGTCTAGTCTGTTCTGCGATAGGAGAAGGGGAATTTGGGGGAGCACAGAGAAAGGTAGGAAGAGAGTATACGGATCTGGGTTCAAGCCCTAGCTCTGCAATTTACAGTGTGACCTTGGGCAAGTCACTTCCTCGCTATGGGACTCAGTTTCCCCCTGTGTAAAATGAAAGGTTGGGCAAGATGATAGCTGAGGTCCCTTCTAGTTAATAATCTTTAGGTCTGTGAAGGTGAGAGCTTTAAAATGCTGAGGAAGCATAGCATTTAGAAGTGGAAAGGACCTTATGTGTCATCTGGTCCAACCCCCTCATATTATGGAGATGGTGGGGGGTGGGGGTGGATGGAAACAGGCGTGAAGAGGTAGAATGACTTGCTAGAGGTCACATAGTAGCAGAAATGGGATTCAAGATGGGGGTTTCTGACTCAAACCTCTTCCCACTGTCTCTCCTTCAAACGAAGGGATTTGATGGGGGTGTTCCCTAAGCTGTGTCCTCCAGCTCTCAATCCCATGATCCCATGAGGTTGGGCTTGCCATCAATGTCAGACTGAGGAGGCTGATCATGGTCTCCCCAGTGAGGTGTTTCCTCCTCTTCCCTTGGGTTCTCTGAATCCTGAGTGCCCAGAGCGCTGAGCAATGGCCTTTCCCTGTCCCCTTTACAGAGCGAGCCTGGGAGCTGGTCAGTGCTGGAGCAGCTAGGCCTGGCAGGAGCAGACCTGGCAGCCCCAGGGGTACAGCAGCGACTGGAACTGGAGGTGGAGCGGCTGCGACGGGAGATCCGAAAGGAGCTGAAGCTGAAAGAGGGGGCAGAAAACCTGCGGCGGGCAACCACTGACCTCGGCCGGAGCCTAGGGCCAGTGGAGTTACTGCTTAGGGGCTCCACACGTCGCCTGGACCTGCTACACAGCCAGCTGCAGGAGCTCCATGGCCTTGTGGTGCGGTGTGAGCCCAGCCAGGCCCAGCCTCAGCTTGGCCAGGCCCAGGGTGAGCAAGGTGCTAAGGTCCCTGGGGAAGGGGCCTGAGAAGCCAAGAGATAACAGAGACACTGGACCCTGGGGGGAACCTGGTGGGCATGGGGAGAGAGGCCAGGTTTAGGGGCAATCTGGATGTAAGGGGCTTCAGGAGAAAAGACTAGACTCCTGGTGGTTTAGAACCCCAGGAAGGATACTTATATAATATCTTAGGGTGGTTATAAAATGTGGGAATCCTGGGGTCACTCATCTCTTGAGGTTGTCCTTTGATCTGGTGGTAAGAAACCTAGGTCTTGTCTCTAAACTGTGTTTCCAGCAGGAAATATTGTTGGGGGGGGTGGCATAGACAGGTCAGGATTCCAGACCTTTAGCCTCCCAGCCCCCAGCTTGTCTTTCTGGCTTAAAGTGGAAACCACACCAGCAGCTCCCCTTACCTTAGCTCCCCATGAAATATTCAGACTCCAGCAGGCAGGGCAGAAGCAAAGCACCCAGCTACTGGGCAGTGGGACACTAGGGTTTCCAGTTTAGCCACTTTTTTTTTTTTGGGAGGAGAGAGAGTTCTCTAGGACCCCAGGAAGAAAGAGGGAAGCTTGGACTGTTGTGTCCCAGGATCAATCAGTCCCACCCAAGGAACTCCTGGCTGGGTACTGGGCAGAAGTGACTCTGTCTTCTCTCCTCTCTGTGCTTCCCAGATGGCCCCCAGTCCCCCAACTGCTCAGCCACCAGTCTGAGTCTGGTGGCCGGCTTGGAGAAGCAACTGACCATCGAGCTCAAGGTCAAGCAAGGGGCAGAAAACATGATCCACACCTACAGCAATGGCAGCACCAAGGTGAGCTCAGAGCAGAGGCCTGGGGCTGGGAGGGAAAACACTTCGTTAAGCCCCTCTGCTTGGGACTGGGGGCACAGGGGAGGAAGGGCTAGGGGAGCCTTAGCTTGACCAAGACTTGGCTAATGCATCTGTGCTAGAGGGAAAAGAATCCCAGATTCAGTCAGAGGACCTGAGGTAGAACCTTGCACCTACAGTTCACTAGCATTGTAACCCTGGGCAAATAAATCCTTTTCCCTTTCTGGGCCTCGGTTCCCTATCTTTGAGGTGATGATCTCATGCCTTTCAGCTCTACCATTTCATGATTCTAAGTCGGAGGTGGTCTGTAGAGCTCTGTGGAAGATGGATGGCAACCCAGACTGACCCACTGGCCACCCCCTCATCCCTGTCCTCCCTCTTTTCACCTCTAGGATCCTAGGATTTAGAGTTGGAAAGGCCTTTACAGAGCATTCTAGTTCAACTCTTATTTTACAGATGAACAAACTAAGGCGTGTAGAAGGGAAATAATAGAGATTGTAGCAGAACGGATTCCAGCCAGGTCGGGGGATTCTAAATCCAGGGCTCTTTCCACACTGCTAGACTGTCCTCGAGGTTAGGTCTAGGGGTCCCCTGGGCCCTTTATTATGCCAAAGGGAAAGGGAGAGACTATTCCATCTCTTCTCTGGACCACCCTTCTGCATTTGCAAAATAACTTAAGGCCCTTTCACACTTTGCAGGAAGCCCCTTCATGGACTCTGAATTGTAATGTCATCTCTCCCTTTTCTGAATTTCACTTGTTTCATCTGTAAATGAGGTCAGATTAGACCACTGCTAAGGTGTCTTCCAATTCTGACTTTCTATGATTCTATAAGGACATACATAGAGAGATAATAGACATGTAAACTTAGGTGAACCTTGCCCCTCAAAACACAGACAGGTGGACATATATACAAGTCCATCAGCCCTGGGAGTTGTGTGGAGGACACATACACACACACACACATCTTTCATGCGCCAAGACAAGAACATGGGTATCACATCATCCTGCAGGAACACACACTGGATCTCCACCCCACCCCCACTCTGGCCCCTCTCCCCATTCTTTACTAGTGGGGTATGGGGGTGTTGGTGATTTCTCCCTCTCCTTTTACCCATTTTGTCTCTCTCTTTCAGGACCGGAAGCTGCTGCTCACGGCCCAGCAGATGCTGCAGGACAGTAAGACCAAGATCGACATCATCCGCATGCAGATTCGAAGGGCCTTACAGGCGGGGCAGCTGGAGAATCAGGGCTCAGAGGAGTCACAGGGTGAGCCCCTGCACTGGGAAAGTGCCACCCCCACCCCCAGTCACAGCCTCCTTCCCCAGCCAGAGAGGGACAAGAGGGAGGGGGGAGGCAGAGACAGACACAGAGATGGACAGCCAGAGCCAAAGTCGGTGGGAGGAACGGGAGGGATGGGACGGTAGGAGGGACGGAGAGCTGGTCTAAGTGTACGATTGTGCTGGAGCCCCAGTGTATGTCTGCAGCTAGGTGTGCAGTGTATGTGTGTCCTGGAGTATCGTCGCCGCTGGTGGGATGGGGGAGACCCCCTTCCACACTCACGTTAACTCCTCGGTGGCCACAGGGGGCCCGGACCTGGGGGCGGTGGAGCTGCGCATCGAGGAGTTAAGGCATCACTTCCGAGTGGAGCACGCGGTGGCCGAGGGGGCTAAGAACGTGTTGCGCCTGCTCAGTGCTGCCAAGGCCCCTGACCGCAAGGCAATCTCCGAGGTACGGGGAAGTAGACACAACCGGGCTGGAGCCAAAGGGGCGGGCCTATGGGGGCGTGGCTTGGGGGTGGGCGGGCGTAAAGGATTGTGGAAAACGAGAAGGGGAGGGTTAACTGGAATAGGAGCAGAAGGGTCGCTCGAGGCGCCCCTCTGCTCCCCTCTGCTCTTCCTAATGCTCCGCCCCTCCCTGTATACCCCACCCTACTTCAGGCCCAGGCCAAGCTGACAGAGTCCACCCAGAAACTGGCGCTGCTTCGGGCAGCCTTGGAACTACGTCTTGCGGAGCTGCCGGCAGACCACCCCAAGGGCCGACTTCTGCTGGAGGAACTGGCGATGGCCTCATCCTCTGCCTTCAGCGCCCGCCTCGGCCCTTTCCCCGCCACTCACTACAGCACGCTCTGCAAACCCTCGCCCCTCACAGGTGTTCCATCTGACCAAAGCCAGACACCTAGGAGTCCTAGCCCCACCCCCAGGGCTCCCAGGACCCTGCCTTCTATGCCCTGGGGCTTAGGCATATAGCTCTATGATTCCCATCTCCAAGCATACAACCCTAAATGGTCCAGACCTTGGCCATTCACTTCCACCAGATGGTTGGAACTTGCCTCCCTCACATTTTCCTGACTTCCTTTTCAAACACTAATCCTACAAGACCTGACTCTAGTAAGCAGACTGCACAAAGTCTTATCTAAACTCTCAGCCCTACTGGGTCTTAGCATTTGGTTCCTAGCATCTCAGGCTGAGGCATCAGAATCCCCACTCATTCTCCCTGCCCAAACCAGGGGATTGGCCCCTAGTCTCCCAAACCTATTTATGAATCTCTGTGCCTTGAAGACCCCAGAGCACCCATCTCAGCCCCCATATAACCCTGAACTTCAGCACCTCTTCCTTGGTCCAGTGCATCCCCCAAATCTCTTCCTGATCCTCTCTCCAAATAGTTATTCTACCTCTCCATTCCCTGGGTCCTAGCTCTACTTCAGTCCTGTAAACCTCACAAAGCCCCCCTCAAACTCTCCAAGATCTAGGTTTCAAACTCCACCCTTCACATTCCCTGAGATCTTGCTCAAAGCCCCAGGCTCACCTAAGATCTTCATCTAGTTCCTTCCTCTAAGTCAGTGGTTCTCAACCTTCCTAATGCCGAGACCGCTTAATACTCGTATGTGGGTGTATCTGCATGTGGGTGAACTCACCTGGAGAGGAGCAATGGAAATATGTGTTTTCCAGTGGTCTTAGGCGACCCCAAAGGGGTTGCGACCCACAGGTTAAGAACTGCTGCCTAAGTGTCTAAAGCTAATATTTTCTGTTTTTAGCTCCTTTGCCCCTTGCTTCCCTTGTGATACAGTGTCTGACCCCTAACTCCAAATGTTCTTCACGACCCTGTATCATCCCCTTCCCAGGATGTAGGCCATAGCTGGGGATCATAAACCTTATACTTTTTGGTGTCCTACTGATCACCCTTTCCCCACAGGGACTCTGTCAGTACGTGTGCTGGGCTGCAGTGGGCTTCCTGAAACTGTCCCTTGGAGTTCTCCACCAGCTTCAGGGAACTCAGGCACCCCTGAAGGCCGTACCCCCTTCCTGGGTCGCCCAGCCAGGGGCCTCTATAGCAGAAGTGGCAGCCTCAGTGGCAGGGGCAGCATCAAGACTGAGGAACCAACCAGCTGAGTATCTCTCTGATACACTGAGGGGAAAGATAATACAGGGGCTGAGTATTCATGGGTAGATGTTGGGGAAGGAGATTTGTGGGGGAAAAGGAAATGACTGACACCATGGCCTCTTCACAGATGAGGTCAGTGCTGTGCTCAAGGTAGACAACACAGTGGTGGGCCAGACACCATGGAAGCCATGTGGTCTGAATGCTTGGGACCAGAGCTTCACCCTGGAGCTGGAAAGGGTAGGTGTTTGGCAGAAGAGGGTCTGGGAGGGACAAGGAACCATGTAGGGGACCACAACTCTAGGGTGGTGCTGTTGCTATAGTGGAGGGAAGGCCACGAAAACACAAAGACCAAGTATAACTCCCTTCTGATCTGCTCCCAGGCTCGAGAGCTTGAACTATCTGTATTCTGGAGGGACCATCGTGGCCTCTGTGCCCTTAAGTTCCTGAAGCTTGAGGATTTTCTGGACAACCAGAGACATCAGGTGCAATTAGAGTTGGAGCCTCGAGGCTGTCTTCTGGCAGAGGTATGGCCCTGGACCCCTATATCTCCCATGAGCCCCAGATCCCTATGCTTCTTCTTTCTCAGACCTCCAAACTTCTTAGTAATACCTACTGTCAGAAGTATGGTTTAGCACATGTCTAGTGCCACTAGCCTTCCCTAAGACTGTCAGCTGCTAGAGGTTCTGCCCCCAGGCTCCAGACTTCATGCTAGGATTCTGTTCTCTGAAGCACTGTCCTCCCCAGTCCTCCACCAATAGTGCTGGCCTAGGCTCAGAGATCATAGTTTGGGGCTATCTCCCTTCCCTCCCAGGTCATCTTCCACAACCCAGTGATTGAACGGATCCCACGGCTCCAAAGGCAAAAAAAGGTGTTCTCCAAGCAGCAGGGTGAGCGAGGTGGTTTGGCAAGGGAGAGGGTAAGAATCAGGACTTCAATGCATAACCCTTTCTCTTCATTGATGTTCAGGGAAGGCTTTCCTTCGAGCCCGGCAAATGAACATTGACATCGCTACATGGGTGCGGCTCCTTAGGCGACTCCTTCCCAGTGCCAATTCCACAGGCACTTTCAGCCCTGGGGCCTCTACAGCTGAAGGCCGAACCTCAGGGTAAGAACCCCTTTGCCCAACTCCTCTCCCTTCCCCAATCTCTGATCACACTAGAATCTTCTAGTCTGACACCTTCATCACTTAAGCACATGGAATAAGAAACTCTGGTATCCTTTTCCTCAAACCCTTAGCATATAAGCTCAGGACCCTAGGGCCTAGTATCCCCCTGCCCCAAAGTCCAGGCTTATAGGATAAGGGACTTTAACTCATATGCTTGTCTGAGACCCTTTCCTTTCAGCATCTTTCTGCCCCCTTGCATATGGGATTCCCTACCTCTCACATTCTCTCCAAGCATTGGGAACTGAACTAGGCATCCATTTCAGCTCTTTTCCCTCATCCCTTAAGCAAGCAAGAAAGCAAGCATTTCTTAAGTACCTACTATGTACCAGGCTCTGCGGATACAAAGACAAAAGCAAAATAGTCCCTGCCCTCAAGGAGCTTACTTTCTTGCTAGGGCACACAAACATGAATGTACATGTATAGGTGTAGTCAAAATAGATACAAAATAATTTGGGGGGGGCGGAAGCACTAATAGTTGAATGGATTTTGTAGAAAGTAGCACTTGAGTTGAGTCTTGAAGGATACTAGAGGAACAGAGATGAGAAGGGAATTCATTCCAGGCACAGGACATTGCCTGTGCCAAGGCATGGAGGTGGGTGATGGAACATTTTGTGTGAGGAGGTGCAAACTGGCTAGCCTGTAGGGTGCTAGAGGCTAATGTTTAATAAGACTAGAAAGGTAAGTTGGGGACAGGTTTTGAAGAGCTTGGATCCATGGACACACTGACAATGCATGTGTCCTCTTCCTCTTTCTCTGTAGGGATATTTCCATTGAGAAGCTGAACCTGGACTCTGATAGCTCCACCCAGAAAAGTCCCCTGGATCTACTCTCCAGCCCCTCTAGCCTTTCCAGCCCCTCCTCCCTGGTGAGGACCCCTTCACACTAATGGGAGGCTTAGCTGACTGGGTATCTCAAATCCCTACTTTTAGAGATTAGGAGGCTCAATCAAAGTGACACTGAGTCACTGACAGCCAAAACTAGAAGCCAGGTTATCTGGGCTCCCTTTCCTGATCAGATATGGAGACCCTTTAGGAAAGGAACATGGGCAGGAGAAGGCATTTGGAAGTGAAAGTCAGGACTTCCCTTCATCTCCCCGACCAGAGCCCCGGAAGCCAAGATACCCCACAGTCCCTGGAATCAATGCCTGAAGACAAAGAGACTCCGGGACCCACTCCATCCAGGTAACTCTACCCTCCCTTCACCCCACTCCCTTTCTAGCCATATGCCTGGGTCTCCACAAGGCCTTCTCTCCCCTACAGCCCCCTGAGGACTTCCCCACTGAGCCTGAACGACTTCAAATTCCTGGCGGTACTGGGCCGAGGCCACTTTGGGAAGGTGAGGTGGGAGGGACTGGGAAGGGAGCGGGCTGAACCCTGGGTCCTTCGGAGTGGGGAGACGGGCCCTGAGTCATACCTGCTTGCGCCGGCCCCCAGGTACTACTATCTGAGTATCTGCCCAGCGGGGAGCTCTTTGCCGTCAAAGCCCTAAAGAAGGGGGACATAGTGGCCCGGGACGAGGTGGAGAGGTAAGGCGGAGAGTGGGGCGGGGCTTCGGCGGGGGAGGGCCTGGGGCGGAGCTTCTGACCCCTGGACTCTTCCCGGCCCCCTCCTCAGCCTGATGTGTGAGAAGAGGATTCTGGCCGCGGTGACGGGCGCCGGCCATCCCTTCTTGGTCAACCTGTTCGGCTGCTTCCAGACCCTCGAGCACGTGTGCTTTGTCATGGAATACGCGGCAGGCGGGGACCTCATGCTGCACATCCACAGCGACGTCTTTACAGAACCAAGAGCTGTGTAAGCCCCGGCCCAGTCCCGCCCCGCCCCTTCTCCTGCCCTATTGCGGTCAAGGCCGACGGGGCTCGGAGCCCCTTGTGGGTGCAGGTTGCACCCCATCCCGCTCCCGCAGGTGCCCTGCTCTTTCCAGTCATACCGATCCCTGGTTGTTGTTTAGCCGATTAGTGGTATCCGATTCTTCGTGGCCCCATTTGGGGTTTTGTTGGCAAAAATACTGGAGTGGTTTGTCATTTCCTTCTCCAGTTTGTCTTGCCCAGGGTCACACAGCTTGTAAGTGTCTGAGGCCGAATTTGAACTCACCTAGCTGCTCACTGATTCCCTGACCTCTCCCTGTATTCACACTACTTGGTCTCCATGGGCACCTCCCATGTACCCGACATCTTCCACTTGTCCCCGCCCCCCTCCCCTCGAGAACCGCCTTCCTTTTCCCGGAGACACTCTCTCCTAGCTCTCCTCGCCACAGACAGATCTGCAGTCGCCTCCTTTACCTTCCTCTCCGCAGCTTCTATTCGGCTTGCGTGGTGCTGGGCCTGCAGTTTCTGCATGACCACAAGATTGTCTACAGGTGGGCAGGGAAAGACCAGGCGAGATTTCTATGTGTGTGGGGCTGGAGGGTGTTTAAACTCAGGTGAGGGAGGAGGCAGGGCCAGCCTCAGGCCCACGGCTCAGGAGCCCCTGGCCTAGGGAGAAGACCCTAACTATTGCCCCCAAATCCTCTAGGGACCTGAAATTGGACAACTTACTGCTGGACACTGAAGGCTATGTGAAGATTGCTGACTTTGGGCTCTGCAAGGAGGGTGAGGGCCAAGGCCTGGTTTGGGGGCAGCGACCTGGTGGGGGGGGGGTCAATGCTCCAGAATAGTCAATCTCCCGGATGCCTTCTCAATTCCTTTGCTGTCTGCCTATAGGGATGGGCTTCGGTGATCGCACCAGCACATTCTGTGGGACCCCAGAGTTCCTGGCTCCTGAAGTGCTGACTGATACATCTTATACCCGGGCAGTGGACTGGTGGGGGCTGGGTGTACTGCTCTATGAGATGCTGGTGGGGGAGGTGAGTCCTGTGACCTCAGTTTGAGGCACCATTTCCTGGTCTCCTTGATACAGGTCAGATATTAGAATAGTATGGGAATCATAGGCTAGATTGAGAGCTGTAAGGTAGCTTAGAGGTCAGTTCATCTCACCTGTTTACAGAAGAGGAAACTGAGGCCTGGAGATGTTAAGTTAGGGGCCCAGGGTCATGCAGTTACTAAGTCTCTGAGGCAGGATTTAAATCTGCATCTTCTTGTCTTCAAGTCCATTGTCCAGACTACTCAGCCAAAAGAGGCTTCTATCCCTGTACTTGATTTGGGAGACAGATCCAAATAGTTGGGATTCCTAGACTCTCCTAGAGGGTTGTGTTATTGGGGCTGAACTGTAGGAGCACAGACTAGCAAGGTTAGAGGAGCTTCCTGAGGGAATTGAGACTTGGCCTGAGACCTGAAAGAGAAGGGGAGAAGAGCTGGGGAAGGCATTTCAGGCTTAGCAATAGGAGGCATGGGCCATTTGTGATATGAAAGTGGCTAGAGAACTAAGGAAATCAGCTCCCTTCCCATGCTCCTATTCCTTCCTTTCTAGTCCCCATTCCCTGGAGATGACGAAGAGGAGGTGTTTGACAGCATTGTCAATGATGAGGTCCGCTACCCCCGCTTCCTCTCCACAGAAGCCATTGGCATCATGCGCAGGGTGAGGACCTCTGGACTCAAATGCGCACAGCCCCTGGCACATCCTTACCCTCTGTTCTTGACCCTGTAGGCCCAGCCCTACCCCCTGCCTATTGTACCCACCATCAGATGTTTGGGTCTCTTTATCTTCCCCAATCAGGGCAAGGCTGGGGCTGGTTCTTAGAGAATTCTTTGAGCTCCAAAGAGAAGGACCTGGGATCCTAGCTTCATGGGGGTTAAGTATAGGGAATGGGGAGTAAGGGTCTAACTCTATCCTCTTCCCAGCTACTTCGGCGGAACCCAGAGAGACGTCTGGGCTCTGGTGAGCGGGATGCTGAAGATGTTAAGAAGCAGCCATTCTTTCGGGTAAGACCCCTGTGCCTCAGTTTCCTTCCGGACACTCTGCCTTCTCCACTTCCTTGTGCTCTGTGTTTTCCTTCTGCTTTCTCCATCTTCCTACATCTTGTCTTCTGTACCCGTTCACCACATCTCTGTGATACCCCTTCCCCAGTTTCCTTAGAGATACTTGATTACATTGGAGGGATAGTATGGGTTCAGTTTAAAGGACATATGACAGTAGAAAGAATCAGTCCTGGGGATACTCTGGTTCATGGTTACTGAAGAATACTGAGGTCACTTTTGGTAGGACACTGAGGTAAAGTGGAAGATAATGCTAGGGATATGGGAATTGGGTGGGAAGACTCAGTATTATATTAGAGGAACACTGGGGTACTGGGGGGCATTTGGGTTGGTGCTGGGTACCCTGGGTATCAATTTGGGAAGACACTGATCAGAGTTGGGAGGAGGGAGGATAGTTTTAGGGAACGCTGTTACTGTGTTGTTGGCTAGGGATAAGTTTTGGGGGAACTTGTTGGGTTGAACCCAGGAACATTAGAGGAGGAACGTGCTCAGTCCTAGAAAGCCTGACTTAGTTAAGTCACCCAGTGGATAGAACGCTGGGCTTGGAGTTCTAATCCTCAGGTCCCAGATGCTCACTAGATGTGTGATCCTGGGCAAGTCATTTAACTTTGGTTTGCCTCAGTATCCTCAACTGTAAAATGGGGGTAATAACAGCGCCTGTCTCTGAGGATTGTTGTGCCGATCAGATGAGATGCTATTTGTGAAGCGCTAAGCACAATGCTTGGCACAGAGTAGGTGCACAGTAAACGTTTATTCTCTTTTCCCTGCACTCCTTTCCAGACCCTGGGCTGGGAAGCATTACTTGCCCGCCAGCTGCCACCACCTTTCATTCCTGTGATCAAGGGCCGAACAGACATCAGTAACTTTGATGAGGAGTTCACTGGAGAGGCCCCGGCTCTGACACCACCCCGGGAGGCCCGGGCCCTCTCAGCTGCTGAGCAAGAGGCGTTCAGGGACTTTGACTATGTCTCTAAAGGCTGCTAGCACCGCATCCCCCGAAGGACAGTAAATGGACTGAACCCTTCTAGCCACCCGACTCTCTGCAGTTTGTAGTTTTTAAAAGGCCTTTGGGGTTTGCCCCTTCAGAGTAGCCTCTGCCTCCTTCTTATGCGCCAAGGGTTGTATGGGGATGGGGAAACTCAGTGCCTGGAGAAGTGAGGGCGAGACAAAGAGGGCAGCCATCTATTATCTGTGACCTTAGGCAAATAACTGCTTTGGGCTTCATTTTTCTTATTGGAGAGGCTTAGATGATTGGTTAAGTCTATTCTAGGCTGAAATCTATGGTCCTGTTATCTGATGACCTGCAGAGGAACAGTACCTTGAGCATTCTAGTTTTGTCTTTGGTGGAAGAAGGACCAGGGCCTTCTGCTGAAGAAGGAGGAGGAACTGTGAAGGAGATTTGGAGGGCTGTAGAATTTCAAAGAAAGCCAGAGATTGAATCTGGAAGGAGCTGAGAAGCTGAAGGAGAAGAAGGATTTAAGCTGAGGAGATCCGCTGGAGCAGAGGACAGTAGGTGAAAGTAATGGGGTATGGCTCTCAAGATGCTAAGGGGAAAAGAAGCAGCAGCCACATGTTTGAGGACCCTCATTTGCAGTTTGCCACAGCAGTTCTCCAGGAAAGCTTCTATCAAGAAAGAAAAGGGATGCTGAGGACCTCGCTGCTAGCAAAGTACAGAGAGCAGGGAGAAATCTGTAGTGGCCTATAGAGAGCAGGAATTGATAGACAATGGTGTTTATGTGGCTGCCATGGCCAGGTGGGGTTAACTGTTATCTGCACTCAGACTGCAGGCTGGCCTCCCTCCTAGAAAACAAAGTATGCCACCCACACAGGCTCATGCCTTTCTGCTCTACAGGTTACTAGGGAGACTTGTGGTCCTTTAAAAAGCAGAATGAATGATTTTGGGGGGAAAACAGAAGAAAAGAAATTGAAAGAAGCAGCCAAGAATCCTCATCTGTGTTGGGAATTCTTAAGGAGGAAGGAGAAATAGAAGAAAGTCCACTGAAACCTCTGAGCTCTGTAACATGTGAATGAGGCTAGTCCTCAAGAGGAAGGAGCTGGATTCGGAAAGCAGTTGCTTTTTCTTTCTCCAAGGAATGATGATATAGATTCACAGGTGAGAGAATCCAGGAAGGGTAAGAGGAAGAGGAGGTCAGAGGTGGGGTTTGTGGACATCTCCGAAGAAGGGGTAATAAGGAAGCTCTTTGTCACCCTGATAATAACAGGGTGCTATCTTCCTGGAGCATATTTCCAGGAAGTGACAGAGAACCTCCCAAGACTTGTCAAGCTATATGACTGCTACTCACTTCTTGTGATCTAAGTGTTCACAAATGTTTCTGCCAAGAAGGCTCTAGAAAGTGCTGCTGGATATTAGGAAGCCCTGGGCAAGAAAATCAAAGTCACTGCTATTGCTTGAAGGGAAAGACTTCAGATTTGGGGAGTGAACAGCTGGTTTAAGAACACAGTATCTAAGAATGGGATACAGATTTCTGGATTGTAGAATAAAATGTAAGAATGACATGCCGCTGGTCAGAGACTAACTGCACTAAGGGCTGGTAAGATTTTATTTGCCTGTTATTTCAATTGTCGGACTCTTTGGGACCCTCATTTGCTGTTTTCATGGCAGAGATACCGGGGTGGCTTGCCATCCTTCTCCAGCTCATTTTTACAGATAGGAAATAGAGGCAAACAGGGTTAAGTGACTTGCCCAGAGTCACACAGCCGGTAGGTGTCTGAGGCCACATTTGAACTCAGGTCTTCCTAACTTTAGGCTTGGTGCTCTAGCTGCCTTTGCATTTGCCTGGAGAGCTGAAAATGAATAAGTAAAGGAGTGAAAAAATAAACCATTTTTAAGCATTCACCATGTACAAGGCATTGTGCTGCGCTCAGGAACTACAAATCAAGAGGCAAGGCGGTTCACGGCCTCCAGGAGCTCCCGTTCTAATGTTGCAGACAGTACCTCTCGAGTGGATCAGCTGTAGTCAGATGGAAAGGTCCTGCAATCCTAGCATACAGCTGCAAAGCACATGGTAATGTCTTTTCTTTAATCTCATTTCCACTGATAAGATCACGCCATGTTCTCATACCCATGAACGTTCCCAAGGGTTTTGGTAACAAGAACTGTCTCTTGGGGGTTTTCTGTAGCTCTGTCTGTAGCACCTGTAGGAGCAGTTTTCCAGCTCTTGCTCCACAGGGTTTGGTGTGGGCGTCACACTGGGCAGGAAGCACTGCCGTTCCCCAGGCTTTTGGGTTCAGGATTCTCCGTTGTCTCCATGGGGGAACATGGTGGTCAAGGTGGTGGTGATAGTAGTGGCTTAACTTGCCTGCACATGCAGCCTCCCATCCTTCCCGCAGAGTGCCTTGCTGCTTAAGCTGAGCAAATCTTGAAAGTGAAATGGAAATGGTAGAGAGGAGACGGTCCTTGTACACACACCACACTCTAGAGCATGGAGGCTTGCTATCATGTAGGAAGAAGAGTAGTAGAGATACCCAGAAACTGACAGGGGACAATATACAAAGAAGGAGTCAATACTGAAATACTTGGCTTCAGATGTCTCTAAGCATAATACACAAAGTTAGGATAACAAGCAAGAGAAGCTAGATTTCTTAACTCCAGGAAGCCAACTGGAACTCAGAGGTGTCCCTGAGATTTGATGGACTGTCAGACTCATGGTGGACGCGTGGCTCTGAAAGGGGGAAGATGGGTGAAGGGGAGAGGTAGGGTGGCACAGAGTAGCACTACATATTTTGAAGATTTACCCATATATAAAGAAATGCAGTGAACCAGAAACATAGTGAATATATTTGGCAGAAATAGAAATACTGTTGCTGTCTAAGCACCTTCCAGTCCTGAATATTAAGAACTAGATGAAGAATTTGGGGGCAAGCTCACAGGCCTAGTATGGCATGACAGAGAAATGAGTAGGGACCTCAATGATCCAGACACCTGTTGGTATTTTTCTCTCCCCAAAGTAGATGAACTAATAACTTCTGGACTCATCTTAGTGAAACAAAATTTCACCCTCCATCCCAATGGCATAGTGCACTTGGAGCAATGGATACACATGCTGTGTGTTTCTGTGTGCCCCTCAGCTTTTCAGGCTCCGAGAAAGCCTCTTCTTTGCTTTGTTCTTATTAAAGCTCTGGGAGGAACTTAAATTTCTGATCTGATTCTGAACAATGAAGAGGAGCTGCTTGCTGAGGTAGAAATGATGGCAACTTGAGATTGTCAAAAGACGAAAAAGGAGATGGACAGCTAGGTGGTACAGTGGATAAAACACCAGCCCTGGAGTCAGGAGGACCTGAGTTCAAATCCATCCGCAGACACTTACTAGCTGTGTGACCCTGGGCAAGTCACTTAACCCTCTTTGAATCAGTTTCCTCATCTATAAAATGAACTGGAGAAAGAAATGGCAAACTACCCCAGTATCTTTGCCAAGAAAACCCCAAATGGGTTCATGAAGAATCAGACATGACTGAAAAACAAGAAAAAGGAAAATAAGATAGAATCCAGGCACAGTCTAATATCATCTAGATTTAAATAGCACTTCTTATACTGTGGGTCATGACCCCATGTGGGGTTGTGAAAATTTGGTAACAGTAAAAGTTTTCTGAATGCACAACGACCAAAAATTAATTAAAAATCTAATGAGTCATCAATCTGAGCCATTTCTGGCAGCACTTGCCTGTCTTGCATCTGGGAACTTCACTGCAGCCTTGGTTCTGAACACAAAGCATGAGCACTGTGCCATTATGCCACAATGCCAACAAATGTTGCCAAAACATGAAAAGGGGTCTCCAGTGGAAAGAATTTAAGAAACCCTGACACTGGAAAGAACAGCTTTCAAAGGCTAGAGAGAGGAAGGTTAGGAAAAACCCCATGGCCTAAACTTTTACTGGAGAAGTCAGCCCAGGAGGAACAGGCCACTCTCCTGAATGCGGAAGAAAAGACAGAATTGTCTTAAGAGACTGTGCAAGTTCAAAAGGAACCCGCTGACCACCTTAGGCTTTTTTAAGATGTGAAAATAAGGGTGGGTGAGAAGATAAATTCAGAAAGCATGGCCTGGTTTCATAAGAATGGTATCAACCAGTCAGTAAGAATTTTTTTAAGTACCTACTAGGCCCTACGCTAAGTGCTGGTGATAGGGAAAGAGGCAAAACATAGTCCCTGTCCCTAGGAGCTTGCAATCTAACGTCAGCAATTCTGAAGCTCAGAATAAGCTGGGTCTGGCAAAGGTTGTGTTTTGGAGAAATAAGATCACTGCTCAGGGTGGAGGGAGTAATGATAACCAACATCCTAGAGAAGAAAAAATCACTAATTTCTTTTCCTTTCTTTTCTTTCTTTCTTTCTTCCTTCCTTCCTTCCTCCCTCCCTCCACTCCTTCCTTCCTTCCTTCCTTCCTTTCTTCCTTCCTTCCTTCCTTCCTTCCTTCCTTCCTTCCTTCCTTCCTTCCTTCCTTTCTCCCTTCCTTCCTCCCTCCCTCCCTCCTCTTTCTTTCTTTCTTTCTTCTTTCACAAAACCTTAGACCCAGTTCACTCTGAAGCTCATGGATTGGACCACAATTGGTCCCTACCCAGGCTCCACTTCATGACTGTGTTTTGGACCCTCTTACCTTAGAGTAAATGTCAATGGTAACTGTTTCTCTTTGGAACAACAGCCCTGAGGGTCTTCCCCTCCCAGCTTGACATTTTTTTCCTTTTTTTCTTATTAAAGGAGCCATCCCTTGACTCACTTCTTAAAGAGACCTATTCACTAAATGGGCATTACCTCACTGAGTACCTGAAAAGGCCTTAGCTTAAAAAGACCAGGGTCTCCCATCGAATCCTGAGTCATCTCCAGTCATCCTGATGAATATCTGGTCATTAGATCCAGATGGCTCTGGAGGAAAAAGTGAGGCTGGTGACCTTGCACAGCTTTCCCTCACTCAAATAAAAATCCACTGTAAGTTATGCCATCATTTTCCTGATACCATGGTCCTCTTCGAAAACAAAGGACAAACACAACAAGTGAATGCCTAGAAAAGGAAGTGGGGATCACCAAGAGCCAGCACGGCTTCATCAAGGTCATTCCAGAATAGCCTCATTTCTTTTAATAGCAGTAGATGGGCAGAATAAGGAAACACTGTAGCCTTATAGCGCACCTAGATCTTAGCCAATGATTTGATAAAGGCTTTTATGCTCTCTGCACAAAAGACAGATCAGAGCTCAACAACCTGGCAGACATGAGACAGGTCACAAGGCCAAACTTGAAAAAAGAGTCATTAAAGGTTCATTATCAGATTGGAGGCTGATCTCTACTGATGTGCTGTTGAGCATTTTTTAACAACAATTTGGATCAAGGCAGGAATCACACACTTATCAGTTTGGTAGATGACAAAAAACTGGGCAAGAAACAGTGAATGAGGGGCAGCTAGGTGTTGCAATGAATAGAGCACTGGCCCTGGAGTCAGGAGGACTTGAGTCAAATCCAGCCTCAGACACTTAACACTTACTAGCTGTGTGACCTTGGGCAAGTCACTTAACCCCAATTGCTCTCTCCTCCCCCCTCCAAAAAGAAAACAAACAAACAAACAAAAGAAATTTTAAAAAAGAAACAATGAATGTGTGAGCCAGAGTTGGGCTCCAGCAAGATGTTACTGTGCAATGTCAGTCCCAACTTAAGAAGATGATGTTTGATGGGATAGACTTGAGTCTTTTATTAGTAACCTCAAATGGATTCGGCACCTCTTCAATTTGGGATATTCTCCCCATGATGTAGCTCAAAACTAATTTTGTTTAAAAAAAAAGCACAACAAAGTTGGAGCTGGAATCAGATCTAGATCTTGAATCTTGAGTTCTGGCTCTGCCACTTACTACCTGTATGCCCTTGGGCAAAGCATTTATTAAGTGCCTTACAAATATCTCATTTCATCGTCACTAGCCCCCAGGAAGTAAGTAGCTTTTATAATAAATGTATTCTATTATATAATATATTTTATATTATAACATTAAATAATGTATTGTATTAAACATGTTAATTGATAATGTAATATATTTTATGTAACATAATAAAATTATCCTCATTTTATAGATGAAGAAATCAAGGCATATAGAGGTTCAAGTGACTTGCCCAGGGTCACACAGCTAGTAAGAGCTGTAAGTGTCTGAGGTCAGATTGGAACTTGGATTTTCCTGACTCAAGTCCAGTGCTCTGTTTACTGCTCTCCTTCTCTGGGCCTCAACTTCATCATTTACAAAATGAGAGAGCTGTAAGACATGACCTCTAAGGTCCTTTTGATCCTAGGTAACAGAAGGAAAATGATGACCTCTGCCTCACAGAGCTGGTAGGAAGCTCTGATGAGCTAATCCTTGTGAAGTATGTTGGTCAAAGGAAAAAAAAAAGCACTGATTAAGAAAGGCAAGAAATAGGGCCTGCCCTCAAGGAGTGCTCATTCTAATAGGGGAGGCCACATGTAATGACTGCGTATAGGCTGAGGATCTAGAGATGGAAGGCAATCTGAAAGGGGGGTCATTGGCTGCTGATGAGTCTAGGAAAGGTCTCATGCAGAAGATGACATTTGAGCTGAGTCTTGAAGAAATTCAGGAAATAAAGAGGTAGTGCTGAGGGGACAGAATGTTCCTGGGCTGGGGGACAACCAGTGCAAAGACGTGGAGGTGGGAGCTAGAGTATCCTGTCTGAGAAGCTGCAAGTAGGTCAGTGTCACTGGATCTCAGAGTGAGTAGAGAGGAGTCAAGTGTTAGAAGTCTGAAAAGGGAGAAGGGACCTGGTTAGAAAGAGCTTTAAATGCCAAACAAAGCACTTGACATTTAATCCTGAAGGAAATAGGGAGCCATGGGAGCTTATTGAGCCAGAGGGGGTCTGACATAGCCTTAGAAAAATCACCATGGCTACTGAATGGAGAATAGAGTGAAGTGAAGAGAGATGAGCCGTGAAGACCAGTTAGAAGGCTGTTGTCCAAGTGGCAGACAGTGAGGACCTGAACCAGCACTGTGATTGTATGAAGGGGTCATTACAACGCAAAAATGATCAAATTTGTCAACAGGTTTTATACATAGGGTGAATGAGAAGGAAGGGTCCAGGATAACAGCAAAGTTGTAAGCCTAGGTGCCCAGGGAAAATGGCAGTGCCCTCACTAGGCATAAGGAAGTTCAGAAGAGGATTGGGGTTAAGGAGAAGATAATGAGATCTGTTTGGGATATATTGATTTGGAGATGCCTAAGGGACACTCAGTTTGCAAACCTTGAAGCACTACATACATGTTAGACTGTATTATTGTTACAGGAAAAGAGAACTGTAGTTAGTCAATAGTTCCTTGGAAAAAGATCTGGGGATTTTGGTGATTGTAAAGTCAACATGAATCAGTGGTGTGATGGGGGCAACCAAGAGAATTCATGTGATCTTCAGCTGCATTAAAAGAGATCTAACACTCTAGACAATCCTCACCATTATAAATTATAGAGGGGTTGATGACCTAAATTGGTATAGGGAATTCTCATCCGAGAGTTTCCTCTATTAATGAAACCACATGTCTAGTCCCTGTCCAGGCCTATAATGTCCATAAGGTCTTGGGAGGTGATGAGAGTCAGGCTGTTCTCTGCCTTGGTCAGACTACATTTGGAACAATGGAGTCAGTTCTGAGTGCCACATCTGGGGAAGGACATTGAGAAGCTGGAGTGTGTCCTGAAGTGGACAGTCAGAATGTTGAAAGGTCTTGAAATGTTGCCATATGAACATTGGTTAAAGGATCAGGAAATAAAGCCTTTAAAAAAAAGCCTTGGGGAGGTGGATGACCTAATAGGCAGGGTCAAGGGTTTGAAGAGCAGTCACCTTCAAAATGTATTGGATTTCTTCTGTTTCCCTCTAGAGTATTTGCTCCAAATAAATATATACAAAACAAAGAATATGCAAGATAAGTAGGAAACAATCAAAAGAGGGAAAATACTGGAATTAAAAATTGGGGAAGGCTTCCTGGAGAAGGTGGGATTTCAGTTGGCCCTTAAAGGAAGCTAAGGCAGTCAGTAGTCAGAGGGGAGTCAGAAGGGAGAGTATTCCAGGCATGCAAGCTGGCCTTACAAAGCAGCAAATTTGGGTTTGATATAAGGGAAAATTTCCTAACAGAGTCATCCTGGAGTGAAAAAAAATCTGCTTTGGAAACTACTGGGCTCTTGTTGGATTTACTGTAAAATATTTGCTTGTTGGAGATGCTGTAGAGTGCTCCTATGATCATATTTAAAGATGAAAGTGACCTTAGAGGTCACTCAGTCCAACTCCCTCTTTTTCTTTTTGGAGGGGGGAAGGCAGAGTGATTGGGTTAAGGGACTTGCCCAAGGTCACACGGCTAGTAAGTGTTAAGTATCTGAGGCTGGATTTGAACTCAGGTCCTCCTGACTCCAGGGCTGGTGCTCTATTCACGTGCAGTGGTGGTGCACACCTACCTGCCCCAAACCCCCTCTTTTTCAGATGTGGAAATAGAGGTCCAGAGAAGTTAAGACACCTGCCCTGGATCACACAGAGCCAGAATCCTGGCCCAGGGGCAGAGATTCCACAGTCAATACTTTTGATACTAATTATTCATTTTTTTAACCAAAGTGGGTTTTGAACCACATCCTCGCAGAGAATACCCCAAATCGATGTCTGACTGTGAAGCTTCACGCCGATTTCTATTAAATTTCGTTTCTCTCCCAGCAAACCCCCTCTGCCTCAGGAAGGTGATTGTAGTTTAGGTGTGGGTGGGTCCCCAAGGCCCCTTCCAACTCTGAGATCGTTGTTTGTAAGTCTCAATGTCCTTAAATTCCGTAGTGTAGAAAAGGGAAATTTTGATGAGAGAAGTGGACGTGTGAAGGGACTGGGAAAGAAAGGGTTAAGAGGGTCTATTTGGAGAGACATCTTTAAAAGGAGGGAGAGGCCAATGTATGAGTGGTTGTTGTTGTTCAGTGTTTTGGTCGTGTCCAACCATTCATGACCCCATTTGGGGTTTTCTTGGCAAAGATCCTGGAGTGGTTTGCCATTTCCTTCTGCAGCTCAGGAGTGGGAAATGAGAAGATTTGTGAGCGAACCTCATTTAGGGCCTCATCACCTGGACCTCTGGTCTCTAAACTGGACTTTCCATTTCCAGTCTCTCCTCTGTCCCATCTGTCTTCCCCCGGATGCCAAATTGATCCCCAAACACTTCTCTGACCATGCCAGGCACCCTTTATTTAAAAATCTTCAGGGTCTCCCTGTTGTAGGACAAGCTACCAGATCATCAGCCTAGTACTGAAAACTCTTCTCAATGGGGTTCACACCTGCTTCTCACTTCAATAAACATTCATTAAGCACCTACTGTGTGCAGGTACTGTGCTAAACACTGAGGATGCAAAAATGGGCAAAAGCTCCCTGCCCTCAAGAAGCTTACAATCTAATGGGGGAGAGAACATGCAAACAGATATATACAAAGCAAACCACACACAGGATAAAGTTATGAAGAAGGGTTAGAGAGGCTTCCTGTAGAAGATGGAATTTCAGCTGGGCCTTACAGGAAGCCAGGGAGGTCAGTAGTAGGAGTGGAGAAGGCAGAGCATTCCAGGCAGAGAAAATGCTCAAAGTGAGGGGCGCCTAGGTGGCACAGTGAATAGAGCACCCACCCTGGAGTCAGGAGGACCTGAGTTTAAATCTAGCCTCAGACACTTGACACACTAGCTGTGTGACCTTGGGCAAGTCACAACTCTAATTGTCCTCCAAAAAGCAAAAAATAAAATAGAAAAATAAAAAAGAAAAATTCCCAAAGTGTCTGTGGAACAGCCTGAAAACCAGAGTCCTGGATCTCAGAGCACTTGCTGGGGAGGAAGGTGTAAGAAGACTGGGAAGGCTGTGAATGCCCAATAGAGCATTTTGTATTTGCTTCTGGCAGCAATGGGAGCCACTGGGTTATCTCACATCCCTCCCCTTTGTGCACTTTCTGTCACTGTTACTCTGGCTTGTGAACTGTTGCTTGTATGAGACATTCCATCTTCATTCTTCCTCAGGTGCTTCTTCATGATGGGAATGGACCTCAATTTGTTCTCACAGGATGCCCAGGGGTTTCCTTTCAAACACTGCTAAGGGACCATCTTCCTCCCACACCAGGCTTTTCTCAAACCTTTTCCCCTCTTCCCCATGTTAGTGCTTTTCCTCTCCAGGGACTACTTTGTATTTCTCTTGAATCTCTTCCAAGTAAAAATAATAACAGCCAGCACTTATATAGAGCCTTAACATTCGCAAAGAACTTTAAAAATATTCTTTTTTAATCCTTATGACTCTGAAAGGTAGGTGCTATTATCATCTTAATTTTACAGATTGAGACAAAGGTTTAGTGACTTGTCTGGGGTCTTCACAGCTCAATGGCTGGACCACCTAGCTGCCTGTTGGATAGAACCATAAGTCCTTGAGGGCAATGACTGTGTTTGTTTTTGTATCACTAGTATCTAACACTTGATAAGGTGCAGCTAGGTGGCTCATTGGATAGAATGCTGGGACTGGAGTCAGAAGACGAGTTCAAATCTGTGCTCAGACACTAGCTTCATGACCCTGGGCAAGTCACCTAACTTCTGTTTACCTTAATCTTAATCCTTACAAAGGACATGGCAAACCACTGAAGTATCTTCTTCAAGAACACCCTATGTACAGCATTGGTATGGTATTGCCCATGAGCTCACAAAGAGTTGGATGCAAAAGCACTTAATATGTTTTCGTTGAACTGAATTGAATGAGGGAATAGGGCTGTGAATGGAGAGAGGAATATGAAAGAGAGGTTTATTGAGGTGCAGGGCTCAGAAGGGAAGGGTCATAGGAGGGGAGGAGCCAGTGAGGGAAGGAGCCTGGGAAGGGAGGGGCTGTGAGGGGAGAGGTCCCCCATCCCTCCCTGCTCTTTCAGCCTGGACATTTCCTGACTTGCCAACTCTTCACTCCATCCTTTTCATCACCTGCTCTGGGAACTGCTTCTGAAAAGGACTTGTCAGCTGACTGGGACTAGTCACTTTTTTCTTTGTAAACCCAGTATTTAGTACAGGACTTGACACATAGTAAGTGCTTATCGACATGTCTTGTTTTCATTAATTCATTGTGACAGGCGAAAGTTGTGAGGAGAGAGGCTGTGAATCAGGTGATCAACTAGAATTTAAGAGCCTACTATGTGCTAGAACCTGCTAAGTGCTAAACACTGTGTTAACTCCTGAAGAAACAAAGACAAATATAACACAGCCCCAGAGCTTAAATTTATAGGGGAGACAACACGTACACACAGAAGGTAATTGAAACTAGAGTAGGAGACAGCATAGCCATGACCGTCCCCCAGTCGATGTAGTCACAGAAAGCAAAGAGTAGATTGCAGAGGAAATGAAGTATTAATATATTAGTGAAGATGCATCTACTCTCTGTCTCTCCTTACAAAGTGCAGAAATATTTCTGTGATTGAATTGGAAGAGATGTTTAGGACTGGCTGAAAATTGGTTATGTCCCTGGAGGCCTTTAAATAGCTAACCCTGCCAGCCCCTGGAAGCAGTCAGCGGAGAATTCAAGAAAAACTTTTAGCTCAGGAGGAACTTTGTGTAGTGTCCCTTTATCTACGCCAGAGGGCAGCAAGCTATGAGGAAGAGGGAATTTTTCTTTCTTCCCCTTCCCCCATCTGACATTCTGCTTAGTAACGGAGCTACTTACTCAGGAGAAAACACCTCATCCATCAGTTTTGGAGTTTATTTTAAGAGTTCAAGGAACAGTTGAGGGAGTTGAGGGACATGTTCCAGTGAGACAAAGACACGGAGAAGCAGTGACCGCAGGGAGAAAGCAGTTTTGAGGAGTCTGACCGGAAGGCAGTAGGGAAGAGAGAAAAGAGGAAGGAGCCCACAACGAGTTTAAGGTTGAACTAGCCCTGTCAGTCAAGAGTTGGGCTGTGGAGAGAACTCCACGAAGAGAAGTCTTTGCAATGTTAGAGGCATAAGCTGCCCTCGCTAACTACGTTCATTGCCTTATTACTACGATACCCTGTGCCCAGTTCTACCATAGATTTTTTTTTGGAGGGGGGGAGTATATTTGTGGAGAACGAACCTAAAGGGTTTTTTTGGGGGGGGGGGAGGGATGCTTTGTGTTACTGTTCTTAACACGCTCTCTCAGTTAATAATGTTTCTTTTAGCTGTTGTTATCTATTGGCTGACTGTTCATGGGAAGCACACCTATGCGGGTTTGTGGTTTACGGCCCTATAAAGGACCACAGAACCTGTATAAGTAATAGTCACCTCCTGTGATGCTAAATGTTGTTTATTCTGATATCAGTCAGTCCTTCTCATATGAGTGTCTGTTGGTACAAAATAAATAAAAAGTAATTTGAGGAAAGACACAGTGAGGGAGATCAGGCAAGGTCTCATGTAGGAAGTGGCATCTGAGCTTTGTTCTAAGAGGTTACACGGAAAGGACTGGGACGGGAGCCAGAGCTGGGCTGGGACTGCGGCTAAGGGAAAGCAGGGCAGAGGTATTTCTTTTTTTTTTTTTTTTTCTTTCTGCCTTAGACACAGCTTTGCCGCAGAGCAAGCTGGGAAGAGCTGTAAGGAGTGGGCCAGCAGAGTTGTGCGCATGCTCTGGATCGGCCGTGCCCGTTCTTCCCTCCTTCGCCCCTACTTTCTTTTCCTTCCACTTCCTCGGTCTGTGTTTGGGACTTGGCCTCTGGCTCGTCGTTGGACGCTCCACCCCTCCTGGTTGGATTTAGATCCTGGGCCGGCTTCCCTGGGGTTGCGGTCCATCCAGTATTGGGAGTGGGGGTGGGGAGGGTGGGAGTAGGAAAGGAGTTATAGGGATGGGCAACGCGGTCGCCGAATCATTTCGTAGCTCTGC
The DNA here is from genome assembly GCA_028627135.1 of Pseudochirops cupreus. NCBI lineage: Eukaryota > Metazoa > Chordata > Mammalia > Diprotodontia > Pseudocheiridae > Pseudochirops > Pseudochirops cupreus. The sequence continues at coordinate 530,397,283 of CM053580.1, forward strand.
CGGATCGTGTGCCTGCTGCCCTCATCTGGCCCCAGCTGGGAAAACAGACCCCTTGTGGCGGCGCTGAGGGTGCCTCTATCTCCCCTTTGTGGCCAAAGCTGGCACTGCCTCCTCCCTGCCCCTCCGCCCCTCCCAGCCTTTCCCGTCCACTCCAGCCTGTGTTCTGACCTGGGCGAGCCACATAGCGTCAGAAGCTGCAAGGGAGGGACCTTACAGACCTACGATATCCCTGCCCTTGGTTCACTGGGAGGAGAACCTCATCAACACACGCGTGGAATATGCAAAATATCTTTATTTCCCTCGGGCTCCGCCCTGCGGACTGCCCCTACCCCATCTCCCTCCTGGCCGGTGCCCGGAAGCCCCAGGTCAGCCCGAGGCAAAGCTGGAGTTATTTCCCCAGCGCTTTTGTTAGCCTCTCGTCCTCTTCTTGTATCTCCTCCTGCACATCTGGGCAGCTTGATAGCCGACCTCTTCTTCAAGGTTCCCCGTTCCCCACAACCCCGCCTAGTCTCTTTTAATTGTCTTCCCCGCTTCCTCCAGGCCTTCTCTCGGTTGAAGCCTCCGGGCTCCACAGCTCTGGCTTTCTCAGTCTGGCCTTGCATAATCCAGCCTGGCCAATGACCCTGGCCCAGACAGAAGACGACTAGAATCGGCCAATGGTGCTGTGCTGGGAGGTGCGCAAGGAGCTGGCATCCCAGGCTCCCCTGGGCAGGCCCTTGGCTTCATGCCAGGGCGGGAAGAGGCGGAGCAGCTGGCGCAGCACAGCTTGGCGTAGCAGGATGTAGACCCAGGGGTCCAAGATCTGATTCCAGGAGGCCAAACGAACTGCTAGTAAGAGCAGGTGCTGCAAGGAGCCCGAGCTCCAGCCTCCCACAGCAAGTACCACCAACACCTGGGGACGAAAGAGGGGCCAAGAAGGAAGGGGTCAGAGGAGAAGGAAGGGGGACATTATAACAGTTCCTATTTCTCTCCTGATCCAAAGGGCTACTGAGCATTTTCTTTACAACCACCTTATAAGATAGTGTACTCCCATTTTGCAGATGAGGAAATTAAGGCTTAGTGAGTTTAGATGACTTCTATACCATACATCCTTTAAGAAGCCTAGAATCAGGTGGGCAGGGGCACAGAGGAATAAGCCCAGTGAGAACACTGTGTCCAAACTGGGGGAAAGGAGCTTGGGGCTGGGCAGGGAAAAACCAATATTTGGGATTCTGAAAGATGGGGAATCAAGAGTTGGGATGTCCCAAGGGTGAGAGACCCAGGAATCTCGTAGAAGGCATTTGGAGCAGTGGTCTGGAAAGGAGAATGGGAGGAAATGCCTCAGGATGTTGACTTGGGGGACAGTGGAATTGTTGGGATCATAAATGTCCAAGGGTTTCTCCAGTCTCCAATCCTTCCTCCAAGGATTCTTTGGAGAAGTATATCTGTTCAGACACATCTCCTTGCCCAAGGAAGCCTCCTTGGGGGTATCCATCAGATGCTCAAACAGGGAAATCTGCCCAGGGATGCATGCACTCACCAGTAAAGGGCTCCAGCAGATGCAGGATACCACCATGATGCCCACCAGCTGGCCAACCATCTCCACATCATGGGCCCGAGCTCGGCGTGGGGTAGGGGAGGAATAAGAGGAAAAGGAAGATGATGCTGAAGAGGATAAGGAGCCACCACCTCCGCTACGGGTCCCCCTGCGGCTGCTCCCCTGGCGCCGCCGCCAACGTGCTCGAACTAGTGATAGTCCACTGAGCATATTGCACACCAGGGCAGCCAGTAGAGAGGCCAGACCAAGGCCAGAGAAGAGCATTGCCAGGATGGCTTCACCCCAGCCCCTTGGCTGGGCCAGCCCTATGAAGCACCAAGTTCCTGGGTACTGTAGCTCATAGCGCCCCACATGCAGCAGGGGCAGGAGAGCAATGCTTAAGGCAATGCCCCAAAATGCGCCAAGTGCCAGGCGGGCTCGGGCAGCTGAGACCAGGCTGGCATGGAGCAAAGGTCGGGTTACTCCAACACAACGCTCAATTGCCATCCCACAGCCCAGCAACAGTGGGCACAGGCCAAAAAAGACCATACAGGCCCCCATGAATTGGCAGACAGGGCCGGCAGGAGCCGGATCTGTGGCATACAGGTGCCGAAGGACCAAGGCCCCCGGGATCACGTGGCCAGCAAAGTCTGTGGCCACTAAGCCTGTGGCAAAGAGCAGGAAAGGGGCCCGAGTACGACGGCGGCGGAATCGGATAAAGGCCCGGGCAAGGATGGCCAAAGCCAGGACATTAGAAACAGCACCTAATGTCATGGAGAAAATGGGCATCACTGGAGATAAGGCTGGGTGGACTTCTGAGCTGTTGGTCCCTGGGCATGTTGAATTCTCCCCTTGCCAGCTGAGGTTGTACAATGGGCAAAGGGACATGTCAGGTGGCAGTGGATGTCTGAGCAAGAGGAGAAAAAAGGAGAGGGAGAGGATGATAGCCTAATAGGGAGGTTGGTATTCTCTTTGCTGTCCCCATCCAATGTCTCTTATTCTTCATTCCTCTATACTCCATCATCTCTGCATCCCCCCAATTCTCCATCCCTTCCTGCATAGTACTGCCCCCTGATTGTTCCTGTCTCCTGAGTCTTCATATCTCCACACTACCTCCCAAGCCCCACCCAATTACATGATCCATTCTTCCCACCACCCCTACCCTTATTCACAGTCCTTGAACCCCAAAGACTGGCAGATTTGCTTTGTCCCTTTGCAGGGAGGCATGGGGAGTAACCTTTGGCCTGGATCTGACCCCAGGTATCCCAAGAAGGACTGGGAGGAAAGGGTAGGTAGGTAGGAGAGCAAGTTCAGAGAGACGTACAATGAAGTAGGTATGTGGGCAGATAGAATGGGAAAGGCATAGGAGTGGGGGTACAGATGAAACTGGGTGAAAAGACTGAGGTAGATAGAGGGGGGGAGAATAAGGAATGGGCAGACAAGACTGACAGACGGCTCTATCAGAAAGGTCTGTGGGACAAACAAGAAGGCCCCAGGATAGGGAATAGTTGACGGGGTGGGGATATAGAGGAAGATCAGAACCAAGTTGGGAGAAAGATTAGGAGGGACAGACAGGGTGGAAAAACAGGGGTGGGGGACAGAGGTAGATGACACATTGGGTTGGGGATAGACAGATGAGAGGGAACAGAAGGGGTTCTCCCTGCCCCGTACTCTTTCCCAGGCAGCCCCACCCTGAGCCCCTCGGGACATTGCTCCTGTATCTCCCAGGTAGGATGAGTTGGGGAGCCCAGGCTCCTGTGGCCAGCCCATTCTGGCCTCTTTTACCTGATGCTCCTCTTGTGGCCCTGGGCCCCGAGGACCCATCCCTCCAGGCTTTGCTCGGCGGCAACACTTCTTGTCAGCTTCAGCGCCCAGCTGCACTCTCCCCAAGGCCAGTAGCTCTCCAGGGCCCCGGCTCACTGAGCTCAGGGGGGCGGCTCCTTTGCTCCCTCCCGCCCCCATCCCGCCTCCAACAGCCAAGAGCCGCTCCTCCTGCGCCACCCTAACCCCCTATCACCCCTCATCCCTCCCCCTAACCTGAATGAGGTTGAGAGGGAGGACTGCCTATTAGCATCTCCAAGCCCTGATCCTATTAGCCAGCAGACACCCCCTGCCCTTCTTTATTTAATACAGCACCACCCAGTTTTCTTCCTGGGAGCCAGGGTCTATGAGAGGGAGGTACCCAGTCTCTAGGTAGGTGTAGGGTGGGGCCCTGGCGGAAATAGGGGATAGGGGCAGGAAGAACCCAGGGACACTGTTGGCACTGTAGCAGCCCCATCCTCCCAGGCCTAGTACTGCCAGGGCCACTGACTTGGCAGCCCTCCTTCTCTGACAGTCTGTGGCCCAAGAGGTGGTCCCTGGGGGGCTCTCTCCCCCTGATGTAGATGCTAGGTCTGGATCCAACTCAGCTTATCCAGTGAGAAGAACCCAGAAAGAGGATATACCTTTACTACCTGGTCCCACTGCTCACCTCGTGACTGGGCGGGGGGGGGCGGTCAAGAGATTAACAACTATTACGACTTCGTGTCCATAGCACACTAAAGTTTATCGAATGCTCTCCCCACAACAACCCTGTGAGGTAGACAATGCAGATTATTAGTCTTGCTTTACAGATCGGGAAATCGAGGCTCAAAGGGGGTGGACTTGCCTGTGGCCACAGAGCTAATGTCAGAGGCAGGATTTGAACTGTCCCCAACCAATACCACTTTTTTTCCCTCTGTACCTTGCTACAAGGCATCCCCTCTTGCCATCCGCCTCTTCTTTTAGGCTCTGACCTTCTGTCCTCATCATCTCCCCTTCATTAGACCTACAAAGAAGCTTAGAGAGCTCCATAGAATTGTTGGGTTTAGAGCTGGCAGGGTTCTTGGAGATCATTGCCCAACCCTTCCCCAATTGAGAGGAAACTGAGCCAGCTCCCACCCCCATCCTCTCTAGTTCCTTACCCCCCATTCTCAGGCATGGGGCCCTCATACTTTTCTCATTAATAACAATAATAATGCCGAGAAAATCCAAACACTGGAAAATGTGAGTGTCTCAGATACACATTCCCCTTTCTCCCCCCACTGCAGCCCTTCCTCTGGGGCTCCAGGCAGCAGGGCATCCCAGGTGAGAGGACTCTTTCCCAGCTTCTTGTACCAATCTGTCCCTGACTTCCCCGTAAGCCCAGAGGCTTTAGAGCTGGGAAGGATCTCAGAGGTCATCTAGTCCAAACCTCTCGTTTCCAACAAGGAAATTAAGGTCAGAGAAATTAGGTGAACCTCCCAAAGTCACAAAGAATGGTTAAGGCAGGATTTAAATTCATCTCCTCACCCCAAATCCAGGTCCCACTGCCTATGGTACGGATCTCTGTCCTGCTCCAAACAGTTCATGGATGGACAAGGACTCCCAGGAAATACTGGCTGGTGAACAGGGCTTTGCTGGGGGGCTAGGGACACCAAGCATACATAGCTCATTGATGAAGAGGGCATGCAGCTTGAGAGGCATAAATGAATTGAGAAGAAGGAGGCAATACTCTTCACTTGGGTGGGGGGTGGGGTTCAGCAGGATAGGGGGGAGGAATGGATGGGCTGGAGGTCCCCCCCCCATTCTTTTATTTATGTCAGGCTTAGGCTGGAGGCGTTTCTCGAAGAACATGTAATCCCTGAGGAGGCTGGAGCTGGGATGAGGACAAGGGGAGGGTTGAGGAGAGGACCCAGGAGTCTTGCCTTCCAGCAACTTTTTCTCTCCCTTTCCCCTTTTCAAGCCTATCCTACTCCTCTTCTGGGACCCACTCTGAACTCTGCAGTTCTCAACCCCTAAGACTCACATACCCCTTCCCTCCTTACACCCATAGCATTAACCCTAGACCAGAAAAAGATGTGTACGATGAGACCGAATCATCCAAACTGACACAAAATGGGAGACACATCCCAGATTCAGAACCATACCCCTTTCACACCCCATGGGGAAATCTATGAAAGGATCCCCATCTGTCCTGCCAGTTCTTCACCTCTCTGATTCAATTTCTTACTTTCATGTTCCTACTCCAAACCCTGGGGGTTGAAGCTGGCTTTCCTAATTTCTCCCCCCACCAAGCAACTGCACCCATTTCCCTGAGGCCCCCCTCCCTCTTCCCAGGGATGAAGAGCTGACTGTCAAAACAATGGTGTCGGGTTTATGTCAGTCTCTCTGCATCTTCCTCCATCAGCCTGGCCCAAGGCCTGAGGGGTCTAGGCTTAGGGTGGGGGGGAAAGTTTCTGGCTGCCAGCTGCTCTGCTCATCAGGGACCAGTCATCATCTCTTGCTGACTCATACTCTCAAAGGCTGGTAAGATTACCCTTAGGATACGTCTGGCCCAAGGAAGAAACTGAGGCTGGAGAGAGAGGAAGCCATGTGACTAGGGTCATATGCCTAGAGCCAGGACTCCTAGGAACCACAGGATTTGGATCTGGAAGGGATAAGAACTAGTCTGGTTTGCATCAATTTACAGAAGGGGAAACTGAGGCTGAGTAAGTGGAAGTGACTTGCTTAGTCACTCATCAAATATATGCTGAAGCTAGAACTTGCCCAGAGCCCATGCCTTGGCAGGGAGGAAAAGAGAAACGGGTTTCTGGCCTCCGCATCCCACCTCACCTATCTCATTATTTCATCTTTACGGCTGCACTTGGGGACTTAGATATTCCTACTAAGAATGCTAAATCTGAATCAATGGCTAGGAATTCCAGTCCCCCTCTGGGGCTCAGTTTCCTCAATATAAAATGGGAAAGTTATTCTTGCATATCTCCTTCTTCGGGTTGTTTTGGAGAATGCTTTCTAAACTGTGAAACATAAAAATGTGTTATTCCTGATAGGACAAGGCCCTTGTTACGTGGCTGGTTTCTAGAGATACAGGGCCCCAGACGGGCCCAAAGGGTGCATCCCTGCCTCTTTGGGAGGTGCAAAGCAGTCAGAAAGAACCTCAGAGCTGAAAGGGACCTCGGAGACCACTGAAATACAACCACGACTTACACAGGAGGAAAAGAAGGCCCAGAGAGAGGAGGATCACCCACCAAAATAATGGCATGGTCAGGACTTGGGCTCAAGTATACAGACTTCCAAGACAGCTGCAATCTCAAGCTGAAAAACTTCCCTTGCTTAGAAGCCTGGAGGGAGGGCCTGGGAGCTAATCAGGCAGAACAGTGGGTGGGAAGAGGCAGGGGAGACTGGGCCAAGGTCTCCTAATTCAATTTGGGGAACACAGGGGATGGATTTCAGTCTACACATTCTTTCCCAGCTCAAGCTTAGCTCCCCCACCCCTTAGGCCACGCAGCTCAGCTCCACTCAAGAGATCTCTTTATGTTAAAGACAACTCAAATATAAAACTCCCCAGTCAAGACCTGCCCCACTCCCTCACAGTCAGTGAAGGCAGCTGGGGACCCATGGGGACACCTAAAGGAAGTCAGTCCTAGGACAGGGGATGGGTTCACAGCAGTCAAGTTCAAATACAGAGGTAACAGGTCTGGGGAGTGTCATAGTGGTGATAGTGACCTTATTGCAGTTGCTGGAATGAGAACAAGGTAGAGGGGGAGATAGTGGCTGCCTGGTTGCCACTCCCCTCCCCTACGTCAGAGAAACCAGGAGAGGTCACAGCCTCCCCCCTGAAACAAAGCTGGGCACCTCAGGGAGGGGAGTGGGGCCAGTTTGGCAGCTGATGTGGAAAAGTAGAAGCGGGAAGAAGGGAGAGGCTTCCCAGCTCTCCCTCCCCTAATCTAGACACTGAGGTAGGTGGGAAGGGGAGGAGGGGGACTCCCTGGGGACCCCAGCCAGGCTGAGGGAGGGAGGGGCTGTACCGATTGGATGGAGAGCACTGAGGGTCAGGCCTTCTCCCTCCTACTCTGGCTGTGTGGGGAGTGTTGGATTCCAGTGCTGGTAATGGTGGTGAAGGCCTGGGGGCCTGGATCCTTGGCTCAGCTCTTCTCTCTGACCCCTCCTCCCTCTCTCTCTGAGCCCCCAGACAAAGACTTCTTCAGTGCTCTCTCCCCTAAACAGCAATGATGGTGCTGGGATAGGCCCCAGGTGTCTGGTCTCCCAGACTTTTTGCTCCCAAGGCCCCACGGTCCTGGCTCATGTTAACTCTGTCCCACATTTCCTCGGAGTTAGTCCAATCTGAGTCCTAGTAGCGTCCAACTTTGGCATCTCCGATCGCTCCCCACACATCGAAGACAAACTCATCAGGGAAGGCAAAGTCACCTAGCCGTTCGTCTAAAGCCTCCGCCAACTCATCCGGGTTCCGCTTGTCTCTGCCCAGCTCTACCATGGTGGCTGCTGCTCAAAGGAAAGAGCAGGGTCAGCAGCCCGGATCCCCTGCTCCTAACTCCTGCCCGACCCCCTGTAAGCACCCAGTCCAGCTCCCCCTACCTCCAAGCCCCACATCCCTGTCCAAAGGAGCTCACCCAGCTCAGTGTCCCGAATGCCCATGTAACTCTCTAGCAGGTCATCCACCTTCTCGATGGCCTTCTCCTCGAATGCTGAAGGCTAGTGGGGGTGGGGAGAGAGAACATTAAATTCAACTCAGTCTGCATTAATCACTTCCTATGTATAGGATCCATATATATATATAAGGTACTGCAAAGCAGGCAGGGGGCGAGTTGGGGCCAGGGAACCAGAGGCAGAGGGAAGGGACCACGGGGCCAGCAGCACCACCACTTACCAGTTCTTCCACCGTAGCTGGACCCCGAGAACGGAGGCGAAGGGTCCCCCTGCCAGTGCCAAGTTGGGGTCCTGAGCCAGGCCGGGCCCCTGCTGACCTCTGACTGATCATGTCTGAGATGGGCAAGGAGGGTGTCAGTGTCTGACATTCCCTTTGCCCCCCCTACCCTGACTCCAAATACCCCCTCTCGTCCATGGACCTTGACCCTCCTCAGTTTGAGAACTTGACAGGACCCTAGGCATCAATCACTAAGTCCAACACCCCCATTTCACAGATGAGGACATTAAGGCTTAGAATAGTAAAGTCACACCCTCAAAGCCTAATGAGTCACAGGGCTCACATTCAAAGCCAGGTCTTTGGACACCAAAGTAGAGTTCTTTCCATTACCCCTTCTTGCTTCTCTCCACTGAGCCCCAATGGAATGGGAGCTCCTAGGCCCCAACTTCAACCGGGACCAAAGAGCTTCTATTTGAGGTCATAGGACTCAGAGCAGAAAAGGACCTTTCATTTGGGGTTGGTGTTGTCGGTGATGTGGAAACTTATCAAAGGAAAATGACTTGCCTAAGGTAATGAACAGGATTCAAACTCAATTCTCCTGACCCATAATACAAGCCTCTCAACTGCCTCAAACTGCTTTGAGATGTGTCGTGGCCCCTGACCCTTCCTCCCTTGGAGCCCCCTGCCAGGACTGGGACAGAATCCAGGCATTCCACTGGGGGCTGGAGAAGGGACAGTGTGGTGAGGGGGAGGGTCAGGGTTGGCTGGGGTCAGAAGTTCTGCAGCTAGGAAAGGCTGATGCAGTTTGTTGGAAGGAGAAGGGATAGGAAATGAAGGCCTTTAAGTCTGGTGTTCAGGGTTGGGACTAGAGTGGAGTAGATAAAGCACTGGATCTGGGGGGCCTAGGTTCAAATTCTGACTAGTACTTATCAAGACCACTTTGGACAACCATATCCTCCTTCCGGGTCTCAGTTTTGTTATCTATGAAATAAAAGGTGTTGCAGAGGATATTCCCAAAGGCATCATCCAGCTCTGAAGCCTCTGCTCCTGAGAGAGCTGAGCAACTGAAAGGGGAATAACTGCCAGAGCTCCAGGGGAGTGGGGAAATAAGCCATCTGGTTCCTTCAGTAGCACCTCCAGCCCAACCCTGGGCTGTACCCTGAGGCCAGATCCTGGAGCAATGAAGTACAGAGAGAACAGGATGCCTTGCTTCTCTCTCTCTCCATTCTAATATGGGGGAGCAGCCTTTCTAGACCCTATCCAGCCTCCAACATCTCAGCCTGTGTCGAGGAAGCAGCTGGATAATGCCTGCTCTTCTCCCCCTTCCCCCATCTTGGCCCAGGGCTCTGGTCCCATTCCTGAGAGGCAGCAGAGCCAAACGCAGGGGGGCTGGAGATGGCATCAGTTATGGTTGGCCAAGCATCCCCAGCAGGGGCTCCCTGTGCCCTGGAGGTGGGGACCTCGAGGGTTTGGGAAATTTGAGTATGAGGTAAGAGGGAATGGGGGGGTGAAATAGGGGGAAGCTGGAGGGTGCTGAGTACTGTGGAGAGAATTGGTGTGAGTCTGGAAGAAAGGAGGGGCTGGGAGGGGGGTAGGGAGACTGTAAGCAAGGGCCTTAGGGAGATTTTTAGGCAAGGAAACATGGGGAGGTTGAGTGGAATTGAATGGGGAGGAGAACTTGAGACTAGGGAAAGAAATAAAGTTTGTAGAGGTTGAGTACAGGAGAGGACATTCAGGAAAGAGACAGAGGTTTGGTTGGGCAGGAGCTGGGGGAATTAACAAAGAGTTACTAGATAAGAGGGGAACTGGGTTGCCACAGAAATTGCTAGGACAGGAACATGCCAGAGGGTGGCAGGTGCTGCCACCTGAGACCAGTACTGGGGGGAGGGTCATATGATGCAGAAGCCAGGAGGGAAAAGCTCCCCCCAGGCCCAAGGATGGGTCACAAGCTGGTGCCTGCAGAGCCTTCAGGAAAGCCAGTCCATCAGTCCTGGGCCTCTTCCCTAGTAGGGAGCTCCCTCTATGGGCTAAATACAAAGGTGGGGGAATACATGCTGGCTGCTGGGAATGGGGGACACAGGAGAAAAGGATCTCAACTCCCCCTGGTGGAGGATCCCAGAAGGTGGGGGATTGCCCCTTGGCTCTCCCAGGCTCTCTCCTTGGGAGTCTATATTTCAGATCAGATAAAGATTCCTAGTCTCCCCAATCTGGGCAAGAAGCCTAGGCTACTTTCTCATCCCAGCTCTCAGGTCCAACAGCCCTTTCCTCCCCCAGACCCAGCCCACTTCCCAGTGCCACCCTCTTCTGTAGACCCTGTGCCTCCAGGCTCCGTCACTCACCAAAGGCCTTCCGGGGCTCTGTGAGCTTGAGGGTGAAGGTTCGGCCTCTTGGCAGGTCCTTGAGCATCTTGGCCACCTCATAGTGCCGGCAGCCCAGGAGGTTCTGCCCATTGATGGATTCTATCATGTCACCCACATTGATCACTTGGATCCGGTCAATCACACTCCCCTCCTTGATCCGCTGTGGATGGAGACACACCCAGCTTGGCACCATAGGCTTTCATCACCCTGAGCCAGCCAGGGGAATATGTGTGTGTGTGTGTGTGTGTGTGTGTGTGTGTGTGAGAGAGAATGCATGGCTCTGATGCTTTGCCTCTGGGCAGGGATTGGATAGTCCCCACTTCCCATTTTATTTGACAAATGAAGAAACTGGGGATCCTAGAAGTCAAAGGATTTGACAAGGTCACACAGTTAAAACCTGTTAGAACTGGGTGAACTGAGGTCTTCTAACTCAAACTCCAATGTTCCTTCTGTCATGTTTTCCGCTCCCCCCACCCCCATACCTTGATGAAGGCGTAGCCAGCCCCGTTGTCAGTGATGGTCAGCCCCAGGGCCTCCTCTGACTTGAACACTTCCACCTCCTTGCGCTGGCCTTTGACATGGGCGAAGATGAAGTCCTCCAGCCCTATCTGGCCTCCGAGCAGCTTCTCCATGTCCACTTTGTGTGTGTTGAGAGTGCAGAACATTACCTGGGAGGAGAAGCTGGCCTGAGGATGGGCAAAGGATCAGTATCCAGCCCACCAACTCTAGCCCTCAGGGCAAACCTTATTCCCTGTGGTAGTAAGATGTGGGCAGATCTCTGATTGACAGAGTGGTGTGTGGGTTAAATGTTCATATCCCAGGAAGACCCTTCCATCTAGATCTTAATACCCAGGGAAGCCATTCTCTAGTCTTGTAGAGCCTCCCCAGAAGGATCTCCAACATCTAGATGCTGTCTCAGGATGCGGACACACCCATCACGACTCCCACCTCCATCCCTTGATTACAGCAGTGGAGGATACTCTCAGGGCTAGCCTTTCTTCTGCCTCCCTGTTAGAACATACTATTAACAAGAAGGAAGTAGCAGTCACCTTAGTTCTTCTGGGTGGGGTTATTAAAGTGGAAGATCAAGAGATTCCTTATAGATACAGTTTACTTAGATTGTAGCAAACCAATGGATGAAACAGTTTATGCTATTCTTGTGGAAAAGACAGGAAAATGTGGGTCAGGCAAAATTCGTTGGATCTGGAACTAGATGAATGGCCAGAACCAAGTCGTAGCCATGAGGGATTCAATATTAGGAGTTTGGTCTGAACATCTACACAGGAAAGACGAAGTGGATAAGGACTGTCTATTGTGCTAATTATGACATGTAAGTGGATGGATCACCTATAGAATGTAGCTATCCATATGTATATCTGGGACAGTACAAATGGACGATGAATGAGGCTCTGAACTAAACCGGAGGAGAGCTTATTGGAATGCCTTCAGGAAACTGCAAATGCCTCCAAGCTGCTTTCGGAAATAAAAGGCCCATCTTTTGAACACCCATTTTCTAACAGTGTTGTTATATGGCTGCAAGATATGGAATACAATTGTCTCTGAAGAACTGAAAAGATCACAGAGAGGGGAATGACAGACCCATGGATGAGGCTGCAGTATATAACCAATGAAGAACATCCAAGAACAGGAGTAAAACGTGTCACCAGGGAAAGTTATGAAAGGAAGAAAAGCTAGGCTGCTTACAAATGAGGGCCAGAATGACACGTGAACAGCTTGTATTCCACTGGTGTCTTTGGAGGGTCAGGCCCCCAGCTCACTGGGGTTTACCCTTGGGGTGAACTTATGGAAAGGCCAGAGTAAGAACAGCATAGGATGGGTTGAGATCTGCATTGCTAAAGAGAACTATTTAAGTATTTGAGCAAGTCAGCTTGGAAGGATATCTCCAGTGGAGTGTCCTAATGAATCTGTGCTTGGCCCTGTGATGTTTAGGATTTTGATCAATGATTAGAGGATAAAGACAAAGATGATATGTCCCAATAAAATATGTGGATGGCACAAAGCTAGGATGGATTGCAAGTACACTGGATGATGGATTCAAGATCCCACAAGATCTTGACAGGTTAGAAAATTGGGCCGAATCAAATAAGATGAAATTTAATAGGGATAAATGTAAAGTCTTACACATGGGTACAAAAAATCAGGTGCACAAGTACACGATGAGGTGGGATTTGATTAGACAGTAGCTTGTTTGAAAGAGCTGGGGGTTTTGGTGGGCAATATTAAGAGAAAGAGAGACTCCAGGAATCAAGTGATAGACCTGCTCTACTCTGCTCAGACCACACCTGGGGTTTTGTGTTCTTCTGGTTACTCCTCAAGCAAAGAGTGCATGACCATCTGTTGGCACATTGCAGTGGGGAATCTTTTGCAGGTGTCAGTTGAACTAGAAGGTCCTCCCAACTCCGAAATTCTGGGATCTGTGACCTTGGCAAGCAGCTTTCCTGTGGTACAGGATCCGAGCCCACCCCCACCCCCCAGTTTCTGACCTTCCCTCCAGCCCACTGTTTGGTGCCCATTATCCCAGCATCACCTCCCCATTATACCTCCATCCCACCTACCCTGTCCTACATCTAGGTCAGGGACCCAGCTCCTGGCAGCCATACCTCAGCAGGGGGCAGGCGGAAGGCCTCAGCAATCTTGCCGTACAATTCCTTCACATTTGTGAAGCCTTCAATTCGACCTGTCGGGCTTCCATGGGCCAGCTGGGTGTGGAACACCAGTCGGGGCCGAAGAGATGGGGGTGGGGGAGGTAGACCCACGTGGGGCCCCCCTCCCCCACCCCCACCTAGGGGCCCTGATTCCCCCACACCCAGCCCACCCCGCCCAGGCTCTGCCTCCTCATTTTCCACCAGGGGTGGCGCTTTCTTTCGACGGCCAAGTCCCAGAGGCATGGGAGGTGATAGAGGGGGGGCTCCCAGGAGATCTGTGGATGGCAAAAAAGCAGACTGTCCAGGGTATCCTTTCAAGTCAAATTCAAGACCAGGCCAGTTCAATGGTGTGGAAGCCATGGATTAGAGTCTAAGAACCTGGGTTTGAAACCACTGCTGACTGCCTGTGTAAGTGACGTCAGGCACTGCCCTTTCCTCACCTACGAGAAGAGATAGGAATCCCCTGGTCTCCTCTAGCTCTCAGGTTCTGATCTCATGAGTCCTGTGCTCCAGGAAGGCTCCCTCAGGGACCTCAGGGGCACAGAAGCCCTGGGCCCATTGGATCTTCCCTCTCCTCTCATTGCTTAGCGACTGCCTAAGACTGTTGCTCAGTGTCCCAGCCAACACTGGTGCCTCTGCCCCCAGTCCTCACCTTGTCCTGCCCTTCCTCTAGGTATTTGTTCACATTGTCCCTCATTATGGTCCAGTTGTACCTGTTGAAATTGTTTCCTTCAAGGTCCCACCACCAATGCTGCTCCCTGCCCAAAGTAATAACTCCTGAAGCTGAAAGTGATTTCACTGGACTCACATTTCTCCTAAGCCTTTTCCTGCAGACCCCTTGTTTGCACTTGCCATAAATTCTCCCTCATATCAGTTATCTGTGTGCTTTAATTGCCCATGAGGCAGTGTGGTATAATGGAATGAGTGCTTGGTTTGAAGTTTCAGGACATGGGCTTGAATCTCATCTCTGACACTACCTGTGAGTCCTTGGATAAGTCACTTCTCCAGGCTAACAGCTAGGAAGGCTGTTCTCAGATTCTCTGTGCCTCATTCTCCTCATCTGTAAAAAGAGGAGGTTGTACTAGCCAAGCTAGGGTCCCTTCTGGCTCAAAATCTACAATCTCGGGATTAAAAATTAGCTGACACCGGGGTCTGTGTCATATCTATCTTTATATGCACACAGATTCATAGCTTAATGCTGATTTCTTGAATTGATGTTGTTTTAAAATAAATGAAGCCTCAGTTCAATTCAATTCAGTAAACAGGTGCCTAGTTTGTGATGGTACAATGTTAGGTGCTGGGGACAGGCAAAGTTTCAATCAGACTTGGCCCTTTCACAAAGTTTATGGTGTAGTAGGGAGATAAGGCACAAAGATTAAGTACAACACACAATTAACATATGTATGCCAAAGCAAATCAGAGATGTGGGAAAACAAAGAAAGGGTACAGAGGGAAGTACAAGGAAAAAAAAGGTTATTCCAGGGACCAGGGACGTCTTTCTGGATGTTACATCCCAGGAGGACATAACATTTAGGCTGGGCTTGAATAGGCTGAGTCAGAATACACGTGAGTGGGAGAAGCAGAGGATTCTAGGGTAGGCTGAAGAAGCAATTATATACTGCCTGCTGTGTGCTAGGTGTTCATGGAGGGAAGCGGCAGAAAGCTGGAAAGAATCTATATTAGACCTTTTCTTGTAGCCCTGATATCTAGCACAGTACTCTTTTACATGTGGAAGGCACTTGATAAATCTCTGAATTGAACTGAAATTAAATGATTCTTAATTCATTCATTCATCTATCAATCCATTACTGAGAGCCTTGATGCCAGGCACTGATGGGGAGACATGGGATTCAGCAGCGATGGCCTTGAGGGAGCTTACTATATGGATGCTTCTTCTAACCAGCTTGTGAGCTTTGAGGGTCGTGTCAGCATCGACTGCTTCTCTGGTTGATCCCTCCACTGTGCCTAGTATAAGGCTGACTAACTCACAAATAATGAATATATAATATTTTGTCTCCTTAATGAGAATGTGAACTGTCTAAGGGCAGGTCCAGGACCTTGTTCATCTCCCTCTTCCTTACCCAGAGCTGAACATATGGCCCTGTTATATTCTGGCAGAGCCTTCAGCCTAGACTCTCATGGCCCAGTGGGAGTATCTCTCCCTCCTCCCTCTTCCCTCTCCAATCTCCCATATTTCTAAGTTTTCATTTCCCTTTCTCCCAGACATAGGGAGCCCTTAAGTGGTTAAGGGAGAGAGGAAAGAAGCATTCCAGATGTTAGGAAAGGAGCTTGGATCTATCTGCTGAAATACAGAACTTGGTAGTAACACACTAAAGTTTTTGGGGATGGGGGGGTGGATTTAGGGTAGCTGGGAAGCAAGTACTCCAGATTCCCACCCTCTTAACACTAGGAAGACCCAGAGATACCATGAAACTTGATTTTTATTGGCTGTGTGCCCATGTGAAGTCTCTTCAACCTAGATGAGCCTCAATTTCCTCACCTGTGAAATAGGTACAATAATACCCTGCCCGCCTCAGGTAAGAAAGGGAAGTACTATGTAAACCTTATAGCATGATAAAATGCAAGTTAAAGAGAAAAAGATTTGGGGAGGAAGGGGTTTCTGTAAGCTTACAGGGCAAAGGGCTGGGGTAAGAGAAGAGAGTATGCTGCTCTGGCTCCCCATTTCATCTGGGTGTTGTTCTGGATGGAATGAGGGCGGGCCAGGCAGTGCTGATTCAGCCAGACAAACCAAACCGGCTACTGGGTGTTTCCTGGGGAGAGAATGCTGGCTAGACGCCTGCCCTATTCAGCAGAGATGAGACTCAAGCATTTTCAACGTCCCCCTATCTCCCCCCTCCAAGCTGTTCTCCCAAGACCCAAGATACTTGGGTCTCCAGGGAACTACCTTAGCCCCTCTCAAGTTTAGGGTTTAAGATCCATTTCTACAGTGTTTATGGTTAACAAAGCATTTCCCTCAAAACAGCTTTGAGGTAGTACAATTAGTATTATACCTATTTTACAAATGAAGAAACAGGTTTAGAGAAGGAGGGTGACTTCTCCACACCACTCATAAACAGCAGAGTTGGTTTCAAATACAGGTCTCTCCAACTCCAAATTCAAGGCCTTCATAGGTTGTTCTAAATGAGACTTTTGAGTTTGGGATGGGTGCAAGGGTAGGGAAACCCCAGTGGATCCCTCCTCTGAGAATCAGTGCCCAGCAACCTCCCTAAAACAAAAGATTAGGTGGAGGTGGTGAAACCTGTAGCAGGTGCCCACCCCACTCAGCAGGAACAATATGAGCATGAGAACATTGGAGCCCTGAGTCACAGAGGGCAGTCACAGGAGCTCCAAGGGGAGGAGCTGAACCACCACAGCCACACCTCTCCACCATGGGTTAGGGATACTTTTCTCCTCAAGAGTTCAATGTACCCAGTTCTGGGGGGGGAAAAGCCTGAGAACCACAACAAAATTCTTGCTCCTTAACATAATCAGTCCAGTCTGGAAAAGAGAAATCCTCCAGGTTTAAGGGAGTCTTAATAAGGATGCGGGGGACAGAAAGGTTGGATTTGGGGGTTCCCCTCCTGGTAGCCTAGCACTGTCTCCTTGATCCCCTTTCTTGTGGGTCTGTAAAGCCGGCCTGGGCCTCGAGGTTTAGGGTCCTATAGCATCTGTTCCAGAACCCCAACTCCTCACAGGTCCCTCCCCTCAGGGTCTCTTGGGGCTCCACGCCCCAGACTGGCCCCCTCCAAGGTTCCGAGTCACTCGGGCACTCGGACATCTGTGGCTGCCCAATCTTTGGGAATGTGTTCCCAGATGCTCTCTAGGCCTAGGGCTCTTTGTGTTCATTCTCACAGTACCTCCACACTCCACGCTGGGACATGTCCCACGGTCCCATCACCCATCCCTTCCCGCCTGTCCCTGGCGGTCGCAGTCACTTCCAGGTGCCCACCTTCGTGGCGGATGTGTCCCCGTGCCCCGGCTTCTCCAGTACTCTGTGCATTAAGTCCCCACCTCCTTACGCTTCCGTGTCCGTGGGCCTGTCCCCACTCGCCTCCTCTCTAGTCACGGATCCCAGTGTGCCTGAGCAGGTCTGGGTCCCCACCTCATGGATATGTGTCCCTACATTGGCCAGGTCCCTCCCCATGATCCTCCCTGAATACCCGCACGTCTGAGCCCTCCAATCCACGTCGTGGGACTTCCGCCGCCTCGGCCCCTCGCGTCCCCGCGTGTTTGAGTCTCCTGGGTCTCCACGCTCGTCAGCCCCTTGGGGGTTTGTGGACGTTTCAGTCCCAGAGCTTTGGGACCCGCAGTCGCGCCCGACCCTCAAAGTGCCGAGGTCCGGCCCCCAGGGGGCACTCACCTGCGGCCGCCGCCTCCGCGAGAGGATAGTCCCTCCGAGAACTCCAGCCGGCCGCTGCTGGGGCCTCCCTCTCCCGCAGCAGCGCCCAAGAGGGAGGCGGGGCTGATTCCCGAAGCCGACCAATCGCCGACCACATCTCGGACTTCTGGACCAATCAATGTTGTTATAGAGTCGGGGTGGGGTCGGCGAACACATTCCAGAGGGATCCCTCCGCCTCGTCCTGCTTCTTCTTCATCCACCCCACCCCACACTCCCCCGCTCCCTGTCAGAGTGGACCAGCCTTATCCGCCCAAGTGGCGATGGACCGTACTACTTAAAAGGATGCGTAGGGGGGAGAAGGGAATACTCAAGGGCAGAGGCCTAAAACTCTGAGCCAATCACAAAAATGGAAAGGAGGCGTGCCACCAATCAGATCGTGGGATGGCAGAACCACGTGCTACACCTTGGGTGTCAGTCAAAAGAGTGTCTGGAGGCTGGTATCCACGGGACGGGAATCGAGTCATTGAGGGTGGAGATGAGGGCGCTGACCCCGGAGGGACAAGGGAGTGCTAGGACGGGAAGAGCAGGGGCCCACACACTAGTGACCATGCATTAATCTTACAAATCCAGCTGCGGAGCGTCGCCCCTCTAAGTAAGAATAAGCACACCTTACATTTCCCTAGCGCCTTAACGTTTGCAGCCATGCTGGCAAGCATCAGCCTTCCCATCTTGTAGCTTAAGAACTGAGGCTCCAGAAGTGAAGAAGACACTAGGTAAATGTCAGAACCAAGACGGTGATTGTTATTGTAGGGAACTCCCAGGCTTGGAAAACCCCTTCAACAGTGCAGCTCCGCACCGCCTCTGGGACTTCAGAGTTCTCTGCACAACACCTGGAGAAACTTTAAGTGACTTGCCCGGAGCCACGAGGCCTGCTTGTTGCAGCGATGCCTCTTTGCAACGGTTAAGTCACTAAATTCTGATTGCTATTATTTTATTTTCACGATTAGTGCACCATGCTGTGCTTTTCTAAAATAACATTCTCACAGCCGGTATTCAAATCCATCAGACACGTAGCAGTGTAACCCTGGACAAGTCACTTACCTGCGTCTGCCTGTTTCCTCAACTGTAAAATGAAGATTAAAATAGCACCGACCTCACAGGGTTATAGTGAAGATCAAATGAGGTAATACTTGTAAACAGCTTAACACTGCCTGGCACCCAGTAGGCGCTTAATAAATGCTTGTTCCCCAACCTTTCCCTCCAGCCTTGTCTTACTTTCAAATTAGGAGCCATTGTTAGACAGATTCATTATCCACAGAGACTCAACCCTTCTCCTAAAAAGCCCAATAGAAAACACTGAATAGTGCAAAAGCTGGGGAAATGAGACTTTATGAATCATTCCGGTACATCTGAAGGAAGGATAGGGCACAACAGAAAAAAAAAACACAAAAACAAAAAACCTGGATTTGGAGTCAAACGCTAGCCTTGTGGTAGATGTCCTTTGGGACTTTCTTCCTTCGTAAAATGAGAGAGCTGGATTAAGTAATCCCTAAAATTTCTTCTGGTTCCCAGAGAATTCTATGATCCATTCCAGGAAACTAGAAGATAACTTCTTGAGACCTAGGTGGGAAAGGAGTGAGTTTTTAATAGGCATTCTGGGATTTGTAGTTCTCTCAGCCTCCCCTGGGAAACAGGGTGGGTGGTGTTTATTCGGTTTCCTCTCTACATCAGGATAGAATTAATTACTGCAGTTCCCGGGGGGGAGGAAAGGCCGGAAGCTGCCTTCTGATCAAGTTGCTAGGGACAAACATTACTGAGCGACCTGTGAGTTATAGTTAACAAGTAGAGAAAAAAATCCAGAGGAGAAAAGGCAACATCTCCTACCCCCACCTCCTTAGGGCAAACAGATCAATCTTGTGTATCAGGAAGTTGGGGACAAGTGAGTTATTGTCTCTTCTCCCTGCTGGGATGGGGGGCAGGAGGAGCCTCTGCCATCCACTAGAATGACTGGTTGTCATAGTGAATGCTAACAATACTCTGGGGTTGGTGAATTCGAAGCAGGTCCCCCAGCACCCCAGACTTGTCTCATTGAAGCAATGCTCACAGGATCTAAAATTGGAAGGAACCTCGGAGAGCACAGAGGACAATCCTCTCATTTTATAGGGGAAGAAACTGGGGTTGAGAGAGAAGAGACTTGCTCCAGATCAAGCAGTTAGTAAGAAGAGCTAGAATTCAGCGCCAGCTCTTCTGATTCCAGATTCAGTGTTCTTTCCACCATTTCCCACCCGGGTTTGGAAGGGAAGGAGGCAGAAGGGGGTGGAGTACGGACAACAGGAGACAGACCAGGGCTAGCAAGGGACACCTGTTCCTAAGGAATTGAAACCTCCCCAGGCAATAAGTAGAGTTCCGTGGAAAACAAGTGTAGATTTGGAGTCAGAGCCACCTTATTAGCTGTGTGATTTTGGATGACTTGATCCACCTGAGTTTTCTTTGTGAAATGTAAACCTAAGATCCCTTCCTGCACCAAATTTACTATTCTGTGACCTAGTCCAAACTTGTCATTTTAGGCATGGGTAGAATAAACCCCAGAGTTTAAATAACACAACTGGGATTCAAACTCAGCTTTCCCCCCCCCCCTCCCTGGACTATAAATCAATCCAATTTTGCCTCTCAGGCTCCTTCCCATTTCTAAATCTTATCATTTTATGACCTCTAGATACTTTGTTTAAAAGTAACAACACTGTAGCATCACCAGGGGAGGGGCAGGGAGTGCTGGTCAGGATGAAGGAAATGAGAAAACCAGCTCATCAGGAAGGGAAGAGGACTAAGTTGGGAAGGGAGCATCTGGGATCCTAGGATTTAGGGTTGGAAAGGCAGTAAAAGATCAGCTTCGCCAACCCCCTCATTTAACAGATGAGAAAACTGAGATCTGAGGGAAGAAATAACTCGCCCAAGATCACACAAGTTAAGAGAAGTGGGATTTGAATGTAGGTCTTCTGATCTGCCCCTCCTCCCCATTTTCCCCCCATTCTAGGATGTAGTTCATTCATGTGCCTGAATGAACCACTGCCGGTGCTCATGGCACCCTTTGTGTTTGTTCGCAGCCTCTAGCTCACCTAACCAGCCCAGCAGGATCGGGTTGGGCAAGGGCACTGCTGGGAAATAAAACCTGAGGCAGAAAGGCCGGAAGCAGAGGCAGGGATTCAGGACAGATCCTTTTCCTGGTCAAAGAGACCAACTCCAAAGGCAAATGGGTGCCTAGCAAACCTCAGGAAACAAGCAGGGCTTGTTTGCAACCTCTGCTCAAGGGATGAGATGGTGGCATATTCAAATAGCCTTTGGTAATAGCTAGGTGAGAGCCTCACTTGGAATCAGGCTGACTTACTCAGAGACAGGGTCCAGTGGAAAGAGCCCCGGATTCAGTTTGAGAAGATTTGGTTTCAGATTTCACTTTTTGACATTTTTTTTATCTATGTGATTCTAAGCAATTCCCCTAACTGGGGCTCTGGGCCTCCTCAGTTTACTCAACTGTAAGATGAGGGGGAGGTTGGACCATCAATCAATCAACCAGCATTAATTAGAAACTTACTGTGTACATTAATTAGAAACTCCTGTGCTAAGAAAGACAAAAGAAGTCCTCGCTCTGAAGCTTACATTCTAGTGGGGAAGACTGCATGTAAATGATCAGGTATGTGTGAGATACATACAGAAGAGGTTGAAGAGGTCATCACAGAGGAAGGTTCTAGCAACTAAGCAGGGCTGGGAGGAGAGAAGGAGGCAGGAAGAGCCGCCTTTAGGTAATCTTTGCACTGAGTCTTGAAGAAAGGGATTCTAAGCAGTGGGGGATCAGGAAGGTGGGAATTCTAGGGATTAGGGGACAGCCAGTACAAAGTCATGGGAAAAGGAGGCATTACTGTGTTCCAGGTAGAGAGAGTAGGGCAGTGTGGCTGGATTGCAGAGTGAGTGGAGGGGAAGTGAATCATGAGAAGACTAGAAAGAGAAATTTGAGAATGTCTTTAAATGCCTCACTCTAAACTGATGATCCTTTTAAATGTTGTGCAATGAAGAGAACACTGGATTGACAAGCAGGAGAACTGGGTTCAAATTGACTTTAATCAACACACTTTATCATTCTAGGGGTGGGGGTGGGGGTTCGTTTCCTCACCATCTATAAAATGAGGGGACTGGCCCCTTTCAGCTCTAAATTTTTTGATTCTCTGGCACTGACTTGTTTAAGGGTGCTTTCCTAGATGGATGAGAGGCTCTATTTAGTATGGGTGGGGTCCTGGAGGAAGACCTGGGTTAATCTCTTTGAGCTTGTTTCATCTAGAAAATGAGGACCAAATGAGCTAATGTATGGAACATGCTTTGGAAAACTTTAAAGCACCATAGGAACCTGTGCTGTTATTATTATAGGCTGTATGAAGGTGTCTTGCAGCTGACAGTCCATGATTCTGGCCCTGTCTCTGCAGAAGACCATCAACTACTTACATGTAGACCTAGAAGCAGGGGCAGGGAGAGGGAGAACCTGGAAAGAGGCAGGCTGCCTCTGGCCAAACCTTTCTTGAACTTGCCTTGGGGAGTCATTGCCAGAGACCAGGCAGGGAAGAGAGCTCTCTAAGCTGTTGGTTCCCAGGCCAGATCACTGGGGGCACAGAGGGGTTAGCTTTAAATGCCAAAGCTCAGCAGAAAAAGGCATTATCACCCTCAGCTGACAGCACAGCCACTGAATTCCTTTCAAAGCCAACCTCCAAGCTTACTTTACACGAGCACCAGCTTTCTTCCTCTCTAAAAATTGTCTGTGACTCCTAACCTGGCCCTTTTCCTAGGAGCTTCCCTACTAAACCCTGAGAATGAGTAGTCTACCAGTCCCCTGAACAGGGATCACAGAGGTATAGAGAGGGGAACCTGTAATAGCAATGAAACTAACACAGTGATAGGAGTAAGATCTAGAGATCTGAAAGGATACTGGGAAATCATTGATTCCAACTCCCATGTACATAGAAATAAGAGAAAGTCCACACTAGATTGTGACTTGTTCAAAATTGTACTAAGTAACTAGTCAAGCTGGGGCTGAAGCCCATATCCTCTGGCTCCAAATCAGCTTCATTCCATGATTTCCATATGCCCTGTGGTATATGTAGCCAAGCTAACCTAAGCTAATGTATAATATCAATCTGTATTGTATCCTATCCCATTAAATGTAAATCCAAGAACAGAAACTGTTTTAATCTTCATACCTAACACAATGCCTCATACATAGTGAATGATTAATAAATCCTCCATTGATCCAATTTTCATCCTGTAATAACCTGGTGAGTTGGGCAGGTAGGTATTAACTAGAGCTTTAGAGCCAAGCTCAGAATTTAGATGCAATGTGAGACCTGGGTTTGAATCCTCACAGAAACATTCTGCACCTCACAGGGCCAGGTAGGAGTTAAATGTTTTGAAAACATGAACCGACTCTGGGGCCTCAATGTTGGATATAATAGCAGAGCAAACGACAAAAAGGATGTAACCTAAGGTCAGAAGACAGAGGGCTTCCAATCTTAAATCTAGAGCCTCTGGTGAGTTGACCATGGGTCAGTAACTTCGTTTTTCCAAACCTTTTTCCTCATCTGAAAATGAATTTAGTATTGTCTATCCTAGAGTATTGTCATAACACTCAAGGAGGAGAAAATACATGGAAAGTCTCTGCCAACCATACAGATATCGATCATATGAACTTCAAGGTATGCCAAGTGTTATCTCCTCTGATCCTCAAAGCAGGCCTGGTACAGAGGCTGTGCTGCAGCCCTCAGTTTACAGGACTTGCCCATGGTCACACAGCCCAAAGTTCCAAATGTTGAGGTCTCTCCCAAGTTTGGCCACCTTTCCAGGATGCCATGCTTCTATTTGTAAATCACCTTCCACACTGTTAGCTGAATAAAGAAGGCAATTGGAAAAGATTTCAGTCTCAAGAGGAAAATACCTTTCATTTTGTATCTCCCAACAAATAACTCCTTAAAGCCCTCCCCGTGTGACCTCCATCAAGGCAGTCAAACCTCTTTGATCCAGTTACCTAATTTGCAGAATGGATTGATCTAATTCAAGGGTAGGGAACTGCAGCCTCCAGTCTGGCCCTGTGACTGAATCCAAACTTCACAGAACAAATTCCCTTAATAAAAAGATTTGCTGGGGCAGCTAGGTGGCACAGTGAACAGAGCACTGGCCCTGGAATCAGGAGGACCTGAGTTAAAATCTGGCCTCAGGCACTTAACCCTAGCTGTGTGACCTTGGGTAAGTCACTTAACCCCAATTGCCCTACTTTTCCCCCCTCCAAAAAAAGCAAAAAATAAGTAAAAGGATTTGTTCTGTAGGACTGGTTCAAAAGGTTTCAACCAAGGGCCTAGTGGCCTCCAGGGCACAGGCTCCCCACCCCTGGCCTAGATGATCTTTCAAGGTCCCCTCTTTTGGCCATTAAACATAGCACTTTTTCTATTTCACTCATTTCAAATGGAGATTATTGGGGAATATTTCCCCCAGGGTTTAGTGTGAAAGCTTCCTGGCTAAGTTACCTTAGGACTGATACAGGCAGTGATGCTTTTCTTTAGGAAGGGGACTAACAGTTTTGTGAACAATGGGTCTCAGGAATTCATAGGTTCCTCTTCAGTATGTCAACTCCTTAAGGATAGACTGGTTTACTTTTTGTATCCCTAGGGTTTAGCACATGGCAAGTGCTTTGACAAATGCTTGTCATATTGATCACCATTTGTAAGTGATGTTATGCAAAAAATTACCGGTCAGCTTCAGAGTTGGACTAGAGGGGTACAGATAGGAGACAAAAAAAAAATCCATCTCAGGTCAGCCCTAGACCAGCAAAAACAGCAGGAATTTACCATATTTTGAGATGAAAAAAAAATCTACTTTAAAAATTAATTTTCAGAAGTGTTACTCTGGGTGGAAATTCCTCAGGTAGAACCAGGAACATAGTGATATTAGTTAACTCAAGTAACTACTGCTTCTCAACCAATTACTTGGTTTTTCATGTTTGATTGAACTGTACACCAGCTTTCCAATAGTTGGTTAGATGTCGATCCAAACCCCACAGGAATGCCTGGAAATGCCAGGCAGAGGTTATCTCATCAAGCTCTGAGAAGACAATACCCCTAGTTCCTTCCTCTTGTCCCTGGGTAGTGCCCCAGTCCCTCCCACCCCTACCAGTTACCTCCCTCCAGATCTAGAATACCCCTGAAACAGAGTCGTGGGAAGGCTCTCCTGTAGTTTAGCATCAGTCTTTAATCCTGACATACTGCACAATGACAAGTCATATGCTTTGGTCTCGTGTCTGCAGCAGCAACCTTACAATTAAATCTACAGGTCTGAGCACCAGACCCATTTCCAGGGAAGAGACAAAGTTGTTTAAAAAAAAACAACCCCCAAAATTTCATTTTAATTCCAATGTGGCCCCATACAGAGAGCAGCAGCTGTAATGCATTGAGTTTTTGTAAGTGCACACCAAATTTATACAGATTTATACAAAAATTATTTACAGAAGTTCCATGGTGCTCCTGTATCAGAAGCAAAGACCCTTTTATCAAAAGGGATTACTAGGGCTGTGCTAAATTCAAAAGGATTGGATCCTTTTGAGAGAGTCCAGAGTCCATTTGTTCAGATTGGGTCAGGGGTTAAGGGATTCGAAGGGTCAATGCTAAATCCTGCACATCCCAGGTGGGCCAAGAAGAGGAAAAGACAACAATGGACCCCAGTCTATGAATTGGCTAATAGAGAAATTACCATAGAGAAAGAATTTTAGAATGCCCCACTGGTTACCCAAGTCAAACCTCCCAATTTCTCCCTCATTGTTAGCTTTTGCACACCAGCAAGGCAATTCCAAAGGTAAATTATAAGGTTTCAATCTGGGACAGCAAGAGAAGATGTAATTATTTTTGGAAGCAAAAAACGAGACACGTGAAGACAAAGTTGGAATAAAATACATATCAGTAACACCACAAACAGCAATGAGGAGCAGAAATGGTCTTGCAACCAGGACCGTACTCCAGGCAGACATCAACTAACACTAAAAGCCAAAACTGCTAAAGAACAGTAAAGTCCAATTATGGGTCTAATACTTTCCATCTAAAGGAGGGAGCATGTATATGGGGGTAGTTGATACAGCTCAGGGTCTGAGCTGGAGATGACAGAAAACTTGGATTGTTCCTGGAAAAGGGGGGAGGAGGCTAGTTATACTGGCACCAGTTAAAGAGGGTCAAATTCCTTGGAATGCTTATGTACTACCCCATTACCTGTGAACCTATTATTTGAAAAACCACTGAAGCCTAATGCAAGACTTTGAAAGATTGTAATATATTCTCTTGAAACATTCAGCATATGAAAACCCTCTGTGGTCCCTCCTACCCTGGGGGCCCACAACTGTTAGAGATGGTCCAGAAAACCTTGAGCTTTGGAAATGTCCTTGGTTCAGTCCTTGGGGAGCAGAGATTGCTATATTGGCAGGATCTGCTCCAGGACGGCTTTTGAAGACTGGGGAATTCTGTCAGGGAAATTCACTTCAAACTCAATAATGAGGTCCCCACGTTTCTCTGGTGTTTTGGGGAGGGGAAGGCCTTCTCCAGGAACCTTCCGCCTCATTCCGGGCCTGATGACATCCTTGAACACTATGGGTATGGTCCTGCCATCCAGCGTTGGGACATTCACTGTACAACCACACAGGGCCTAAAAGCAAAGGCATATGATTAAATAGATGAACAACCAAGAGGGGAAGAATTCTTCTCTAAAGATGGTTTTCTAGGGCTTACAAAGACTGACTGGGTAGCAATGACTCTTTACTGGGCTAGTAAGCTAAGGCTTTCCCTTCAACTTGTCTTATATGAACCCCTGTACAACGTTTCCAGAAAGTGTGGCACTGTTTGTACAGATCTACATGACTAACCACATATGGGCAATCAAAACATGTTATTCCCCTCTAAATTGTGCTGAGAGATGTTTATGTCTCCAGTAAGGCGGCATAGTATATACAGACAGTATACTAAACTTGGAATCTAAAAACCTGGATTTCATTATTGATGGTCACTTTCAGGCCGCAAGTCTCTTCTCTAAGGTCG
The DNA here is from genome assembly GCA_028627135.1 of Pseudochirops cupreus. NCBI lineage: Eukaryota > Metazoa > Chordata > Mammalia > Diprotodontia > Pseudocheiridae > Pseudochirops > Pseudochirops cupreus. The sequence goes on from CM053580.1 coordinate 530,423,932, forward strand.
ATAAAGCCCAGAATCCTATGACTGTAAATCATAGTTGTATGTCTATACAGGTCCTGCCTTACCTCACGGAGGGTGATCCTCGCTGGGTAAATCACATCAGACCCATCTCTCTTAAATATATTGTGTGGTTTGTCCTTTAAAACAAAGACAATGTCAGCTGGAATGTTGGTGGAGGTTTGGTCCCCCTCTTTTGGGAAGGTAATCTTGGTCCCCTCTTTCCACCCTCTTTTCACTTCAATGGTCAGGATCTTGTCCTCATTGCGGATGCTCTTCCCATCGGGGTTAAGTCGCTTGTGGGAGATCTTCATCTTTTTCGTACAACCACTATAGATCTCCTCAAGTGAGACCCGGAGGTCGTGGGTAACTGGGGGATCCTGTTTTCGGCGGCTGTGTTCCTGGGCTGGACGAGGTCGGGCAAAGTTCATATTGGTAAAGCCACCCATGCCCAGTGGGAAGCCAGGAAATGGGTCATCAACGTCCATGCCTTCTTCCCCGTTTCGTTGACCAAAAAAGGTGTCAAAAGGGTTTCGGCCACCAAAGAACTCAGCAAACATGGCATGAGGGTCCCCATGGAAAGTGTAGCTGAAGGAAGCACCGTTAGGACCAGTACTGCTACCACTACTAGGGCCACCACCCTTCAATCCTGGAAAAGGAAAAATAAGAATTCTAATTGTTGGCCAAACAAAACAGCTTTTCTTGCTCTAGAACTCTTGTTCTTCTCCAACCAAGGAGAGAGGAACTGGGCATCATTAGGGAATTAAAAAGTACTGCTTTTTTTGCCCCACTTTCTATACTCCCGTTTTTCCCATTTAGAAACTATTTTATTTCAGGAAAGAGAGACCAGTATGTCAAGGTATAAATAGGAGGACAAGGATGCTAGATTTTTGCATCCTATCCTTGGACTGCCTAGTCTGTGAGGTTAATTGTGAGAACACATTTAAGTGCTAGCCTGAGAAATAAAGGTTGAGAATTTAACAGAGTATTATTAGCTTGAATTTTCCACACCTAGATTTCAGCTGGTTACTCCTTGAAATCAAGATATACTTGATATCCCAAAAGTTTTAATGCAGTTTTAAGCTTTACTAGCTTAAACATTCAATAAAACTTCTGTTGAACTCTGTATAAGAACCTTCTTTCTAAATGGCAAAATATGCAATTTCCAGTTGCCTATAGTTACTCCTTTTAAAGAATGGCTAACGTTTGATCCTGATGCCCTTTGAGCCTTGACTACTACATAAGTATTTTAAAGGCTTTCCCCTGTGCCTTTAAAATCTACAAAATGATTGGGGAAATGATTCTACTAGAACTGGAAAAAAAAAAGTCGCACTCCCCCCTCCCCCCCTTCAAAGCACAATTCAACTAGCCAGAGCATCCTCCAGCTCTGTATCTCCTGACTATGCTTCACATCCAAGATATCTACATCTTTCTTACAGGGATAAGGTAGGGAAAAGTCCCCAGGTTAATTGCTGGATTCAGAAGTTAGTTTAAGCCTTCATTAATAGTCTCATGTGAAAGCATACGAGGTGCATTTCCAATATATATCCTCCAGGGGAATGGAGCTAAGGGAAGTCATCAAACAAGTTTGCTAAGGAGTGAGGAGGAACAGAAGTAGACCCCGCCTAACGTACTTGTAGATCCTTAGCCCACACCCAAAGGCTGGGGAAGGCCCACGGTAAAACCTGACAATCTCCCTGCCTCCGGTCTAACGTCTCTCGGGGAATGACTAACAAACATGCTAGAAGCTTCTACGGACATGACAGCCAGCTGGTGAGCCAGCCAGGTCTCCACCTCTCATCGAAAGGCTGCCAATCGGAATGCAGAGCAGTGCAGCCAATGGGCACAGGGGCCGGGGGCCAGCGGCCCCACCGGGGAAGAGGAGGGAAAAAGTAACTCTTGCTTATTGCAAAACCCACATCAGGGCCCGGAGGTGGGCAGGGGGCGAGCAAACGTCAGAGGCTCCCCGTCTCCCGGGAGGGAGGATCGGAGCTGACGGCGCAGGCTCGCAGGATCCTGGCCTCGCCGCGAGCGCCGTCCCCAGGGCCCGATGGCTCCTGGTTTTCCGGGGGCGGTCTCTAGCAGCGCCGCCCGAGCCGCTCCCAGCTGACCCTGCTTCCACTCCCGCGGGCCCCAGACTCACCCTCCTCCCCGTAGCGGTCGAAGATGTCCCTCTTGCGCGGATCGCTGAGCACGTCGTAGGCCTCGGCGATCTCCTTGAACTTCTCCTCGGCGCCGGGCTCCTTGTTCTTGTCCGGGTGGTAGCGTAGCGCTTGCCGGCGGTAAGCTCGTTTGATTTCTTCGTCCGAGGCGCCCCGGGCCAGGCCCAGCGTCTGGTAGTAATCCTTGCCCATGGCCCCCACCCTCCCGCCGCCGTCCCTACGGCTCCGCCGCCGCCCCGGCCCGGACGCTATATACCCGTCCGGCGGAAGCTTCCAGAGCCCGCCAGCCCTCTCCAGAACCTTCCGCTCCGCCCCTCGCACCGCTCTGCCCAATCCTGGGCGCCCGAACCGCAACACGTGACCCTGGGGAGGCGGCGTAGGATCGTCAACGGTTGCAGGCTCGAGACGCACTCCTCCGCCTTCTTTGCTCCTCCCTTTTGCAACGCCCCCGCCCCCACTGGGCGCTAGTCAGTTCTCCCGCGGCCTTCTGGGACCCCCACCTACTTCAACCAGCTCTCCCCCAGGCCCCGCCCTTCCGAAATTTCTATTCTTCCAGGGTGTTGAAGACACCGCCTCTGTGCCCTGCCCACACCTGGGGATCAGAGCAAGCCCCGCCCCTCGGCAAGGCGGTCCCGCCCCTTTGCCTGGATCTTGGCTTAGAGAGTTGAAGGAGACTGGAGATCTAATCAGATATCCTTAGATTTACTCAGATCTCCTTGAATAGAAAAAGAAACTGAGGCTTGGAGAAGGGAAGGCACTTATCCTGGGCTTGTTTCTGCCTAACAGACAGTTAGTAGCTAGTAAGTGGCAAAAGGAAGAAGAATCTGTCTACTCCAAATTCATAGCTTTTTCTCACAGGATTTAGTTTAGCTCTACATTTCTCTCCTCTGACACTGCCACCGCCCTGCTGCAGGCCCACCACTCGGACTATTGCACCAGGCTGGTGGGTTCATCTGCCTCAAGTGTTCCCACTCCAGTCCATCTTCACTCAGTTCACCGGCAAAAGGGACCTTCCTAAAGCTCCTATCTGACCATGTCACACATCCCGTGACTCTATCACTTTCAATATCAAATTAGAAAATCATCTGGCATTCGAAGTCCTTCATAACCTAACCCCCCTCCCTTACCTTTCCATTTTTTAAAAAACGCTTTGTCTCCTGAACCACTAAACCATATCAACACTCCATCTCTCAGCTCAGGTCATTTTCTCTGGCTGTTCCTCATTTCTCCTGGCTTCTTTCAAGTCTCAATTAAAATCCCATATTCTACAAGAAGCCTTTCCCAATACTAGTACCTTCTCTCTACTTATTATCTACAATTTGTCTTGTCTTATAGCTTTTTGTATATAGTTGTTTGCATGTTGACTCTTCCTCATTAGGCTGTAAGTTACTTGAGAGGGAGGCCTATCTTTGTATCACCAGTATTTAACACAGTGACTGGCACATAACAGGCTCATTAAGTTTACTGTGTGCCAGGCATAGACAAAAAAGCAAACAATCTCTGCCCTCTAGGAGCTTACATTCTATTGAGGGGGAGGGGAAGAGAATAAAGTAGAGAAGTACATGCAAAATATATACAAAATAATAATAAATTGAGGACATTAGAAAAGTTTTTTTTTATGGGAAGTGGCACTCAAGCTGAGCACTGAAGGGAGCCAGGGATTCTTAAATGTAGAGGTGACAAAGGACAGAATTGTTTGCTTGGGAGACAACTTGTTGCAGAAGCAGGAAAGTAGATATCTCTACAACAGTAGTTCTCAACCTTCCTAATGCCGAGACCCTTTAACACAGTTCCTCATGTTGTGGTGACCCCCAACCATAAAATTATTTTTGTTGCTACTTCATAACTGTAATTTTGCTGCTGTTGTGAATCTGATATGCAGGATGTATTTTCATTGTTACAAATTGGGCATAACCCACAGGTTGAGAACCGCTGGTCTATAAAGAGAACATCATCAAGTAGTTGAATTTGGCTGGAACTGGGGGGAAAGGAAAGGAGAGGGGGGGGAAAGAGAGAGAGAGAGAGAGAAAGAGATGCAATCAGTTTAGAAACATAGGTTGGAGCCAGACTGTGAAGGGCCATAGGAGTCTGCATTTTATCCTGTGACATAGGAAACCACTGGAACTTCTTGAGCAGGGAAGGGACATGGTCAGACCTGTTCTTCATTATGAACAGCAATTTGGCAATGGCGTAGAGCAGTGGTTCTCAACCTTCCTAATGCCTCAATCCTTTAATACAGTTCCTCAATGTTGTGGTGACCCCCCCAACCATAAAATTATTTTCGTTGCTACTTCATAACTGTAATTTTGCTACTGTTATGAATCGTAATGTAAATATCTGATATGCAGGATGTATTTTCATTGTTACAAATAGAACATAACCCACAAGGTTGAGAATCGCTGGTGTAGAGGAAGAATTGGAGAAAGGAGAAAGAAGAGGCAGGGAGAGCAATTAGGAAGCTACTGAAGCAGGCAAGGCATGTGGTAATGGGTGGGTAACTTGCATGAATCTATAGGAGGGAATTCATATCTGCAACTGAGTGGATATGGAGGGTGGAAGAAGGGAAAGAACTGAGAATGACTGCAAGGGTGAGAATATGGTTGACTTGGAAGGACTACATACAATATGATTCTGATTCAGCAAATGTCTGAAAGACAGCATCCTGGAGCTGATTCCCTTGACCCTCCCAATCCCCATCACAACACTTGGTTCCATTTCTATGCACCTGACTTTTTTTCTTCAGACATGTAAAAGAATGTGGCCCATCTCCCCCAACTGGGAAACATCTGAACCAGACTCTCCCCTCCCCCCAACTCCATCTTCAGTGCACTCTGCTCCACCTGCTGCTTTTCTGAATTTGCTGAAGAATCAGGAAGATTATAGTATTTAGTCCATCTAGTCTAGCCTTTCATTCTAAAGATGAGAAAACTGAGGTCCAGAGAGGATGAATGACTTGCTCAAGCTCATAAAAGTAGTAAGTAAAGAATAAAAACCTGAGATCTCTCTAACCTCCCATTTAGAAGCACTTACCCTTTTTAAATGAAAGGGCACACTCAAGGGAACAACAATAATAGCGGCATTTATAAATCACTTTAAGGCTTGCCAGAGCACTTTACAGATACTATCTTATTTGATCTTCAAAAATAAGTCTCTGAAGCAGGTGCTATGATTATCCTCATCTTACAGAGGAGGGAGCTGGGCCAGAGGTTAAGGGACTTGCCAAGGGTCACATAACTAACTACTGAGTAGCTGAGGTCACATTTGAATTCAGGTCTTTCTGACTCCAGGGCTAGTGCTCTGGCCACCACACCACCTTCCGAATCCCTCCTGTGCCTCCTTATCAGGGTCTGAACTCTAGAAAAGGTTATTTCTTGCCCCTTTACACTATATTGTGAATGATTCACTTCTAGTTCATAGACCCAGGCTAATCTTTGGATCTGGCCTCTGAAAGAGAGTCTGAAGAAGTGGAGAGAGGTTGGATTGGTGAGAGATAAACTGGTTGGATACACACCCAGTTCCCAGAGTGAAGTTGGTGCAACAACGTAGCCTTTTCAGGGAAACTTGCTCTCTAGGGAATGTTGCAGCATCAGGGATGTGGCCCGATAAGGGGCTCCAGGACCAAAGGAGGAGCTCCAGAAAGCCTGGCATGGTACAACAGCAGAGGAATTTCTGGGCAATGAAAGGTTCCTGGATCAACCCTGGGTCCAGAACAGAGGTCTGGTAATGTACAAATCCACGATGTGAATTTTGCCCTTCACTGATACTATAAATCATGTAGACTGTGTAGGTTTGGGTAAAGGGGTTGGTGCCTTAGCCACACTCAGCACTTCCTCTTTTCAAGGAGGTTCTCAATTCTTGGGTGATACTATAAATCTGGAGGAATGTATAGATCCCTGAGAGAGGCAGAACACATTGGAGAGGGAAGGATAATGGTCTTGACTGTATATGGCCTTGTATACAAGTCCTCTGCAATTTCTGTAGGGTTAATTTAAGTCTGTCTTATATGCCAAGTTTTGTTAGCCTGAGTGCTTTCAAGGGAGTTATATAGGTCTTTTCCCTTTTATTTTTGATGGGGAGAGTTCTAGACATGATCCAAATCCCAAGGGAAATCTTTAAGTTTAAGGATTTTAAACAGGAGTCAAAAGGAGCAATATTTAGTAAGAGAAGCTCCTAATATTGAAGCTAGTCCATATAAACACAGAGCTTCAGTAAGACAATTGAATTCTCTAATCCTGGCTCTGCTTCTCCTGAGAGACATAACACTGGATAAGTAATTTAATCCCTTGGTTTCCTCATTTGCCAAATTTATTGCATAGGGTTGATGCATAATCAAATAAAATAACATATTTGAAAGCTTTGAAAAATCATTATTATATTTCATGTTGTGGTTTGTCCTTCATTCTCAAAGAGGACCATGACATCAGGGAGATGATGACATGACTTGCAACTGACTTTGATTTGAATGAGGGAGGGCTGTGCAAGGTTACCAGTTTCACTTTCTCCTCCAGAGCCATCTTGGTCCAGTGGCCAGAAATAGATCATGACTGGAGATGGCCCAGGATGAAGTGGGATCTTTTCAAGTTCTTTTAAGCTAAGGTCTTTTCAAGTTCTCACTTTGAGTGAGGCAATGCCCATTCAGTGAATAGGCCTCTTTAAGAAGTAAATCAAGGGATGGTCCCTTAGATATATTAAAAAAAAAATCAAACTGGGAGGAGACCCTCAGCGTTGCTCGCCAAAATATTTCAATATTTATATAAACAGTCCTAATCTCTCATCTGAAAGTCAATCTTATTTTTCCAAGTGCCTGCTAGAGTCTTTACCTCTATGTCCTGCTGACACCTAAAACTCAAATTAAGTTCTATACTATAGTCATCACAATTCCCCAAACCCTGAGTAGCCCAGTACCTGGCACACAGTAAGCACATAATAAATGCTTGTTTCTTTCCTTTCCCTCTAACCTTTCTAATTCTGTTGATGGCACTACTATCAAAACGTAGCTGACATCTATGACCTTTTGCTGATTCTACCACTATATCTCTCTCATACTGGCCCCTATGATCTACTCAAAGAATCTTAGTCTTGATAAATAACTGAGAGACCATGGGTCTGACTTTATTAGGAATCCCCTCCAGTCAGCAGAATCCATTACCTCTGGAGGTATTTGGTACCACTCAGTTGGATGGCTCTAATTGTTAGGAAGTTTTTGCTTCTATGGAGCCCAAATGTGCCTCTGTAAATTTCACTCATTTCCTATTTCTGCCCTCTGGAGCCAAGAGAACAAGTCTAATTTCTCTCCACAGGAAAGCCTTATGAACACTTGAGGACAGCTATCAAGTTCTCCCACAGTCTTTTCTTCAGGATAAACACATCTAAATCCTCATGTGCTCCTTAGACAATCAGACAATCAGAGACTCTTTGCCATCCTGATCACCTTCTTCTAGTCACTTGACAGATTCTTAACCTCCTTCCTAAAATATGGTGCCTAAAACAGAATGTAAAATACTTGATGTGGTGTGGTGTGACCAGGACAGAGTGCAGCTAATCATTACTATGACTCTCTTTACAAACTGCATCAACTAACTGCATTAGCTTTCTTGGTGGCAGGTATACTGCTGACTCATATTAAGCTTTTGGTGCGCTAAAATCCCCAGATTTTTTAAAAGATGAACTATTACCTAGACAAACCTCCCCTATTTTGTACTTGAATGCAAGAATGAGATTTTAATGAAATCTTATTTGATAGAGGCAACTAGGTGGCACAGTAGCAGAGTGCTTGGCCTGGAGTTCAAATCTGGCCCCAGATACTTAACTAGCTATGTGACCCTGGGCAAGTCATTTAACCTGTCTGACTCAGTTTCCTCAACTCTAAAGTCAAGATTATAACAGCACCCACCTCCCAGGGTTGTTGTAAGAATTAAGTGAGATATTTATAAGGTGCTTAGATTCCTCCTCTTTGTTGTTGTTTAGTGAATCAGTCACATCGAGTTCATGTGACCCCATCCAGGGTTTTCTTGGCAAAGATACTGGAGTAGTCGGCCATTTCCTTCTCCATCTCATTTTACAGATGAGGAAACTGAGGCAAACATGGTTAGATGACTTGCCCAGGGTAATACTCCAGGCCCAGAGCTCTATCCATTGCACTACCTAGTTGCTCCCATTCCACCTCTTATCAAATTTAGTTTTCTTTGATTTAGTCCAATTTGATTCAGACTGTCAAAATCTATTTGAGTCCTGTGTCACTCACTGGTTAGTTATCACTTTTGGCATTATGTCATCTGCAAACTGGATAAACATATTGTCAATACCTTTATCCAAGCACAAAACCAAGTACAGATCCTGGGGGCCATCAACAAGAGTCTTTGTTCTAAGCTAACACTAAGTCATTAATGATAATTATTTTGTTCTGGCCATTCAACCTGTTCTTAAGTCCCTTAATTGTTGGGAAAAGGCACACAGAGAGGGGCTGGACCTGGCATCAAAAGATAATGGCTTGAATCCCAATTCTATCACCTACCATGTGTATGATTTTGGGCAAGTTGATTTACTTCTCTAGGTCTCAGTTTCCTCATTTGCAAAGAGAGAGGGGACTGCACAAGATGACCTGTAGAGTCCCTTCCTGATCTAGATCTGTGACTCTATGATCCCTTCCAGCTCAGAATCTAAGAATTTACTGTTTAATTCATATCTTTTTGATCTGAATAACAACAGAGACTTTGTCAAATGCTTTGCTAAAATCTAGGCTACCTATATCTATAGCATTCCTCAATCTATCAGTCTAGTAAGTCTATCAAAAAAATCACATGAGGTTAATCTGGCATATCCTACTCTTCATCAAGATTTTGTGATTTTTTTTTCCTTTCCCACATTTTTAATTTAGTATCTCTTTAATAATATATTCTAGAATTATACAGCAATCTTTATTGTCTTCTATTTTTTTTTTAATTTAGACAGCTGGCCTCCACTCCAGTACCTCTAATTTGACATGATCTTTTAAAGATCATATCTATCAGTTCTCTGAAAATCCTAGGATGCAGGGCAATCTTAGTCAAGTGACTTGAATTCAAGGGCAGCTTTCCCTTTGGAAATAAAACAGAACCCAAATAAGAGATGAATAGCCGGCTCTTTCTTCTCTCCATCAGTTATCTTCACTCCATCCATTCCAAGCAGCGGCTGTATCTCTTCATGTTTCCTCTATCTTCTCTCACATTCTCCCTCCTCTCCATAGCTTTAAAACTCCTTTTTGGTTTTTTCTTTTCCTACCAGTTTCTTCTTTACAGGACCATGCCATGCTCTTGTATTCATCCTGCCTGCTACCTGCTCTTGCTTGATTGTTTAGTATGTTTGCTTTTAAAATCTAAGTTGGTTGGTGAATTCTCTATATAGACAATTCCACCCGTACCTTCTCATTTGAGTTCCTTTTCTTTGTGATTTTAGAATTTCTGGAGAGCTCCCCAATCTTCATGGGCTGACTTTCCCTTCAGAATTTTAGTCCATTTAAATAAACAATTCAATGAATGAAAAAGCATTTATTTAGTACTTACTATGTGCAAAGCAGTAAGTACTGTGGATATCTTCTATTTAAGCAGAAAATCGAGGCAATCTTTGCTCTTAAGGAGCTCACATTCTAGGAGGAAATGACACACATATGAGTTTTTAGCTGCAGATTAGATGGGAAGGACCAGTAACATCGAACCACGTGAAGATTCCAAGAATTCTGGTGGTGAGAAATTTATTTTGTGGTTCTTCAGTAGTTGTGAGTGCTGAGGAGGTGAGGAGTGCAGCATCTGCAGAGGTAGTTGCCAGGTTGCATCTCCATGGTGTTATCTATCCCTTGAATTAGAGGAAGGGTCCATGGTGAGGGGTGCAGGCGGTGCTGCTCTTTCATAGGCTTTTGGGGGCTTTCCTGTTTGATGATGGCTATTGATGGTGGCAGGGATGTTGGGTTTCTTCTTCTCAAGAGCTGCTCCCCTCAATGATGGGTGCAGGCTCACGTTGGAAGCAGGGCTGGTGTGCTGCACAGTATTGCTACTGCTAGAGCTCCTTAGCACAAGGTCTTCCCTGGTGGGCTGTTTTCACTTTGAGTCAGAGGGTATGGTGTGTGTGTGGGGGGGGAGAGGGAGTTGGTTCCTCTGGCACATGTGGCCCCTATCTCCCTCAATTAGTTCTGATGCTTCCGCCATCCAACAACACCTACAATGTGGAAAGTACTAATTTTAATTGCTAGGGATACAATGTAATGGGTGTTGATCAGGAAAGTCCCCTGATGGATCTAATGAGCTCAAAAAAGATGAGCCTTTGTTGGAGGGCAGATCAGCAGCTCCCCATGGAGACTGGGCATTTCCTTTGGTGACTTGTTGAGACGACAGAGAAGACTCCTGATTGGATTTCTGGGACTGAGGCTGACCTCAAGATGACTGGCTGGCTGGGACGCAGGAGGGTGGATTCTTGTTAGAGAAGCCATCTTTTTTTTTTTTTTAAAGATCTAAAAATGACAGCAATATGTTGTTTGCTGCTCTTTTGACTTGATTTTTTTTTCTTAACCTTTCTCATTCAGAAGATGGATCGGTGCAGTGATAGAGACCACCTGTGAAGGGAAAGCCTGGCTTTCACAAAGGCACAACAACTGCTCCCCATAATAGCTACCATGGGTTAGAACAGGCCTGCACAACACATATCCTTCAGGCTGCTTGCGGCCCAAAGAATTTTTGTCAGCCTGTGAAAAAGGTAGGGTTGCCACTGTGCACGCTCCTGTTTGTCATGTGACTCACAGCAATCAACCATTGTCAGTCTGTCTCTAGTCTAACCTATCTGCCCTGAAGAAGTTTATAAGTTGTGCAGGTCTGGGTTAGAAGCACGTGGTTGTTATGTCCTGACTTACAGATTTCTGCTGTCTCGGTCTGAGAGTGCCTAAGAAAAGTCTTTCCCAGCCCAAGATAGGCAGCCGATGAAGTTCATGCAGAAGCATTTGGCAGTAGACACACAATATTCCTGAATCCCAATGTCCTATGTAGAGGAAGGCAGATTTTTTTATTGCCTAGGCAGCATGATTCTATAATCTAGCTTTCTAGTCAGAGAAGGGAGCATTTTGTGACAGTGACACTCTTGAGGTTTGCCTTATGAGTAAACACAAGTTCAAAAGTATGGAGACCTGCAAAGGACATGAACTGGTAGTTTTTCAGAAGAAGAAATAAAAGCTATTCATAGTCATAGTTAAAAATACTCTATCACCACTACTTAGAGAAGTACAAATTAAAACAATTCTGAGGTACCATCTAACACCTATCAGATTGGCTAATAACAAAAAAAGGAAAATGATAAATGTTAGAGGGGACGTGGAAAAATTGGAACACTATTGCACTGTTGGTAGAGTTGTGAACTGATCCAACCATTCTGGAGAGCGATTGGGAACACGCCTAAAGGGCTATCAAACTGTGCATACCCTTTGATCCAGCAATACCATTACTAGGCCTGTAGCCCAAAAAGATCAAAGAAAAAGGAAAAGGACCTATAGCTACAAAAAACATTTATAGTGGCTCTTTTTGGGGTGGCAAAGAATTGAAAATTGAGGGGATATTTATTAACTGGGAAATGGCTCAACAAGTTGTGGTATATGAATGTGATGGAATACTATTGTGATGATGATCAGCAGGACGGTTTCAGAAAAACCTGGTTAGACTTATATGAACTGATGCGAAATAAAGTGAGCAGAACCAGGAGAATATTGTACACAGTAAAACATTGTATGATGATCAACTTGGAATAACTTAGTTTTCTGTGATCAACACAAATGATCCAAGACAGTTTTGAAGGATTTATGATTAAAAATCTCCAGAGAAAGAACTGATGCAGTCTGAATGCAGATTGAGGCATAATTTTTTTCACTTTATTTTTCTTGCCTTTTTTTTCCCAACATGACTAATTTGGAAATAAGTTTTTAATGATTTCACATTTATAATGTCACATTTCTTATCTTCTCAATGGATGGAGAGGAGCAGGAGGAAGGGAGAGAAATTAGGGCTCAAAATTTAAAAAAATTTTTAAAAGATTTATTAATAATAAATTTATTTCTAAAAATGTATGGGACCTGGTCTGCTAGAGAAAGGAGTTATTCCTTTTTAGGGAAAGAAGAGAGTTGCTTATGTGGCCCCTGCAGCCAAAGAAGGCTTAAAGGCAAATCACAGAAGGAGGGGTGGGTGGGAAGGGAGGCAAAGAAACCTTGTTACCCCCTATTATTATAATGATTTATTTATACAGTGCAGGTCCAATGAGACAACAGGAAAAGGAATGCTTGTTTAGCAGACCCAAAGCATGTTTGTCTTCTAGGGGAAGATCAAACCACAGGGTGACATGATGTGTCTTAGAAGAACTACGAAAGGCACTGCAGGAGAATTAGGGATCCGCTGAAATGTTAAAGGATTGTCCTGATGGCAATCCAAATTCAGTGCCTTCAGAGAAAGGTTATTATGAATGCTTTATGTGTTTTCAGTATCTTGGCCAGACTGCTGTGAATCTGACTGCTGTGTCATCTGCAATTTCTGTGGGGTGAAATAAAGGCCATCTTATACCTGATTTACATTTGTTATCATGAGGGCTTATATGAGGGATGCCACACAATCTATACCAAAGTGATATTTGGAGATTTTCCCAGAATAAATTCTGGGTGAAGGCAAAAAGCCAAAGAGAAAATATGACTCTCTTGGGTCAGTCCTCAAGATTGGATCTACTCTAAATGAGACCAGAGCTCTGGGAGGCCCTGAACAATGGGTTATATAAAGAAAAAAATGAAATAATTCCTGCCCTCAGGGGGTTTACATTCTACTGGGGGAAGGGTGTTATAACATGTACTTATCCTGTCTCCGAACTCTGAAATCTGCCCTACCAAATTCTAGAGTGAATGTCAAATTACGCTCAGCTTTCTTCTCTATTACAAATCCTAAAGCTGAATGTTGACATTTACCCTAAGGTTCTCATCATTTCTATCATAACAACCAGTTCTTCCTTGGTGAATAGATCTAGAATAGAATTTTCTATTCTGCTGTTGGCTGCTGTGCCTTTTGAAGGATGAATTATTAAGGTGAAGCAATAAATAATTAGCTGCTCTGCTTTTGGCAGAGAGTGAAATTTAACCCAGAGATGGGTTAAAGGAAGCCCCCTATCACTGCTATACCTCGAATGTTGCATCTCTTCTTTTTCTCTAGTGAAGTGCTCTCTAGCATAGTCATATTGTTTTCCCCCACTATTGCTTTTCACTCAAATGCTCTTCACTATGCTTCTCTCCCTCTAGTTCCTAGATTTCCTCATGAATATATTTTCTTAATATTCTGTTCTACGTCTTTCTTCCTTCCCCTTTTTGACTTATATACTTATTTCTTTGGAATACAGTGCTCACACAGGGGCCCCACAGTGTCAGTGTCTGGTTCAGGGACTGGGGACTGATTGAGGCTTCATATTCCTGCCAGTCTCTGTGTATTTCCATAAACTATGAGTCATGGCTCTCATCCCACCAAGTCTTAGTAATACCCATGAAGTCAAAAATGTCTCCTTGAATTAGGATCTTTTATTACTCATGTTTTGCAATTGTGTGTATACAACTGAGGATTTTATTGAGGGCTCATTTCTTGGATTTCCTCTCTTGTGAACGTCTGGGTCTCTGTGACAGAATGAAAAATTTCTAGTGTTTTTGGTCCTTTCTGAGATCCCTAAGACTGGTATATAAGAGTTTGCCTGTGCTTTGGGTATACCTCTTCCTCCTAACTGGCACCCCCTCCTTCCTGTACCCCACTGCCAGTTCTCCTTTTCTGGAATCCTGAATCTTCTTATCTTGAATCTCATATGCTGTCAACTTCAAGTTTTATGTTATATTCAACTGGGCTCCTCTAGTCAATTCCTGGCCTCTTTGCTTGACATCAGGGGCAGGTGCAAAATCAGACCTCCTAGAGACCTCATTCCTCCCTATAATTTCGCCTACCCCATACTTTATCACCTAGCAGCATTCATGTGTGAGGGATGGAACCCAGGCATCTTCATACTGAACTACAAGGAAAGAAGATATTTTGGGGGAATCTGGCTATACTAATCCAAAGGGCAGCCTCTTATAAAATTCTTAATGCCTTTCCTATGACTAAAGATCACAGCACTTGTGGGTCCAATACCATTCCACACACTTCACTCTACTTACTGAGACCTGGCTGTATTTTTTGTTTTGAATCTTTTTTCTCTGGTATGTGGCTACCTCATTTGGCCCTCACCCCCCTCCCCAGGTATCTCAAATTATGCCTAAGACTAAAACACTCTGGTAATCAAAGGTTTATTGCTTTTAGCAGTAGTTAGTCTCCTCTTCTGTGAAAGCCTCTAAATCCCAAAGCAGCTGTAACAGACAGGGACAATGTATTTACTACTACTCTTCTTACACAGCAGCTACTCACTATGGTATCCAGTTTGCTGGATAGAGTTTCCTTCCTCCCTTTAGATTCTGAAGACTTCAAAACACTTGCTCTCTGTTATTACCCTGGTTCAGTCCTCTTGTCCGAGCTATTGCAGTAGATGCCTCTCTGGTCTGTATCTCTAGCCAGTCATTCCTTTATCTTCTCCATACGGCTGTCAGATAGTCTCCTTAAAGCACAGGCTAGCTGAGGTCACTCCCCGGCTTTGGCCTTCAGAAGCTTTCCATTGCCTCTAGCATAAAGTATAAACTTGCTGGGCATTTACAGTTTTTAGTTTTGGTTCTAAGCTATCTTTGTGGCATCATTTCATTTCACTCTCCATTTTTATTGTTGTTGTTCAGTTGTGTCTGACTTTTCATGATCCCATTTAGGGTTTTCTTGGCAAAGATAGTGAGCGGTTTGCCATTTCCTTCTCAAGCTCATCTGACAGATAAGGAAACTGAGGCAAACAGGCTTAAGTGACTTGCCCAAAGTCACAGTTAGTAAGTATCTGAGCCTGGACTTGAACTCAGAAAGATGAGTCTTCTCGATTCCAAGTCCAGTGCTCTATCCACTGCACCACATGGCTGCCTTCTCCTTCATGCACACTATTTTTGGCAAGCTGAACTGCTAAGCTGTTCCCTGTCTTCATGCTGCAGTTTCCTGCCTCAGGGAAATTTCAATAAACCTTTGCTCATGCCTGGAATTGGCTCTTCCCCCTCCCTTGACCTGTCACTTCAATGCCCACCTGTTGAAATCTTTCTCTTTCTTGAAGGCCTAGTTAGGTCTTACCTCTTCACCCTTTCCTGATCTGCCTAGTCCAGAGGTAGAGAACCTGTGTTGCTGATGGCACTTCGTGTAGACCTCCCCTCACCCCAGCTGTGCCATGTTCACATTCACTTTGTATCCCCTTTAGGGGTGTAAATTATTTCTACTCCACCTTCAATTCAATTTTAAGCTCTTTGAGTGCAGGAATGTCTTGTTTGTTAGCTATGTATTCCCAGTACCCAGCACAAAGCCTTGCACAGAGTAGGTGCCTAACATCTGTTGAACTGAATTGACTGGTACAAAATATGCATGATAAAGATTTGTGACCCCTCTGAATGTTGACTGTCTTCTTGAATGCTGAAAAATTTCATAACCTGGTAGTGCTAATATTCTCTACAGTTAGCTAGTTTAATCCTCAGATATAATCAGTTACAGGACTATAACAGAAGCCTTTCTTCCTTGGTAGGACTTGCTACAACTTCTGTTCCACTGGAATCACCTTTAAGAACTTAGGGTCATCTCCAAACCATGAAAGGAATCATTGACTTTTAGAGTAGGAAGGGAACTTCTTTTTATCACCTTCAGATTGGGAAGGGAAATTCCTTGTTTGACAAACACAGATAAGGAAACTGAGCACTGGTTAAGTGATGTGCCAGTCGTTCAAATAGGTAGTAAGTAGTAGAGACTGTATTTGACCCCAGTTTTTCCAACTCCAAACCCACTGCTCTTTCTGGAATCACAGAATTTTAGAATTGGAAAGGATGACAGTGGTCATCCAGTCCAACTAATGCTGAAAAACAAGTAATATCAAACATCAAGCAAATAATCATCCATTCTCTGCGTGAAGGCCAATCAGGGGAAGCTATCAGCTCACCAAGTTACTTGGTTCTACTTAGTGACTTCTCTATTTATTAGGAAGCTTTTTCTTTAATTCATGCCTAAATTTGCCTTTCTGCAACTTCTGAGCCATTGCTCCTGGATACAGCCTAATGCTTTGGTCTGTCAAAATCCCTTTGGACCTTGTATCTTTGAGTCAGTGTGTTAGCCTTACCTTTCAGATTTGGGTCATCCAGTCTGCAAACTGTATAAGCCAAGTCACTGATGATGAAAATGTGAAACAAAATGTTCGTATCTATGACTTAGCATTACTATTACTAAGCCAAAACAATCAAAGAAAGAAGAAAGGGACCTATACATACCAAAATATTTCTAGTAGCTCTTTCATAATAGCAAAAAAATGAAACAAGTACCCATTTATTGAAGGGAAAAATCACAATAGAAAAGTAACTACCAGGAGTATGTGGAAAGGGAAGGACAATCCCGTTCTTTTGCCTCGGTGAAGACATTAGGTAAAGCTGAAGCAGGCCACAGTCTTGCTTTGTTGCCATCTGCATTTCTTTCTTCCCTACTCATACCTCTAATGCTCAAAGCAAATAGGGATGAACTCTGGACCAAATCTTAGGTCCACATTTGGGAAGGGTTATCTTATCTTAGAAATACTCCCAGGGAGGCAGCAAAATGCTGGGAGCCCCTAGGGCATAGGTTCTGAACTTATTGGGAAGTGAACACACTCACATCCTGGTGGCTCAAATTGTTTTCTTCACCCACAGGAGCTCATTGATGTATCTGAGGAAATGGCTGCTCTGGGAATTTCATAGCAGAGGGGAACAAGCACAGTTAAGAGGAATCTTTAGTTGGGAAATTTCCATTGCTACTCCCATGCCGGTTTTCACATGGTTTTGGAACAAGTCAGACTAGGGCTAGGGAAACTCCTCTCCACAAATCCTGACACAGCAGGCCTTCCTTACTACTAGCCTTGGCCTGTCCCTTGTTAACTCCACCTTCTCTTCACATAGTTCTGAGACTAGTCTAGTATACAATCTGAAAAACAGTCAAGCCTGGATTTAATTAAGTCACCATCTAGAAAATGAGGTGGAAAAGTCCCACCTTACCCACCAAATGGGTTTATTTTCTTTCAAGTGAAATTACATGAAGAACTATGCTTTTTCAATTACAGCCCTTTGTAGTTTCCCAAAACTTCAAAAGACCCATGACAGTATTGCTAAGAATAGTTTCTTATGCAGACCATTCTATCACTCTGCATTTTAGTCAACTAGTGGTCTACTAGTTGTGGTCACCCTCCTGGCAATGAGGCTTTCTGAACTGAGGTAGACTGTTCTTGGATCACAGATACAAAGTTTATCACCAGACCATGACTTAAAGTCTTTCAGGAATGGTGGGATCTTGTAGAAATTACACAGCACTGGCACCTTCACAACTGATGGAACACAGGTGGAGTCCTTTAGTGAGGAAAAGCAAAGATGTGGCATTATTATTAGAAAGAGGAACACAGACCTGGTGAAAAATCACTGTTTTCCCCCTTACTCCCTCAAATTAGCTTTTGTAGTTACCTTTACGGCATGTCATGTGTGTCCTATTCGTTCCACTCCCACAGCCATTGCTGTAGTTCAGGTCTTCATCACACCTTGCCTGGTCTTCCTGTCTCAAGTCTCTCCTCACAAATATATTACCCAATCCATTTTCCACTAGACTGTCCAAGTGATTTTTGTAAAGTGTAGATCTGACCATTTTCCTGCTCCATAAATTCCAGTGGCGCCCTATTTCTTCTAGGATCAAATATAAACATCCTGCTGGCATTTACTGCACTTCAAATCCTGGCCCTTTCCTATCTTTCCAGGCTTATACTTCCTTCCCTGCACTCCACACCTGGTCATCCTGGACCACTTCAGATCCTGCCTCTCTGTCTCTAAGCTTCTGCACTGCTGGCCTTCTTCCTTAGCTTCTTGGAATCCCTGGCTGCCTTCAGCACTCAGCTCCACCACCGCCTTCCTCAGAGGGCTTTCTTCCCTCATCTCCTCTAGCTGCAGGCACTTTCCCAAGGCTCCCTTTCCCCTGTGCCACCTTAAGTGTCTCCTACATTTGAACATAAGACACCTGAGGGCAGGGACTGGCTTTACTTTCTCTTTGTGTCTCTAGCACAGAGCAAGCGTTCCATAAATATTTGTTGACTGAATAATTACCAGGTTTATAAACCTACAACAAGCAGAAAGTAGCAAGGGAGAGGGAAACTACAAGAGTCGGGCATTTTGCTAACAAAGAGAGTAAGGAGAGGCAGCTGACAGCAAGACAGAGGAAAATATGTAAAAGGCAGATCTCAGTATTTCAAGCATCTGTAAACTGATCACCATGGGTTCTGCCTCCACTGATGCAGATTAAAACCTCTCTATAACTCAAGCAGTCCTTGAGAACAGCTATGACCAAAAATTCCATCACCCAGCAACTACTCTGGTTTTGGGCTGTTCTGAACTTAGCAGGTCTGGTCATCAGACAAATACACCGTCCATTACCAGGACCAGAAAAGCAGGCATGAAAACTTAAAAAGCACAGCAGTTTGGGATCATATAGTATCTCAGCAAAAAGTCCTGCACATCTAAGTAAGCCCTGATGGTTTTCTATCAGCAAAGTATAATAATTTATGTTTATAACCATATCTGGAGTCATTGAGAAAAGGTTAAATTATGTTTGGTGTGCTCTGTTTACAAAGGAAAAGAGTGTGTGGTACATTCTCCAAAGATTTTCAACCAAAATAGTCAAAAATAAAAATGTTTCACTGTACAATACATAAATTCTTTTAAAAGTAACTTTCGCTAAAGATGTCCTCTTGACAAGTCATTATGGCATGGAAATGACCCTGTACTGTATTTCCTTTCTTTTTAAAATTTTATTTGAACACCAAATAAAATGAGCATTTCCACATACACTGCAGAACAGAAATGTGAATCTCTATGAGTAGACAGAGCCTATTTTTCAATGTTACAATGTACAAGATGTAACTTTCAAAGCTGTCCTGTTTGATGTGATTCCTTCTATTCTTTTCTTTTTTTTTTTAAAGAACTCTATTATTAATCCCCTCCTCCCTTTCATTGTTCTGCCCTCCTCCCCAAATCAATTGAGAAAAAAAGGAAAAACTTTTTTTTGTAAATATGTGTAGCCAATCAAAACAAATGTCTGCTTTGGCCACTCTGTCTACAACGCAAGGTGTCTCAAAAAGTATCTGAAGTCAGTCACTCCTCCGTCCAGAAAGTGGGTAGGACGATTTATTATTGGTCCTCTGGTACTGTTGTTATGACCCTAAATTCTTGAAGGATCTGCTAGCAGATCCTCATCTCTGTCAGATCCTGCCCAACTTGAATAGTTAAGATAGACCTGGCAAAAATATCTGTTTCCAAGACTCTAGCTAAATTTGGAGTCATTCATTAGGCTGGCTACTAAGGGATGATTTTTTGGTTACAGAAACTTACAAAAACTATTTGTTCTGGTAGAGAGAATAATCATACCAAGAAAATATATTTTCTTTGGATGTCCTGGTTTTTTTTTTTTAAATTAGTCTCATAACTTTTATAGTCATATAAAAGGGACCTCTCAATCTTCATAGATTGTTCCAAGAATAAGTGTAGCAAAACTGTCCTTGAATGACTGATAATAAAGCTCTGTCATTTATAAAGTATCTACCTATCTATCTATCTATCTATCTATCTATCTATATCTCACTCATGGAGACCTAGCTTCCTCTGGAAGACACTGTACCCTTGGCCACCTTTTACAGTACTAATTCTATCTTCTCTCATCTCTCTGTCCTAGAAATTAACCTGGTAGGTTAGCTGGAATGATCCTTGCTTCTAATTACCACTTTCAGATTCTCTCTCTGCTGCCATCCCTTGGTAATGGCTCTATCTGCTGCTTCATTAAGACTCATTCTATCTAAATATATCACCCAATCCAGACTTGGGTGGCAGTTATCGATCAACCCCCAGGTCCTTCTCTTTCCTTTCCCAAGGAGTTCAATACTTGTTTTCTCTGTATCTCTTTCCATCTCACCTGCCCTTCTACTGGAGTATTTCAACATGTACATCAATTTCCCTCAAATACTCTCACTTCCCAATTCTTCTATCTCAACTCCAAAGATTCACTCAGCCAAACATATTAGATGGTTAATCCCTTCATTTGGCCATTACCCAAACAATTTCCACTTCCATGAACAAAAATTTAGAAATTCTTTTATCTAAGCATAACCTCCTATCTCCTTAAGCCTCATTCCTAGGCTTACCACGACCTCTAAACCTTCATTCCCCTCCATACTTACCATTACCCTTACTTTGGCTTTACTTTCTTCTATCCTAATTGTGACCCTATAGTTAACCAGTTTAGTATTATACTTTCCTGTATTCTTGAATCCTCTTCCCCCTGTCCTTTCATTGTTCATGCCTTAGCAAACTCTAACTCTGAACTATTCCTCCCACCATCCCCCTCATATGCTGCTGAATGAAACAGGAGAAAATCATGCAAATATGTTGACTTGTTCCACTTCAAATTTATGTTATCCAGTCTCATTTGGGCCCTCACTGAAGCATGGTCATCCTTTTACTCCTTTCTAACTAAATCTCTATTCTACTCCCAACAGTGTCTGTTCCAAAACTTCTCTTTTTAAGTTTCCCACAGTACCACTCTTCTCCCACCCTCTCAACGAATGACAATTCCCAGTGTTTGCAGGGAGAAGAACTCCTTCTTCTTCCTTCATCATTCAACTGAAACTACTCTCTCCAAAGTTAGCAAAGATCTCAGTTGCCAAATCTGATATCCTTTTCTCATTCCTCATCCTTCTGACTTTTCCAGCACAGTACTGTTAATTACCCTGGAAACACTCTTTCCTCTCTTGGTTTTCTTAACACTGTTATCACTTTGTTATTCTGTGTGACTGCTCCTTCTTATTTACCTTAGATAAATCATTATTTATTTCATATCCACCAACCGTGGGTCATCACTCAAAGTTCTGTCCTGGGCCCTATTATTGCTTTTTTTACATTCTCCCTCTTGGGGGACTTTATTGACTGAGTTCAATGATTATTTCTGTGCAAATGATTCATAGATGTAGAAATAAAATAACAGTATTTATATATTGTTTTTATGGTTTGCACAGCACTTTACATGTTCTCTTATTTGATCCACACAACAACCCTTTTTGGTAGGTGCCATTATTATCCCGTTTTATAGATAATGAACCTGAGGCTGAAAGAGATTAGGTGGTTTGTCCATGAATACACAGCTAGAAAGTGTCCAAGGGAGGATTTAAACTCAGGTTATCCTAACTCCAGGTCCAGTACTCCATATCTTTGCTATTTCCAAAGTCACTTCCTCCTGAGCTCCCATCCCACATCACCAATAGTCTACCAGTGCTTGGAACAGTAGGCACCTCAAATATCAAAACACGTTCAAAATAGGATTCATTAATTTTCCCCTCAAACCAACCCCTCTTCTGCATTTCTCTGTTGTGGGTGCCACAATCTTTCTAGTCATTTAAGTTCACAACCTTGGAGTCAGTTATCCTCAGCTTATTACTCTTCCTCACTACACTTCTTCCTCATTTTTATCTCCATAACATCTTTTCCATCTTTTTCTTTCTCTCTACTCACATGCCACCACCCTGGTTTAGTTCCTCATCATCTCTAGTCTGGGCTATTGCAGTAGCCTCCTTGTTGACCTGCCTTTTGTAATCTATCTTCCACACAGCTGCCAAATTAAATGTTCCTAAAGCACAGGTCTGCCTATGCTACTCTTCTGCTCAAGAAGCTTCAGTGGTTCTCCATTGCTTTTAGGACAAAATATAAACTGTTCAGCATCTAAAGCCCTTTACAAACTGACTTAAGTCTCTTTTCCCAGGCCGATAACTCATGACTTCCCCTCTAGTCAGAATGGTTTACTTGCTGTTCTCAACTGCCTTTGAAATTTCTTCCTCATGCCAGGGGAGAGAGTTTCTCACTTCTTTCCTTCACCCCTGGGAACCTCTTGATCCCTTCTAGGGACTCAATGTTGCCTTCTTCCCATTCCCCATGTGTATTTATTTTGCATATATCCTGTATGTACTTATCTTTGAATACCTTGCATCCTCCTAGCAAATTATAGACTACTTGGAGACAGAGATTTTCTCACATTTGCATTTGCAGCCCTAGCACCTACACAGTGTCTGGCTTGAAGTTAAGTGCTTATTAAATGATTATGGAATGATGAGAGGAACTATCTGAGGCCTAGGGGAGCAGAGGAATTCCCTCGGAGCTACAGAAAAGTAGCAGTTTAAGCTGTGGATGGAAAGCAGCTAAGGAGAGTTGTTGACTCCATGGAAGCACTACATATATATCAACTACTATTTTATATTACCTGTGATTTTACTACTGGTGGATGAACTACCATTATCAGTGCAGATCAGCAATTGCTCCACATTTTATAGTCTTTGAGTCACCGGGGGCCCTCCAAGAGGTTGGGTAACTTGCCCAAGGTCACAGTAACAGAATGTACAGAAACAGAACTTGAACCTTGGTTTTCATATCTCCAACACCAGCTTTCAACTTGCTCTGCCATGCTTTCTACTATCATTTTAGATGTATACTGTGCTTTATATTCTTCAAAGTGCTTTCACCTTTACCTTATTAGATCCTGAAATCACCTCTTTGAATTAGGGATTAGCAAATAACAAACATTTCTATGGAGCTTTAAGTAATGCTCTTTCTGACAGCATTTCACTTGATCCACAAACTAACCTAATATGAGGCTGTCACTTTCTCAAAGTCATACAGTCAGTGATGATAATGATGACAGCTCTCATTCATTTGTGCAAAATCCACACTAATACAATAAAACTGATGACACTGTTTCTATTACCTTATAGATTTAGGGCCACCAAACTACTAAGGGAGTTCTTTACAGAGCAAGACAAAGTCTGAACAAAATCCATCTCTCTGAGGATGATTTCCAGATTTGTACAGTGACAGCAGGTGTTACAGGAAGGACTGCAATCTCAACTGAGTTCAAGCCTTCTGTATATCTCGAAATGGATATCTCACAGTTATTTCAAACTCAGCATGTATATTTTTAATATATGTATATATGTGTCTATGTATATATACACACATATACATACATATATATGTGGATATATATATTTTTTTCTTTTATTTCAAATTTTCCTATTAATGTTTTAGGTACTACCATTTTCTTAGTCACTCAGGTTCAAAACCTTGGGTTCATCCTTAACTCCTCACTCTTACTCACTCTACATGTCCAATCTGCTGTCAAATTCTGTCGTTTCTACATTCAAAACCTCTATCATATGTGTCCCTTTATTTCCCCTCACACAGCCAGCACCATAGTTTGGATCCTCATGACCTCTTATTTGGATAAAACTGGCATAGTCTTCCAATTGGTTGCTCTGCCTCAAGACTTTCCCTATTCCAATCCATTCTCTACTCAGCTGCCAAAGTGACTTTCCTAAAGTCTGACCATGTTATCTTCACTATCTGATACACTCTAGTGGCTCCTTATTACCTCCAGGATCAAACATAAAGTTCTCTGTTTAGCATTTAGAGTGCTTCATACCTGTTCCTTTCTATCTTCCAGTCTTCTTATATTTTACTTCCCTCTTCACACACTCTGACATGTAGGTACACTAGTCTCCTTTCTCTTTCTAGCATAAAATACTCCATCTCCCATTTGCTGTTCCCTCTCCTCACCTCCTCTCAGGATCCCTAGCTTCCTTCCAGACTCAGCTCAAGCATCACCTTTTGTAGGAAATTCACAAGCTCCCACGGTCTTCTCCTCTGAGCTTATCTTCAGTGGACTCTGCATGTGTTTTTATGTACCTACTTATTTTCATGTTGTTTCTCCCACAGAATGTGAGCTCTTTGAGGGTAATGATTGTTTTGCCTTTTTTGTATCTGAAACAAATAGAATGCCTGGTATATAGTAATTGTATCCCTTAATAATTGCTTTTTGAATGACTGACAAAGGATCTAGAATGTCAAGTGAAACAATGAAGAAAGTAGGAATGGGAGAGATAACTCAAACTGCTCTCTCCAAAGTTACTAACAATCTCTTAATTGCCAAATCTTATGGCCTTTTTTCAATCATCATTCTCCTTGACCTCTATGTAACTCTCAATACTGTGATCATCTCTTTTCCTTGATGCTCTCTCCTCTCTAGGTTTTCATGATATTCTTCTCTCTTGGTTCTCGGCTTACTCATTTGACTGATCCCCCTCAGTTTCCTTTGCTGGTTCTTTATCCACACCATTCCCATGTACTATGGATGTCCTAAGTGGTTCTGTCCTGGACCACCTTCTCTCTCTACACTACTTCACTTGGTGATCCTCATCATCTCCCATGGATTCAGTCACTGTCTCTATGCTGATGATTCTCAAATCTATTTATCTAACTCTAACCTCTATTACGACCTCTAGTCTTGCATCTCTAACAGCCTATTTGACATCTTTAACTAGAAGTTCCATAGACATCTTAAACTCAACATGTACAAAACAGAACTTATTACTTTTCCCTCTAAATTGTCCCCTTTTCCTAATTTTTCTATTATTGTTGGGAATAAAAACATCCTTCCAGTCACACAGTTCACAACCTAGGTATCATACTCAACCTCTCATTCTTTCTCTCACCTCCTATATCCAATTATTTAAAAGGTCCGTTGATTTTGCCTTCTGACATTATTTCCCCCATCCTTGTACAGGCTCTCATCACCATATGCCAGGAAAATTACAATAGCCTGCTGGTTGGTCTCCCTGCCTCAAGTCTCTCCCTACTCCATTCCATCCTTCATTCAGCTGCCAAAGTTATGTTCTAAAAGCACAGGTCTGACCACATCACTTCTTTATTCAGTCAACTCCAGTAGCTCTCTCTACCATCTCTAGGATCAAATATAAAATCCTATTTGGAGTTCAAAGACCTTTATAACCTTCTCCTTTATCCCCCACTTCCATTCTTATTACACCCTACACCTCCCATATACTCTTTGATCCACTGACTTCAGGCATTTTTACTGGCTGTCCTCCCAAGCCTGGATATTCTCTCACTCTTCATCTCTGCCTCCTGGCTCACTTCAGGTTCCAGGTAAAATCACATCTTCCACTGTCTTTCCCAATCCCTCTCACTTCTAGTGCCTTCCCTTTAATGATTATCTGCAATTCATCCTGTATATAGCTTATTTGTAGATAACTGTTTGCATGTTGTATCTCCCCCATTAAACCGTGAGCTGAGCTCCTTGGAAGCAGGGGACTATCTTTTGCCTTTCTATGTATCCCCAGCATTTAGCACAGTAGCAAGTGCTTAACAAATGTTTATTGCCTGCCAACAGACCTCAAATTACAGTAAAGCACTAACCACAAAGTACTACTTGGTACTGGCTAAAAAAAGTAGAAAAATGTATCAATGGAAGATTAGACAAGGAAGAGTCAGAAACAATTTAACTCAATAATCTGGTGTTTACTAAACTCAAACTATCTGGAGGATTCTCTATTTAGCATGAGTCAATGGGAAAAATGGAAGAAACTGTAAGAAATTAGGTTTAGACTAATATCTTATTTCATATTCCACAATAAATTCAAAATGGATATGGGATTTGACTGTTAAAGGCCATACTAAAAAAAGAGTAGAGGAGAACCAGATTGGAAACCTTTCACAGTAATGGCTAGTGTGAGAATTCTAATAAGGTATAGAGACAATCATAAAAGATAAAATAGATAATTCTGATTACTTAAAATTGAAAACTTTTCTAGGTAAATAAAATTAACGCAACTAGAATAAAAGTGATTGGGGAAAAAACTTTTTATTAAATATCTCTGACAAAGGTCTAATATCTGAGCTGTACAGGGTCATCTGTAAAAGTTTTAGTGCAGCTTAGTTTAAAAGTGTGATAAGATTTTTGGGACTCCCCATATAGGCAACTAAAATATCTAAAAAAAAAAATCCCCAACAGATAAGTGGTCAAAAGATATTTACAAAATGTTCTCAAAAGAAGAATTGTAAACCACTAATAGCCGTATGAAATAATGTACCCAAATCACTAAAAAGAGAAGTGCAAATCAAAACAACTCTGAAGTTTTCTTACACCCAGCAAATTGGTAAAGATAATGAAAGACAGGAAAAGTCAAAGTTGAAGGGGTTGTGGAAAGATAGGCACGGTATAATGCACTATTGGTGGAGCTGTGAAGAGGTTTACTATGCAAAGAAAGTAACAAAAATATTATTTTTTGTTACTTTGACCTAGAGACTGTGCTGCTAGATGACATCATCATCATCATCATCTTCTTCTTCATCACCACCACCACAAATACACATACATACATACATACACACATACATGTATATATAATGTGTATGGCACTTACTATGTGCTCTACAATTATCTCATTTGATCCTTACAACAATCATGGGAAACAGTTGCTATTATCCCTGTTTTAGAGATGAGGAGACTAAGGTAAACAAAGGTTAAGTGACTTGCTCAGGGTCACACAACTACTAAGTATCTGAGGCTGGATTTGAACTTAGGCCCTGCTAATTCCAGGTTGAGCATTTTATTCACTGTCCCACTTAACTGTGCCCTCCTCCCCATTGCCCCCCAGCCCCACCTCCAGCCAATTCCCTTAAGGCATAGAGCAGAGAGGTCAATGACAAAAAAAAAAAAGGTTCCATCTATACCAAAATATTTATGATATCACTGTACTGACAATGAACTGGAAACGAAACAGCCACCCACTGACTGGGGAATGGCCAAATTGTGATTTGGGAATGTAGTGGAATATTATGAGAAAGATGAATATGATGAATACAAAGAAGCATGGAAAGGAAGACTCGTGTGAATTGATGCAAAGTAAGCAGAACCAGGAAAATAATACACATATTGACTATAACAACATAAATGGTAACAACAAAATAACTGAAACTGGGAAATTATAATGGCCAAATGTAGCCGCAAAGAAGAGATATGGGAAAGCATCTTAGTTTTTGCAGAGCTTTGGGCATGGAACACTACGCACAACATTAGACTTTTCAATATGTTAGTTTTGCTGAACTGTTTTCCCCCTCTTTAAAATTTTTGCTCTCTGAATGTTGGGAGGGATTTGTTAAGAAATGTAGGTGAAGCAAAAATGAAATACATCAATAAAATTTTAAAAAACATTAGTACTTAGAAGTTAAGTATTTAGTACTTAAAAACATTAGAACATAGCTCTTTCTTTTTTGCTTTTTTTGGAGGGGGGGAAGGCTGGGCAGTTGGGGTTAAGTGACATGCCCAAGGTCACACAACTAGTTTTGTGTTAAGTGTCTGAGGCCATATCTGAACTCAGGTTCTGAGTTCCTGAATCCAGGGCCAGTGCACTATTCACCGCACCACCTAGCCACCCTATAGCTCTTTCTTTAAGACATCTGTGATGTAGCTAATATATCGTTATTGCCATTCTGCAGATGAAGAAAATAAAGCTCACAGAGGTTAAATGATTTGTCGAAAAAAGTCATGAAATCAGGGATAGAGGCAGGTTTCTTGACTCCAAATTCTGTGCTCTTTCCATTATAAATGGAAGATTTGACTTAATGTTATTTCTTTTTTTACAGATTCAAATCTTTACTAAAATCCTACGGCACTCTCTCATCTTGGCATGCAGGTGAGTCATCTTGGGTTCTCAAAGTCTCTGTCAGGGAGCACAAGCTCTGACAGGTCCCACCAAGCTGGAAAGGTTCCCTATTGGATGACTATCATATGAGTTCAGAGATGCTTATAGATAAGTTTGCATGTTGTATCCAATAATTTTCTTTTAAACCATACCAACTCGTTAAACCAATTACTAAGGCATGGACGAGTTATGATTGAATTTGATTCAAGAAACACCAAATGCCTACTCTGAAACAAACTAAGAGAGCTAAAATGTTTTGATAAGACAGGTCCTTACCCTTACACCATTGGAACTGGAGATCTTTTGAAATACTGATAGAAGACACAAGAAAAAACTGAGGCTTAGCAAAATTAAATGACTTTGCTTCTGATCTCTCTTAATCTCAGTGCTTTCTACTTGACAGGGACAGGGACTGCACCTGTGATTTCACTGGGATAGGGAATTCCTGGATGAGAAAACTCCCTCTTCCTACTGATGGTCAGCACCTTCTTCCCAACTTATTGTCATACTACCTATGGCACTAAGCAGTTAAGTAACTTGCTCAGGGTCCTACATCCAATATGTGTCACAGGTAGACAAACTCAGTTCTTCTGGGCTCCAAGGCCAGCTTTCTACCCACTACACTGCTTCTCCTTCTATTTGACATTAGTGGTTTTGAGGGACTAGGACGTGACCCCAGAAAACTTACTGGTTCTTTTTCCCAGGCAAATAAGTAAAAGGGTGATAAACTGATATACGGCATGTAGCTTCCCAATAAGAACAAACTAAAAGGTAATGGAAAATCACAGTTTTCAGACTAGACCAGGATGACTCATTGACCTGGAATGTCCTTGAAGCTTTTTCCATGTCCATGTAAATCAGTGGGTTACCTTTGCTGATTCCAGGTGTCTGCCTTTGACTTCAATCCAGGTTGCAAAGGCTTTTGGTTGGATGCAACAGGTTGACTCAGCTACCAGAAAGCGAGCAGTTCAATGCTGATTGGTAGCTGGACACCTGTTGTTGGGGAGAGAACAAAGAAGGAAAATGGTGAAAAAGTGTGATCCTCTGAACAGTCCTTGGGTCAGGCCCCACTTGGTTAAATCTAAGAGGAAAGAGATGCCAATCTCAGCTCTAGTCTAAACCCCAAAACAGGTTATATAGTCACAGAATCACACAATATGAATTGGAAGGGATTTCAGACACCCATCTAATCCCATCTGGACATTTTACAGATAAGGAAATGTAGGTATGGAGAAGGCTTGACTCAGCTAATAAGTAACTGAGATAGGATTTGAATCCAAGTTTCATGACTCCAATTTCATTTTCTTTGCACTAGAACTTGCCAGAATACAATGTGCCAAGAGAGGGGCTCCTATCTCTGAAGGAGTTAGCCATTTCCTACTGACCTTTGGGAACTAAAAAGGGTTGAGAACCCAGTTTACTGTGGGTTCCTAGGATTTAGAATTTGGAAGAGACTGTAAAGATTTGATTCAACTCCTGCTCCAAAATGAGATGAAAAAAGCTTGAGGTTTAGAAAAAGTGATCTGTTCAAGATCATGTCTTACAGATAGGCAGGCTGGATCCCGTCTTTTGACCCCAAGTTCTGTGTCCTTTCCTTTTTGACCCAGCTGTCTCCTTTGGCTTAAAAACTGCTACAGAGAGGGTTGCTGATTGTTTTCAAGTTGGGGTCAATTCTTGCTATTATGGCTCAGGGCATGGCTGTCCAGGTAAGAAAGACTCTAGGATTTCATTCAATCCCGTGCAACAATCATCTCTTAAACAACAAATTTCCTCATCTTGGCCTCAGGAAGTTTCCAGTTATACTGAGGAATACTGGTAGTCTGGCAGATGAATATATTTTAAAAATATATACGTATATATTTGTGTGTGTGTGTGTGTAGAGGTAGCTAGGTGGCTTAGTGGATAGAGTACCAGGTCTGGAGTCAGGAAGAGTTCAGTTCCTGAGTGCAAATCCGGTTTCAGACACTTGCTAGTTGTGTGATGGGGGAAGTCACTTAACCCTGTTTGCCTCAGTTTCCTCATCTATAAAATGAGCCGGAGAAGGAAATGGCAAACCACTCCAGTATCTTTGCCAAGAAAACCTCAAATTGGGTCACAAACAGTCGGACAAGATTGAACAAATTATATATTATATACGTATATGATTACCTACGGGAGAGAGGGGCCATGCGGCTTCCCCTTCCCGCGCCCTTCCCCCCCCCCCCAGCCTGTAGGGCCCCCTGCTGCCTAGTGGGCACTACACTCCCCCGCGTCCCTTCAGCCCACCAGGCCGGCCCACTCCTATCCTCCTGGGGCAGGTCTTTGGGTCCGAAGAACATTCCCCCCGCCCGGGGTGCGGAGGTCTGGATATGCCCACCTATCATTCCCGCACCAGGGTTCCCCCACCCGCCATCTTTGCTCCAGCTTCGGCTCGTCCCACCCTCCTGTCACTCAACCGCTCCTTTCCCCGCCCTTAATAACCGTCGCTACCTCCGGTTTCCATAGGGAAGCGTGGGGGTGAGGCAAGGGTAGAGTCTACTCCGTCTCCTGATTGGCTGCAAGGGCTGCCCCTCAGTGGCCTACGGTTACGGAAGCTCATTGGTCCGCAGTGTGGCGCGAGGAGGTAGCCAGCTGGGGTCCAGCGAAGCCTCTCGCGGTGGGGCTAGGTCAAAGGTGGGAGAGCTTCCCTCCTCCCCTCCCCCATGTCTCTTCCCACTTGGCGCTGATTGGTCAGCCGGGCGCGCACACGTGGTGGGAGGAGGAGGGGGAGGGGGAGGGGCAGGGGGCTGGGGGGCGGGCGTCGTTGGTCGCCTAGGCCGGGCGTGAGCCGGGGAGTGAGGCGTTCAGCAGTAGTTGTCGCGAGCTGGGAGGCGGCAGCGGCCCGTGGGTGAGAGGGAGCCATGAAGCACTGTGAGGTAAGGAGAAACAGACCCATCTCCTGGGGAGGGGGGTAGGGGGAAGGAAGGGCAAGGAGACGAGGAGGGCACCCCGGAGATTCCTCAGGATCGAGAAGACCCCTGCCACACACTAAAAAAACCCCAACCACAATCAATTCAGCGCAAACCTTAAATAGCCCTGTGACCCCAAACCCCAAATAGCCTCATGCCCTGAGGCTTAGAGACGCAGGCGCTGTTAGAGCACGAACTGCCTCGGGCCACTGCTAGGTCTTAGTGCGCATGTTCAGGGAGTTGGGGGGCGCGGTATTTACGACCTGGGGGGCAGGGGTGGAGGGTCATTGCGCTGGCTGTTTGGTGTTTCTTCGTGTGCAAGAAGCAGGCTTTAGCTCTCCGGGCTGGAACGGTTTCTCCTTGTAAAGAAGGAGAAGCTGAGGCCCAGAGAAGGGAAATGACAGGCCCCAGGTCACACTGCTGATGAGTGACGAGCCTGGGGTTTGGGTCTAGGTGTCCTGAACCCACTTTCCCCTGTACCATTGCTTCTCCGGCCCGTCTCAGGCCCCGAGTTGGTCAGTATATGTTGGTTGATAATATTCCTGGTTAGGAGGAGGTAGCGGTCTCCAGATCCTAAGAGGGGAGCTTGCACCAAGCTTGCTGCACCTTGTACCTTATTCAACTTTCACCTCTTTCACCTTTGTACACCTTTTCTTTACCCCTACTCCTGGGCTGTACACGTCTTAGTTAGGGGGAAGGTGATAGCAGAACCTTGTCAACGGCATCTCCAGACTTGTCCTGGCTGATCAGTACGCTTGATAAGCCTTCCTGGTGATCTTAACATCTCAGGATGTCAGCCAGGCCAATCTGCCCCTGTCAGAATTCATAAAAATGAGCCCCATAGTGGGAAGCAGTTTGTCTTAGGTCTAGCCTAGAACTTGGGGTCTTATCTCAGGCCTAACAGACTACAAGTGAAGCCATCAGGATTTAGACCTTTCCCTCTTCATATGGTTATGGGTTTTAAAGCATGAGGGGACCTTAGAGATCTTCTAATCTGATTCCCTCATTTATGGGAAACTGAGGCCCAAGTTGACACAAGTAGCAGAACTGAATTCAGATATTCCAGGTTTCTTTTATACACTACATACACTGTCTCTTGTTTCCTCAGTCCAGGACTTCTAATATTATGTATCTGTCATCATTATGTCAGTCTAAGGGATCGGAGGATGATAGATTTAGAGTTGGAAGAGACCTTAGAAGTCATCCAATTTAACCTCATTTCATTTTACAGGTGAACAAACTGAGCCTAGGAGAGGTTAAGTTATACAATTAATCTGAGCAGGATTTGAACCTTAGTCTTTCTGACTCCAAGTCCAGTACTGTATCCCCTATACTTTGCCTTTATTTTTTGGGAGATGTAATTACTGCTATCCTTTCCCTTTTAAAAGAATTTTGTGAGAATCCTTCTTATAGGTCCTTAACCATTTTTTATTCATTGGTAAGACTAAAGGCAGGTAGGTGGTATAATGAATAGAACACCAGGAGTCAGGAAGACCTGAGTTCAGATGCAACCTTAGATACTTATTAGACTGTGTGACCCTGGGTAAGTTACTTAACTCTATTTCTCTCAGTTTCTTCATCTGTAAAATGATCTGGAGAAGGAAATGGCAGACCACTCCAGTATCTCTGCCAAGGAAACCCCAGATGAGGTAACAAAGAATTGGACACAACCGAAACAACTGAGCAACAAGATTAAGGGGGTTGGATAAGATCTCAAAGTTCACTTAACTTTGTGATTGTTATGTCTTCCTAAAACAGTTTCCTTCTCCTTTTCTTTGTCCATGTTGTTGTAACATTTGTAAAAAAATAAAGTTTGATTTGACATGTAGAATTCATCATATATGCTAAAGTTAATTAGCCTGCTTTTGGTTTTTGTTGTAGTTAATACCATTGAAATTAAAATAGTTCCCCCTACACAGGGTATAATCACACAGAAGACATTGCACTCACCTGTAAATACTTCGATTTCTGTCTTCGAACATTGAGAGATCACTTGGTTCCTTTTAAGAAAGAGGTTTGTACCCATTGTTCAGAATGACTGAAACTTGATAGGATCTGGGGGAAAAATTTATTATTATCTGTTGATAATTCATCAACATCTGTGAATGTATTCCTGCCTGCTGAGAGGGAATAGCTCTCTTAGGTTCTGTAGCTTATAGAGAAGCCAGTGAGTCACCAGCCCCTCAAGCTGGCAGTTACAAGCATCACGTATAGCTAGGCTTTCCCAGATAGATTTGCCTGTAGAACAATTTGGGGCCAGCTCTTGATGGAATTCCTAGATCCAAAGGATCACAGCAGAGAGGACATGTAGCTTTTAAAGCCACTCAGAGCTGTTAAAGTTGGATGGAATCTTAGAAGTGTCCACTTATTTTACAGCTGAAGAAACTGCAGGCCTAAGGGGTTCAATAGCTCCTAAGGTTACACAGCTGGGAAGAGCACCCAGGTCCTCTGACTTCTAATCCTTCCTTTTGTCTGGATGTCTTTATCCCCTGTAACAAAGGAGAGACTGAGGAAATTTTGGAGCAAAGTAGAGGAAAGTAAGCCTATTTTCATACAGAAAAATTGCTTCAAGAAATAATTTTTTTATCCAACTTAATATTTCTGGTGCTTAACAGAGCAGGAACTTAATAAATGTTTGTTGAAGGAATGACTGTTTCTATGAAAGTAGTATTCTTTTTTTTTTTCCGATTTTTTTTTTTTTGGAGGGGGGAAGGTAGGGCAATTGGGGTTAAGTGACTAGCCCAAGGTCACATGGCTAGTTTTTTTTTTTTGAGTCTTAAGTGTCTAATTGCAGTGTGCTTTCCATTACAGCATGCTGCTTTTGGTGCCTAAAGTGAAAACTAGTGCAGACACCGATTACTACCTTGAGTGCAGACTATTACTTGGGCCAAGAAGTGTCATTAATTATTCAGTGGCATAAACCAAATGTTAGAGAGCCAGCCTTGGTGGAAAGGGTGCTTTATTTGGAGTTAGGAGGTCCTGTGTTCATGCTGTCAGTTTTAACAGTAGCTGTGTGGCCCTGTGTGCCTCAGTACCCTGTTTCTAAAATGGGGGCTAACAATACCTGAATCACCTAACTTGTGGTTGTTTCGAGAAAATGTTCAAGAAAATGTTCTTGAAGTGTTGTATAAATGTGTTTTCCTCCCAAACCCACCTCCTACTTTTGATTTTTATTGTATAATAAAAATGTGGACTAGATCAGGACATGCTGTGATCTATGTGTGCAGAGTCACGCTAGAGTTGGGTTTAGAGTCACCTTAGGATAAAAATATGGGGTGAAATTGTTAATAGTCACACACTGAAAGAAATTGGCTTTAAAAAATTGCTTTCCCCCTCTGCAGATAGAGAATATAACTCTTACTAGTAACTAGATAAATAGCTTGCTAAATCTTGTCAGTGAGCTCATGATCATCTCTCAACAATTTTGAGAAGCTCAGTCCTTGTCTGCTTATTCTAGTCCAAACTATGGATCTTCATTTCCTGCTACTTTTCACAGCAGCAGGCAGCTAGGTGGTACAGTGGATAGAGTTTCAGGTCTAGAGTCAGTTCAAATGTGGCCTCAGACACTTCCTAGCTGTGTGACCCTGGGTAAGTCACTTAATCCTATTTGCCTCAATTCTTCATTTGTAAAATGAACTGGAGAAAGAAATGGCAAACTACCTCAGTATCTTTGCCAAGAAAATCCCAAATGGGTTCATGAAGAGTTGTAGGTGATTGAAATGACTGAACATACAAGGTTCTTATCAACCAAAGTTGAAAAGGTTGAAAAGGTACTGTAATATTTTGGGTTTCCACATATTTTGTGTCCTCCAATCCTTACTAAATTGTAGGAGTTTTTAAAAGTTCTCACATTGTTGTCCCTTTAGCCAGGGGAATCCTGTTTCTGTAATAACCTTCAAGGCCCTTGATGGGAGGAAACAGGGATTCAACCAGAATTTTACTCTTGAGCTCCTTTTTATTTTCCTTTTTTTTAAAGTGAAAGTTGCTTTTTGTTTTTATATAAATAATTTCTGATGGAAAAAGCCAGAAACTTCTCCTCCCCACTCTATTAAACTCCTCCTACCCCCTGTGAAACTCTCTGATACAGTGGTTTGCCTAATGTGTGCATTGGTCTGTTTGAGGAGTTGCACTTCTCTGCCATTGAGGAGGAAACTTTCTTTATAGTCTTAAGGTCTTGAAGCTACAGGTTCAGCCCATCAGCCTCCTCCTGGCTGTAGGTACTTGGAGTTCCACTCTTAGGAGCCAGAAGGAGGCCACTTAGCCTAGGAGGAAACAGGCTGAAGAAGGGCAAGTGACATGCACAGCTCACACAGTGCAGGCCCCTTTGGGGCCTTTTGGGCAGATGGCAAATTGTAGGGGTTTATGTTGTTGGGCCAGGAAGAAGAGGGGATCAGGGTCTGCTGCTTTGTGAAGTGGCTGTGAAGCAAGTCACTTCAGCTCTTTGAGCCTTAGAGTCCTCTCACAATGAAGGATTTGGCTCATACTAACCTCTAGAACTGTTCCATTTCTAAAAAGCTCCCTGTTCTATGAACAGTATGTGTGGTGTGTGCCATAGGCCCCCTTGGGGTTGGAAAGGTTGTGGGTTCTGGTCTAGGGACAACCCTAGAGTTGAGAAGGATGTATCTTGCTGCTTGCAAGCAGCTTAGGGGAGCTGGTGGAAGTGAAAATACTGCTCAGAGCAGACACTGCAGGAACATGTGCACCTGTCACCGACTCTGTAAGGAGATATATGCTGGGATATTAATATTGCAATCTCCAGACTTGCTTTACCAGCCAGCTCAACAGCTCTTCTCAGTAAATAACATTTTCAACTCCTATCAAAACATCAGAGATAGAAGAAAGTATTTGTTACCTGAGTATGTATGGTGTGTTTTCAGGGATGAAGATTTCAACTCTGGCAGATTATGTCATAGCCTAAAGAATCCTAGTACTTTTAGCACAGAAGTTGGTTACTGCAGGAAGGCTTTTGTCAAATCATTGTCATAGAATGCTAAAACTGGAAAGGATCTTAGAGGTTATCTAGTCCAACCATCCTTATTAAACTTAGACTTGGAATTAACACCTTCTTGTCGGTACTGATGCAGGCAGCTGAAAATTTCCCACTGAGGTTATTCTAATACTCAGACTTCTTGTAGTAAGGAAATACATGGCCATGTGAGTATGTTTGGAGTACAGTAGCAGGTTCTATGTTAAAGTCTTAAGCCATTAAGTGACTCCTTGAAGCGGTTTGCTCAGGTAGATGGAACACTTTGCCTGGAATCGTGCTGGATATAAATTAAACAATTAAAAGCATGTCTTATAATGGTTTGTCTAAGACTGGCAATTGATCCTTCTCAGTCTGCCCAATTTTGCCAACTGCTTCACTTGACTTGAAGCATCTAAGGACATTTAGATAATTTTATATGACTTTTGTTTTGCAAATTTTGACTGTGTCAGCTTCCAGTGACTCTAAAGGGAAAGGGGGCCTGGGTGGGTGGGGTTGCCAGTGCCTGGAAAGCCACTTTAGCCAGGATCTCCCTGGCATCCTTCTCCCCTCAAGCTTTTAGGTTTTAAATGGATCATTTGTGGATTTCAAGGAATTCACCTTGATGCTGAGCATGTTTTTCTTAAGTGATTATAGAACTAACTAGCCACAGTAGCCTGGAGGAGCTGGAGAAGGAGACATCTAAGGTCGCACTATTAATAATTAGTACTAGACAGGGGTTGTAGGAGTCCTGTCACTGCTGATTGGGAAGTTTATTTTGCTAAAGGAAGAAGCAGTATGGCATAGTAAGGGGGTGGATTTTATAGTTGAAAAGACATTGAACTTGGAGTTAGACTACCTGGGTACAAATCTTGACTCTGACATTTCATTTACCATTCACTTATTAAATGCCTTACCATTGTGCCAGGCACTATATCAGGCACTGAGAATGCAAAGACACCATTGCCCCTGTCCCTCCCTCTATTGAAGGGAAACAGTATACTCACGGGAGCATTAAGTACAAAATATATACAGAATGAGGTGCGAAGGGTATACCTTTTAGGTATGAGGCGTGGGGACAGGAGATCAAATAATTTAGATGATGAAGAGCAAGCAGGCCAGTTTGGTTGGAATGCTCTGTGTGTGAAAGAGGAAAGTCTAGAAAGGTATGCCAAAGTCAAATTGTTAAGTTTTAAAGGCCAAACAAAAGAGTTTTTATTTTATCCTGTTGTCCTTTGTTCTCAAAGAGGACCAAAAAGGCATCCCTATGCTAGAATAAAGTTACAGTGTGTCCAGCTGTGACTGATTAGACCAATACGAGCTCGGAATGTTCTACCACAGGTTGGGCACAAATAGTCCGTGTGAACATTTGGGGTGGATTCTCTGAATTTGCACATCTTGCATTTCTTTTGTGCTCATACAGTACAGTACCTTCTGTAATGTGGACACACCATGCTGAGCTGTCTTGTGCCAGTATCTCCCTTGTCACACAGTTCCAAAGTTCTTAAGAGGGACCTTGAGAGTGTCCTTGTATTGATTCCTCTGACCACCACGTGAACTCTTGTCCTTTGTGAGTTCTCCATAAAAATAGTCTTTTTGGCAAGCATATGTTTTTCATAGTAACTTAGAGCACTGGCCTTGAAGTCAAGATGACCTGGGTTCAAGTTCCACCTTTTCATATATTTTATCCTAAAGGTAAGAGGAAGGAGCTGTAGGAGCTTCTTAAGCAGGGTAGTGACATGGTCAGATCTATACTTTAGTAATATCAATTTGTCAGCTATATGTGGATGATTTGGAGAGAGGAGAGACTGGAAGATATTGTAGTAGTCTAGGTGAGAGCTGATGAGAGTTCCAACTAGGGTGATGACTGTGTGAGTATAGAGAAAGGGAATGGATGAGAGCTGTATTGTATAGAAGTGGAATGAATTTGGTAGTTGTTTGGATGTGAAGGGTGAAGGAGAGTGAAGAATAAAGGATCATGGCAAGATTGTGAATCTAGGTGACTGGAAAGATGGTGCTACCCTCAGTAGAATTAGGGAAGTTAAGGAAGAGGAGAATGCTTTGTTGGGGAAAAATAATGAATTGCTTTGGTCATGTTAAGTTTGAGATATCAAATTATCACTGCCCGGCCCCCCCCCTCCCCTTCGCCCACCACCTGACCTTGGACTCCTCTGGAGAAAAGGCCAGGACTCAAGAACCATGGAAATTGCAGTGCCTCCCACAGCCATCATGAACGGAGTAACCCTAGTGGAGCAGGGACCTGCCATCCCTGCATTCACAAATCCTAACCACTAAACAAGTGCCATCAATGGACAGATAAGCCCAAGAACCTTGGGAATAGCAGTCCTCCTCAAACCACTAGCCATACTACCATGACCATTATCTAGGGCAGTGGTTCTCAACCTTCCTAATGCCTTGACCCTTTAATAGTCGTATGTGGGCGTGTCTGCATGTAGGCGAACCCGCCTGGGGACAGATAGAGGAACGATGTCTCAGTTCCTAAGAACATGGGAAATATGTGTATTCCAATGGTCTTAGGAGACTCCTGTGAAAGGGTTGGTCGACTCCAAAGGGGTCGTGACCCACAGGTTGAGAACCACTGATCTAGGGTAATGATTCTTCTGGAGTTGAGTTCTGTCAGCTCTCACAGCTACTAAACAAAAGAATATTCTAGCCAAAAGTCCTTGACACTTTGAAATTGTTTAGCATTAGAGATTGACACTGTTTATCAATGGAAATGGAATTAAAGTGATGCCTTATCAACTGCTTTATTACTGCACCTATAGACTGTTGGGCCTTTCTGTTTGATTTGCAGCTAAAATCTAAATATGTTGTCTCCCTCAGCTATAATGTGAACTGAGAGCAGGAACTGCCTTGTTTTTCTGTTTGTATAGCACATGGTAAGCACTTAATAAATATTTTTTCATGCATTCATTCATTTGAGATGCCAATAGAATATCCATTTGAAGATGTCCAGTAGAGATAGTTGTCAGTATAGGCCTAGAGTTCAGGAAACAGAGTAGAATTGAGTATAAAGCTCTGAGAATTGTCTGCATGGTGATGATGGTTGAATCCATGGAAACTAATGAGATAAGAAAGTGAGTGGCTGCGAGTTTCGAGTTTCATGGGGTACACCCAGACATATAGGGGTGGGACAAAGATGATAATCTAGTGAAGGAGATTAAAGAGTGGCCAGAGGTGTGGAAGGAGAACAGGGAGAGTGTTTAGGAGGAGGAGGTAGCTAACTATCAAATGGTGCAAAGAGGTCAAGAACGATACAGGCTGAAAAAAGGCCATTGGGTTTAGCAATTAATAGATAATTGGTAGCCTTGGAGAGAGCCATTTCAGCTAGTAATGAGAAGCCAAAATGCAAAGAATTGAAAAATGAGTTTGAGGTAAAAAAAGTGGAGGCAGTGTTTTATAGACAACTTTCTGAGTGGTTGGCTGTGAAAGGGAGGAGAAATAGAATAGAGCAGCTAGAAGGGATAGTATGATAATGGTATTTAATAGTCATGTGACCATGGGCAAGTCACTTCACCTGTTTGAGACCTAATTTCTTCTTCTGAACAAGGAGGATAAACTCATAGAGTCAGGAGAAAAAGTCTTTGTAAACTTGAAAGTTCTACCAAGATGGATGTACGCTAATAATTATGCTGCTACTGTATATTTTCTGATGGATGGTTTCTCATTATTTTGGACCTTAGGTCATTTGAACAGTTGTCACTGTAAGACTAGGATTGTGCCAAGTATTGACTTTTTAAGACAGTTTAACTCAGGACCAAGTGGAATGAGAGGGGGATGACTGAAGCCAACATCAGCTGTACAGTTTGATAAAATGGGACTCTGAAAATCTCCATTGTGGAGTAGTGGTATGAGCTCTGGATTTGGAGTAAGAAGACCTGGGTTTTATTTACTGCTATTTTACTATCTGTGACCTTGGAAAAGTTACTACCTTACTTTGAAATGAATTTGTTCATTGGGGAATAGGATGGGGATTAGACTATCTTAGAGGTTCTTAATCTTTTGTTGTGTTATGGACCCTTTTTGCAATCTGAAGTCTCTGTATTCCTTTTCAGCACAGTGGTTTTAAATGTATACAATAAAGCACATAGGATTATGAAAGAAATCAGTTATATTTAAATACATTTATCAAAACATTAAAAAAAATAAGATCACAGATGCCAAGTTAAGATCCTTTATAATAGATGATCTTATACTAGATATGTAGTAGACATCTTAAACTCAAATTTGTATTAATTCCTTATATATTTTGGATATTAGACCTTGGTCAGAGGAACTTGTAGCAAATATTTTCCCCACCTACCTACTTCTATTCTAATTTTAGCTACATTGGTTTTTGTGTAAAACCTTTTAAATTTTATGTAATCAAAGTTGTTCTTCTGATCTTCTGTGATTCAATCCCTAACTTGGTCATGAACTTTTCACCTATCCATAATTACAAAAGGCATTTTCTTTCTTTTTTTTTTGTCTTTTTTTTGGAGGTCAATTGGGGTTAAGTGACTTGCCCAAAGTCACACGGTTAGTATGTGTGTCAAATGTCTGAGGACAGATTTGAACTCAGGTCCTCCTGACTCTAGGGCTGGTGCTCTACTCACTGCGCCACCTAGCCACCCTGGCATTTTCTTTCTTGTTTGTTTGTGATGTGACTTTTTATATGTTAAGTCACGGACCCATTTATAGTTAATTGTGGCACATGGTGTGAATTACTGGTCAAAATCTAATTTCTGCAGTTTTCTAGAAGGTTTTTTTTTTCCCCCAGATGCAGACTTTGTTTTAGGAATTTGAGTCTTTGGATTTATTAAGCATCATCTAGCAGAGATTTAGAGATTGTTGACTCACAGGGAGAATTGCAGAGTCTCCTAGTGGATCTCAGTGGCCATTTACCTAACCTATATCTGCAAAAGATTCTCCACTATAACATTTGTCATAACTCTTCATTCAGACTCTAATTGAAGCCCTTTGATTGAGGGGCAATCCGTCACTTCATAAGACATCTCTTTCCACTTATAGCTGTAATTATTAAGAAGTTCTTCTTAAGTTCAAAATTAAATCTGTTTCTTTGCACCTTCTATCCATGGCTCCAGGTCCTGCTTTCTTAGGCCAAATAGATAGTCTTACTTAAAATACTTAGAAACAGATAAAGACCTTTCTGAGTCCTTCTTTTTTCTTCAGGCCAACCGTCCCCAAGTCCTTCAACCATTCCTTGTACAATATGGCCTTAGAACCCTTGAGCATGCTGACTGAGTTTCTCTGGATCCTCTCCAGCATGTCAATATCTTTTGTAAATTGTGGCACTCAGAACTAAATGCATTATTCCATATGATGGCTGACCAGTTATTCCTGTATGACTATTCTTAGTTGCCTTTGCTCATATTGCCTACTGAATGTGAAAGTCCTCTAAGGCTCTGTCCTAGGCCTTTTTCTGTTTTTCTTTATACTCTTGGTGATCTGAACTTCCATTGGTTCAATTATCATGTCTTTGTAGCTGATTCCAGTATCTATATGCATCTCTAGTCTCTCTCCTGAGCTCCAGCCCTGTGTTACCACCTGTCTGTTGGACATTTATAACTGTTAGGCTCTCAATTCAACGTGTTCAGGACAAAACTCATTAACTTCTGTTCCCTCCTCCACTTTTCCTTTTTCTGAATGTCCCTATTACTGTTGAATACCTTGGTGTCATTCTCAATTTCTCTCTCACTCGTTTCACCAAGCCAGTCAGTTGCCAAATATTGTCATTTCTATCTTCACAACATCTCTTGTATTTGTCTGCTTCATTGTAATCACACATTGACTACCTCAGTTCAAATCCATATTATCTCTGGGCTTTTGCCTTCAAAAAAGTGCCTTCTGCTCCAAGTGTCCTCTTTAATCCATCCTTCTCTCATCTGCCAAAATGATTTTTCCTAAAGCGTTGGTCTGACCATGTTTACTGCTCTCCTGCTCAGTATACTCCAGTGGCTCCCTATTACCCTAAGACCAAATATTGAGTCTTTTGTTGGCCATTTAAAGCACTTCACAGGGCTGTCTTCTTCCAAAGTTTCTAGTCTTTTTAATACATTCCTCCCTTCTGTGAGCTGTTAATCCAGCTGTATTCTTCTACTTAATATTCCTGGCCCATAACACTCCCATTTCCCATATCTGGGCCTTTTTACTGGCTATCCTTCATGTTTGGAATATTCTCCTTCCTTCTGAGCGTATTAGAGTCACTGAATTCCTTGAATACCTTGCTTAAATTGTACCTCCTACAGTAGTTTTTTCCTGTCTCTCCTGCTACTCTCCACCCAACTAGTGCATCTTCTTCTAAGGTTACCTTACATCTGCTCTGTATTTGTCTTATATGTACTAAGATATAGCTATACATACATTACATATATGTACTCACACGCATATTATATAGGTATATATGTATATTGTATGTATATGTATGTATATTGTCTCCTTAGTTAGATGTGAACTCTTTGAAGGCAAGAACTGTTCTCACATTTCTTTGTATCCCTAGGGCTTAGTGTATGTGTGACGTATATTAAGTTGTTAATAAGTGTTTGTTGGTTGATAGTTGGACTAAATCCCTTGCTCTTTGTCAAATACACTACTGTTTAATCATATTTCCTCCATTTTATATTTGTAAAGTTGATCTTGAACTCAAGTGTAAGACTTTGCTTTATCTCTGTTGAGTTTAATTTTATCTTAGATTGACCAAATGCTTTATCTTGTCAAGATCCTTTTGGATCCTGATAACAGTCAACCAGTCTGTTAGTTATTTCTCTCAACCTTGTTTTATCTGCAGATATGATTTGCATACCAGCTATACTTTACCTAAAGCATTGATAAAGATGTTAAAATATTGGGGCAGCTAGGTAGTACAGTGGATAGAGCACTGACCCTGGAGACA
Source organism: Pseudochirops cupreus (assembly GCA_028627135.1). Classification (NCBI taxonomy): domain Eukaryota; kingdom Metazoa; phylum Chordata; class Mammalia; order Diprotodontia; family Pseudocheiridae; genus Pseudochirops; species Pseudochirops cupreus. Next base: position 530,466,607 of record CM053580.1, read on the forward strand.
GGAGAACCTGAGTTCAAATCCAGCCTCAGACTCTTGACACTTAGTAGCTGTGTCACCCTGGGCAAGTCACTTAATCCCAATTGCCTTGCCTTCCCCCCTCCAAAAAACAAAACAAAAAGACGTTAAAATACTATCTAACCCTCTCATTTTGTAGTTTGGGAAACTGAGGTAGCACATCAAAATGGAAGCTTCTTGACTGCCAGTCTAATACTTTTCCCATTGCATTTTCCATCCATACCCAGTTTACCGCCAAAGGTCTATGATTTCTTTGGTGTGGCTCACTGGAGAGGCAGTGTGGCATAGTAGATAAAGAGTGGCTTTAGGAATCAGTTGCCAAACCAAGTTGTATTTCTTGGTGGCCAACCTTCTAGAGTTGAATATTTGCAAATATAACTGGGCTGGTCTTTGGATGATAAGGCAGATAGTTTCTTGCTGGGCCTGTTATTCAGTCTTTAATTTGGTAAGATCTGCTGGAGCATGTGCTTCACAAAAATGAGGGATCTCAAAAGAGGACTTTAGTGGAGGAAGCATCACTTGCCATGGCTAAAAACCATACTTAATTGACAAGTCTTAGGTGGAAAATAACCTTCCTGAAAACCATCAATCTCTAGCAGTGAAAGAAAAAAATGGATAGGTGGTGCTCTATTGTATATGGAATTTTCCTGTAATTTTCATGGACACATGATTTAGACTGGGGTTACACTCCTGCATTAATAAGTAACATGAGTTTGAATTCATTAACTTAAATTTTGTGATTTGGGATCAAATATAAGACTAGACTTGTCCAGAGTCTGAGAATTGGGAGTGTTTGGTGTAGGTGGCTAGAGACTTTCCAAACCTTTCCCTCTAGCCATAGTGACACTCTGTTCCCAGTACAGCACCCCTATAATTCTTTTGCAACTGTGCTTCAGGGGATGATGGAGAAATCAGGTCTTTTGGGAAAAGCCATTGAAGGGACAGGTGTTCTGACTAAACAGGTGTTCTCATTTCTTTGGTGTCCGTAACAGGTTCCAGAGCAGAGAGGAAATGCTAGTGACAAATGGGAAGGAGAACACCTTGAGGACTAACTCTCTATTCTAACTCCTCTAGCAAATTTGGGTCTTCCCAAAGCTGTTAACACAGAAGAAACTCCATTTGTGACTGGATAGCTCTGTGACTGAGAGGTGCTTGGTTTGTTTTTTTCTTTGGATTAGAGAGCCCTTTGCTGCTCCTACTGACCAAGCACAAAACCCTGATGGAGATACTTAAAGAGTCATAGAGTGGATCCTAGGACTAGCTGGAAGGGATTCATTTTGTGGATGAGGAAACTGAAGCCTAGGGAGAATGACTTGCCCAATGTCACATGGATGGTAAATTACAGAGGAAGGATGTGAAACCAAGTAAGCCTCCTGACTCCACAGCCAGTACTCTTTCTATTGTACTGTACCACATTCCTAATTTCTCAGTTGATTGGGAATGAATGAAGGGTGACACCTAGGTTTTGAAAGAGTCTGACTGGAAGCCTGGTGCCCATTAATAGAAACAGAGAATTTAGGAGGTAGGGTAGGTTTATGGGAAAAAGTAATGAAACATGGGTTTGAGATCACTATCTGATATCCAGATGGAAACATCCAGTAGATAGAGAGGTGGAACTGGGTGGAACTTAGGAGAGGGAAGGAGGGGAGGAGGGAAAAAGAGGGAAGAGGGGGAGGGGAACAGAGAGAGAGAGAGAGAGAGAGAGAGAGAGAGAGAGAGAGAGAGAGAGAGAGAGAGAGAGGACACTGTTTATGTGGATTTGGAAATCATCAGTTGGCTATTAAGATCACAGAGTTAGAGACCCAAAAGAAGAAGGCCAGGGATAGAGCCCTAGGGTACATTCATGCATAGAGGGTGAGACTTGGATTATGATCTTCCAAAGGAGATGAGAAGAATCATTTATTAGGAAGAGAATGACCAAAAAGCAACATTACTGAGAATGTGACTTACGTTGTGACACTTAGAACTGAACATAATACTCCAGAGGAGGTTTGACCAGGGCAGGGATTGTAGAGCTATTACCTCTTTTGTTTCTCATAGGGTTAGAGTGCTTTGATCTGGAGGTAACCATAGAGTTAACCTATGTCTTCCCTTCACAGAGGTTTAACGAGGAAGTGCATCACCTCACCTCAGAGAGGAAGCAAACAAGAAGCAGAAGGGGAATTCACATATAGGACTTTGTTTTGGGAGGCAGTTTGATGCTGTGACAATTAAAAATTTCTGAGACAGAGTTTCTGGGTAAATTAAAATCAGTTCTATTGAATACATCTAGAAAGCAGTCAACAGAACAGGCTCATTCAGTAGCCAAAAACTAAGCCTGTCGAATCTTCAGTATTTATGAAGTCTTTTGATAAAGGGGTACATCTGAGGGTGAAAATCAACTCTGATTGGTTAACAAGTAATTAATAGAATATGAATATTATAATGAGAGTTTTGGGGCTATTGTCACTTGCATCACCCAAGTCTTGGTCCAAGAGACTTATCAATTTCCCTGTCACCTGTTTGACCCGAGGGGGAATCCACATTTTCCCAGGCCTGTCTGAGTAAACACAATGAGCAGGAATCCACCCATCTATCTAAACTTAGAAATTCTTTTACTGTCTTTGATTAGATCCTAGCCATCCTGGCTAGGTAAGTCTTTGAGAAAGACTTCCCCCACTGGTTGATTTCTGGATGAGGAAGTGGAAATGGGGAAAGACCTTGGTTCTGATTCAGTAATTAGTTATTAATACAAGAGAGAAATAATCATTATTCTCAATGCAGTGTGAAATGTTGGATTTGGAGTCAGCGATTCTGGGTTTGAATCCTGACTCTTCTGTACTGAATGTAATGTATGACCTTGGGTTAGTCACTTACAGTTTCTTCATCTGTAAAATAAGGTGGTTGGTCTAGATAATATATCTATCCATGGTCTCAGCTCCAAAACTTTGATTCTGTTATCTCCAAATACTGTTTGTTGTTCACTCGTTTTAGTTGTGTCCAACTCCTTGTGACCCCATTTGGGATTTCCTTGGCAAAGATGCTGGAGTGGTTTGTCATTTTCCTCTCCAGCTTATTTTACAGATGAAGAAACTTAAGGCAAACCTGGTTAAGTGACTTGCCCAAGCTCACATAGCTAGAAAGTGTCTGAGGGCAGATTGGAACTTGGAAAGATGAGTCTTCTTGATTTCAGGCCTGGCACTTTATTCACTGTGCCACCTAGTGTTTCCAGACATTATGAGTTCATATTTTTATAGCACTTGAAGGTTTACAAAGTTCCTTTCACACTGAAGTCTGTGAGTTAGATAGTGCCAATGTTATTGTCCCCATTTTAGTGATAAGAAAATTGGAATTCAAAAGTGACTTGCTCTTGACTATACTGAGCTACTGATAGCTTTTTAAGATTCACTACACACACCTAAGCAGGAATCCCTTCTGCAACATAGCTAACTGGTGTCTCTTCCCTGATGGGGCACCCACTACCCCATGTTTTACTTTAGGGCCAGCTATTGGATTCTTTCCCTTTCTTTTTTTATTGGTGGCACATTCATTTCTAAGTATCCTCGCCCCCACCCCCCCATCTCTTGTAACACAGATTAAAAAATGAAAGAGAAAAAAGCAAATAACTTGTTGGCAATGTTTGATTGCATATGCAATATGCAGTGCTCCATACCCATAGTCTTCAGTGAAGTGGGAGGTTTAACTTTTTCCAGTGCCAAGCTTGGTCATTATAATGAACACATCAGTTGTTAGTTGTTGGCTTTGATGCTTATAATTCTAGCTAGTTATGTCTTTTTCTTCTTAGGAAGGACCTGAATTTCAGCTTTGCCCTTCATTGCAACCTAGAATACCTCAACTTCTCTGGAATTGTTTTCTAGGAGTTGGAAAGATTACTGTATGTGGCAGCCCATTGGCTGGCAGCAGGCTGTGAAGTTAACTTCAGGGGTTAACTTCATTTGGTCTCAAAGTCAATCAGTTTCTTTTGTTCTTTTGTGAGATTTACCCCTAGCCTTTTACTTTGTCTTGTGTGAATTAGAGCCATCATTTGGGGAAGTCCTGGAGGAGAAGGTGTACTATACATAGTGTTTTTATTTTTCTTTTTGGAGGGGGGGGAAGACAAGGCAACTGGGGTTAAGTGACTTGCCCAGGGTCACATGGCTAGTAAGTGTTAAGTGTCTGAAGCAAGTTTTGAACTCGGATCCTCCCGATTCCAGGGCCTGTGCCCTATTCACTGCACCACCTAGCTGCCCCCATTGTGTTTCTTTAGCACTAAGTAGCAAAGTTTTTCCCAACTTCCTGAGTTGAGGTGATGTGGTTCATGTTACTTCCCTTGTTGAAAGTTTGGTTAGGGAAAGGTACATGCAAGGACTGAGAGCTCTTTTTTTAAAGTTTCAGCTGGCTGTTTGCAAAGAATTTTTTATGAGTCATGGTGCCCATCTGGGAAGTAAACATGTAGAATAGACTCAGAAACCAGAGTTTGGTTTGGTGGGGCAGGGTTGACTATCCAATGAGGTTTTTGGATCTAGAGATTATGTCCATGCAGTATTGTAGAAAGAATGTTGGCCTTAAGTCAGTATACCTAGATTCAGATCTTAGCAGCAAAGTGTACTGCTCTTGGCAAATAAACCTCTTTGTAAATAAGGATAATATTGTTACCTAATATTGTGAGGATAATAGCTTATAAACCTAAAGAGTTATATGAGAAACAATTGTATTTTTTTTTCTAAACAGTAAATATTCGTTTATGGCAGCATAGTATAGGATAAAAGAATTGACCTTGGAGTCAATGTTTTTAAGATCTGCATCTTATCCTAGTGTGTACAGATCATAGGCATGTCAGTTAACCTTTCAGGGACCCAGTCAGTTCTCCAAGACTAAATTATAGATAAGTTTTCTGATCTACATTGGTGGAGGGAATTTCCATGATGGAAATCACAGGTTAAGGCTAAAAATAACCTCCAAGTGCTAAATATAAATGTGACTTTCTACCCCTCCACTAATAAATGTATGAATGATGTCAGTATGTGTGGAAGGAAGTATCTTACATAGAAGGAATTATCTGTTTCTGTTGTGCCTTTACTACTATTCTCTTAGTCCTCCCTTGATGACCTACTCTGTTCAAAGAGCACCCTAAGTATAATAAAACTAGACTGAAGCATCATTTTTCATTTTGAGGTTCAAAACATGCTGTTGTCATATGGATGTTTCAAACCCTTCTGCTTGCCCAGATCCTAGAGCTGAAGGGGAGACATGAGATTTTTGTTAATAGGAAAACAGAGCCACTAGTTGTCAGGATGATTTCTTATATAAGGAAATATTTTACTTTGCTAGTGGTTTGTTGCTAAAAATCACAGAATTTTAGAATTGAGAAGGTCATTTGTGATCATCTAGTCCAACACATACCTGAAGAACTGGCTTTCTTTACTGCTCCAGATTCAGTAGTTAGTCCCCAGCTTGGTGCCATGGTAGTTATGTGAATGGATGCGTCACAGGAAGGTCAAAAGGTTCTAGGAGGAACAAAAAAAGCTTAATTCCCTGGGTTGTGGGTTGAGGAGAGAGAGAGTGGACAGAAGATTCTGGTTAGTGTCAGGGCTTAGCCTTGACTTTTAAGGCCAGAAGCCAGAGCTTGTGGTTTCTGAGAATATTTGTTACTTGGAAAACATTAGAATAATGAGTGCTTGTTTCTCAGAGACCCTCTAGAATAGCTGTTCTCAACCTGTGGGTTATGTCCAATTTGTAACAATGAAAATACATCCAGCATATCAGATATTTACATTACGATTCATAACAGTAGCAAAATTACAGTTATGAAGTAGCAACGAAAATAATTTTATGGTTGGGGGTCACCACAACACGAGGAACTGTATTAAAGGGTCGTGGCATTAGGAAGGTTGAGAACCACTGCTCTGGAAGTTCATGTACAGTTTCCACTGGTCTACTCCTGTATCCATTCACCTGAAAGGTATGGACATTGTGACATTGTAAGAGTACTGACCTTGGTGTCAGAAAACCTGTATTCAGATTTTACCACCTGTGTGACCTTGTATATTTACCCTTCTATATTTTAGTTTGCTTATCTGTAAAAGGAAAGAACTAGACTAGGGTCCCACCTCCAAGTCCTTTGATTTTGTTGTATGCCTTCGAAGTGCAATACCAAGCAACTAGATTAGGACCCTCGGATAAAAAAAAAGTTTGAGTTTAGAATGAGATTACCAAGAACTTCATCATTTTTGAGTTGGAAGAGATCTTCTTTGTCATCTGGTTCAGTTTCTTTATTTTAAAGGTGAGGAAACTGAGGCCTAGACAGGGGAGACTGTTTGGCCATGGCCACAACTCTTTAGTGGCAGACTTTTGTCACCTGAACCAGAACGAGTCTCTAACCTATGAGTAGCTGGAGCTGAACAAAGCAGGCTAGAGACAGGAGAATAAGGAATCAAACAGATTTAATTTAAAGTGAGGAAAATGGCTTGTGAGCAAAGACACATGTACCAGAGCCCTGCCCCTAGTAAGGGGGTCTAAGGCAGTATGGGGAGATCTTAGTATTGTACCAGTGATTACACAGTGAGTTGTAACCCCGACAGTGAGGGCTAACAGCAACAGTATGACAAATTTGATTAACAGCAGGGCTTCGTGACCAGATTGTCCAAACTCAGAGACTACATGATGCTGGTATGAAACAGTTCTGGGATTTTGCTGTGGCTGAGATTATCCAGACAGTAAGCACAAAGGAGTTGTTGTGCCAAGCTCGGGGCATACATAGCCTGCTTACTGGGTCTTAACTCTGAAAAAGAGGGTGTCTCCTAATATCTTAACACCTTGGCTTAGTCCAGTTCTCTTAGCTGCAAATCCATTGCTCTTTCTATGTCACCACACTTTTGTTCAATTTATTGATATTTAGGGTAGTTATCCTTTTTCCTTACCTGGGCATTTGGGAACTTTATCAAATTCTGTGGCCTAACCAGCTTAGGTTTCTGTTGTAAATAGTGACTCCATGACTTTAGGAAGGTGTTACTGTCTTCCAGGTAACTCTTAAAAGTTAGGCATTTCTACTACTTCACTTTGTTGTGAGATACCAGAGTCCCTAAGAGACTTTTGAACAAGTCTGACTGCTCAGTCTGTTTTGGGGAGGAAGGAAACGTCTCCTGATGGCCTTTCTAACAGATTAGAAGGATTAATGAGGCCAAAGGAAAGGAGGTTTTAGGATTCCTGGCCACAGGGCTTGTTCTATTTAACCTCGTATGCTTATGTGCTGAGAGAAAGGGTCAGGTTTTTTGTTTTTTTTTAATTTGTTTTTTGCATTTAGATGGTTTCTAGAATGCTTGAGGTGATAATCATGATGAACTTTTACACTGGTCAGACCTCCTTTCACTTCTGGTTGTTAACATTTTGGGAAAGCCGTTGATAAAATTAAGCATCTCAAGAGGAGGATCTTCAGGTTGGTGGAAGGATTGGAGAGTCTGCCATACAAAGATTGGCTGAAGAAAGTGGGCATGCTTAGCCTCCTGGAGATGAGCAGACTCAGAGGGCAGGGGTGGAGTTAGGCATTAGGGGTATTTGGGTTTTTCAAGGAATGTTTAAAAAGAATGAGGATTAGGCTTGTTCTTTGCGTTTGAAAGGAGAACTTGAAACAGTAGTTGTTCGAAACTTCTGAGAGGTACATTTCACCTTGTTATAAGAAACCTTCCTAACAGTTAGAGGTGGCTCAAAGTAGAATGGTCTGCCTCAAGAGATAGTGAATTTCCAGTCACTAGAGATGCCCATCCCTCTCTCTCTCCGATTTTGTTTCCCCATTATCTCTAGGATCAAGGATAAATTCCTGTTTGATATTCAAAATATTTTATAACCTAATATCTCCCCCTGCCTCCCATCCAATTTTCTTCTACATTATTCTCTGTCACTTCAGTCTAGTGACCCTAGCTTCCTTTGCTGTTCCATGGATTACACTCCATTTCTTAGCTCCAGGCATTTTCTCTGGCTGTTTCCTATGCCTGGAATTCCCTCTCTCCTTGTCTCTCACTCTTGACTTGGCATCCTTCAAGCCCAACTAAAATCCCATCTTTTCTTGGAACTCTTTCCCAACCCTTCTTAATTCTAATAACCTTCCTTCTGTTAATTATTTCCTATTTATCTCGTATATAGCTTGTTTGCACTTATTTATTTGCTTGTTGTCTCTCTCCCTGTTAGGTTGTAAGCTCTTTGAGGGCAGCCACTGTCTTTTGTCTCATTTTGTATCTTCAGTGTTTGGCAGAGTGCCTGGTACATAGTAGATCCTTGATAAATGTTTATTGACTGATAGATCTTCATCTGGAGGCTAGATAACCATTTGGTAGAGGTATTATAGTAGAGATTTGGATTTTAGTGTGGGTTGCATTAAATGATCTTTGAGGTCCCATTCAGATACTATGATTTTTTTTTATGGAGGGGGGAAAGGAAAGCAAGGCAGTTGGGATTAAGTGACTTGCCTGAGGTCATGTAGCTACTAAGTGTCAAGCATCTGAGGTCGGATTTCAACTCAGGTCCTCCTGACTTCAGGGCTGGTGCTCTCTTCACTGCACCACCTAGCTGCCCCAGTATGCCATGATTTTGTTATTGCTGTCTTCTTCAGCAAAGGCTCTATACATGTTTTGCTTTTGCTTGTATTTTAAAAAGTCTATTTTTGTATCATAAAGTCAGGTCCCACAGTGAAGTTGTCCCTTAGCTATGTAAAGGGGAAAATTGTGAGGCCAAAGCTACAGTAAACCCAGGCCTTGGGAAGGAGTTTCCTGAACTATTTGCTTTGCTGCCATTGTGACCGTCTTGTATAAGAGACAAAGCCTGCTTCCTAAGTCTTTTCGTTTTTTTCATCTCTGAACTGATAGAAGGCTCTATAGCCCCAGTTTAATGAAAAAAGGCACTAGTTGAAGAGTCTGAAGACCTCATTTCCACTTTCTGCTTCTATGTTTGCTAGCTGTGTGACTTGGGGCAAGTCAGTTGAGTTCCTGAGATGCATTTTCCTTATCTGCAAAATAGAGGTACAAATACTGACTGGGTTGTTGTGAGGAGAGCACTTTGCTAACTTATAAAAGTTTTATTTATTTATATACATATATATATCTATATGTTTGTCTGTCTGTCTGTCTCTCTATCTGTCTGTGGTGGTTAGGTGGCCCAGTGGATTGACCTGACTTCAAATATGGCCTCAGACACTAACTGCATGACCCTCTTTGCCTCAGTTTCCTTGTCTGTCAAATGAGCTGGAGAAGGAAATGGCAAACCACTCCAGGATCTTTGCCAAGAAAACCCCAAATGGGATCATGAAGTCAGACACAATTGAAAAACAACAAACTGAGGGGGAAAAAAAGTGTGTATGTGTGTATGTATACATACACATGTGTATACACATATACATATGTGCATGTACATATATACACATGTACAAACATATACACACATAGTTGAGATGACATCTCTGACATGTAATCTCATCTTTTTAGGTGGTAACAAAACCTCACTCAGCCTTAATCCTCATTGGTTTTTACTCTTTTTCTCTAGGCTAGTTCAGAACAGTAGGTGGCAGCAGAGGGAAAGACAGTAAGCTGCCCTTTGGTGACAATGGATCACCTTTGGCCTTCAGAGAGGACTCACTGCTAACTTGGGGCAGTCAGTGGGTTTGGGAAGTTGTCATCACCCTCAGATCAGCTGCTGCGAGTCTTATTCCTTTCTCTGGCCTGGTCTATTTTCCCTTGTATTGTGTCACTCCAGAGTCTAGGGAGGATTGTGTGAACATCTTGCCAAGGATCACAGGGTAATCTGAGTTGGGCATTCATCCCTGCCAGGACCTTCTTGGAGTGCTACAGCTGTTATAACCATGAATTGCAGGATGGGCCATACCTCTGCCTTGCCATGTTCTGCTGTTTTTCCTCTCTCACCCTCTCTATCCTCCTAGCCCCTTTGGGGAATGGGGTAGATAAGGCATAATTCTGAGATCCAGGTGTGTTCAATCATGACTAGAAGCGACTGTTGTTAATGAAACATCATGTGTGGCGGTAATGATAGAGATTGCATTTTTGACCTTATTAAGCTAATGAGCACAGAAAGCTCCATCATAGAGATGAATTTTCTGCTGGGGTTCATACAGACGATCAGCTGCTAGCAGTCCCATGAATAAATGCTGCCTGGAGTTCTATGCTAGCACGAGTTCGTTTTGGCTACATACTGGAATGTTAGGCCTTTCAAGTGAGAATTCCTCCAAGGCTACTGGAACTGTCATCGAGTATAGACACCCCTTACCCACTGGCCAGGGCTGCTCCAGGACCATCCTTGTCTCTTCTGTCTCCGTCTCATCCAACAAAGGGCTAGTTTGATATACCTATCATTAGCCAAAAGGAGAAGAGATTGTGTCTCTCAATCTTCTCTACCTGCTTTGCTTTCATGAAGTCTTTCCCATGAAAACCCTTTCTTCTGTTTAGCCTTCCTTCTGATCTTTCTCTCATCTGACCCCCCAGTTATGTCTGATAATTCAGTCTTCTATACAGAACTCATGGTGGCCTTAGTTTGATGCGTCTGGTTTATTTTGGACGTCTGGTTTATTCCCTCTCTGTCCATAGTCACCTCTTTCCCTTCAGGTCTCTCATAGGAAGGCAGTCTTTTTAAGTCACAGAATGACAGATTACTAGAGCTGAAAGGGCCTTCTGGAACTCTAGCCCAAGGCCTTTAGGCTTAGAGAGGGAAGGTGTTATATTAATAATAGACTAACACCAGTCTTCTGGCTCCTGGGCTCTTTCTGCTACAACCTGCCCTCTACTCTTCTTTTGCTTTGGTTGCAAGGCTAATTGAGGGAAGCAGAGATGTATGGATTTTTCCCCTGGGTTGTCCCTGTCTTACTCAGGCCAATCCCTGGGGAGACTTAGAGGGACTTTTATCCTCTAACAGGCCTACCAAAGCTTTCAGGGCAACACAGGGACATTCTTACATTTTTCTGCAACATAATGGGTGATTTCCAGAAACCTCAAAAGATTTTCTTTATTGCTTCTTTTCCTTTTCTGTAATGTCATTCCATGATACACTCTGTTCTGTTAGGCAGTTCCTGGTTTGTAGTGGGGTCAGCTGGGTGGGATTGTAGCAGTGCTTTGTACTTTTCTTCCTAAATGAACTCTTATCTCTTAGTCATGGAGCCTGTCTCTGTTCCCAGGGAGAAAGCATTTACTCGTTCTGAGGGTTTGGCCATGGAAAAAGAGGGATCCTGAGAATTACTTTTCCCCGATTGCTGCCCCAAGGATAAGCAACAACTGTATTATTCCTGTCTCTGGGTGGGTGAATAGCTGAATGGAGATGCCTCTAGGAGGCTTGTAGCTAAATTTCCGGGGTTGGCTTCAGCATTGGGCAGAGGTGTCACAGTGACTTAGAATCAGCTGCTTGTTAGCTGTGTGACTTTGGAAGAGTCGCTTCTCTCTGGCCTTCAGTTTCCCCATCTGACAAATGAATAGATTATATTGGACTATAAAATGAAGGGATTGGACTAGCTGTTCTTTAAGGTCTTTTCTAGCTCTAAATCTTATCACCTTAAGATCTTTTAGCTATCATCTACTTCAACCCCTTTATTTTAGGGATTAAACAGTGGCCCAGAGAAATTGTGTTTTGTCTGAGGTTATATTAATCAATTGAGAAATATTTATTATGCATTATTTATTATTATAGCTGAGCCAGGATTTGAACCCAGGTTTTCTGATTTCAAATTTAGTATTTTCCACCATGCCATGATTCCTTCCTTACCTCGTGTTGTCATTGAGCTGTTCTGCCGCTCTCAGGGTTCTTGATGTCCTTTTTGTGAGCTGGGGCTTCCTACAGGACTGCTCTCTCCCTGCTGGATGGCAAACACTATGAGTGAGTGGTCTAGCAAGCTCTGTTTCCTATGTGCTGGGCTCCTCCTTGCAAGCCTGGGTTTTGACTGCCCTGCAATCTCCCACCTGGCGCCAGGGTATCATGCCAAGGGCATGGGTTGAATTTCACCCCAGCAGCTGGCTGGGCACAGGGTCTGATTGTATTTTAAGCCATTGAGTGTCTCAGCAGGAACTCGGAGCCCTCCGTTTTCTGGGGAGAGGTTGTTGTGTCCTGTGGGCATAGGCCCCCCAGGAGCTCAAGAACTATTAATATAACTCCAGGTCAGGGCTGGACTTTTCGCTGAAGGGGGCTGCACATAGGCTGAATAAGCAGTGTGAAGAAAACTTGAATGCCTGGGAAGGACTTTTCCCCATGAGAGTAGGGACACAGTAGACCCTACCTTAAGGTTTAGAGTGGCAACAGTATCAGGATATATCTTGGGATGGTGAAGGTGGGAAGGGGAGGGGGAGGAGGGGAAGCAGAATTTTTGCTGTTTGGCTAAAAGATGTACTATGTCAGAAAAAGCACTGGCTTTGGTGTTCTTGAACCTGGGGTTAAATCTTGGTTTTGCTGTTTATTTGCCCGTGTGCACTTAACTTTTCTGTTTCTTAGTTTTCCCATTTATAAAATGAGGTGGTTAAACTAGATGATCCCTAAGACCTTTTCTAGCTCTTAACCCTATGACTCTTTGTCCATTGAGAGGGTTGTATTAGATAGCTAGTTTCTGAGGTCCTTTACAGCTCTAGATTGATCATCTGAGGTGGGAGAAGAGATCAGGAAAGGTACATTAAAATTACAGAGAAGCAGATTTAAGGTTAACATAAATAAAAATTTATTAACTTTTAGATTGTCTCAGTATAGAAAGGGCCACCTTAGATGTAGCATGCTTTTTATCCCTGGAGTTCTTTAAGTAGAGGCTGAGTAGTCACTTGTTGGGGATGTTGTAGAGGAGTTCTTTATTCCAATATTAGTTGGACTAAGATGCCCTTGGAGCTCCTTTTCAGTTCCAGGATTCTGTAATTCTGTAAATGTGATACTTTTCTGCAGTCCCTTCAGAAGTGGGTCCCAGGCCTAGTTGTAGGAACTTGTGGTACTCATTGTGCTATTGGGATCTAGTAGGGCCTTGTTGAGGCTCTCTTTTCTGTAGGTTTCACAAATGGTTGCCTTTTGGGAAGTTTCACATTGTATTGAAAAGGCCCTCAGATAGATCTTCAACATGGGACCAAAGCTGTGTGAGTTTGGATGACTTTGTTTTGACTCCCCTCTGACCTAGTGTTTCAGAGTACTTAAAAAAAAAAAGGCAATCAATCAGCAACTACTTCCTGGGCATCTTATTTCTGCAAGATGGATGCAAAAGTGCGTAAGGCATAGAGCTTACCACAGAATTGGGATGTTAAGACATACACACATGAAAACTAGCCATATTAGACCAAAATTACTTATGATCTCTTAGTTGCCATATCCATGGGCTTTTTCTCAGTCTTCATTCTCCTTGACCTCTTTGCAGCTTTTAACACTGTTGTTCATTCTTTCCTCCTCTGTACTCTCTTCTCTAGGTTTATGGGATACCACTCTCTATCTGAATACTCCTTTGTCTCCTTTCCTGGATCCTCTTCCAGGTCACACCTTCTAATTGTAGGTGTCTCAGGATTCTGTCTTGGGCTCTTTTCTTTTTGTCCTCTATACTACTTCACTGAGTAATCTCATCAGCTTCCATAGATTTCTGTGCTGATGATTCTTAGCTCTGCCTTTTCTGCTCCAGTCTTTCTGCTGACCTCTAATCTCACATTTCCAGCTGCCTCACATTGGGTGTCTAGTAAACATCTTAAATTCAACATGTTGAATTCAGCTGAACTCATTACCTTTTCCTCTAAGGGCTTCCCCCTTTCCCTATTCCTGTTGAGGGCAACATCATCCTGGACTCCTCATTATCACTGTCTTTTCATTGCCTGCCTCTCTCAGAAAACCTTGTCTCCATGGCATTGTTCATACCAGTCTGTCAACCTGCTGGGCCTTCCCCTCCATCTTTTCTCAAAATCCTAGAAGTCTTTCAAGACTCCCTCTTCCAGGGAGACCACATCTCAGTCCACAATGATCTGCCTTTTATGAGTTCCTCTAGCTTTAGCTACCATTCTACTCACTAAGAACTTGTTGTACAATCAGTTAATAAATATTTATATATCCAGTATCTAATCTGTTGTCAGCACCTGCTGATTTCACCTTTGCAACATCTCTTCAAAACACTCCTTTCTCTCCTGACACTGCAACCACTCTTGTGGAGGCCTTCATCAGTTTATGCCTGGATTGTTGCAATAACCTGCTGATGGGTCTACCTGCATCAAGTCTCTCCCCACTCTAGTCCATCCTCCATTCAGCCACTAAAAAAGATTTTCTTAAAGCACAGCTCCAACCATGTTACACCAAGGGGACCCGCCTCCCAACTCAACAAAGTCTAGTGACTTCCTGTTGCCTTCAAGATCAAATACTATAGAATACTTTTTGCCATTCACAGTCCTTCATAACCTAGCCCCCTTCAACCATTCCAGTCTTCTTAAGTCTTACTTTCCAACATGTACTTTTCAGTCCTGCTTGCTTTCTGGCTGTTCCATGAATAAGATATTTCATCTCATAACTCCAGGCATTATCTTTTTTCCTATTCCTGGAATGCTCGCCTTTTTCCAATCTGACTTCTGATCTCCCTGGCTTCCTTTAAGTCCCAGCTAAAAGTCTTGCTTCCTTCAGGATGCCTTCCCTTACCCTTCTTAATTCCAGTGCCTTCCCCCTGTTAGTTATTTCCTATGTATCCTGTATATAGCTTGCCTTGTATATATTTGTTTGATTCTCCTCTCCCTCATTAGGCTGTAGGCTCCTTGAGGGCAGAGGATTGTCTTTTGCCTCTTTTTGTATCCCCAGAGCTAAACACAGTGCCTGGCACATAGCAGACATTTAATAATGTTTATCAATTCATTGTGTGACAGGTCATAGTAGACCATGTTGAGGGACTGGGGTGAACAAAGGTGCAGAGATAGGAAAGTGGGGAAGCAGTGAAGAGACTGATGTGACTGGAGTGGAGAGAGTGTGTAGGAGGAGAACAGTGCAATAGACAAGTGGGAGTCTGGGTGACCAGAAGTTGAGGATATTGTTCTTCAGGGAATACGTACTCAAATATGAGTTAGGCTCCAAGTTTCTTTTTAGACCCTGCCATTGAATCATCAGTTAGGAGGCAGTAGATGCTAGGTGTCCTTGAGTGCTTGGATAAAGAGTTGGGCCCTTTCCCATAGACATTGGTGAGCTCTTGATATTTTCTGATGAAAGTAGTCTTTATAGTAATTATAAGCTCACCTTTATGTAGTGCTTAAGGGTTAACAAAAGGGTGAACTTTGCCTACAACAATCCTGTGAGGTTAGGTAGTGCAAACAGTTAATATAATTGCTATTTTTCAGATGAGAAAATGGCCTCAAAGGAGTTATGTGACTTGATCACAACCTGACTACTGGTAAATGTTAGAGGTGGGATTCAAACTCAATTCTCTTCTGACTACAAGTCTAGCGTACTTTTAGCTGCACTAATGTTACCTTTGACTTTAGACTTGCTTTGAGTTCTTTAAGGAAGGAGATTGATTTTTGAGTTAAACCTTCCTGCTTAGGGTTGATCTGTGTGTGATGTTTCTTAGTTCTTCCTTATATGTAAAGAGAGTGTCTCAGACCTCTGGTTGCAGGAATCTGTCACCTTCTTGGGAGCATAAATGCACAAGGAAAATAATCCAAAGTGTCTGTTGGAGCTAAAGGGGAAATAGATGCTGTCATCTCAAAGATTCTCAGAATAGCTGGAATTTCTCAGCAGCTGGGAGAGCCTTGGCCCATGCTCCAGCTTTCCACCCCCTGTCTGACCCTGCAGCTTGATTGAGTCCTGATTTTATAAGCAACTATGAGAAGAAGAAACTGGGGTATGAGGTCGGAGAGAGTCCTGGGGGTCGAGAGCAAGGAGTGTTTCAAATGTACTCGAGAGATCATAAGATAATAGATTTAGAGATCTTTTTCTAACTCTTCATTTTAGGGATGAAGAAACTGACAAGTTAAGTAATTTGTTTAGGATCTGTAACTGGGAAGTGTCAGAGGTGGTAGGTTCTACTCCACATTTAGCATTCTTTCTACTGGCCCAAGTATTGTGCTGACCCGACCCTTTATTCTTCCTTTTAGCAGTACTGTGGTAGCTGCCATTGGTAAGGCAAAGATAGTGCTTTCTAAATTACCTGACATCTCAACCTGGACACAATGGGATCTGTTTTGGCGAACCAAAAAGGAATAGGCTTGTGACACATTTGGTATGTGGTATACCATACCTTTTTCCCACTTGTCCCTTCCCCAGCTCCAAAGGCTGCTTGCTCAGGTGCCCACAGGAGACATAAGAACTGTCCCACCACGGGTCCCTTTGGGGGTTCCCTCAAAAAGAGGGCCCTGGAACTTATCAGGGCTTCATTTTATATTTAGCTGAAAACAGTAATGGTCCATGTCTAAGCATGATCAGATTACATCTGGGAGGAGAGTTGGCAGTGCTGGGATCAGGGACCAGCTCGCTTCCCAGCACCGTGGCAGAATTTGATCGGACTCTAGGGGCTGGGTCATACAGGAGGCATTTCCGAGCAGGAAAGATCGGTCTGGGGGGCTGATTTGAAAAGCTGATTGGTATCTGGTTTTAGCAGCTGGAGCCACGCCTCAACCCCCTCCCCAATACTTTTGGGAGTAGATCTTGCCTAAGAGCACTCCCCAGTGGCAGAGAGTGGAGAGGCTTGACAGCATGGATATGAACATGGTGGCCCGAGAGGCCAGTCAGGTGATGGCCCCCAGCATAAACAGCTTCCCCCGACCTGTCCCCCCAAAAGCCACTAAGAGACCCAAAAAGGCTGTTCTCTTCTTTGAGGTGGAGATTCTGGATGCCAAGACACGGGAGAAGCTCTGTTTCCTGGATAAGGTAAAGATTCCTTTTTCTTGAGTGACTGCTGGGACCCATTTGGTGGGTGTCTTGGGAACCCTGGGTACTCAGACCCAGCTTCTACTGAAGCACACTCCTCAGCACCTTTTCTTGTTTCTCCCCTCCATGCCTATTCTGTATATTAACTCTGGAAAAATAAGAGCCTGTCTCCCAAGGCAGTGGGCGGGGTGGGGGTAGGGTGAGAAGTGGGGAGGGAAGGAGAATCTTATAGGTGGTGCATTTTAAGTAGAAATAGAAATGCTTGAGTTCTCACTCTTGCCTTATTTGTGGAAGTCATCCCACACCCCTAGGTGTAGAGAAAGCAGCCCTTCATTGAGGTGTGTGCATGGCCATAGGAGGTGGGGGTGGGGGAAGTTGGATACAGACAAGCCACAGGATCATGGAATTTAAAGCTGGAGAGTGTCATAGATCATCTAGCCTAATTCCTTCATTTTACAGATGAGGCAACTTGGGGCTTAGACAAGTTAAGTGATTTTTTTCCAAGGTCACAGTCAAAAGTATTTTGTAGCAGAGTCAGAATTTGAACCCTGCTCCTCTGACCCAAAGTTCCATCATCTCCCATGCCATATTTGCCTCTCCAGACTAACTTACCTGCCTTCTTCTACTCTGGGCTTTGTACATTGTGGATACTTAGCGTTTGTTGACTTCAGTACCCATCAGTGTCACTAGGGAGTATTTGTAGCCTTGGACATTCCTAGTGATGGGTGAATGGGAACCAGCTAATAGATTCTCTACCTCCCATTTCCCAACTGGAAAATGGGACAGGTCTAAACCCCTACATATGATGCATGGACTGTCCTGGAGCTCTTTTAAACTCTGGGAAAGAGGTGGATGAGCATGAAAACACAGGTATTCAGTTCCATCTTGTCCTTTAAGCCTTGAATGAGGATTTAATTTGGCTGATACCTGTTACTTGTCAGGAGGAAGAGGAAATGGTTTCACCATAGGTTAAAGACACACACAGTGATCTGGACCTCCTCAAGGAAAACCCAGCTTCCTGAATCTCGAAACACATTTTCTATTTTTCTGTCAGCCCTAAGGAAGTCTTAGTCCTATGTCTCCTGAGGTGTTTAGCCCTCTCTATCAGCCTTCACCCAGAGCTTTCACACCTTTAAATCCCTTCTGACAGCTGTGACTTGGACAGATTCTCCCCTGTTGGTTGAAGGATTTGGGGCTTCTTTGCCAATCTAAGACTCCTGTTTGGGGCAAGTCTGCCACCTGCAGGTGTTTGCTTGGCTAGTTACTGCCTGTTCCTCATATCTTTGAGGGTCTGTGCCCTTGGAAGGCAGATTTTTCTCTCTCTTACATTAATGGATATAAGAATGAGTATAACCTTGTCCAAGGCAAGGAAGGTCTGATGGGAATATTCCCTGACCTCCCCTTCTCCCCCAAACTTCCACTTTGGGAAGAATAAGATTCTCTGTGCCTCCCCTTAGGCCTTTGGGAGAGGGAGCTTAGTGGAGAAGATGACTCCATTGCTAGAAGGGCTGAGGCAGACCCTGGGATGGGGAATAGAAGGACCTGTCCAAATTTTCTCTTAGAGCCATATACTCTGGGGTTCCCACCTGTTCATGGTCTTTGCTGACCCTAAATAGACCTGTTGCCACCTTATAAACATCATATCCTGAGTTTTTGTTTTGAGGCTTATGATTTCTCCTGTTCAGCCTTTGTTTCCTTGATGAGGGCAAGGTACTCTTAGACTCTCCTATAGGACACCTTCCTGGCAGCAGGTCCCCGGGGCTGGGCTGGGGTAATGGTGGTAGTAGCTTGAGCTGGCATCCTTCCACCAGGAGACACATTCCCTTTCCCTGGCTCTCTGCTTCCATCCTTTCCTCTTGCATAGAGAAACCCCCTTATCTCAACCCCCGTCCTACCCCCAACTCTCCAACACACCCAAGAAGAGGTGTGAGATCCTGGCTCCTGGGACTGCCCTCATACCAGAGCTAACGCTTCCCCTGGTGCACTTCTTCCCAGGTGGAACCCAATGCCACCATTGCTGAGATCAAGAACCTCTTCACAAAATCACGTATGTATCTTGGCCCCAGAGGGGAGCACTGGGCCTCTCAGGAATCTCACAGAATAACTGTCAGAGCTGGATGGGGACTCTATGGTCATCTAGTTCAGACTCCTCATTCTACAGATGAGGAAACCAAGGCCCCCAAGAGACTGTTCCTTCCCTTCTGTTGGTGTCTAACTCCAGAGGAGGAGAAATGAGGGGAGGCGCTGCGTGAGAGCTTTATGGTTTTCTGCTTCTCCTCGGCCTTTCCTGAGCTCCTTTGTTGGTAGTGCCGGGCTAACACTGCCTACTTTTGGGATGTGCAGGCTGGAGTTGGGAACCAAGAACAGGACTCAGAGTACACTGGTGTTGTGGAAAAAGCAAAGTAATGAAAGAAAAAGCCGAACCAAAATGTTATCCTTGCTCTGAAAATGATTTTCACTGTTGGTTGGCGAGAGCTCCCTCCTGCGTCATTAGTAATATTGCAGTATTATTTTTAAGACATTTCTTGCTTTCATGATAGTCATTGTGGTATGGTAGAATGACATTCATTACGTAAATACAGAAATGAATGTGTGAATCCTCAAAACACTTGGTGGGTTGACTTGAAATACTCCACATTTAAACAAAGGGGTAAATTGTTGATTTTCATTGGGAGTTGTACAAAAAAAGGAATAATTTTCTTTTTTCCCCATTAGGGAATATTTCCCTGATAAGATGGTATCTCTGGAGTTGAAGCAACAGAGGGGAGAGAGCTTGGCCAGTTGACTGGGGTGGGATGTGTGGTGTTATGATAAGGTTTGGTGGGCCACCTTAAGGCCATGTTCCCTGAGGTGATAGATTACCAGGACAGGGTCTTCTATCTTCTCTGCTTCTCTCTCCCTAGATCCCCAGTGGTATGCTGCCCGGCAGTCCCTGCGGCTGGATCCTAGTGAGTAAACGCTTTTGTAGGGAACGCCATCTTCTTTCCCTACCCTCAGACTCTGAGAACTCAAATTTCCTGACTCATTACAGTACCTTTGGGGCAGAGGTCTCATGAGGTACTCATGAGCTCTCATCCTTGTGGGTCCCTTTCTCCCCTTCTTTACTTGCCATCTTCTCCCCCTTTTTTCATACAGAGGGCAAGTCCTTGAAGGATGAGGACATTCTGCAAAACTTGCCTGTGGGGACCACAGCCACGCTTTACTTCCGGGATCTGGGAGCCCAAATCAGCTGGGTGACGGTGAGATCCATATTCTTTCTCCCTGGAAGCCCTGCCCCTGTGGCCCTCTTTCCTTCCCTCCCTTTACTTATGTCCCTCACTGCCCAGGTATTCCTGACAGAGTATGCTGGCCCTCTCCTCATTTACTTACTATTCTACTTCCGGGTACCCTTCATCTATGGTCACAAGTATGACTTCACATCTAGCCGGCACACTGTGGTTCAGTGAGTATGACTTTTGGGTAGAGGAGTGAGAAAACTCAGGCACATGTTTCCAGCCCTGCCATATACCCCTGGTCCCTAGTTTCCCACCCTATCACTGGAGGGCTGTAGGAAAGGGTCTGAATGAGGGCTTGTTGGGGTAGTTGGATGAAGGATTCCTACTTGGTAACAGGCCTGGATGATGTCATTGGAGAGGCCATGTTGTAGAGTGGGTTTGGAGTTAGGCTTGGCTTCCAATCCCAGCTCTGCTACTCACTGCCACTTGGTACCTTGGGCAGATCCTTTATCCTCTTGGGCTTTAATTCCTCATGTGTAAAATGAGGAGAATGGATTAGAAATCGCTAAGATTCTGTACAGCTTTGATCCTATGATTCTTATGACTTCAGAGGTCCCTTCCAGTTCTGTAATTTCCTTCCCTGTTGTAATTAGCAGGGCCTGGGGATGGAATGGAGTGGGTTGTGGGACCCAGAGTTCTGAGCTATTTCTCTTTCTCCTCCTCTAGTCTTGCCTGTATTTGTCACTCATTCCACTACATCAAGCGTTTACTGGAGACGCTGTTTGTTCACCGTTTCTCTCATGGGACAATGCCCCTGCGTAACATCTTCAAGGTTAGCCCTTGCTGGGTAGAGGGAAGAGGGAAGAGGGTGAGCACTAAGATTGTACTTTGACTCTATCTGGTATGAGAGAGCTTCATGTTTTCAGGTGGCTGAAGATGTAAGCTGCTGGCCTTGTGGCAGGGGACTTCGTTAAAGTCCTACCATGTTGGAGTATATCCTTTCAGTTGACTATGGTCTTACTCAATTTGGTGACCCAGATGTTGCCCTGAAGCTCCCAGAGGCAGCCTGGACTGTGGATCATATTCATTAAAGGCTGAGATTTCATTGTAGACCTTGCCCAAACTCCCTCTAGGAAGAGCCTGTCCTTACCCCTTCCCAGATTTGAGGGAGCAATGTTTTGCCAGACCCCTTGGATCGTGGTATTGGAGATGATGAGGGCATTAGTCAGCCTGCCTGCTTCCTTCTTTTCCCATTGCTGTACTGACTTCTCTGGGCTCCAGGCCAGTATGGGATTTATTAGAGGAGCTGCATTAATGCAACATTAATTGAGTCAGGAGAGATACAGTTTTAGCCCTGGCTCTGACACTAGCCGTGGGACCCTGAGGAAGTCACAGTCTCTTTAGCTCTTGGCATCCATAAAATGTCAATAATACTTGAAACTATCCATCTCACAAGGCTATTGAGAGGAAAGTGTTCTTAAAATCTTAAAATTCTGTATAATTGTGAGCATTATTTTAATTTTTTTGAGAAAGAATTATGGTGTAATTGATTTTACAAGCACGAGATAGGGGAGGCATTTTTGGGTGAGAACCCATTTAGAGTGTTTTGCCATATCCTTCTCCAGCTCATTTGACAGATGAGGAAACTGAAGCAAACAGGCTTTAGTGACTTGCCCAGGGTCACATAGCTAGTAAGTGTCTGAGGCCAGATTCAAACTCATGAAGATAAATCTTCCTGACTCCAGGCCTGGCACTCTATCCACTGTGTCACCTTGTTGCCCTAGTGGGCTGGTGTGACAGCCAAAAGCTGTTATAATCTTGGATTGCATTAGCAGAAGCATAACTTTGAAAAATGAGGTGATAGTCCCATTTATAAGCCCACTGGTCACCTGTCATCTAAAATGTTGTACAACCAAATAGCCACGGGCCTTGAATATGAAAATGCAAGGTTGAAGGGATGGGAGCTGTTTTAGGCACATGGTAAGTGTCTTCATGTATTTGAAGGACTGTGGTGTGGAAGAGGAGTCAGACTGATTCTCTTTAGGCTCATAGGGAAAACCAGGAGTGAGTAATGGAGGAAGCTGCAAACAGACTTCTTAGGATCTGGTGTCAGAGAGAGTGTGCTGATAGGTGGAGGAGGGGCTGCCTCTAGGGCTCCTGGGGCACTTCCCCACAGGCTGGATGAACACATAGTTGTGCACATTGGAGTGGGGACAGGGACTCTTGGAAACAGCTGAGTGGCTCCTGAGCTCCAGCTCAGTTTGGACACTGGGGTCAAGTGGCATTTCTGACACTAGTTGTGTGACAAACCCCTTTACTTCTCTAAAGCTTATATTTTTCTCACAGCAGATATGAGGGAAGGGTAGTACAAGAATTATTATCCCTATTTTACAGACGAATTGAGATTTACTTATAGAATTAAAGTTCCAAGTGTCCTCATCCATTTCTCTTCCTGTTTTCAGAACTGTACCTACTACTGGGGTTTTGCTGCCTGGATGGCCTATTATATCAACCACCCTCTCTACACTCCCCCAAGTGAGTGGCCCAGTCTCAGTGCTGTCCCTAGGGACCCTTGGCTACCTGTTGGTCCCTTCAACTGACATTTACCCTTTTTCTTCTGTTTTCTCCTCTTAAGCATATGGTAGTCAGCAGGTGAAACTGGCACTTGGCATTTTTGTGGTAAGGGGGCCCTTGGGCATGGAGAGTGGTCTGGAGTGGTCTGTGTGTGGTGGGGGTGGAGTGGGGTGGGGTGTGTGGAATCCATTTGGAGGCCAGGACCTTGTCTAATTATGGCCCTCTCCCAGCTCTGCCAGCTAGGTAACTTCTCCATTCACATTGCTCTGAGGAATCTGCGCCCAGCAGGTGAGTGCTGGAGGTCATAGCAGACAGGTTTGCGCTGGTTGGGTCTGCACATAAAAAGTGCTTGCTAAGTTTACCAG
The DNA here is from genome assembly GCA_028627135.1 of Pseudochirops cupreus. Classification (NCBI taxonomy): domain Eukaryota; kingdom Metazoa; phylum Chordata; class Mammalia; order Diprotodontia; family Pseudocheiridae; genus Pseudochirops; species Pseudochirops cupreus. Next base: position 530,489,585 of record CM053580.1, read on the forward strand.
GTTGTGTTTGTTGGGGCTGTAAGCATAGTTAAGAGAATGTGAGTGACATTTGCTACATGACCATGGACAAATCACATAACCTCTGTGGGCCCCTTTCCCACACCTGTAAAATAAATGGGGCTGTACTAGATGATGTCCAAGGGTCCTTCAAGGTCTAAATCTCTAGGGCTGAGTGTGTATAATGCTTATATTATTCACCCACTCTCTTATAGGTTCTAAGACCCGGAAGATACCTTATCCGACCAAGAACCCTTTTACGTGGCTCTTCTTGCTGGTGTCATGTCCCAATTACACATATGAGGTAAGATCCTCTCCTGCTCAGTCTCTGCATTTGCTCCTTCTGTGATTTGTTGGACTCAGGATTCTCTTCTGCCAACATTGACAGTTACCTCTTTGGAACCTGGGCCCTGGACTGCAGAATGGGGCATACCCTAGGTCCCAGGAATGAAGAGGCATTTAGGTCACTAAACAGGAACAAACAGTATCCATTTCCCTTCTTTCCCGTGGCCTTAACCAGGCCAAGATTTTCTGGCTTGTACTGGAAACTAAGAGCTCCAGGTTATTTTATCACCTGGATCAGAGGCTCTAGTTAGCTTGGAGGGTGGGCAGGTCAGTAAGGGTCACTGTCCTGTTTTCAGCCAGCCTACACCTGGAGGGGTTTATGTTGGGTAGGGATACCAGGCCTTAACTGCACCCTGATCTTTTTCTTCTATAGGTGGGGTCCTGGATTGGGTTTGCCATTATGACCCAGTGCCTCCCAGGTGAGACTCCTGCCTTTCTGTACCCCTGGCATAAACTCAGGCTGGGCTTGGGGAACAAAGATAACCTTGGCATTTGGTTTTTCCACTCACTTGAGCAAGGTAGAAAGCACTATATTTAGGAGTCAGAAGACCTGGGTTTTGAGAGAACTCTTACTGCCTTTGTGTCACTGGTAGTCATTTCTGTTACCCTATTTCCTCATCTGTGAAATGAAGGGGCTGGACCAGATAAGAACCAAAAACTTTCCTGACTTTAAATCCCAAGATATCTAAAAGGGCCTTCCTGTTCTACCAGAGGTAGGGAATTCACCCTCTTACCTCTCCTCTTCTCCATAGTTGCTCTCTTCTCCCTTGTGGGCTTCATCCAAATGACCATCTGGGCCAAAGGGAAGCATCGCAGCTACCTAAAGGAGTTCCGGGATTACCCCCCACTACGCTCTCCCATTATCCCTTTCCTTCTCTAAACTGCCCTCTTGGAGTGGCCTCTCCTATTTGGGGTTATCATTGGGCAGCTTCTCAGCTCCTGATTTTGTGCCGTGGGATAGGGCCCAGGACTTCTACCCCCACCTCCCTTTCTTCCCCCAACACTGACCCGGGGTCAGTTAAGCTGTTGTCTGAGCAGAAGGCTTGGCCCTCTCCTCTTTTCCTGACTCTAACATAACATGGGCACTGCAGGAGGGATACCGGTCTTAGAAGGTCTTGTTTTCTGGCTATGGGAATAAAACATACTCTAATTCTAAGGGCTCTGAGTGATTCTTTGGTGGCATACACTGTGGAAGGGACTGGATGGGAACCTACATAGGAACCCTAGTGTTGAGGCAAACATAAGCCCAAACAAACCTGGTGAATTATGCTTTAATAGCCTAATTATTGTGGGTACTTAGGTACCCTAATTTTGCATGCCTGTAGTCTATATCTTCACATCAATGATATATATACAGAAACCTCACCTAGTGTGCTGAACGTGTTTCCTTGATATGCCATGGAAAATAATCAGGAGGCCTGCTCAGCTTGAAGTTAAGAGGAGACACAAATATTACAAGTATAAACATGGGTGCTGGCTGGAGGCTACCTCTTAATCAATGGTATGGCTGAAAGCAGAAAAACCCTGTAAAGTTCAGGACAGGAGAGCTCAGGCTTCAGGGGCCATCCATACCCTATGTGTCTGTCTTTTGCCTTCTCCCAAAAGGTCTTCTCAGGCACCAGAGGGAGGCTGCTGGGGAGAGGAGAGTTAGGGGTGGGGGCTGGTCAGGGAAGACCTGAGGCCCCCAGTGTACTGATGGGTGGTACTTGTGATGGCAAACATAGGCCTTTGAGTGGGCCTGGAAGGTCAAAACAGTGTTTATTTATCCAGCTGGTACATGGTAATGGGGAAAGAGCTGGGGTCTCAGTAAAATTGTGGCTGTTTCTACTCTGAAGCCTCACTCTTCACCCGCTGCCGCTTCTGTCGTGCCAGCAGACGCCGTTCCCGCTCAAACTCTTTCATGCGGCCCACATAGCTAGGAGAAAGATGGGAGTGGGTCAGTCTTGTTATCATTGAGGCCTATGAATTGCCAATGCCCCCTACTGACCTGTTAACACCCCTCACCCCCTTTGGGGCCTGTCAAACAGCAGCAGTGGCTTTCTTTTATAGGACAGCCACTCTGGGGTATTTGAGGTAACTCAGGAACCAATCAACTCTTCAGAGTTGGGCTGGTGTTGAAACAACAGGCTATTAAGGGAAAAGGAGGAGGATAATGTTTCCTAGTACCTACCCTTAAGCCTGGCTCATATGGGGTAAATATGAGAAGAATCCCTAGGAGTTATAAGGCTCAAGGGGTCCAGTCCAAAGCAGACTTCTCCCATTTCCAAGACATCCTCTCATTCCCATTGGGTCTAACTTCACCTAAGCACGGCATAGCTGGGGCTCCCAAAAGGTGTTCTAGGCTTTCTCGATTTGGCAGCATCTTCCTACCCATTCCTGGGCATGTTCTGTGTGTTGTCACTTCATAAGCTGGATTTCCCAGGAATGGAGAATGATGGACAGGTGCTAGGGGTTGTACCATTCCCAAGGCTTTCCCAATCTCTTATGTCTAGCCTCAACTTCCTCATGTTTGGGACCTGCAGTCTCCAATGATCTCCTGAACAGCTCCTTTAAGATTGTGCCAGGGCTTAATCTTAGCATGGGCAAAGCTGAGTTCCTCATCTTCCTCCCGAGGAAAACTCTCAATTAGCAGATTTCTGTTAATGATCCCGTCCAAGGACTTGAAGTATTGGTTATTTCAGATTTGTGTTCATTAATTGCCACCTGCCCTACTAACCCCTCTAGCTCAGGCCTCATCCCTCTCACCTGGGCTATTGACAAAGTTTACACTATAACTGGTCTCTTCACCTCCAGTGTCCTTCCTGAATCACAGCTGTGATCACATCACTCCTCTGGGCAGGAATGGCTCTCATTAGTCCAAAGGATCAAATTCAGACTCATGAGCCTGACTGTTTGGTCCCTCACAATTGGGTCCCCATTTCCTTTTTCAGCTTCATCTACTTCCTCTGTGTTTGTCAAGTTGATTCAACAATTCCTGTCTCTCCCTAAACACATGATTCAGGATACTCTTTTTCCCATGGGCGATGGGGTAGGCAAGGACTTACTACTGGGGCTCAGTACAGAATATCTGGGTTTTTATGAGTGTGGGAAAAGGAAGTGGGATGGAGAGACAAGAGCTGTTTGTGCTTAGTGGGATAGGAGGAATGAGGCCTTACTCCTGGCACTTGGGGGGGTGGGATTGTGAGCTGGGCCTTTGTTTCTGGCATGTGCTGGGGGAATTGAGAGATTAGGGTGGACTCACAGGGGACATGGGGGAGATATGGGAGTGACTTGGGGTACAAGGGCAATGAAGCTTACTCCTGGTGCTCGCAGAGGTCCCAGACATGCTTCTCGTGGCCACAGGCCAGGAAGTTGGGAAAACTGTCCCGCTTACACTTGAGTAGTCGGATGAGATGGTGTGCGCAGTAATCCCGCTGTTGTAGCAGCAGCTGTGCATCATTCATTTCCTGCTGTGTAGCCACCATCACTGCATGCATTAGAGAGTCAGAACAAGGGCTTGAGCTTAGGGTTTTGCCCCAATCTCTCATTTCTTTACCCGTGGCCCTCTTCCCTCATTTTCTCCAGGGAAGCCCCCTGACTACTGCCGCCCAATCTTCTTCCTCACTTGGGATAGCAAACTGCAAAGAAAGTGACAAGGAAAACTGTTCTATGCCTGATTCTAAGCAACAAGGAGACAGTGGCTGTGGAAGCAGAAATGATGGGAAATGACTCCTTTACCATAGAATCAGTCAGAAGGCAGAAAAAACAGAAATAGCTAGATGTTCTCCAGATGTTGGGAGAGCAGATTTTAAAGGAGATCTGAGGAAGGACAGTGTATTAAAAAATATAAACAATTCTGAGGGGGCAAGAAAGGAGAAGCTGTCTAGAGAGACCACTGTGGACTTTTTAAAAAGAAAAAAAAAAGGCATGTATAGAAAATAGAGCCAAGGTCAGGGGATAGATGAATAAAGAAAATGGTATAATTCTCTAAGAACAGTGTCAGCAGTAGTAAAGCCCAGACAGGGGTGGGAAACCTGCAGCCTTGAGGCCACATGTGGCCTTGTAGGATCTCAAGTTTGGACTGAATCCAAACTTCACAGAACAAAGCCCCTTAATAAAAGCATTTGTTCTGTAAAACTTGGACTTGGGCAAAAGGCCACACTCAAGGATCTAGAGGGCCACATATGGCCTTGAGGCTGCAGGTTCCCCACCCCTGGCCTGGTATATACTAAGGCTGATAACAGATAGTAAAGATAGCAAAAGAGGGCTTTAGAAAAGTTATGTTATAAACTCTAAACTGGGCATCTTACCACACAGAAGAGTAGGGGGATGGGGGATGAGAGGTGGGGTGATGGAGGGGAGGGCAGAGTGGGGGGGAGGGATGATGAATATTCACATTTCTGTAGAGGGAGAGGGACAGGGTGGTGAGTGG
>CM053580.1:530494837-530564174 GCA_028627135.1 Pseudochirops cupreus
TATATACACACCTCAGCCAATCCCCTTCTTCCACATCAACAGGGGAGTTCATACCTTCTCAACAATGGGACAGGGTTTGCCCCTTCCACACTTAGCACTTAGTACTAAGTGCTACGTATCCTGCTAAACAGATTACTATTACATGTAGTTATTGTGGATTATGGCTCAAACTCAGTCTTCATTAACCTATGGGAAAGTGACTACTGCCGTTGCGTCTCTACATAGGAGCTGTTTTCTGGATAGAATTCAATCATAAATTCCAGTGTGGACACCTGCTAGGGTCAGAACCTCCTTATCCTCCTGTCAGCTTTGGATATCACCAGGAGCCATTTCTGCTGTCTCTGTAAGGGCAAACAGGACCACATGCCATGTGACACCTCTATCAAGTGTCCCTTTCCCTCACACATCTCAAGACCTTGACCCAACTCAGTTCTTGTAAATATAATAAAATTCAATTCAAGTAAATAAAAGTAGATTCTTTCAGGATCATCTGCACAATGTAGCCAAAAGGACACTGTTCCCATGTGCCACATTCATGTACAACTCACTTAAGTGACTGAGGAGATGAGAACTCCATTTTCTACCTGGTGATTGAATACCAGAAATTACACCATAAGTGTGAAAGGATTTCATACACATGGCACATGACCAGACAAAAGTATGCTCTAGTATCAGCCACAGTTTAGATCATGATGGATAGACTCATGGAATGTTACAATGGCAATGAACTTCTCTGTCTTCTGGTTCAACCCCATCCCTATGTGCAGAATCTCCTTCTGCAGGTTCTCATCTTCATTCTCTCCTCTTTCCCCTCTGCCTTTTTTTTGGGGGGGTGGGGCGGAAAGGTTTTGAAGGGGGAAGTCAGGGCTGTTGGGGTTAAGTGACTTGCCCAAGGTCACACAATATGTCAAGTGTTTGAGTCTGGACTTGAACTCAGGTCCTCCTGACTCCAAGGCTGGTGCTCTATTCACTGCACCACCTAGTTGCCCTCTTCCCTCTGCCTTTTGCAACTTGTTTTAGAAAAGACTTAGTTTCAGTTCCTCCTTAGGCATCTGGTATGATTGGAATCTGGGAAGGAAGTGGGGGAGAAATTCCCTTTGTTTAGGTCAAGGCAATAATTTCTTCCATTGAATAATGCCTGTCCCTAAAATATACCTTTCTTGTTTCCAACCCTAGGCAACAGCTCCTGGTGTTCTAATCTTAACAAAGGTACATTTTCAAGAAACTGTGATATACAAGTGAGTTTTACATCATTATTAACATGTTTCTTATACATGGGGGAAGTTTATAGAAATAAATAGTCTTGTATGTGAATAAGTATTTTAAAAGTGTTATTAAAGATTTAATGCTGAACATCAATACCACCAAGCAAAGTTACTTATAAATGAAATGTAGATTAATATATAATGGAATATATAATAATATGTGGTATATAATAATATCATATATAATATAGACTTGCTTAGTAACTAGGTCCATGTTAATTAATTCATTTCAATACATAAAATAACGTAACAACTTTTCAGTTATTCCCACTAAGTCTCCATCTGGATTCTTTGCCTATTCATTTTCTTATATGTTTGTAGTTTGTGTGTGTGTGTGTGTGTGTGTGTGTGTGTGTGTGTGTGTTGCTTTGTCCCTTCGACATTTCTGAATGCTATACCTCTCTTAACACACACTAAATTTCATTCAATTTCTTGGTGCCATATCACATAAAGCAAAGAAATAGTCAATTAGCAACTGTTCATAGTTCCCAGACTGAATGTCTACATTTCACAAGTTGAATGTCTATATTTTAACACAGTTGGATTTAAAGGAATGAAAATAATTTTGGTCATGGTCTTTCTTAGCCAACTGCTGCCTACCCTCTGGATGGCTACAGAGAGATTTGCCTTAGTTTGAAAAAGTTGTCCAGTGCATGTGGAAATGACAGTGCTTCCCTTTCTCTAAAGGTTTGAAATCCTTTAATGGCATATAAAATTCTGGGTAACGAAAAACAGTTTATTAATTAGGCCAGCAGATAATAAATTGAGGCCAGCGGTCTCTCTTGGTAATCAAAGACACCAAGGGAGCTTTCAAGGCCAAGGAGGAGGGGGAGGTGAGGAACAAGGCCTGCTCATGAGATTCAGCAGTCTCTAGCCATCTGGGCAAGAGAAGTCACCTCAATCAGGATTTATCTAGTTAAGTTTATCCTTTGTGAGTCAGGTCACCCCAAACTTTTACTTGGAAAAGCCGGGAGCAAGGTTGACCACTACCAAGGAAGGAGGGATGAGTTAAGTCTAGTTTCTGTTTATGGGATAAACAAAGAGACCCAGACCAGGCCTTGGGAGGGGGGCTGGAATGTGATCACATGCCTCAGCCAGTTCCTGGAAGCAGTTTTTTTTTGTAAGCTAAAAGTGGGGATTTTAAACAGAGAAGGGAATATTATAAATTAATATCAATAACAAATGATACAGCATTAAAATTAATTTATCTCACTTTTTCTTCTCATCCTGGAAGCACATTGCCCTCCCCCTCCCCGATATTATGGCATATACTTCAGCTACAATAAGAAGTTTTGAGGACCAGAAGTCCTTTTCAGACGCAGAGTTCAATAACCCAATCCTCAGGCTAAGATTGGGCATAAAGAGTAGGTGAAGGAAGATGGCAGTTTTTGCAGAGGTCTCATTCCTCTGATCTTAGGGCATCTTCACCTTCTTGGGACACCTGACCATGTTATTGGGTGGCACAGCTCAGTGGGCTTGGAGTTAGGAGATCTACACTTAAGTCCTAGTTCTTTTCTACCCTCACTAGGTGACCATGGACAGGTCATTTGACATCTCCAAACTTCAACTCCTCATGTACAAAATGGCCTATAAGACCACCAGAGACTATTGTGAAGAAAAGGTTTTACAAATTTGAAAAACTCTACAAAGTGACTTATGATTGTTTTTCAGAGACGCCCCCAAGTGCACTGGAAATAGTCATCCTGTTCATTGCCTTTGGGAGAGAATGAGGAGGGAGATGAGGTTCACTTCCATGTTTGGGGGACATGGTTTTTATGGGATGGGAAAATAACAGGTTATGAATGAGACCAAAGCACAAATATCACTCTCTTATGCTTAATTCATGGGATGACAGATTTGGAATAGGAAGGGACCTTAAAGGCTGTCTAGCCTAATGCCCCTAATCTTATGAATAAGGAAACCAAGGCATCACGATATGGTCAAGTTCCAACTGGGAGTGAGCATCTGAACTGTAATTAGGACCCAAGGACCTCTGACTCTAAACTGAGAATTCTTTTCCCCTCAGCCATATATACTTCACTGATCTTCTACTCTCTCCTCTATCCAACTACCAACTGAATCTTTCTCACCTTCCCTTTTCTCCTTATCTAGTCACCTACTCTCCACACCCATCAAACAAGGGAATCACATCTGTCCAAAGAGCAGTGACTCCTGGCAGCACAGAGAGACCATCCAAAACCCTGTTGCTACACATACCCTCTATCAAGAGGCTACAGAATGTATCTCTCAGAAGTGGACAGGGCATGTGTCCGGAGGACTGAGTCCTCTGTACAGAACGCACATCACACTGAAAACAGTCTGGGCATAGACATGCTGTATGGCATGGCCACTGTTGCCTCCTTAAACTCTACCCCCCTTTCCTGTGGCTTACAGTAAATGACAATAATTTAAGAGAAACAGAGCACAAAGTATATTGTTCATGGCATTTAAAAGAGAGCTGAGTTTAGCTCCCTATCTCTAACGCATACTATCTACGTGACCGTGGGCAAGTCATTTTACTTCTAGGGGTTTCAGTTTCCTCATCTATAAATGGGAATGAAACACAGTCTTTAACTCAAAAGGACAGGTGTAGGCATCATGTGAGATAATGTAGGTAAAGTGCCTAGCAAGCCTTGAATAGCTATAGTAACATCAAGGTCCATTCTCTCTGGGACATGTTATGTTTTTCAGTAAAAGGCTGAGAACTTGATTTTTCCCAAATTAGTTCATTATGAAAATACAACCATGATAAAACCACCAGAAGCAGCCCAGAAATCTCAATCAAGCTCACTAACAAAACATGTATGTTTTTTTCTTTAACTACAGGACATTGCCAATAATGTTGACATTCTTCTGACCCAGGTGAATGGAAACCAAATAGAAACAGCTCAGATAGTGACCCTCTATCTTGAGACTGTACAGAATGCTATATATGAGTTTTCCCTCAATCTCCCTCCTGGAAGTAGAACCTCAGAAAAGAAGGAATCAATGGGTAAGACTGGCCATGAATATCTTGCACTGGATTGGCAGTCTGGGTATTATTTGGTGGTATGTGCTTTTACAAACGTTCATCTGTGGCCCCTGTAAAAATGTGTTTTATTCTATATCATGAGTCCCTTATTTCCCTGTCAGGAGGTAGGTAGCAATTTTCAACATGGGTTCTCTGGAATCATTGATCATCTTAAGTCTCTCAAGTTATTTGTCTTTGCAACGTTGGTGTTTTGGGGTAAATTGTTCTCCTGGTTCTGCTGACTTCTCTTTCATCAGTTCATACAAGTCCTCCAGTTTTCTCTGAAAGCATCTCATTATTTCTTATGCCACAATAGTATTCCATTACATTTATATGCCATAACTTGTTCAGTCATTCCCCAAATGATTGCTTTCCAGTTCTTTGCCACCACACACAAAAAAGAACTGCTATAAATAACTGTGTACATATAACGCCTTTTCCTCTTTCTTTGATCTCTTTGAGGTATACAGCCTGGAAATGGTATTTATAGGTCAAAAGATCTGCAGTTTTGAAGATATTTGCATATAGTTAAGAGAGATCTTTGAATATATTTGCTCATAACGTGAACAAAGCAGCTAAGATTTCAACATTGTGGAAAATCCTGAAATGCCTGTTACTCAAAATGTGACATTACTAGAACAGTCTTGTTATCAATTTACAGGTGTTCAAAACTCTGTCACCTATTCCAAAAGGCTCAGAGGATATAAAATTGGGAGGAAAGAAAGACTCATTGCAAGTCTCTATCTGTGCAGAAAACCATAATTATCTCCTTGAATATTACTATTAACTTCCCCAGTGTAGAAATGGCTTCTAATAATTGACTTCCTCTGATTTCTTTTCTTGGGAGCTAACAGAGTCCAGTGAATAAGGCACTGAGCACAGAATTGATAGGAGGGTCACAGGATCTACAGGTAGAAGAGTCCTCATAGGTGATGTGGTATAAACACCTCATTTTATAGATGAGGAGATTGAGAGTCAGAAAAGTTTCGTGACTTTCCCAGGGTCACAGAGGTAATAAGTGGCAGAATTTGTATTTGAACTTTGGTCTTCTGATTGCCAATGTGGCATTATTTCCTCTCTATCACAGGTCATTACTTTTCCCCTGGGTTCCTTATGCAACTCTGGGCCTCTCACCTTCTTTAAATTTTCTTTCCCTGTGTGCAAAATAGAGATGATGATGATGATGATGATGGTGGTGGTGGTGTTGGTGGTGGTGATGATGATGATGATGATGATGATGGTGGTGGTGATGATGATGATGATAATGATGATGGTGGTGATGATGGTGATGATGATGATGGTGGTGATGATGAGGATGATGACGATGATGATGATGATGATGATGACGATGGTGATGATGGTAGCGGTGGTGGTGGTGGTGATGATGATGATGATGATGATGGTGGTGGTGATGATGGTGATGATGATGATGGTGGTGGTGATGATGATGACGATGATGATGATGATGACGATGGTGATGATGATGGCAGTGGTGGTGGTGGTGGTGGTGGTGGTGACAGATCCATGTGTATGTTAAAGGACCTGATGTATCTTTAGCACTTCACACAGCGCATGGAACATCACAGACACTTAATAAATGTTTATTGATGGATTGAACAGTTTTCTATTTTAGAGGCATTGATTCATCAAAATGTTTTTCTGTCTGGGTGTTTGGGGTCCCTTTAGCAACAAAATCCCTATTTCTCCATCACATAAGTTTTCTTGTCTCTGTACCCAAAAGACACTTGTTAAGTATCCATTTTATGCCATAAGTAAGTTTTGAGCAACAGGCAATAAATGAATGGGCATTCATTTTAAATTTCCTGTTTTTTATTAGTTATTCAAACATTGACCTTTGAGAGTGGCTGTGACAAAAACAATTCATTCATCTTGGAGGCTGGAAATGAAATGATGAATTTTGATTGCATTCCAATGACTAAAAAATACTCAAAAGGTAAAAAAAAAAATGCCATAATTAAGGCAGGACTTCCTCTAGTATTTCTCATTTATATTAAGAAGTTAGCTTCTTAGTCAACCTAATGAGGTTATCTCACTAATGTTTGAAAACTTATTTATTGGAGTATGGGGTGGGGGAGGTAAGTCATAGACACATGGTTTCATCATTTGGAAGGAAATTCCAGTGTGTAAACTGCCTTTACCAAGGCAGATCAACAATTCAATTGTAACTTCTTATCTTTGAGAGTTGCCTGGGCATTGAGTGGTTAAGTGACTTGCCCGTAATTACATAGCCAGCTCTTCTTGACTCCAAGACAGAGTCTCTATCCACTCCGTCACACTTGACATTTGGATAGATTCCTCTAATCATTGTCTATATAATTAAGGATCACATGAAGGGAACATATGGCCAAAGTGATGTGTTTACCAAGAATAGATCCCGAATACATGAATTTTTAAAACGACATTTATTGAGCACTGAACTGGCAACAAAATTCAAACAACTTTCTTTTCACAATTTCTATTGTATTCCTTGTGTACATGACCCACTGAGACCTGCTATGATATTGAATCGAATTCCATAGAAGGGAATACTAATGATTACAGCTGTTCTGAAATGGAATGTTCTGACATTGCAGGGCTGCCTTTGAGTTCCCCATCACTGAAGGACAGTAAGCAGAAGCTAAATGATGACTTGTTGGGGTTACTGCTGAAGGGATCCAAGCTTTCAAGGGGGTGGGGGAGCTCGAACTACATGTTTCTGAAATCTCTTCCAACTCTAAAACTCAATCCCGCTATTGGACTGGTTCAAGGACCCCTTAAATTTAACCTCTCTTTTTAAGATGACTTTTTTCAAAAGTTCTTCTAAAATAAGTTGCTTTTCTTCTTTCCTAACAGCTGCTGCTGTTCTTATTTCTTATGCTTCCATTGGATCTATCATAAACGAGAACTTTGTCACCAAGGAAAACCTTACCACCGATGAAGAACTAAAACACTTTCATCTAAATTCCAAGGTAGTGAGTGGGACAATCGGACACAGGAGTGGTAGTTCTCTGTCCATACCTGTCAACTTCACTTTTCAGCACATCAGGGTAAGTAGAAAATAAATGACTTCATTCCTGTTTCTAAACTTCCTGCTCTTGAATTCTGATATGCCAAGATCATGTCCTTCTCCTTGCAGATGAGGAGTGGGAAAGAAATGCCTCTTTGTGTTTACTGGAACAAGACAGTCTGGTCCAACCAAGGCTGTAAAACCACGTGGTACAATGATAGTCAAACTGTATGCAGCTGCACTCACCTGTCTAGCTTTGCTGTACTTATGGCATCCGTGGAACTGGAAGTAAGTTTAATCAAATTAATTTCATTTAAAGTCCTTGGCAACCCAGCTCCTACCCAACTTTCCAGCCTTATTATACACTGCTTAGCTTCATGTGCTCTATAGTCCTATCAAACTGGCCTTGAGATTGTTCACACATAACATTCCATCACCCATTTTCATCACTTTACAGTCTGTCTCCCAAGCCTGAGATTCTCTTCCTCATTACCTCTGCTTCCTAGAATCATTAGTTTGGCTTGAGTTCCACAAGGCCTTGGCTTATTCTTCTCTCCCCTATCTACTAGTACCTTCTCCTAAATAACCTATTTATTTTGCACGTATTTATATGTGTACGTGTTGTTCATGTGGTCTCCCTTCAGAGGATATGCCCTTTTATCTCTGTATCCTCCAGAACCTACCTCACACAGCACCTGGCATAGAATGTGATCCTTCGATAAATGCCTGCTGATTGGTTATTTAATTATAGGGCTACATGGAAGAAGCCATCTAGTGTAAAGATTAATATGCCTTAGCCTTGGATTCATTAGAGACTCTGGTTTGCATTATAACCCCATTTACTATGTGGGTATATTTTTCTCTTTAAAGAATATAAATTCCTCAAGAGCAGGAATTGTATTTGTATATCCAGGACCTACCACAATGCCTGGCACAGAGGAGATGCTTAATAAATGCTTATTTTTTGAGGTGACAACTTTTTTCACCCTGGTTCACTGTCCGTAAAATGGGGGTAATATGTATTACTTAGTTTGCACCTTGAAATGGATGTCTTAAACTCAACATGTTCAGAACTGAAATCATCACCTTTCCCTCCAAACACATCTCTCTTCCCAGCTTCCTACCACCATCCTTCCAGTCACCCAGGCTCACAGCCTAGGTGACAGCCACAACTAGATTTAAATCTAGGTATCTGAAAGATTCAGCCCAAAGGGGAATGTAACCTGTGGTGGTACAAATCTGTCTGCATACAGTACATAAATGCCATTTAAAAAAAAACTAAAAAACATAAATGCCATTGAAGTAGATAGATAGATAGATAGATAGATAGATAGAAAGAAAGAAAGAAAGAAAGAAAGAAAGAAAGAAAGATAGATACACACACACATACACACACACACACACACACACATATTCCACTGATGGTCCAGAAGTATCTGTTAAAACCAACATAACCACATGCCTCTTTGAAGTCTTCTGGTAGACAGTAATGAGACTCCCAATGGTGACTGCTGTTCTTCTCTTTCTGGGTCAAAGGAAGATTTCGTGCTGACAATGATCACTTATGTGGGGCTGAGCCTCTCCCTGCTGTGTCTCTTTCTGGCTGCCCTTACCTTCCTCCTGTGTCGAACCATCCAGGGGACCAGCACCTTCCTCCACCTGCAGCTCTCGCTCTGCCTCTTCCTGGCCAACCTCCTCTTCCTTACCGGAAGCAAACAAACTCAGTTTAAGGTAGGAGCCCTTGAAATTCTTTCCTACAGACATCAAATACAGCTATTTTGCTGATAAGGTACAAGGGTCAAGGAGAAGACAGATATGGAAATAGATCATTAATAGACTATGGCAAACACTGGGCTCAATTATGTTTAGGAAACATTTTTTGCAAATAATATTTGATAAAGATTTTTGCCTGGGGAGGTGAAATAGCATGGCAAGGTAGATAAAGCACTGAAGTCAGAGTCAGGGGCCTCGTAGGTTCAAATCCTATCTCTGACACTTACTGTGTGACAATGAGTAAGTCACTTAACTTTTCTGAGTTTTAGTTTCTTCATTTGCAAAAAGGAGATAATAAAACTAGCCTAACTCCCGGGGTTGTTGTGAGGATCCCAAATGTTAATAGCACCTTAAATACTCCCATAATCCAATGGGACCTTGGTTTTGAGGATACGGTCAGTCCCTCCAGTGATGCCCACTTCTTCCTCTTGTGTCCTCCATAAGCTTTGGTAAATCCTCTACTCACGTCCAGGCACTGCAAGGATCATAATACCTTTGCTGGGGCTATCCATCTAGTTATCCCTGACTCACTTGGCCCAACTTGGACAAAACTAGAGGAGAGAATAGAAAAGGGGCCTGATGGTCCAAGGTGGCCATAGCTGAGCCCCTCCCTACCTATGGTGCCCCGGATCAGGGTGATGGAGGTGATCAGACTGTGATTAGAGATCAGGACCAAAGGGAGAGGAAACCTCCCAAGGCTGATAAGAGGTTATCAGCCGACTTTAGGGCAGCCTCTAGGCCATGCTTTTGGAGCAAGGTAGGAGCCTCAGGCCAAGCGCAAGGACCCTCCTTGCCTTGCCCATCACATACTAATTCAATTACCCAAATAAATCAGGGTACTATTTGGAAATAAATTTCAATTCCTACACCAGAGATAAGACCTATTGGTCTGTTAAAATATCAAAACCACCAAATCCCAGTACACATAAGGATCTTGGAGAAAACAATCAGAGTCTTCACAGGAACTTTCAAATATCAGACTAACTAAGGGCAAAGGGCACAAATGTTGTCACTTTCTACGTTGCATTTTAAAGGTCCTTAGATCCTGCCCATGAGAAGAGAAAAGGAAATAGGAAACTCAAGAGATTGCTCTACATGCACATTTGAAGAGTTTTGTTTCCCTCTATACCCCAATCCACCATGACTTCCTTGTATATAATGATTTTGATTCCCCTGTGGAAATTTCCCTGGATTCCTTGATTGCTCCAGCGTGGTGTAGCACAGAGGAAGCCCTGGCCTCCTACCTATGAGTATTTGGGTTCAAGTTCCCCTTTCTGACACACAGTGGCTGTATGATCCTGGGCAAGTCATTTAATTTCTCAGGGCTCTGGGCAATGCCATAGGTGCCAACCTGCATTGGTAGAGGGCGTTTCCTCACTTGGGAATTCCCTATACCAATGATATGACAGGTCCAGACCCCATCCCCCAATTTCCCACAGGGATTACAGTCAGACACCCCTGCTGTTAAACTTTGTAAATATCAGTGAAGAGGGAAGAAGAGGCAAAGTGGGTTTGTTCAGCCCTATAATGAGTTACAAAGAAAGGTTGAGAGATTTCTATCTGCTCTATATGCACCCGTAATTTGTAATTTATATGCTAAAATGTGAGCTCCTTAAGATCAGGGACTGCCTTTTATTTTTCTTTGTTTTCCCAGTACTTAGCACAATGCCTGGCACATAGTAGGTACTTTATAAATGCTTGGTGACCAACGTGTTGCTGGGCACAGCAAGCAAGCTCGTCACATTCACTGATGATGCAAGACTGGGAGTGATCACAAACATGCAGATGACAGTCAGGATCCAAAATTATACAGACAGACTAGAGCATTCTCCTGGGTCTATTAAGATCTAAATCAACAGAGATAACTAAAATGTCTTATAGAATCAGCTTTACAAGCACAAGTCAGGGGAAACATGATTACCCTGCAGCTTGAAAAAGACAACAGCGAAAATGGAAATAATCACACATACACACACACAAACTAAATTAAATGTTGCAAAACTATTTAGAAAAAATAGAAGGAGTCAAGGAGATTGTTTGGCCAGTTTCAAGCTGAGTGTGAATCAACAGTGCCATATGGTAGCCAGATAAGGAGATAATAATCCCGCTGTGTTCCTCCCTGACTAGGACTCAGTTCTGGAGGATTGTGTTCAATTATGGGCACCATAGTCTTAGAAGGATATTGATAGGCCAGGATTTTAAAGAAAAGAAGAATCTTTTGTATAGTGACTAGTTGAAAATAATGAGACTATTTAATCTGGACAAAAAAAAAACCACTTGGGACTTGAGTCTATGTTCAAATAGATCTACCCTTGTTTTCTGTGGTCCTTGAGGAGAGAATCAGGAGCAATAGGAGGAAGTTTCAAAGAGGCTAACTTGGGATTGATGTCAAGATAAGCTTCCCACCTGTGTGGTGTTGTTACTGTTGTTCAGTTGTTTTCAGTCATGTCTGACTCACCATGATCCCATTTGGGAATTTTCTTGGCAGAAATACTAGAGTAGTTTGCCATTTCCTTTTCTAGCTTGTTTTACAGATGAGGAAAGAAGGCAAAGAGTGTTAAGTGACTTGCCCAGGGTCACACAACTAGTTAGTGTTTGAGGCTGGATTTGAACTCAGGAAAATGAGTTTCCTGATTCTAAGTCCAGTGCCCTCTCTGCTGCACCACCTTAGAGCTGTCTAAAAGGGGAATGAGCTGCCTTGGGGGCTAGTAGATTCTTTTCCATAGGAAGTCACTAGGTAGAGGACAGATGATCGTTTATGGGATATAACATAGCAAGAATTTCTTTCTGGTGTAGGTTGAACTCAATGGCTCCTGATGTCTTTTCCAGGGCTAAAATTATTTGGTTTTGTGATTAAAATGCAGTAAATTCTCATCTTTCTTGGATAACTCAGAATTGTGCCCATCTAAAGGCAGGAGCATAATAATAACTGACATTTCTGTGGCACTGTAAAGTGCTGAGGAACATCTCTCCCAAGGGGACTGCACTGCATACCCATCAGTGGGGATCCAAGACACAGGCAAAGGCAGGAGCTCAAGCCAGAAGCAAAGAAATAGATTAGCATGCTAAGAAAACTGCAGATAGCTTCCTACGGTACAGATTTAGTTTCACTAAGTTTTCAGGTCCGCTTAGAGTGTATAGCCAATCAGTAGTACTCTGTGACAACTTAGGATAAATAAGTAACACTTTCCACTGGAGAAGGAGGAGTAGAGGAAGGGGAATTATTAAAGGAAAGAAGGAGGAGGAGATTCTGGGGGGATATCTGCCACGCAGCTGGCATGGTTTGTTATCAGAAGGAAAGGACATTCCCTGTTCAGGGGCAGGAGACAAGGAGAGGTGCCTGACACTTTTACAGTTGTGAAAGCGGTCCCTTCAGATAAAACCTCAGGGCTGAGTTGACCATTTAGACCGGACTGTGTGAGTCCCTCATCCAAGAACAAGAAGTTACTTCTTCAGGGGAACAGACTGTCCTCTTTTTACTGTATCTTGCTATCATTGATTACATTATGTTTCTTCTTCAATAGCAGATGGGGACTTTCTATAATTAGGCCATCCAATGGTTGTGGTGGGAGGGGTCCCTACATTGTTAGTCAATGAAAACATTGTGGTTCCTATGTTTCTCCCACAAAGGTTTGCAAAGTGCTTTACACAGGTTATCATTTGAGCCCTGAGATTACCAAGTAAGGTAGAAATGACAAACGCTATCCTCATTACATGGATGAGAGAAGTAGGAATAATAGGGAAGACCTCTCTGAGGCCATCTAGTCCAATGATTTCATTTTGCAGATGAGGAAACTGAGGCCCATAGAGTTTGAGTGATTTGTCCAAGGTCAAACAAATAGATAGGGTTGGAGGTAGGATTCAAACCCAGGTTTTCCTGACACCAGGTCCAAAATTTTCTCTACCACGCTGCCTCAGAAAAGGGAATTCTCAGGGTCACTTAACTTTATATCAGAAGAACTAGAAAGGAAGCAGAACAGCACTCCACCGTGGTGAATTGTGGGTGTTCATTTTCATCTACACACCAACCATCCTCTGTCTTGTCTCTTTCTCTCAGATTGTGTGTGCCATCATTGCTGGGGGATTGCATTACCTATACCTGGCCGCCTTCACCTGGATGTTCCTGGAAGGGCTACACCTTTTCCTCACTGTCAGGAATCTCAAGGTTGCCAATTACACCAGCGCAAGCTGGTTCAAGAAGAGATTCATGTGCCCTTTTGGCTATGGGATCCCAGCTGTGATTGTGGCTGTGTCAGCAGTGAGTGGCTCCCAGCACTATGGGACAGAGCACCAGTGAGTGGGGCACACCATGTGTGTCTGTGCATTAACCTACATGCTCAACTTGCATTCTGAAGTTAAATCCTTTTTTCATTCATATTCTAATTTATTTTTTACAATTCAAATTACTTCTCCAGTGAGGCTGGATTTCAATAACTCAAGACTCTCCAATGCCTGCTCCCATAAAAGAACAGACATAAGGCATAAAACAGATAATTCCCTGTTGAAACAAGCACTACTGAGATAGTCACTCAACAAACGTTTATTCAACATGTGTGGAGCACTGGGTTCAGAAGAATGTGTTCAGTGCTAGGCAGATAGGATGTTTAACTAAGACACAGCCCCCGCCCCGCTGGAGCTCACACTCTATCAAGGGTAGGAGTAAGACACAGATACAGGAAGCTAATAACATACAGTGTCAAATGATAAATACATCAGAGAGGAGCAAGAGAAGTGCTTTGTTAAGGTAGTGAAGGAAGAGCAGGAACAGGAAGCAAGGGATGATTTCATGGAAGAGGAAGCCTTGAAATTCAATAGCAAAATAGAGAAGGAAGGTATTCTGGGTACAGGAAACAGCCTGAGCAAAGGTTCTGAGACATGAGTGGGAAGAACAGGATGGGGGACTAGAAGTCTGTCCAGTTTATTAGATCACGAGAAGAGGGGAAAACAAAACTGAAAGAGTAAGGTCACATAAGATTATGGAAGATCTTGAACTCCAAGCAGAGGAACCTGAACCTGATTCTTGAGCAAAAAAGTCACAATATTTTTGAGTAAATAAGATCAATTGTATAAGAAAGATTATTTTAGCAGCAATTTTAAGAATACCTTGAAGGCAGGTAGAAAGCAGAGCCATCTATATATAGATATACAGGGGCTATTATCATAGTAGTAGTCAGATAAACTATTATTTACTTATTATGGAAGTTTCTGGAAGTAAATATTATTGGAAATTGGACTGGATTGGCCATAATGCTTGGCAAATGTAAAATACTCTATGGATTTCTTTGGAAAAGACAAGTCTATTTCCTTTACCTGATATAGCATGAAAGTGTGCCATTTCCCTTCCATTTTACCTAATTAACTGTTAACAAATCCTCCCCCCTCTTTCTAACTGCCTTATTGCTGCCAAAGGTACCATGATTCTCCCAGTCTTCCAGGTTTGCAACCTAGGCTTCACGCTTGACATTCTCAATCCATAAATCCAATCAGTCACCAAATTCCATCACTCTACTTTTGTAACTCTCTTAGACATCTCCTTCTTTCTTCTGATCTTGCTATCACCCTGTTGTAGGCCCTCGTCACTTTGTGATAGGACTCTTGCAATCGCCTCCTGGTTGGTCTCCCTGCCTTGATTCTCTTCTCATTGCAATCTACTCTGTCCTCAGCTATCAAATTGATATTCCTAAAACAGGTCTGCCCATATCATTTTCCTATTCAATAAACTCTGGTAGTTCCCTACTGTCTCCAGGATCAAATATGAAATTCTCTGTTTGGCTTTGACCCTTCATCACCTGGCCCCTTCCTGCCTTTCCAGTCTTCTTGAACCTTACACTCCCCCACCCACTCCGCAATCCAGTGGCATTGTCCTCCTTGCTGTTCCTTACATAAGACACTCCATTTCCCAATTCTAGGCATTTTCACTGGCTCTTCCTCATTCTTGGATTGTTTGCCCTTCTCATCACCATCTCCTGGCTTTTCTGGCTTCTTTCAAGTCTCAGCTAAAGTCCTACCTTCTACAGGAAACGTTTCCCAGTCCTCCTTAGTCTTAGTGCCTTCCCCCTCATCTGCGGCTCCAAGAAATTGTAGCATGTACAGTGACCACACCCTGGTAAAAACCATCTCGGAAGATGAGCTAAACCAGGCGGAGGGGAACCAATAGGCTTCAAATCTATTGGTGAGTTAGGGGGATGTCTACTGCAACCATGTGAAGACTTCTCATGTGGATGGGAGGATGAGCACAAATTGTTCCAATGCCTATGACTCAGGCACTGTGGAGCACAAGGAGTTTGGCCAGACACCAATGACACCAAGATCATCCACTGCATCCCAGGCCATCTCCAGTCATCTTGGCTTTTGTCCTGCCACTGGACTTTGATGACTCTGGAAAAGGGAGACTGAAGACTTTGTTCAATTTTACCTCACTTAAATCTGACTCACACACCAGTCAAGACGTCTGCCATCAACCATTTTTGCCCAGTTGTAATGTCATTGGTCTTCTACAAACCAAAGGAAGAACAGCAGCAGCAGCAGCAGCAATAGCCTTCCCTTTGACATTACCCTCAATTTATCCTATTGGTAGCTTGTTTGCTTATAGTTGTCTGCATGCTGCTTCTCCCAACAGAGTGGGGTCTTCTTGATATTAGACACTGTTTTTGCCTTTCTTCATGTCTTGTTGCCATGAATCCAGCTTAACCCAGAGAAGGACTCAAGGTTCACTTCCAGTAGACCCAGAAGCCACTGATATCACAAGGTGACAGCCCTCCCAAGATCCCAGAGGAGGGCTGAGTATATGACAATCATGACCTCCCATCAAACATTTATCTTTACTTTCTCCCTTATGCTCTTATCTTCATTCTCTCTCTCTCACTGGCTCTCTCTCTCTGTCTCTCTCTGTCTCTGTCTCTCTCTCTGTCTCTCTCTCTTTCTGTCTCTGTCTGTCTCTCTCTGTCTCTGTCTCTGTCTCTTTCTCTCCATGTTAAACTCTCATTCATGGGGCAGCTAGGTAGTGCAGTGAATAGAGCACTGGCTCTGGAGTCAGGAGGACCTGAGTTCAAATCCAGCATCAGACACTTAACACTTACTAGCTGTGTGGCCTTGGGCAAGTCACTTAACCCCAACTGCCCAGCCTTCCTCCTGCCAAAAAAGCAAAAAAAAAAAAAAACTCTCATGTCATACACGTTTTCATAAAGCCTTGCTAAATCGTGATGCATCCTTTGTATTTTGTACTGAGTTCATTGTCTGCCATATGTGCAGTTCAGCATCCCTATTATAACCCATTGCAGGTGTTTGCCCAGTAGGCTAACATCTTCCTGCTGGATTTGTGCTCCAAAGAACCATTCACTGTCAGGCCCTGGCCCTGAATTACTGGGAGTACCCCAAACTGGACTTCCTGTCCTTGGAATCAAGACAGGTGCCAACCAGTCTGTACTAGACTGGGAAATTTCTTGTGCAGCTGGGACCCTTGTAGATAAGCAGGCCATCCCATCTTCATGGTCTAGCTAGCAGTTCCCAAGGGAAAGGTATGTGGCTTTTGCCATCACCTTGCTCCTCCCCTTCAGAAGGGGTTTACTCCTTTCCCCTGCCCTACTGCTCCTTTCCTCCTCTCATGCCATTCCCATTCAATAAGAGATTCCTGTTTCCTCCTTATTCCTTTCTTGCACTTTCAAACAAGCAAGCTTCTGTTTGAAATGTGAACTCTTTGCACTTGCTTAGGGTTCCACATGTATGTCCGTTTCTTTTATAATAAACCTAGTTTTTCAAGTATGGTTCATGAAGATCTCATGGCCTGTTGGCCATCTCCAACATTCAGCGCAGTGTTTGGTGCATAGTAGGAGCTAAATAAATCTTAGTTGACTGACTAGGTGCTAAACACAGTTGTTCCCACTTCGTTGAAGGAAGATAAGAGCTGTCAGTACCCTGGGGCAGTCTGATGCCTGGAGCCAGTTTCTTCCTTTCATTGCAATCTACACCTTCACACTAGAGTCCTCCTCCATTGTTCTCTGATTGCTTAATGTGCTCTAGTGTTGTCTCTCTGGACAAATGGTAAATTTCTAGGAAGCTCATGTAATAGTCGGACAAGTGGACTGGGATCCTACTGACCTGAATCAGAAACCCAGCCTCTGACGTCCTACCTGTGTGAGCTGGGACAAGGTGATTCACCACCTGGACCACAGATTCCTGATTTCTAAATTGAGGACAGTGGACTAGACTACTTCTGAGGTTCCTTCCAGCTCTAAATCTATGATTCTCTCTGAGCCTCAGTTTCCCCCTCTGCAAAATGGGGATAACAGCATTTCTACGGTCTAACACAGGGTCATTGGGAGGAAAGGGCTTGGCAAACCTTAAAAGGCCATAGGAACGTGAGCTATTATTATTTCAATTCAATTCAGTAAGTATGCATAAAGTTTTTCCTCTGCGTTAGGCCCTAAGCAACTCTCTACAAAGATTCTAAAAACACCAGATCCTGACTTGAATGCCCAAATCCCCAAAGCCAGGCTGGCTAGTCCAATACAAAGAGGCTTATTTACAGATATTGCTACTTCCTCTTTCCAGTTGCTGGTTGAAGATAGAAAAAGGATTTATCTGGAGTTTCTTAGGACCCGTGTTTATCATCATCTTGGTGAGTCAAAAAACAACCTTTTATTTTCTGCTTCAGTTAAAATGAGCTGAAAATCAAAACAGATTAGTGGGCAGTGGAAATAGCACAGGACTGGATATCACAGGCCTGGGCTTCAAATAGGGCTTGCGCTGCTTATTCCCTAGATGACACTGGGTAAGTTCCTTAGTCAATCAATAACTATATGTAAGGGTTTAGTATATGCTAGGCTGGGTGTTGGGTGCTAGGGATAGAAAAGCGAAAACACAGCTCTTACCCTCAAGGAATTCATATTTTAATAGGACTGACAATGTGCAATCAACTCTGTCCATATAAGAAATATACAGGGTAAATGGGAGGTAATCTCAAGGAAAAGTCCCAGGCCCTAGGTGTGTGTGGAAGAAGCAGAGGGCACTGGGAAATGTCTCTTACAGAAGATGAGATTTGAGCTAAGTCCACTGATTATCAAAGAATTTTCCTGGGGGGGAGGGGAGGAGGGGGGAAGGAGACACACACAACAGTTTTTGTCCTCAAAGTCAAAACTATTTTCAAAATAATTTTTTCCTATTCAGTCATTTCTGACTCTTCATGACCCCATTTAGTGCTTTCTTGGCAGAGATACTGGAGTATTTAGCCATTTCCTTCTCCAGTTCATTTTACAGATGAGGAAACTGAAGCAAACAGGATTAAGTGACTTACCCAGGGTCACATAGCTGTTAAGTATCTGAGGCCAGATTTGAACTCATGAAGATGAGTCTTCCTGACTTCAGGACCAGCCCTCTGTCCATGGTGCCAACTAGCTGTCCTTCAAAACAGTAATAAGGTGCAATTTGCCTATAAAATACCCATCCTTTTTCCAACTAAATATCAGCAAGACTCAATTTTCTTCATATACTTCAACTGAAAAAAAATTTCACAGCATACTGAATCCAAAAGCCTTCTATTAAGCCACATACCAAAGCATTAAGGAGATTGGCAAAACTATATATGTGTGTATGTGTTTGTATATATACATATATAAATAAACAGATGTAAAGCAATGGTACTCATTAATTTTTGTTTTGGAAAACATAAGTTTTTTAGAATTAAAAAATTGTATTATGTTAACATGTAGTGAGTTTATTATTATTATTATTATTAGATAGATAAATACATTTAAACAATTTCTCAGTTTTTATTTCTAAAATGGTCAATCTCAACCAGGAGGCCAGATAAGTCGGAAGATTGAGATGAAGGAAGAGCATTCCAGGCCTGGACTACAGCCAGTTAAAAGGCAAGAGTTCAGGAGAAATAATGTTGCATGTGATGAACAAAAAAAAGGTCAGGGTCACTGGATTGTAGACTACATGGAAGCCAATAAAATGTTGGAAAGCTGGAAAAATAGGAAGGGGCCAGATTTTTAAGGGTGTTAAAAGAGAGGATTTTATACGTGAACATGGAGGCAATAGGGAGCCACAAGTTATTGAGTAGTGGAGGGACAACGTCAGACCTGAGCTTTAGGAAGAGCTCTTTGGTAGCTGAATAGATGATGGACTGGAGAGGGGAAAAATGAGGTAGGGAAACCAACCAGAAGATTATTGGAATAGTCCAGGTGAGATGAGAATTTGGACCAGGGTGGTGGCAGACCTGGAGATAAGGTTGGGGATATGGTTGGTTGTTGTCCTTCCTTCTCAAAGACGACCAAAATGGCATTGCTATGTTGGGGTCAATGTACAACTATATGTACATGGGAGGTGCTGCAAAAAAAAAAGCCAGTACTTGGAAACAGACTGGATATTTGGAGTAACTCTGAATTAGGGTATTGGGATGACCTTGAGATTGTAAGCCTAGGTGACTAGGAAGATGGTGGTCCCCTAAACAGGAACAGGGAGGTTCAGAAGAGAAGTTTGGGGACAATAATAACAAACTGTTTCTGATGCATTCAGTTGGAAATGCCCATGGAGCATAAAATTTTCAGTTGCTTATATGAGACTGGAGGTCAGGAGAGAGTTTAGGGCTGGATAGAAAAAAAATAAACCTGGGGAAAATCTTCATAGAGGTAACAATAAACTGATTCTGCTTTTCTTCATTTACAAAATAAGAGCATTGTATTGGATGGCTTCTAAAATTTCTTAGCTAGAAATCTATGATCCTATATTAAAATTGTAAGAAAATCAATCATTGAACATAAGGGTGAAGTTGCTATATCCATTTTTAGCGTGGATCTCAATCCAAAGGTCCAACTATGTAAAGAAAGAGGCAGCAACTCCTGGATCAATTCCTGAATTTGGAATCAGAAGAGCCTGGTTTCAAACCTTTCTTCCAACATTTATTAGCTGTGCAACCCTGAGAAAGTCATTTAATATCTTTTTGCCTCAGTTTCCTCATCTGTAAAATGAACTGGAGAAAGAAATGGAAAACCACTCCAGTGTCTTTGCCAAGAAAACCCCAGATAGGGTCAGGAAGAATGAGACAGGACTGAAACAAATGAACAACAACAATTCTGGGGAACCAGTTTCTAGGTTCGTTGGTCAGATGGTTACAACCATGTTGGCCCCAGAGTTTGGTTCAAGGCCATCATTTCTTACTGTTCTACAGATCAATTTGTCCTTTTATTTGACAATCTTGTGGATTTTGAGAGAGAAACTTTCATCACTCAACAAAGAAGTGTCCACCCTCCAAAATACAAGGTAAGCTGGTCAGCCCCTTCCTTGCCAGAAGGTCCAGGGAACTGTGGGAATCTTAAGGCAAAAGTGGGGGACCATTGGCTGGGTAACTTTTAGAGGGTGATATTGCTCTAGTCTGGCCTCCAAGGTCCCTCCCAATGCTGAAGTTTTGTGAACTCTGTGGGATGAGCTGATTCAAAACTTCAACGGTGTTTTTCTATTGGGTAGAGGAAGAGGAAGACAGCTCCCACTTCCAAGGTACTTAGAGTTAATAAAGAATTTTACTCACTATTGTCTTTCAAGGTATACTACAGTTAACATTATCATCCCATTTTAAGATGAATAAATGACTTGTCCAAGGTCAACTAGGTATATACGTAGCAGGGATAGGGTTTGTATTCAGGCTTCTCAACTTCAAGTCCAGTTGTCTGTCCACTAAACCTAGTGGTCTCTCCCAAAAATTCTCTCAAAAGTCACTGCCAAGGTCATGTGGACCCCAACCCTGCCAGCTCTTCTGGGATATTTCTTTCCATCTACCTGTAAAGATCCAGCAACAGATTTGCCTGTAGATAGATCGAGAATTATCATTAAACCCTTGAAGGAAAGCCAATACAGCCAGGTGGAAATCAATCAACGCTGTATGTGAGACAATGGGGGAAATGTAATGGGCTGCCTCAGAAAGTAATGAGCTTCCCACCAAGGGAGATTTGTTTGACCACTTGAGGGAGGAAATTCTTGATTCAGTACAAGTAGTACTAGATGACCACTGTGATCACTTCCACCTTTAAAACTCTGTTGGAAAAAGTGATTCACTTATAAATATTTCTGTCGTAAGACTTTTGGAGAAAATCTTTTTAAAATTAAAATTTCTTTTTTTTAACATGAACTTCACAATTACTAAAAATTTCATTTCAATATCCAGAGAATAGCTGTACATAACAGAAGCCCATAGTTTCATGTGCTACTTTTTCAGGAACTTACCTATTGCACAAGGACAGGTAGTGCTAGCTATAATACAATAACAATTTAAAATACATATTCAATGTGCTTCTCTTTAAGTTAACTGCCAGAAATTCCAACTCTGTATTTATTATTAATTCATTTCCCCAAATGTCTCTAACATAGTGATATTATTTGAACATTAGCAAAGCTCAGGTTATTTATACCTTCAAAAGGAGCCTTGAAGAAGGATGGTCAAAAAAAATCCTCAGGAATGGGAGAAAAGGGAAAGAAGGGGGAAAACCACTTATATGGGACCTATTATGTGCCAGGCACTACTAAGTGCTTTTTATAAAAATTATCTCACTTGATAATAGGATATGAACTATTTGTACCCAACCTGTGGTAAAGCCTTCTAAGTTCACATTGGTCTGATCAGCCAAGTTGGACATACTGTCCTTTGACTCCAACATAGCGGTGTGATTTTGGTCCTCTTTGAGAATAAAGGGCAACACCAAATGGGCATAGGAAATGTTGAGTTGGGTGTAAGATAAAACATAAAAGATTAATCTCATCTCTGCTTCTTGGTTTTCATAGGATTCTGACAATTAAAGCCCTAGCTCAGCTCTTCATCTTGGGCTGCTCCTGGAGTCTTGGTTTCTTCCTGATTGATTCTATAACTGAACCAGCCCGATCAATCATTGCCTACACCTTCACCATCATCAACTCCTTGCAGGGGATCTACATCTTCCTGATACACTGTGTCCTGAACCGCCAGGTAATAGGAGGCTTTCATCCTCTTACAAGCTCACATGAAGAGTCCCTTTTCCAAGAATTACAGATTCATAGAATCTCAGAGTGGAAAGGGTCTCAGAGACTATTTCATCCAATCCATAACTGAACAAATGTCCCCTCAACATCTTGCCCTACAAATGTTCACCTGGTCTTTGCATGAAGACATCCTGCCACCTATTGAGATGGCACATTTCACATTTGGATAGCTCTAGTTTCTAGGAAGTGTTTCATTATTTCAAAGCCAAATATGACTCTTTGTAACTTCCATCCTTTGCTCCCATTTGATGGCTACACATCGTCTATTTCTTTCCCAACACATTATATCCCCTCAAATGTTTTCTACAGAGCAGGTGCTCCTTCTGACCACACACTTCCCTCATTTTCAATCTTCCAGTTTCCTATCACTTGACTCTACAATAAAGATTCTGTTATGATTCCCTTAAATCATTTTCTGGATGGAGAAATAGTTCTTGGCAGAACAGGCAGTAACCTCTTTGGCTAATTTTTCTTAACTTTCTTGAAGCTTTCACTGTTTTCCTGATTACAATACTAGTTCCTTTTCCCCTAGAAGGATTACAATAAAAACATAGGAAGCCTTTAATGTAAGATATATTTATCTAATCCTCTTTGTCAAAATGTCAGTGGTAACAAGGTGAGGTCACCTCGGATAATAACAGGCTCATGGCAAAAGTCACTGCCAAGGTCATGTGGACCCTAACCCTCCCAGCTCTTCTGGGATATTTCTTTCCATTTACCTGTAAAGATCCAGCAACAGATTGCCTGTAGAGTTTTGACCCTCCTTGAGGTCCAGATGCCCAACTGCCTTTTTAGTTATCTAATTCCCTCACTAAAAATAATGCACAGCAGAATGAACAGCAAGTAACAAACTCTATAGCAAATGTCGGGAACTGTTTCATCTTTCCAGCCCCTTGCAAAGCTCCTGTTATAGGAATTTTATGATATAAAAAGAAACTCACTTAAATGAGCCCTGGACCCAGATTTCACATTTAGAATACCAACCGGTAAATTAATATTCTATAGCATTGTTTTGAAAGTCTCCGTCTGTGATTTCATAAGTATGGGAGACTCTTTAGAGTGAAATTCCCTTCATCACTGTAGAGCAGCAACTTGCCTATGACTTAAGAGTCATAGCAACCTAGAGCACTGAATGGCTAAGTGACACAGCTAGATTCTGTCAGAGAAAAAAACCTGAACCTTGATCTTCTTCACTCCAAAGCTGGCTCTTTATCCACTAAACCATTTTTTTATTGTTGTTTAGTCATTTTCCCATCATATTTGACTCTTTATACCCCTTTTGAGGTTTTTGCAGCAGATATACTGGAGTGGTTTGCCATTTCCTTCTCCAGCTCATTTTACAGATGAGGAAACTGAGGCAATAAGAGTTAAGGGACTTGCACCAGATATGGTCTGAGTCCATATTTGAACTCAGCCAAGCCCAGCACTCTATCCACTTTGCCACCCAGCTGTCCATTAAGCCATGCTAACTCTTATCATGTCCATCCGCAGAGCAATAACATTAAACAGTTACAACTCCTTTGCTCTTCCCTCCTGGGTTTACTTTTCACAGGATCTTTGCATCTATAATCTCATTTGTCCTCATAAACCCCTGTGAGGTCTGTAAGACAGGTAACATTTTCAAAAGCCTGTGGCCATGAAGCAATAGTGTTACACAATCAAAAGATAAAATCATGATACCTCCATGATGCCATCAGGAGGATGGAAGTGTCAGGGGGTTAGTGTCTTTAATTCAATTTTACAAATAAGAAAAGTAGAAAGTACTGGACTTGGAGTCAGACCTGATACTGAATCCTAGCTCTACCTCTTACTATCTGTATAACCCTGGGTAAGTCATTTCATGTCCTCAGGCTTTAGATTCTTTAGGCATAAAATGAGTTCCTCAGACTGATGAAGCTCCTTCAAGCTCTAAACCCTAATTAACCTTATCTAAAACATACAGAATATTAATGAAAAAAGAGACACTAGTGCGCGCACACACACACACACACACACACACACACTCCTATCTCCATTTTGGTGATGTGGTTGCCAAGATGATCTTCCATACCAAAACAAAATTTTCTGCCCTCCTGAATCTTCAGGTCCAAGAGGAATATAAGAAATGCTTTAAGAGAGTTAAGATAAATGAAACAGGTACCTATGCGCTGACTACTTCAACTAGCCACACCAGAACGGTAAGACTATTTCTTTATCACTCAATATCGTTATCCAAATCAAATATCTCAAGTTTGTTGATGGCCTTGCTCCTCGGTTTGCCAAGAATAGTGTGACCTGATTCCATATTGGAGCCATCCAGAGTTCAAAGAGTTGTAGAAACCAATAGTAACATGAATTAATTTTCAAATTTTACTTTGAAGTAAGTTTAGAAAATGAAATGAAAAAAAATGAAAAAGAGCTCCTCCTAAGAGGAAGGGATGATAAAGGATATACTTGACCTTGGCTCTACATACCATACGGGAAGATTTGTAATCCTCACAAGTGAGAGATTGTGTAAAACTTCATGGGCCTCAGCACATGCCTACCTTGGACAGCATCACTTCCCAAGATCTGGGGTAGGCTAGAAAAGCTGTCAGAGAGTATTGTGCAAGCAGGAGATATATTTATGCATGTCTTACCCCAGGCTGCTGAATAGTTTTTAGGCTTTTCTTGTAAGTGAAATGAAAATGATCTGGGTTAAGGCTGGGTTTGTCAATGTGAGTTAAAGGATGGCCAGAAGTTGAGGCTAGTCACATATAGCTCTTTCCCAAATAGATCTAATTAAAATCACAAACATTTAAAAGTGAAGCTCTGATTCATCATGTCTGATTCAAATATGTAAACTAGTTTGTACAAAGTTTCAAATTGTTATATAAGACCTATTTTTTCATCCTCTGGACGAAAGTCTTATGCTTTTAAGTTACCTTCTTACTCATTTTCAATATGCTTTTGTCTCCTTTATGTTACCCAATTTATTTCCTTCACTTAATGTCCACTCTCCTTGTGCACCCTCCCTTGTCAACACAGCTGGAAAAATAATTGAAGTTTGAAAGGAAAAAAGAGGCCACCTCTGCCTGAAAGGATCTCACTGCTCACTCCATCAGCAGACTCCAGCTCCTAAGGCATCAGAAGAAATAGAAGCGGCTCTCATCAATGGCACATTCAGAAAGAACCACCTCTTGCTATGCACTTAGAGTACTGAGAACTTGTTTCAGAGAGCTGCTTCTACTAGGTCATTTTGTTAGATTTACTTTATCACTATAATGTCTATGTCATGTCCTCAGGGACATACTTTCCATCTTACTTGCATCTGACCTGCAATTATCTTTTATACATGCTGTTATTAACCCTTTCCCCTGGTTGGCCACTTTTTTCCTGAATGATATTGGGAGGTGGGGAGGTAAGAGAAAAGGATATTTTGGAGATGCAGAGGTACCTGCCATTCAGAGGATGCACTAGGTTAAGGAAAGGAAGGGTGGCATAATTTCAATTCTTCCATCCAACTAGTTCCTCAGAGGGATATGTAAGCCAGAAGCTGCCTAGACATGGACATACTGGGGACTAGAAAAGAAGCAAGGGATTATCAGTGGGCTGTCTCCTTCCTTATTTAAATCACCCCATTCATTTTTTTCTCCTCCTTTCTGGTATAAACAATTCAAATCTTCCTCATACACTCTTTTTTTCTTTTGCTTTCAAAATTGGTATTACAATAATATTGTCTGGTCTTTTATCACAAATGTACAGCATTTTAGCTATGCTGTGGTTTAAACAAAAGTTTTGTGGACTAGCTAGAAATGTGGCTACTAGTCAGGAAATGGTTTTCATGTTGTTAGCTATCAAATAGATAAAATTTGGTGAGTCAATTCTTTCAGTTACTTATCAGTTCTTGAAGTTACTATGTACATTTGTAATCTAGAAGCAGTATTAAAATAGTTACTATTACTGAGTCATCTTTCAGTATTGTATTTATCAGTTTGTACACCATTTTGAGTTAGTTACATGTCTGAAAGTGAATAAAGTTAAATTTTTTGCTGTCATAATCTCATTGATCTGACACCTAAAAGACTATCATTTTCATTGCATTACAGTGAACCTGGAAGGAGTCAATGAAGAAACTTTAAAGATTTGATGTCAAAGAAAGGAAAAAAAGGAAAAATTGAGAATTCCCATTTATGCTTGCAGTTATAAAATTAAGATACGACTCTAACAATCTTTCGTATCAGCATCCTCAACATCCATAAGGTTGTGACATCTGACAGTAAGAAAGGACAGTAGAATGTAAACATTCTAAATGAGACCCAATATTCTTCTATTCCAGAATATAAAAGTTCATGAAAGCAAAATAGAAAGCAGGTATAAATACTAAAGTTTTGTTGAATTGAAATAGAAATGTTTTGGAAAGCTACCAGAAAAGTCAAAGGATCCTCCTAAAGATAGTGAGCATTACAACTTAAGTGAAGGTGAAAATAATCAAGATGCTTTAGTATTTTATTCAATAATTAAATTTTGCAGAAAGTCATCCGGGCCATCGCCTTGATACCTTCCTGAATCACAGCTCCGTTCAGTTGTCAGTTACAAATCAGTACAGCTGCTGTGGTATTGGGAGGTGAGGCAGTTCACAAACTCTGGGCTGAATGCTCCACTTATTAGCAAGGCTTTGACTAGAGGCAAGGGAAAGTCAGAAGCTTTCCTAATCACTCACATTTCTCTTAATTCAAAGAAATAAGTAAATAACACTTTCTCCTGCTATGTCTCCAAGTCCTTTACCTCTTCATCCAGCTCAATCACACCCCTATTCAGTCATGAGATTGAAGTGGCCAAAGACATGATTTAGAACTTTAAGGTTTACAGAGCACTTTCCTTACAATAGACCTGTGAGCTAGGGTGGGTGGCTTACTCACATTTTATAGCTGAGACTTTAATGAAGCCAAGAAATCTAGGAGGAAGAGATTAGGAGGGATAGCATTGAGGTAAGCCAATGAAAATACTTGGAATAATTCAAATTCTTAAAGGAAAAATTATTATACTCCTGGGAGAACTTAACTTTCCCCTCTCAGAACTAGATCAATCTAACCATGAAATAAACAAGAAAGAAATTAAGGAGATGAACAGAATTTGGGGGAAGTTGAAGTGATAGTTGTTGAGTCATTTTTAAGTCCTATCCAACTCTTCACGATCCCATTTATGGTTTTCTTGGCAAAGGTACTAGGGTGGTTTGCCATTTCCTTCTCCATATAATTTTTCAAGATGAGGAACTGAGGCAAATAGAGTCAAGTGACTTGCCAGGGTCATACAACTAGTAAGTGTCTGAGGCTGGATTTGTATTAACAAAGAGGAGTCTTCCTGACTCTAGAGCCAGTGCTCTATCCACTGTACTACCTAGCTGGATGGGAATAGAAAGGAGTATACATCTAATAAAATTATAGTAAGAAAACCATTGATTAATAAATAAAACTAGGAGCTGGTTTTATTTTTTAAAAAAACAAATAAATAAACAAACTATCAATTTGATTTAAAAAAAAAACCAATTACAAGTATCAAAATGAAAGGGTAAATTCACCACAAATGAAGATTAAACTAAACAGTTATTAGGATCTGCTTTACCCAATTACATACCAATAAATCTAACAATCTAAGTGAAATCAATGAATATTTACAAAAACATAAATTGCCTAGATTAACAGAAGAAGAAATAGAATAGTTAAGTAACCTTATTCTAGAAAAAGAAATTAAACAAGCCATCTATGAGCTCCCTAAGAAAAAATCCTCAGGACCAGATGGATTCCCAAGTGAATTCTATCAAATATTTAAAGAAAAATTCATTTTAATACTATATAAATTATTTCGAAAAATAGGCAAAGAAGGAGTTGGACCAAATTCTTTTTATGACACAAGTCTAATTTTTGGGAAGAGGATCTTCATTGTTTCTTAGCTGCAAGGCAATATTTGTATCAATGAAAAAGAAAAATGAGGCAACAGCAGTCTCTGTCTCTGAGATATGTTTCTGCTTCTTTTATTCCCTTCAAAGTAGGATAACTGGTATTCTGTTAGTTGGAGGCTTTGGCCTTTAAAGTGTTGTAAGAACCCAAGAAAGGGAAAATGACATTGGTGTAGTTTATCAGCATCATCAATAATTCCCCACAAATATTTGTTGGACTATGTCTCTACTATGTATCTTCTGCAAAGAAGCAAATGTTTGCTAGTTCTCAACTTCTGTCCTAAATAGCTGTGTACCTTGGGAAAAATCACTTAGCCTCTGTAGGCATGAAGTTCTTCCTCTGTAAAATGAGAGAGCAAGGCACAGTGATCCCTATTGTTCCCTTCCAGCTCTTTGTTTAGTTGTTTTTCAGTCAGATCTGACCCTTTGTGACTTCATTTGGGGTTTCCTTATAAAAGATACTGCAGTGATTTGTCATTTCCTTCTCTAGCTCATTTTACAGATGACAAAACTGAGGCAAATAAGGTTAAGTGACTTGCCCAGGGTCACACAGCTAGTAAGTGCCTGAGGCTGGATTGGAACCCATGAAGATGAGTTTTCCTGACTCCAGACGCCAGGCTCCATCCACTATGCCACATGCCTTCCAGGATCTAGCATTCT
Organism: Pseudochirops cupreus; assembly: GCA_028627135.1. Taxonomy (NCBI): domain Eukaryota; kingdom Metazoa; phylum Chordata; class Mammalia; order Diprotodontia; family Pseudocheiridae; genus Pseudochirops; species Pseudochirops cupreus. The sequence continues at coordinate 530,523,478 of CM053580.1, forward strand.
CCAATTCTGTTAGGACTCCTTTCCTGAGGTTATTTACCATATAGAGACTAAGGATTTCAAGAGGTAGTATGATTAATTAGATGAGTCCTGGACTGAAAGTCTTCCCTTCATTTTTCTGAACCTTGTTTCTCCCATCTGCACAAGATCCATATGATGTGTCAACAAAACTTTGACATCCGCAATGCATTCATGTTTAACCCATATAGTTCTATGCTCTTGTTTATAACACATTTATTAACACATTAAAGAATATGCCTTTAATTTAGGACTTTTAAAATGAAAAATGCTATTCTAGTGGGAGGATGAACTGATATTTGCCAGATATCTAGCAAGAGAAAATTGTAATTCCTTAAAAGGAAGATTCAATTGTTCTCCACAAAGGAACATGTCTCAAGGCCTTCTCTCCTGGCAATGGAAAGGCTAGTTAGAGAGGAAAGAACTTTGAAGGACTCTTTGTGCCCAACTATGCAACTTGTTTCACATCCCTACGCTCCTAAGAACGTTTCTCCCTATCTCCAAAATTGTAACATTGCTCAAGTGCATTTGAGTGAAGTAATTTTCTTTGTAGCGCACTGGTTTCTATAGAAAGGAAGCTTCTTCACCCCACAGATTAAGATTAGCTTTCTAAATCCTCTCTCATCATTCCATTCAGTCAATCACTTCCCTAGAATCTCCAGAAAGCTAGAAAATGGAAATATCTCAAATGTTCATCTGAGATGAGATATTTATTTTTGCATTTAAAAAATTGTGTGCCACCATCTTGGGCATATAATTATCAGTGGCACTGAGATGGAGATGATAATGGGGGTAGTATGAACACCTGGGAGGGGGTGCTAAGATCTTGGGCTAACACAGGTGCTAAGACCCTCTCTCTGACTTTTTCTACTGGGTGACCTGAGTCTCCAAACTGCCCAGATAACTACCGATACAACCCAAAGAATATCCTTCAGCAGACCTCATTCAGATTTCTAAACTCTATACCTCTGGTCCATTCCTTTCTTCCTTAGGTGTGACCCTTAATTGGTCATGATATCACTTATTTAGAGGAAGATGGTTGCTGAAAGTATGAAGCAAAATTAATAGAAGAATCTGACCAACTCCTCTTTTCCATTTTTTTTTCAAAGAGTAAGGTCCTAGAAGGTAGGTGAGTCAGTAGAAAGAGTGCTTGCCTGGAAGCACTTTGTAGGAAGATCTGAGCTCAAATCCAGCCTCAGAAGCTTACTAGCTGTATGACCTTGAGCAAGTCACTTAAGTTCTGTTTTTTTTCCCTAACCCACTGAAGAATGAAGTGGCAAACCATTCCAGTATCTTTGCCAAGAAAACCCCAAGGACAGTTCATTTCATGGGGTCACAAAGACTTGGCCATGACTGACCACCAACAACAAGGCATTAAAACACTCCTAGTTCTAATAGTCAGTGTGTTGCTAAGTACAAACAAATGTATGATGGAGAAAAATCTAAAACTTAAGGGTTAGGTAGCTAAGTGGTCCACTGGATAGTATACTGGGCTGAGCATCAGTAAGACTCAGCTTCCTTAGTTCACATCCGGCCTCAGACACTTACTAATTTTGTGATTCTAAGCAGGTCACTTAACACTGTTTGGCTCAGTTTCCTCATTTTCAAAATGAGCTGGAGAAGGAAATGGCAAACCACTCCAGTGTCTTTGGCAAGAAAATCCCAAGGGGTGGGGAGGGGTCATAAAGGGTTAGATGGGAGTGAAATAATTCAAGAACAAAAAGCTCAATGGAAAAGTTTGTGAAGAGAGTACTGAAGTTGGATCGAGGAAAATCTGATTTCTAATCCTATCCTAGACACTCACTACCTGTAGGCCTCTGGACAAGTGACTTGACTTTTCTATGTCTCAGTTTAATTTACTTATTTATTTTTTTGTTTTCAACATTCATTTCCCCAATATTTTGAGTTACAATTTTTCTCCCCATCTCTCCCCTACCCCTAACCCCAAGATGGCAAGCATACTGAATATCCTTTCCCTAATCTGCCCTCTCTTATATCTCCTTTTCCCCCCCCCCTTACTTTCTTGTAGGACAAGATTGATTTCTATACCCTATTGCCTGTATATCTTATGTCCCAGTTGCATGTAAAAATAATTTTTAACATTTGTTTTTAAAACTTTGAGTTACAAATTCTCTACCTTATTCCCTCCTCATCCACCCCCACTGGGAAGACAAGCAATTCAATATAAGTTATACATGTGTAGTTATGCACAACACTTCCATAACAGCCATGTTGTAACAGACTAACTCTATTTCCCTCCATCCTATCCCACCCCTCCACTTATTCTATTTTCTCCTTTGACCCTGTCCCTTTCTGCATCTCAGTTTACTCATCTATAGAATGAAGGGTTGGACCCGATGGCCTCTAAGGTCCCTCATGGACCTAAAGTCTATGATTCTATGTTAGGATCCACTATCTGTTGAAGAGCAAACAAAAGAGAACTGGAAACATTGAGACAATGTGATATAGTGAATAGAATACTGGCCCTGGGGGGGTTTGAATACTGGCTCTGACATGGTGACCTTGAACAAGTCACTTAACTCCCCTGATGTTCACTTTCTTTCCTCTTAAAAGTGAGAATATTACCTACTTGCACTACTTACATCTCAAGCATTTGAAGATCAAATTAGACGATATGGTAACAAGAGGATCATAAGGCTTAATATTAATAACTCCTTTAGGAATCATCAGTCCCCATCACCCTTGGCCCCATTTTAAAGATAGAAAAATGGAGGCCAAGAAAGAGAAAGTGATTTTACCATCCTCATCCAGGGAATAAACAGCAGAGCTGGGATTTGAACCCTCACACTACCTGTCTCATATGGTTTCTGTGAAGAAAGAATCAAAGCCCTAGAAACGTGAGGGCTTCTGTTAGGAACTATTTGTACACTCATTGCTTGAGCCCGTGGAACTGAACAGAGACAGAGGAATGATTTTTTGCAATGACCCATACCTTTCTGAAAAGCAAGCTACTCCCATTTTATACCTCTCTGACATGAATGTGACTGCAGGTAAGAAACACTACAAAGGACAAGGTGAGAATGAATGGAAGGCTGTTTGCCTTGTTTCCCTCTCTCAGGCAGTTGGTTGTCCAGGGTTAAAGACGAGGAGATTCTGAAATGCCAGCTTACAACTTTTTTTAAAGAGCTGAACTTCTTGCTAACTGTCCCTTGACCCCAGTATGTTGCTGGGCGGGGAACCCCCATGCCATTCAATGCCTCTCTACTCTGGATCATGCCTAAGGATCACATATTCAGGGCTAAATGGCATTTCAGAGGCCATCTTGTCCAACTCCTTTCATTGGAAAGATGGGGAAATTGAGGCCTGGAAAGCTCAAACAACTTATACAGGGTCATACAATCAGTGAGAAATCAGTCGGAATTTGGACTCCAAATCTGGAACTCATTTTATTACATCATGCTTCATTAGCAGAAATGGAGCTCCATTTTAGGTACCACATTTTAGGATTGTAAAAAGAGGGAGTTCCATCCACATCCAATCCCCACATCAACATAGTCATAGCAAGGTCGTGCTCAGTTTTTAATGAGTGAACAAAATTTTGCTAGAATTGATATCTTTATCACATTTGAGGCAGGGGAGGATATTTTGAAGACAGAAAAGGCTGGGTAGTATAATTTGAATCTAGGATTGAAATTGTGATCTGACCAGAGGCATTGTGCTACAGTAGAAAAGGTTCGAAGCCCAAGGTTCTGGGTTTGAATTTTATCTCAGCTAATTACTATATGATATTAGAAAAGTCACTTAGTCTCTCTGGATCTTAGTTTCCTCACATATAAAATAAGGAAATTTGATTCAACGATCTCTAATATTCCATGAAGCTGTAAAGCAGCGGTTCTCAACCTGTGGGTTATGTTCAATTTGTAACAATGAAAATACATCCTGCATATCAGATAGATTCATAACAGTAGCAAAATGACAGCTATGAAGTAGCAACAAAAACAATTTTATGGTTGGAGGTCACCACAACATGAGGGTAACGGCATTAGGAAGGTTGAGAACCACTGCCCTAAAGGGCGCCTACTGCGCCCTCTAAAAATATTACTCAGTGCCCCCCTGAAAATCTTATAAGCAAGGAAAGAAGTTTCAGATTAAGTGTACAATGGCACCCAAGACTACTGCTGCCTCTCTGGATCATTCCAGCACCCTTCAGAGGTGGTATCACCCACTTTGGAAACCTCTGCAAAATCTTTGATCCTTTAGGATTCTGCAGACTTTTTGGGTCAGGACTGCTTAGTTTCTGTATTTCTGTCCCAGAGCCTAGCATAATGTATAGCCTCAAAGAAAAATGCAAATGGGCCCCAACTACTCAAAACCCATCATTTTACAGAGGGGGATACTGAGGTCTGGAGAGGGAAAGTGATTCTCCCAAGGTCACACAGATAATAAGAGCCATAGTTTAATAGCTAAAGAGCATACAAATAAATCAAGGTCTTTCTTCATGTCAGGTAATGGTAAATTTTTATAAGAAACTATATGCAAAAGTTAAGGTTGGGGTTAGAAATGAATTTAGAAAAGAAATAAATTTAGGGTTAGGAATGCATTTAGGGTTAGAAATGAAGAATTTTGGGGGGGCTAGGTGGCACAGTGAACACAGCAATGGCCCTGGAATCAGGAGGACCTGAGTTCAAATCTGACCTCAGACACTTAATACTTACTAGCCGTGTGACCTTGGACAAGTCACTTAACCTCAATTGCCCTGCCTTCTCCCCTCCAAAAAATAAAAAATTTAAAATAAAAAAAATAAATGAAAAATTTTCTTCTCATTGAAGAAAAGAATATTAAAACTATAGAATTAGAAAAGACTTTTTTCTATTTGGGAGAAGTCAAGATCTGTGATTTCATTGGTGTTCCCACTGATGAATATGGGCAATTCACACATACATTATAGCCTTAGAGTTGCCTACGGTACAGAAGGTTAAGTGTCTCGCCCATTATCACACAGTTAATATACATAACATATGGTCTTCTTCTGTTCAAGACTGACATTCCATAATTCATTCATTTGGCTAGTATTTATATAGTTAACTATTGAGTACTTTGTCTATAATAAGATCATAGATCTAGATTGGAAGATACCTCAGAGTCCCCACTCCCACCCTATTTTTTTACATATGAGGAAATAGAGACCCAAAGACATTAGGTGATCTGCCTAAGGTAGTAAGTGACAGAGCCAGGATTCAAACTCAGATCCTCCAATTCTATGTCCAGTTTTCTTTAGACAATACCGCACTATCTTTCTCAAGCTCAGCATTGGGTACATGAAGACTAAACAAGACAGTCCCTATCTTCAGGGAGTTATTGATTATCTACTAGGCCTTTCTTGTCTATACCCAAAATGGATTGTCTATACAACAGAAAGAACATCTATGTGGCATTTGTAGTTCCTGGTGCCGTTCCCAGTGTTTTCAAAATATGGTTCCCCATCTGAAGTCAGTACCACTGATTCATTCAAAACAATTAGCATTAATTCTAGACAATTACCATTAACTCTAGCATTAACTAAACAGTCCTGGCCCAAAAAGTTTGCAGAATCCTAATGGGTCAAAGATTTTGCAGAGGTTTCCAAAGTGGGTGATACCAACACTATGGGGTGCTGGAATGATCCAGAGGGGCAGCAGTAGTCTTGAGTGCCATTGTACACTTAATCTGAGACTTTTTTCCTTGCTTGTAAGATTTTCAGGGGGGCACTGAGTAATATTTTTAGAGGGGGCAGTAAGCCAACTCTAGTCTATCTATCTGTATGTATTATGTATGTATGTATATATGTGTGTGCATGCATAAACACATACACATATATAAAATTCTCTGTTGAACAATGCTTCTGAGATACTCAATCAACAAACATTTCAGCCAACAAACAATTATCCAGTATATGTAATTTGAACACTGTGCTTCCTACAGAGAGAGAACTTAGGTAAGACAGGGTCCATGTTCCTAGAGTTGACACTCCATTGTTGTTCGGCCATTTTTTCAGTAGTGTCTGACTCTCTGTGACCCTACTTGGGATTTTCTTGGCAAAGATGATTTGCCATCTCCTTCTCCAGCTCATTTTACAGATGAGGAAACTGAGGCAAGCAGGCTTAAGTGACCTGCTCAGAATTGCAAAATTAGTAGGTGTCTGAGGCAAGATTTGAACTCAGGAAGATGAGTCTTCCTGACTTCAGACCTATCACTCTATTCACTGTGCCACTTGGCTTCCCTTCAAAATAATAAACTTTCACTGTTTTTAACATTTTTAAAAATAGGTTGCTGATTATCATATTAGTTTCAAGTTTCTGGAAGAATTGTGAGACAAACATAGGAAATTCGTCATAGAAGGCATATGTTCCTACCCTCTTTGCCAGGGAATCAGTGGTAATAAGGACTGGCTGTCTGGACACAGAATATGTTCCTAGCAAAAAAATCCACAAAGAATGCCTGGGCATTTCAAGTCATCTGGGAAGTGGACATTCATTTTTGTTCTCCTGTAAAGAGCCAGGAGGAGATTGTTATCACCCATAAGAGCCAAGATTCCCAAGATCACTCACTAAAAGAGTTCTCAGTAGAATTAGCAATGAATAGACTTGGCTCAAAATGTCTGGAGATGTTTCTGTTTTCCTAACACAAATCATTGTCTAGTCACTCACTTAAAACAGTTCTTTATAATTGAACAGGTGCTCAAAAATGTAGTGGGTTCATGTACAAAAATCTTTATAGTAGCTCTTCTTGTAGTAGCAAAGAATTGGAAATTGAGGGGATGATCCAAACACATATTTGTACATATTGTATCTAGTTTATACATGTTAAATATATAATTTTAAAATACTTTGAATAAACTCTATATCTGACATTTTAATTTAAATTTTTAAAAATGTGGTGGGTTGAAGTGAGCACTAGACACAGATCTCACATTTAGAGTAGTGCAAGATAAGTAAGCATCATGCACCTTAGTGGTGGGAGCTGAAAGGAATCCAGATCTGTGATTTCATCATTGAGGGAAAGTTCCAATGGGAAAATGATTTTCACCAATGTAGATTTGCAGCTCATATGCTGCCTGAGGGGCACTAAGAGGTTAAGTGACTTGCTTTTGGTCTGACAGCTAGTGTCACTCAGTTAGCTAGACTTTATTAAGGTTCTACAATGTGTCAGGCATAGTGCTAAATGCTAAAGATATGGAGATATGTAAAAGACAGTCTCTGCTCTCAAGCTGCTCACAACCTAAGTGGGGAGACAGCATGCAAACACTGGGTACAAAGAAGATACATTCAGTGTAAATTAGAGATAATAATATAGAGAAAGGAGCCAAGAAGGCAGAGCACAGACTCGGACTGAGCTGAATTCTCCCAATATTCCCCTCCAAACAACTTAAAAATAATGCCTCAAATCAAATTTTGAAGTGGCAGAGCCAGCAAAAGGTGAGAGGGAGAGATTTTTCCAGCCTAATACAATTTAGGAGATTGGCAAGAGAAGTTTGTGACAACAGGATGGGCACAGGCCTGGAGTGTGGCAGGAGCACCAGTGGTAGGACTTGGAGATGGTTGAAACAGTGGCAACAACAGTAGCAGCTTCAGGAGTTCTCAGTCCACAAACAGTAAGGGGATCAGACAACTGGTTGGAAAGAGATAACAGAGAACCCCTTAACTGGCACTGGGTGCAGCTGGCACTGATTGACAACTCTTTTGCCCATAGCAGTTCTGGGTTGCAGTTCCAGGGTGTACAGACCAGAAGAACCATGACCACACCTCTCCCTGGATCACATCAGCTTGGAAGCACTGAAAATTTGCAGACCTCTAGAATTAATTCTGTAAATGGGAGCATGAAAAAGCCAGAAGCTTGGCACAGTATCTCCCTACTCCCAGGTAAGCAGAGCCCAACTTTGACATAAGGGACAAAGTGAAGAAAGAGACTGGGAAAATGAGCAAGCAACAATAATAACAAAAGAACTTGACCATAAAAAGCTACTATAGTGGCAGGGAAGATCAAGATATAAACTTAGAAGAAGCCAACAGCAAAGCCTCAAAGAAAAATGCAAATGGGATCCAAGGCCATCAAGAATTCCTGGAAGTGTTAAAGGAAGAGATATGAGTGATAGAGAAAAATTTTAAAGAGATTAGAGTGATACAAAAAGAAATTATGAAAAGAGAATCAACAGCTTGGTAAAAGAGACCCAAAAATACTAAAGAAAAATAACATCTTAAAAATCAGAATTGGTAAAAGAGATACACAAGTTCACCAAAGAAAAGAACTTCTTTAAAAGCAGAATAGGCTAAAAGGAAAAGGAAAAATAAAAATTCACTGAAGAAAAGAACTCCTTAAAATCAGATTGGCCAAATGGAAAAAGAAGTACAAAAGCTCACTGAAGAAAATAATTTCTTAAAAGCTAGAATTGGGCGAATGTAACCTAATGATTCCATGAGACCTTCAAGAAAGAATCAAACAAACTCAAAAGAATGAAAAAAAAAAGAAAATGTCGACTATATCATTGGAAAAACCACTGACCAGGAAAATAGATTAAGATCATTTAAGAATTATTGGACTACCTGAAAGCCTTGATCAAAAAAGAAGCCTAGAAATCATATTTCAAGAGATTATCTTAAATTCAGAGAATAAAATAGAAATTGAAAGAGTCCTCCAATCATTTCCTGAAATAGATGTCAAAATGAAAACTCCAAAGAATATTATAGCGAAATTCCAGAGCTCTGAGATGTAGTGGCAACCACATATCCAGGCATATCCAGGATGGCTGCTAGCACAGGTTCTTAGATCTGCTTTGCTAGGAAAGATAGCTGTTTAAGGGGTCAACAATCTTTTTTAATTACATTCACTAGTTCAAAGGAAAAGTTAGTACCCTGAACTTCAGAAAAAATACAAACAGAGAAATAAAGACCAACAGACAGGGCTCTGTCTGCCTGAAATCAACTATACACTTTACATACATCCCTGGATCGAGAGAGTCTTTATATCTGAGCAGTCAGGGAGCTCTGAACTTATGGCCACTCAGGATCTCCACCAGGGAATCACCAGATCCTTCTCGTAAGTGAGCCCCCAAAGCAAAATACCAATTCACAGTATATCTATATATATATATATATATATGTGTGTGTGTGTGTGTATATACACACACACACATATATATATATATATATATATATATATATATATATGTATATACACACACACACACTTCTCAGGGCCAGAAGGCATTACAACCCTTGTGACTCGGTGCCTAATTAGAAATTAGCAAAATATGTGAAAACCTTCCTACAAGTCAGCCTTCCCTAAGCAAGCTTCCCTTAATGGATTCCATGTGAGGCCTATTAATGGGCAGGGAAGATCTTATATCCCATTAACATTACACAAGGTCAAGAAGAAAAAATTGCCAGCAGCCAGAAAGAAATAATCCAAATATCATGGAGCCACAGTCAGGATCACAAAAGACTTAGCAGCTTCTACATTAAAGTAGCAAAAGGCTTAGAATATGATATTCCAGAAGGCAAAAGAGCTAGGACTACAGCCAAGAAAAACCTACACAGCAAAACTAACTATAATGCTTCAGGGAGGAAATTAAGGATTGCTAAGCATTCCTGATGAAAAGAACATGGCAGAATAGAAAATATGGCATTGAAACAGAAGACTTAAGAGATCCATAAAAAGGTGAACATGAAAGAGTAATCATAAGGAATTCAACAGACTTAAACTGTTTATATTCCTATGCAGGAAGATGGAACATTTAACTCTTAAGAACTTTATCATTATTAGGGCTGTTAGGAGGGGTCTACAAATCCAAATTAACGACAAAGGACATATGAAGGAAGATGCTATCCAGAGAAAGAGCTGATAAATAGAAGGGCATAGGCATGAGTCAATTATGTTGAGATGTTCCCCCAAAATAATGTAGGATTGAAAAGAGAGAATGGGGGAAAATTTCTCACATAATAGAGGCATGCAAGGAAGATCTTTTATAGTTGCATCTCAGTTTCATTTAAATTATTTCAAAGAGGAAAAAATACACACACACACACACACAGACTCAGTTGGGCATAGAAGTCTCTTACCCAATAGGGAAATGGAGGGGAAGCAGATAAAAAATATGGTGGAAGGGGCTGATAAAAGGGAAAGAGATTAAGGGAGACAGTGGTCAGAAGCATAACAGACTTTGAGGAGGGACCGGCTAAAAAGAGAGAGATCAAAGAATAAACAAAAGAAAATAGGATGGAGGGAATCATAATTATGAATGGGAATGGGAGGAACTAACCCATAAAAGGGAAGCAGATAACAGAACGGATTAGAAACCAGTATCCAATAATATGTTGTATACAAGAAATATACTTGAAACAGAAAGACACACAGAGTTAAAATAAAGGGCTGGAGCAGAATCTATTAAGGTTCAACTAAAGTAAAAAAGGCAAGGGTAGCAATAATGATCTCAGAGAAAGGAAAAAGTGACTTAATTATCACTCAATTAAAGTCATAATTGGGGAGACTACATTTAACTACAAAGGTGTTATGGGAATCCGAAGATCTTCCCTGCTCCTGGGTCCTTTGCTTAAGTGGCTTAAGAGGCTCTGAGAACCTTTTGAAAGTATTTGAAAGTATACTCTGCCCCCTAATAGGCTGAATGTGGCCACATGGAGCCTGTGGTGGGGCTTGTTCTTCAGGAATGTCCACACTTATTGCTTTGTGATTGGGCAGTGGGTCAAGAGGGCTGTGACATTCTCCTGTCCAGGAGAAGGCTCTATATACCGTGATGTGAGGTTTTGCTTTGGGGCTCACTTGGAGAAGAGTTGTGTGATTTGGCCTGAAGAGACTCTAGGAAGCCATTGAGCTCCCCAGCTTTGAAAAACTCAGATGTTGGTGCTTCCCTCTCTGGTAACTGAATAGGTATGGATGTAATGGTCAGACAGTTGGAAGCCCATCTGCTGATCTGTTTCTTTGTCTGCTTGTAACTTCTGCTTGTTAATTTGTGTTTGTATTCTGTTTGCATTCTCTGAAGTTCAGGGTGCTGACTTTTTCCCCTGAACTAGTTCAATGATATATGTTTGACTGATTAAAGTAAGATTGTTAACCCGTTTTGAGTTGCTTTCCTTTAGAAAAGCAGATATAAGAACCTGTGTTAGCAGCCACCCTGGGTATGCTAGGGTGCTTGCTGATACAAAAGGTACCATAGACAATGAAGTAATATCAAAAAATTCATGCCAAGTTTCTCTGATAAAGGCCTCATTTCTCAAATATATATAGAACTGAGTCAAAATTGGTTTTTTTTTTTGAGCCATTGTCCAGTTGAAAAATGGTCAAAGGATATGGAGAGGCAGTTTTCAGAAGAAATCAAAGCTATCTATAGTCATATGCAAAAAAATGTTCTAAACCACTATTGATTAGAGAAAGCAAATAAAACAATTCTGAGTTACTACCTCACATATATCAGAAATGACATGCTGGAGTGGATGAGGAAAAATAGGTACATTAATGGATTGTTGGTCAAGTAGTGAACTGGTTCAATCACTCTAGAGAACAACCTGGAACTATGCCCAAAGGGTTATAAAACTGGGTATACCCTTTAATCCAGCAATACCACTATTAGATCTGTATCCCAAAGAAATCAAAGGAAAAGGAAAAGGACCTACATGTACAAGAATATTTATAGCAACTTTTTTTGTGGCGGCAAGGAGCCCATGACTCCATGACTCACCTTACACCTAGATTACCAAAGCTGCTTCCTTTATAGAGTAAGGAATAGCACGTTCAATTCAATTCCATTCAATAAGCATTTATTACATGACAAAACCTATTTCATTCAAGGCATTGCACTGGGTACTGGTGGAAATACAAAGAAAAACTAGTTTAAATTTAATTTATTTTATTCTAAACTCAAGAAATAAAAGAAGTATGTCCATAACATAACAGAATAGAAAAAAAAGGTGATTGTATATGAAATTGCAAATCTATTATGTACAACCTGTTGTTCTTTTTAAAAATATAATAAAGTTGTCATGTAATTGGTTTTTTTTCCTTTTTTTTCTTTCCTCCTCCCGCAATGGCTACCATTAAACACAAATGTGTGTATACATATACATACGTGTGTGTATGTAACACCATTGTATACATACTTCTGTTTATCTGCTCTTTCTCTGGATGCAGGTAGCATCTTCCTTCATATACCCTTTGTAGTTAATTTGGGTATTGACAATAATCAAAATGACTTAGTCACTCAAAGTTGTTCTTAAAAAAACAATATTGTGTGTTGTTGCCACATAGAACATTCTCTCAGTTCTGCTCATTTTTCTCTTCATTATTTCATGGAAGTCCATCTGTATTTTTCTGAGATCGTTGAGCTCATCATTTGCTATAGCACAGTAGTATTCCATCACAATCATATACCATGACTTGTTCAGCCATTCCCCAATGGACAAACATGCCCTGCAATTCCCTATTCTTTGCCAGAAAGAGAGCTGCTATAAACATTTTTTAATATATAGGTTCTTTTCCTTTTTCCCTAATCATCTTGGGAAACAGACCAAGTAGTGGTATTGCTGGGTCAAAGGGTATAAACAGCTGAATAACTCTTTGGGTATAATTCCAGATTGCTCTCCACAAATACAAAAATGAAAGTCCCTGTTCTAGCAAGCCAAATGGAAACTGAGAATGCAAGAAGAGGAATGACATGAAATATTGTGCAATTGAAGTGGCAACCAGATTGTGGAGGTCTTTTTAATAATATGATATCTTATCCTAAAGGGAAAAAGGGAAACCTCAGAAGAATTTTAAGTAGGGAATAGCATGATTCCATTCAAATTGAGTCTTTAGTACCATCAAATTGACCACAGTTGATAAAATAGAAAACTGAGAGATTGGGAGGAGGGAGAATAATTAGGAGACTATTCATCCAAGCAAGACAGTCTGTATGAGGAGAGAGAGAGAAACAGGAAGAGAGAGAGAGAGAGAGGCAGAGAGAGACAGAGACAGAGAGACAGACAGAGAGACAGAGACACAGAGAGAGACAAGGAGACACACAGAGAGAGAGACACACACACAGAGACAGAGAGAGAGACACACACAGAGAGAGAGAACAAGACTTGACAACTCATTGGATAGGGAAGGTGATAGAAAGGAAGAGTCGTTGTGAGTCTGGCTGGCAGTGCGGTGGGATACTCAACCGAAATAGCAAAATTCGGAGGAGAAATGATTTTAGGAGAAAATATGATGAACTCTGTTTTTGATAAGTGGGATTTTTAATACCTGCTAAAGATGTAAGAAGTTAGTTAATGATGTAATGCTCGTATTCAGGAGATAGATTAGCAAATACTAGCACTCTTTGAGCTGCTGACCAAAAACATTGGTTATTCTGTGCCCAACAAGGATGCACACACCTAGCACCCACTATATTTTGAGTACATGGGAACATCCAGTTTCTCAGATGGCCCCATCCAGGAGTAGGATGTTTGGGGGTGGGATAAGTCACTGGATATCTTCAGGTTCAGGACTTAGGTGTTTTTTCTTCTCTCAGTGAATTCTGGAGACTTTTCCAGTTCTTCAATCTTGAAGAGAGGAAAGAAGAAAAGGAAAGAGATGTTAAATTCTCCAATTTCCTCTAGGAGATGAAAAATAGGATTCATCTAGAGCTTAAGATTCTACCCAAATGTTCTCATATCTAGGACTATATTGCTAAATGGTACAGAGAATTGAAATTTTATTTTTCTAAATCCCTGTTGTAATTGATGCTAACTAATTATGTTTTATTTTTTGGTTTTCCTTAAGCATTTGGCCCACTGAGCAATTCTCTTCCTGCATCTAATACCATTAATTACATCCTACTCCCTCAAATCCAAGTACTGCCCATTCCCATTCTAGATCCACAAGGCTAAAGGAGACCATGAAAACAGAGCCCATGTTAACCCTTAGGGGTCTAAGCACAAGGCAGAGATGTGCTCCATGCCTGGGCAACTGCCACAAAATCATTGCCATCTCCTCCTAACCAAGCCTAGCCTGCGCATCCAGGCAAAAGGGGTGGTCGTATTAGCAAGCACCCTAGCACACCCAGGATGGCCTGCTAGCACAGGATCTTTGATCTGCTTTTCTAAAGGAAAGACAGCTTTAAAGGGGTTAACAATCTTACTTTAATTAACAGACAAATATGTACAGATAAGTAGAAAGAAGTGAGTATCCAAGAAAGACTCCAATAGACAGGGTTCCAACTGTCTAAACCAGTGGTTCTCAACCTGTGAGTCGCAACCCCTTTGGGGGTTGCCTAAGACCATCGGAAAACACATATTTCCAATGGCCTTAGGAACCGAGACACCACTCCTCTATCCGTCTCCAGGTGGGTCTGCCCACATGCATATACATCCACATACGAGTATTAAAGGGTCGAGGCATTAGGACCAGACTGGGAGAGCACCAGCATCTGAGTAGTGTGGCTGTGGGGTAGATGGGGCTTAACAAACGTCTACTCTGAGTCCCATCCAGGGAAACAAAGGTCCTTCTCAAGACTGAGCCCCCAGACTAAAATACCAACCTCCCAGTATATGTAGTTTTCAACTAATAGGCTCAGAGCCAGAAGGCACCACAACCCTCCTGATTCAATGCCTAATTGACAATACCAAAAGGTGTGTAAACCTTTCTGCAAACAAGCTTCCCCAGAAGCAAACCTCCCCCCTAAGCAAGCTCCTCCTTGAGGCAATTCCCTTCCCCAATGGGCTGTATGTGACCCAGGATGTATCACAGCTGTGATTGAAATACTTGTGTGCCTTTAGACCTGGGAACACAGCCCCTGTTCCAAGGGAAAAGGGGGCACACGTGGTCAGGTAGGACTATTAATGGAGAGGGAAGATCTTCCCATTCCATTAACATTACAGCAGGGGGAGAGGGAGGGCAGGAAGATGCATACAAGCAAACCTGCCAATGCCCAAACAGAGATGTCAAATGCATGGAGTATATAAAGGGTTTCAGATATCCCCTCACCCTCACCTCTAAATTCAGAAGGAGTCCAACATCAGAGAAATTTCTTTCCTAGAAGACTTAGCAGTACTTATAAGCTGAAAGAGTCACAGCATCAATGACACCCTATGCAGATCTCCCAAAGTAGGAGCAATTCCCCCAGAAATAGACTTCTAATATCACTATGTAGTCTCTCCAAGGGGCAGCTGGGTGGTGTGGTAGATAGAGTGCCTGGCCTGGAGTCAGGAAGACCTGGGTTTAAATCCAGCCTCAGACACTTACTAGTTATATGACCATGAACAATTCACTTAACTCTGTTGGCCTCGGTTTCCTCATATGTAAAATGAGCAGGAGAAGGAAATGGCAAATCACTCTAGTATTTTTGCCAAGAAAACCCCAAACGGGGTCTGACAAAAAGTCAGACATTACTGAAACAACTGAAAAACAGCAGTCTCTTTGAGAGCCAGGGGTTATGTTACTGGACAAGTTATTGGAGTAAATGTTCCAGGACCTGAGCTGGATTGTGCTGTCCTAGCTACACTCTCCCTTTGGGTTTGCCTCTTGAACAAAGCCACACACAACGAAATGGTGGGTCTGAGTTACAGGATGTGCAGTTTCTCAGCTTGGGGACACAGTTCTCCAGAAACAGGGACAGAAAGTAAGTTCAGCTAGCCCTTCTCTCTAGACCTGATATCACTGAAGCATTGCTGGTTCTTTGCGCTTCCAAATATGGCATGGCTGAGTAGCCACACAAGATAGGACCCTGACTGGCAATAAAACTATAAGCAACCCCCATAACTCTCAGGCCACTTCTAGGCTTCTCCCAGCCCCTTCCAGCATGCACTCTTCTCCTACACACTTCCCCTTTCATCACTGTGGTATGAGTGGCATCTGTTTTACATATACTGGCTTGGCTTCCCTTTAAAGGGGCAAGGAGGTCTTTCTCAGGATTCTCAGGATTTCTCAGGTCTCCGGGGGACCAAGATGTGAACTACTGGCAAGCCTTCTGTATTGCTCAAGGCATTAAAAAACCTCATGATGCTCTTCTATAGGGGACTTGGCAAGCTGAAGGATTAGTGGAATTTCCACTGCCCTTTGGGAAGTCTTTCTGACCCATCATTGCAGAGTCCATATAAATTAACAATTATTATTATTTTTAATCTTTTACCATAAGAATTTTTTTATTGTTGCCCACAATTGTTACATCATGTTGCAGTCCTAAGCCTGACACATTGGACTGGCCTGAGTTAGGCTTGGCTCAGAACAACTCCAGTAATCCATAAACTTCCCAGCACCCAACCGCACTCTGTCATTGCCCTCCTCATCTGCTCCTACACAGGGTTAAAGTTGTGGAGAGAGTTTTCCCTCTGGTGCTGGGAAGCAAAACATCCCAACTCTAAATATTCTGTATCTCAGACCCACCATTTCATTGTGTGTGGCCTTGGCCAAGAGGCAAGCCCAAAGGATAGCATGGATAGCACAGCCCAGTCCAGCCCAGGTCCTGGAACATTTATTCCAACATGTCCAGTAACATAGCCCCTGACTCTCAGGGAAGACTACTGAGTGATATTAGCAGTCTCTTTTGGGGAGAAGTACTTCCATGTCAGGAGACCTGCCTAGGATCAAGGAGGCCACAGATCCTGGGAGTACCCAGATAACTCCTGACTCTGGAGGAGACTATTGGTGTTCAGTCATCTCAGTCATGTCTGACTCTCTGTGGCCCCATTTGAGGTTTTCTTAGCAAAGGTACTGGAGTGTTTTGCCATTTCCTTCTCCAGCTCATTGTACAGATGAGGAAACTAAAGCCAACAGGGTTAAGTGACTTGCTCATGGTCACACAGCTGGTAAGTGTCTGGGGTCATATTTGAACTCAGATCTTCTAACTCCAGGCCAGGGCTATATCCCTTGCATCACCCAGCTGCCCCCTTAAGGAGACTACATGGTGATATTAGATGTCTCTTTTTAGGAGAATTGCTCCCACTTTAGGAAATCTGCCTAGGGCATTATTTTGAGACTGTGTCCCTTTCAGCTTTTTCGCCTTGCTAACTCTCTGGGAAAGAAATTTCAGTGGCGTCGGACTCCTTCTGAAGTTAGGGGTGATGGTGAGGGAATATCTGACACCCCTCACACTCCATGCGCTTTCCATCTCTGTGTTTGGACATTGGCAGGTTTGCTTGTATTCGTCTTTCTCCCCCTTCCCCACCCCTTGTGCCTGGATGCCCAGGCTGCGCTGGGTTGGGAGGAGATGGCAACATTTGTGTGGCAGCTGCCCAGACATGGAGCACATCGCTGCCTTGTGCTCAGGCCTCTAAGGCTAACATGGGCTCTGTTTTCATGGAACAGCATCCTGAGGAAGGATGAGCTCAAGCATATGGTGATAATAGGTTGAGGGACTTTGCTTCCAAAGAAGAACAGATCTACTTCTGTTAATCCCCTCTAAACCTAAGCAAAGACTCAGTTGAATTAGAAACTTTGGCCCAGGGCTGTCAGCATTTCTGCCTCATCCATGATTCATCAGGACAGCAGCAAGCCAAGGGGTGAGGAGACCAAGCGAGATGTGGCTCGAGGTGTTTGATCAGGAGAACCGTGCTAAGGTACACGCGATCTCTTACCACTTTGCTCTGAGTAGTACGACCGGAGAGTACATCACTACTGTCTGTCTCAGTCATTTTTTTGATCCCTCTAAACCACTTCCTGTATTCTTCCTGGACCTGAAAATTTAGAACAGGGAGACAGAATTTACTGCATCACAAGACTTAGGTCTCAAAGAGTTCTTAGAGATCTCCCAGACCAGAAATTCCTCACCTTTCTTGTTCCATGGACCTCTAGCTGGAGGTAGCTGAGTGACAAAGCAGATAGGGTGTTGGACCTGGAGTCAGGAAGACCCAAGTTCAAATCTGGCCTCAGACACTTACTAGCTGTGTGACCCTGGGCAAGTCCCTAAACCTCTGTCTACCTCAGTTTCCTCAGTTGTAAAATGTGGATACTATTAGCAGCTACCCCCTACAGTTGTTATGAAGATCAAATGAAATAATATTTACAAAGCACTTAGCATGATGCCTGGCACACAGCAGACACTTTCCTTTCTTTTCTTGAGTCAGTCTAGGAAATTCTAGGGACCCCTTCTCAGAACAATGCTTTGAAATGCACAAAATAGGAGGAAACCAATTGCACTGAGGTTCAATTATCAAAAGTTTGCAAACAAGTTCCTAAACCCCAGCTTAAGAAGTCCTGACCTAGTCTAAGGCTCACATTTTATAGAACAGAAAGTCAGGCACAGAGAGATACAGTGACTTGTATGAGATCACAAATAAATGAATGGATTTTCAAAAACACATTTAGTACACACTTGTCATACCCCAGATACTGTGCTGTGTACTGGGGGCACACACTGCAATAGCAAGAAGGACCTGGCCCTGAAGGAACTGGAGGGAGAGACAGAGACACAC
Source organism: Pseudochirops cupreus (assembly GCA_028627135.1). NCBI lineage: Eukaryota > Metazoa > Chordata > Mammalia > Diprotodontia > Pseudocheiridae > Pseudochirops > Pseudochirops cupreus. The sequence continues at coordinate 530,541,876 of CM053580.1, forward strand.
AGAGACAGAGACAGAGACACACAGAGAGAGACAGACAGACATAAAAAGGAAGAGACAGAGAGGGGGAGGGAGAGAAAGGGAGAGACAGAAAGGGGGAGAGACAGACAGACAGACAGACAGAGACAGAGACACACATACAGAGAAAGGAAGAAACAGAGATAGAGAGAAAGGGAGAGACAGAAATTAAGAGAAAGGGAGAGAGAGAGAGAGAGAGAGAGAGAGAGAGAGAGAGAGAGAGAGAGAGAGAGAGAGAGAGTCCCATGGATGGTGAGTGGAACCATAGGGCAAATGGCAGATAAATCTTACTCAGGCTGGGGATGTGATTATTTCTCCCAGGACTTAAGGAGACCTCTGATTCAGACCCAGGTCTTCTGGCTCCAAATTCAGGATTCTGTTTATTGGTATAATAAGCATGTTGCCTCTAGAGAACACTGAAGGAACAGTGGCTTCTCATCTCTTCTCTTTCTCTGATTCCCTATGGTCAAACCAACTGATTTTTAGCAAACTTTGCTTTCTTCTTCTGTAAAATGGGACTTTCCCTAGCCCTTAAGCAAATAGGTACCATTTAGGTTTCTGGTGTGATGACTGTTCTTTAGCCTGTGTGCCCTTTGGAGCAAGAGGAGAATGTATGGAATGGACTGCCTCAGGAGGGAATGAAGATCTCTAAGGTGCTGGTGTCTGTGCTAGAGAAGCCTGTTGGTCAGGAGACAGGTGACCTCTGAGATCCCCTCAAACTCATAGATTCTGTGACTTTGGAGATGTCTCAGCACCAATTTTTTTTGCCTTCCCTGTGTACAGAGGACAGGCAGTGTATGGTACTCAAAGCCTGAGCACAAACATTTCAAACTAGCCCCTTTGACAAATGCATCTCCTGTGCCCTCTGTTCTTCTGAGAGATCTAAGTTCATTAAAGAAGGGATTGACTCAACTCTCTGCAACCTCGGTCTATTTAGATGACAGAAAACTGGTAAGATGCAAACTGGGGGCCACAGCAGGTGCAGGTCCCCCATACACATGGTCAGAAGAAGGCAGGAGCTTTCCACCTCCAGGCACCCAGAAATAGGAATAACCAAGAAGGATCTAGGAATGAGCCTGGGAAAATGAGGCTGCAACAGCCAGAAAAGAAGGGTTTAGCTGTAGCTAGGAGACAACTGAGAAAGAGGGCTTTACCTGGCGATTGAGGATACAGTGAACCAGGAAGATATACAGTCCCTGCAGGGAATTGGTGATGGTGAAGGCGTAGGCAATGACTAACTGCATTGGCTCACTTATAGATTCAGTCAGGAAAAAGCTAAGACTCCAGGAGCAGCCCAGGATGAAGAACTGAGCAAGAGCTTTAAAGGTCAGGGTCCTGTTGGGAAAAATCAAATAAAATGTAAGAAACTCAATATTCCTCCAAATACCTCAGGCAAGTCATACCCCCTCTCCAGGGCTTGATCATAAAAACAAACAGTTGGACCAGGTGATATCTAAGGGCCTTTTGAGGTCTGAATCTAGGATGCCATGTTTGTTACTAGAGTAGGGATCTCCAACATGGGACCTACACAGCACTGGGGGAGTACAAGATAATCAGTGGGGGCACAGGAAGAAAATATGGACTAAGGACTCCCTCCTCCCAACCCAACTGGTTTCTAGACTAAAACAATGGAAGCAGGGGATTGTTGGCTCTTGCTTCACCGTCCTCCAAGTGTGGGGAAGTGGTGACACCTGAGAGAGAGCAGTGATGGCAATGAAGAAGGGCAGCCACATCCAGCCAAGATCAAGAATGGCCATTGGGGGAAAGTAAAGAAAAGCTAAAGAATGGCCAGGAGTCCCACCTCAAACTCGAGGAGCTGAAAGAGGGGGTGGGCCAGGGGAACGGGGTGGTCCTAGGGGTGCATTTGGTTTATTGGAGTGTCCCTAGTTCCTTTTTCCTTCCTGGGCTACATAATGAGAAGACTGGACTTACTGAAGAAGGCTTTGATGTTGGAAAAGACTGAAGGCAAAAAGGAAAGAGGACAGCAGAGGACGAGATGGAGAGATAATGTCACAGAAACCACAGACATAACTTTGGACAGACTTTAAGCAATAGTGGAGAGTAGAAGAGCCTGGGCTTGATGTGGTCCACGGGGTCACGAAGAGTCAGACACGACTGAATGACTGAACAACAACAACAACACCACTTCCTCCAAGAACTGGATGGCTACAATGGAAGGAAGAGTCTGAGCAAGGGGGCTGGGGCTGCAAAGGTCAGGCAATAATCAGCCAGGAAGAGCGGACTCTAGGAGATGTGGAAAGGATAGAGGCGCAGGCAGCAGCGGAAAAGGCACATGGTCACATGCAGCAGATGATCAGTAGGAGAAACCAGTGTAGGGTGCTGGGCCCAGTGGAAGGGTGGCATGTGACGGTCAGTCACCTGAGCAGTCAGCAAGCATTGTTTATATAATAGTACCAGGTACTAGGTGTATAAAGACAAAAAGAAAGTCACCTCCCTCGAGAAGCTTGTATAAGAAGGACAAAGAACAATTCTATAAAGTATCTTGTATTCTTTAGTTGATATGTACAGAATAAATACCAGATAATTTAGGAGTGAGGCGCTAGCAACCTGAGGGGAGGAATTAGATCAGGATCAGGAAAGGCCTCATATGGAAGGTGGTATTCAAGCTAAGCCCTAAAGAAGATTAAAATATATGTGTATGTATGTGTTTATATGTATATGTATAATACACACACATACATATATATATATATATATATATATATATATATATGTATATATATCATAAGAGGTGGAGTGAGAAGGGAGGGGGTACACTCCAGTCATGGGAAACTGCCAATGCAAAAGTCCAGAGATGGGAAATGAAGCATATGAAGGATAATAAGGTCTATTTTGCAGGAGTATAAAGTGTATAAAGGGGAGTAATAAAGCAGGAAAAGCTGGTTTGCTACAGGTTGTGAAGGGCTTTAAAGGCCAAATAGAAATCTTCAAAGAAGAGACTGATGAATTGGTAAATTATTCCCCAAAAAAGATTGTCTCTAACGAGGATGGATAGATAGCAAAATCTTGAGAAAGAGGTAGAAAAGGAAGATGGAAAATCACAGAGCTCAGTGGATTTCCGTGCCCTGATTAGCTCTGTGGGTGACTCATTCTCAGTTTCATTTTCTGGAGGAAAATAAGTTGGACCCTGAAGCTTCATCTCCCAAACAACTCTGTGTCCTCCTTGTGGTCTGTGAGTCATTTTGGTCCGTGATCTTCAAGAGGTGCCTGTATCATTCCAGCTAAATGTGACTGCTGGTTAGTCCAGGCTCCCACTTCCCTAGGGCTTCCATTCCTGTAGGGCTCCAACAGACGAAACCAAAGAAAACAGAGGATGGCAAAGAATTGGACATGCTGACCAGATAGCTTTTGGGGCAAGTCTGTGATATGATCTCCGATACTATCGATTGTCCAGTCTCTACAGATGAAGATGGACTCTGGCCACATTCTTCAGAGGCTTGTAAGGAAAGAAGAAGTGCCCTATTTCAACCAGCTGGACCCTTTCAATGAAGAACTAAGTATGCTGCTAAATATAGAAGCTCCTACAAAAGAGGAAGATCTACTCATATATTTCTAAACCTCGAACCCAAAGAAGACACGAAGGTGGCTCAACAGAAACATGTTCCTACAAAACTCTATGATTGAAGAAAAATGTTTGGAATCTGCACAAACACCAAGTACATCCAAAAATGTTATGGAAGAAGAGCTTGAAGACTGCACAGCATAGTTTCCTAATAAAAATAAATTATCTGTAGAATTGTGGTTACTTTGTTATTGATAGAGATTATTATGGTTCCGCAAAAGCAGAGAAAAGATTAATTGAATCAAGACTTGAATGCATAATGCAGTAAGCTGTTTGAAAACGTAGTTTTGGTACATAGAAGTGAGAGAAAGTCCCTTGAACTCCATCCTATCCAGGGTTGATTAAAGGCATTGACCAGAGGGAAAAATGCTGAGAGGAGGACTGACAAAGTGATCCACACCAGAACTTCTCCAACTTTTTGTAAATGTAATTCCTCCAGCAGCGTATCACAAACTGAAGTCTCATTTGGGTATCTTCTTACCTTGTATTTTGGATGGTGGACACATCTTTGTTGAGGGAGGAAAGTCTTTCTCTCAAAATCCACAGGATTGTCAAATAAAAGACCAAGTTAAACTGTAGAACAGACAAACCACAAAATATTAACACTGAAGGTTATTACTTTTACTTTTTGCTGTTTAAGGGAAATAGTGTTTTGCAGTAACAGCAACATTGTGAGATGAACAGCTATGACAGACTTAGCTCTTCTCAGTAATACAGTGATCCAAGACAATTCCAAAAGACTTGTAATGGAAAATGCTAACCACATCCAGAGAAAGAACTATGAAGTCTGAATGCAGATCGAAGACTACTGTTTTTCATTTTATTTTTCTTTTTTCTTTCTCATGGTTCTTCCCTTTTGTTCTGATGCTTCTTTCATAACATGACTAATGTGGAAATATGTTTAACATGATTGTACATAGATAACCTATATCAGACTGCTTAGTGTCTTGGGGAGGGGGGAAGGAAGAGAGGGAGGAAGAGAAAAATTTGGAACTCAAAATCTTATAAAAACGAATGTTGAAAACTTTCTTTACATGTAATTAGAAAGAAGAAAATATTGTTTAAAAAAAAGAAAAGAAATAGAGTGCTTTGGAGACAAGTGACCTAGGATTAGGGTGTACTGGAACCAGGTCATGTTGGTTTGAGAAGTTAGATAGCTAAATGTTCAGTGTGAGCATTTACACATTAGAAATCGTGAAAGTTACAAATCAGGGCTTGATTTAATGTTTTGTTTATTGTCTGGACTTTAAAAAGTGATTCATGTTAATAATGCCGATTAACCTTTTAAAATTATTTTGATTTCTTTTATTAATTATTTCCCAATTGCATTATAAAAAAATTTCAACAATCATTTTTAAAATTTTTGAATTTCAAATTCTGTCTCCCTCTCTTTGAGAAGGGATGCAATTTGATTTTGATTATAAATGTGAGCTCATGCAAAACATATTTCCATATTAGCCATGTATGCAGATAAAATTTAAAAGTGTATTGTGATTTAGCTATTCTAATCAATTCAATGATTCAAGACAATTCCAAAGGACTCATGATGAAAAATGCCATCCACCTCCAGAGAAAGAACTGACGGAGTCTGAATGCAGATCAAAACATGCCACTTTTTACTTTATTTTTTTCATGGGTTTTTTCTTCCTTTTGGTCTGTTTCTTCTTTCACAACATTACTAATGTGGAAATATGTTTTACACAATTGCACTTATAAAACCCACATCAAATTGCTTACCATCTTAGGGAGGGAAAGGTGAAAGTGGGAAGGAGAAAAATTGGAGCTCAGTTGGTTTTTTAAACAAATGTTAAAACTTGTCTTGGGGCAACTAGGTGGCATAGTGGATAGAGTACCAGTCCTGGAGTCAGGAGGACATGAGTTCAAATGTGACCTCAGTTGCTTCCTAGCTGTGTGACCCTGGGCAAGTCACTTAGCCCTAATTGTCTCCAAAAAAAGGACCAAAAAAATCTTTATATGTAATTGGGAAAAAATAAATACTATTTTTATAGTGTGTTGTTGTAGCATCAATGCAATATTTATAGCGTCCATGATCACAATAAAGACCATGACTGTAAGTATCGCATGATGTTTGATGGCAAAATATGCCAAACTCTCCAGATACAGGATAGAACCGAAGCATCTATTTAGACACCAGAAAACTGAATCCCCAAACCAGCAAGCCAATTCCATGGTAGTACCAACGATATCCAGAAGCCATAGTAATACTAAGAGCCATGCCATCCTTTAGCCTTTCCACAAACCAAATCAAGATCAATATTTACTCACAAACCTCTCTATCTCCTTGCCTAAGCTCCTCTGTCCCCACCTGTCCCCAACTGTCTCCAACTGTCTGGCTAGCTCTCTACCAGCTTCCTGTGGGCTCTGCTTCCCTTCAGCAAACTCCTCCCACCACAGGCTCCATGTGACCACATTCACCCTATCAGGCATCAGAGTTATCTTCACAGCAGGGAAGCTTCCTGTGGACTCTAGGGGGCAGAGTTTACTTTCAAAGCAGGGGAGGTCTTCAAACTCCCCCCTAGGTCTATTAAGGGGCAGGGAAGATCCTCAAATTCCCATTCCCATTACAGTTGTGCACCCTTTTTTTTTTTTTAAGAAAGTCAGTTGTTAAATAGTTCCCAATATACTCCTCCTGGGATGAAATCTCATCTCTGGTGTTTACTATCTGTGGGACCTTAAACAAATTATCTATTCTCTCTGATAATCATTTGCCACCCATAACGATAGTATGTCTACCACAGACTGGTGGTTCTAAGGATTAAACTTTGAGAAGGCCAGGGAATGCACTCTAAGCACTATGTACGTGTAAGAGATTATCACTATTTCCATTCCCTTTTCAACAGAAGGAACTGTTAATACTCTCTACCTTCCTCCACTTTTTTTTCCTTAAGTGAAAGGAATCTGTAGAGTGTGATACTCTAGACCCTTCTGGAAACATACCAGAAGGAGCATGATTACAATACAACTGAAAGTGACTAGGACACAATAAGGAGCCAGGGACTGCCTTTGTCCAATATAAATCCCCTCAAGTCAAGTTAATAAGCATTTATTAAATGCCTACTATATACCAAGCACTTTGCTAAGCACCTGCAGTATGAAGAAAGGTAAAAACAGTCCTTACCCACCAACAGATCCCATTCTAACAGGGGAGAGAACAGGAAAACAACATAGAAACAGGAGGTCTATAGGATACGCTGCAGATACTTTTGGAGGAAAAGCACCAGCTAACATTGAGGCTTCTGTATAAACAAGGGAAAGGCAATCAGACCAGTTCAAGAGGAAGCCGGGTCATATTGTGAGGAGAAGGACCTTGGATTTGGAATCATGAGGTTTTTATCCTGGTTCTACTACTTTCTTGACCTTGTTCCATTTAACTTCTCTGGGCCTCAGTTTTCTCATCTCTCAAATGGGGGCAAAAGGAAAAAGACCATCGTTGTTGTTCAATCATGTCTGACCCCATCTGAGGTTCTTTTGATGAAGATACTGGAATGGTTTTGCTATTTCCTTCTCTTGCTCATCTTACAGTTGAGGAAACTGAGGCAAACTGGGTTAAGTGACTCACCCAGGGTCATACATCTAGTAAGTGTTTGGGGCTGGATTTGAACTCATGAAGATGAGTCTTCCTGATTCCACTGCACCACCTAGCTACCCAGCTAGGGGGTAGATTAGATGATCTCTAAGGCCCATTTCAGCTCCACAACTGTGATCCTATGAAGGTCTCCTTCAATGTTTTATTATGGAATGAAGGTAACCCTGATTCTCAAAGGAGATTTCAGTGGGATACAAGTGCTGAACTACAAGCCCAGCACTGAACCACTACACCTGTTGTGTCTCAGGATCAACTTGGGTAATTTTGGAAAAACTCGTCACCAAAGTAAGGAGATACTGGATGATGACATATTTGGGCCACAGGAAATCATGCAAACTCCCTACTTTGGAGTCAGCATCAATAAGAAACAGCCTCCCCACCCAGATGGAATTATGGATCTAGGCAGCAGGCACAGCCACCTCTATACATGCATATCTTGACTTGTTGGATCATGCCATAGAGTCCACAGAAGGGATGTTACAGGAAGAACCTCAGGCAATGTATTCCAAGCCTCTTTCTCAAAGCAAGTGGACTGCTTATGTCTCTGTATTTACATAGGTTTGTCAATCGTATGTGTTTTAAGGTGCTCTTGATTCCAGGGAGATAGATGATTTGGGCAAAATGTTAGACTGGAACAGGTCAGAGGATCATCAGTTTAGAGCTGAATGCCACCTCAGCTTGGTCATCTACTCCAAGCCACTCAGAGGAGGAAACTGAAGTCAAAATTGGTAAAGTGGTTTATTTCTGCCAAGGTCACCAAGGAGTTTCAAGCATCCTAGGATGACAGAGCTAGAGCTGGAAGTCTCAGAGGCCACCTAACCTAACTCCCTTATTTCACAAATGAGGGGATTGAGACCCAGTGTGGTTCAGTGACCTGTCCATGGTCATACATGTAAGTGTCAGAGGCAGGATTTGAATAATGCAGCCAAGATCAAAACCCAGCTCCTCCGACTCCTGGCCTTAAGGTGCTTTCTGCTGCATCACACCACCTCTTGTGCTATCAAAGCTTGTGGCTACAAGGAAGCAAAGAAAAGATGGACAGCCTTTAACATAATGCACAGAATTTAATATGTGCGATTTTTTGAAATGATAAGTTATTGCTACATAGTCTGAATCCTCTCTTATGTTCTGCTGTGCATAAAACATGTTTTTTCTTTTTCTTTTATATTTAAGTTTATAAATGCTTCTTTTTCTTTTCATATGTATTTAAGCTTTAGTTTTTATCTGAAATAAAAAATTTTAAATTTAAAAAATAACCAAGAAAGTAAAAATCAAAAAGAAAAATATATAAAAATTAAAATATATAAAAATATATAAAAATTAAAAAATAAAAAACATATAAAAACATATAAAAATTATATATAAAAATATATAAAATATATATATATATAAAATATATATATAATAAATACAGGGGAATTGATCGGTAAAAAAAAAAAGCTTGTAGCAAGTTAAAGTGCTATGACTTTTTGACAATTGAGTCGTCTTTTCTTCGAAGACTAAGGCAAGTAATTCCAAATACTCACCAAAATTATGGCAATCACTGGGCCAACAAAACTCCAGATAAACCCTCTCTGAAGGGTGAGCCAGCAACTAGGAAAAGGAAGAAAAATAAATTACTTAAGAGCAGACACAGAAAATAAAAGAAAGGAAACCCTCCCTCTCTCAGGTGACTGAAATACAGATACGATTTTTATTGATACAGTAGCCGTTAGACTCTTTTTGCGTTAGCTTTTACATCTGTCCCTAGGTCAGTTTGCCCTCTCTCCAAATATTGTTACCCCAGTTCAGGCCTTCCAGGCAACTCACCCAGACCATTTCAATAGCTACTTATTCAGTCTCCCTTCTTGGAGTCTTTCCCCTCTCCAATCCATCCTTCACAAAGGTCCTCCTGCAATCATCCTAAGGTACTGTTCTTATCAGTCTCAATGCTATATATAATCCTATATATCCTCAGTCCTACATATAAAAACCTCCAAATTATTTCCCTTTGTCTACTGAATAAAGTTAAAACTCTTAAGTCTGATATCCAAAGTTCCCAATTGTCTAGCTCTGACCTGCCTTTCCAGTTTTATCTCAAACCCCTTCTCCTCTCAAGTACTATACTCCAAATTGGACTGTTTACTCTTCAATTTTCTCATCCAGCCCTTTCCAGTCTTATTTTTTTGAACATACTGTATCTCAGGTCCAGAATGGGATCTTCACTTCAACTCATTCAGTTGAAATCTCTCTTCAAGGTACAACTTGGGAGTTACCTCTCCATGAAGTTTTCTCACGTCTATCTAGGTACAAGTGATCTCTTCTCCCTCACATTTCTCATAACACATTTTAATTCTCTCTTTCATATTTAGAACAAGTATTTCTAAGGTCTCCTGGAAGTGAGTGGAATAAAAGTTCAGTGAAGCGTACGGCTATCTGTTCCACAAAATCTTCAAGTTGAAGATGTTTCTTTTGCCCTTGAAGAGAATTTCTTATATAAGTTTCATCAATTTCAGGTAGAAAAAGAAATTCCTATCCAAATTCCATTTGGGGTTTTCCTTCTAAGTGATAGAATTTGAGCAGGAGCTCCATAGGCACTGTAACTACATACATGCAAGACAGAGCATAGCAAAAACTGGGACTATTTCTGGTGAAGTTTGGGGGAGGGTAAGTGAATGACCCGAGACTTGGAAAACAAGGGGGAATAGAAGAAATTGAGGAAAGACTATATTGGATTCAACAATGATGAGAATGGCCACACCATGAACCATAGATAGCTATGATGAGGTCACTTAGTGCCAACTCTGTTTCCCCCTGCTTTGTGTTGTCTCAGAATGTGGTCAGGGATCATCAAGTCTCAAAGCTCAGAGGAGGTGAGGAATAAAGGACTTAGATCCTGCTAGAGCGAACTCATCCTTGCTGTTCAAAAGTACTTTACATCTTGTTTGATAAGCTGGCCTCAATAATCCCTGTACTGCATTTTAATAAACTGCATGGCCATTAAACACACACACACACACACACACACACACACAGACATGCACGCGCACACACACACACACAGACATGCATGTGCACACACACACGCACACACACACACACACGTGCACGCGCGGGAATTGTTAAGTCCTTCAAGAGAGCTTGGTCATAAATGAGAAGGTGAGAAATGGGGCTTGGAACAGAAATGAAGGGATTTTTTGTTTGTGACAATTTAGAATATATTCTAGGTCATACTCCTAGATTTATATAAAACCTGGGGCCTGCTGTAGCTGTCTGTCTGTAGGTGGAGAGCTCAGGTCAGTATGAGGGAATGAATAGTAGATGACTGGTGTGTAAAAAGAGCACTAACTTGTAGGCAGTGATGGAATTGGGAAAGACTGCACAAGTGTAGTCACTGGATGGGTGGCCTATAAGTTAATGACAAGTATAGACCACAATAAACACTACACGCCTTTCTGGCCAATTAATTAATTGCATGGTAGTCTACTTCTCTCTGTAGAATGCAGAAAGCAAAGAAATGAGCCAGGGTATGAATGAGAATAACTCTGATAGCACCTCCAATTTGTCCAATTAGACACAGCCCACCTGTCACATATTTATCACATTCTGCCTAAAATGCTTACTTCTAAGCTTCTCTTATTTCTCCTCCCTGACTCTATTAAACTCCATTCAGATCCTTGTCTTTCTCATTTTTACATCCCTACTGCCTAACACAGTATTTTGCTCCTGGTAGCTGTTAAGTAAAACTTTAATTTTAATTTCATTCCTCACCTTTTGACTTGACTTGTCTGAATTACAAATGCTTGTATGAATAACAGAGGCCATGGGCAGACATCATTATGCCACAATGCTTAGGGCCAAGAAAGGCTATTACTAGAAAGAATTCTCTGAAATACACCTAGGAAAAGCTGGTGGTATATGTGGGTTCCCTAGAATGGCGATATGACCTAGCATAGACCTTGATAGCAGGAGGCATACATTTTAAAAGGATAGAGAATCTTGCAAGTAATTAAAATCCTGGCTCATGGGAGAAGGCTCTTGAATTGTGGAAATAAATTGGGAAACATGAAAAAGGACCGAATTTTAGAACACAAATTGGGTTTGTAAGCTATTCCATTGGAGAAATGCTATGACCTACTTACTGCTTATCTGTCCCATAGCCGTGGCGGTCAATCCCTGCAGACATAGCCACGATCACAGCTGGGATCCCATAGCCAAAAGGGTACATGAATCTCTTCTTGAACCGGCTTGCGCTGGTGTAATTGGCAACTTTGAGGTTCCTGACAGTGAGGAAAAGGTGCAGCCCTTCCAAGAACATCCAGGTGAAGGCAGCCAGGTATAGGTAATGCAACCCCCCAGCAATAATGGAACACAGGACCTAGGGAGGAGGGGAAATAGAAAATATGGAGATGTTTGGTGGGTACACATAGAGTAGCATCCACATGGGCTCACAAGGGCTGTCTCAGGGCAAGCTAATGAGAAAATAATGTTTAGTCCTCAGTCTTTTGGAGCTTCTACTAAGAATCATGAAATTCTAGACAAAAAAGAGACCTGGTGAGATTACCCCATTCCTGCCATAAACCATCCAAGAGCATGAGAAATATATTTCCCTTCTGAAAAGGGAATTCCATAATACCCTGTTGTCCTTCATCCTATGCTTATTAATTATACTGAATGAACTCTTTCTTAAGCAGAAAAAACCAATGAACCTCATTTTGTGCAGTTGATTTCCTCTGTAAAAGTTTCACTTAACTTCTACCTTATATGCTGTTTGGTCTACGCCAATGAGGAAGAGAAGGTCAGCCAGGAGGAGGCAGAGGGAGAGTTGTAGGTGAAGGGAGGTGCTGGTGCCCTGGATGGCTCGGCACAGGAGGAAGGTGAGGGCAGCCAGAAAGAGACACAGCAGGGAGAGGCTCAGCCCCACGTAAGTGATCACTGTCAGCACACCATCTTCCACCTATGGCCCAACAAAGGAGAAATTCAAGTCAGTATTCTAGCTATCAGAATGATAGAGCCTCAGGTAGTAGGAAAGACTGCTGTCCTCCAAATCCAAAGGTCTGGGTCTGAATCCTGCCCCTGCCTCCTTAGGAGTGATCTGACCTTAAGTAAATCACTTGACCTCTAGGGTCTCCATGCCCTGATCCATAAGGGGAAAGTCATAAGCATTTAGAAGTACCTACTGTGCCAGGCTAAGCCCTGGCTAGGCACTTTTTATTTGATCCTTATGACCACCATGGAATATAGATGCTATTATCTCCATTTTACAGATGAGGAAACAGATTGAGAGAGGTTAGTTAAGAGTAATAATGACGACAATAGTAATAGTTAACATTATATTGTACCTACTGTGTGCCAAGCTCTGTGCTAAGCGCTTTACAGCTATTATCTCATTTGATCCTCATAACAACTCTGGGAGGTAGGTGCTAGTATTAGGCCCACTTTACAGATGAGGAAACTGAAGTAAATGGAGGTTAAGTGATTGACCCAAGGTAACACACTCTAGTAAATGTCTGAACCAGGTTCTGAATTCAGCGTTTCCCTGGCTCCAGGACTCTATCCACATTGGCATCAGACTTTATGAATCCCCAAAGCCTCTTTTGCATAATGACATCCCACAATCGGCCTGTCTCATGTGCTTCTTGACTTCTAGAAACTCACTGAATTGTGGGATGGGAAGTTACTGTACTGTGGGATGCAGTATAGAATGAGAATTTACATTAGAAAATTTGACAGCAAGGTGGTGGGATAAACTGAGTCCTAGACTTGGAGTCAGAAACATTTGAGCTCAAATCCAGCCTCAGACACTTACTAGCTGTGTGACCCAGGGCAAATCACTTAACCTCTATTTGCCTCAGCTTCCTCATCTAAAAAGTAGGGCTAATAATGGCACCTGTCTCCCAGAGTCATTGTAAGGATCACATTGTACAAATGCTAGCTAGTATTATTAGTTTGGGAAATTTCTGCAAACTTATGTTTTTTTCAAGCCTTAGGCTTGGAGAGGGATAGTGAAAGCCCCACGGGTATTGGCAATTTAATTCAACAAATATTCGATGAAAATATTTGCACTGTACATAGGGAAATGAGCAAAATTCAAGTTCTACCTTGTGGAAACTTACATTCTAGTGGAATGAATGAAATTTACATTCTAGTTGAATGAATGAATGAATGAAACTTACATTCTAATTGAATGAACGAATGAAATTTACATTCCGGTATAGTCCTATGCTATAGGACTCAGTGTGGCTACTGGAAGGAACAGTGGACTGGAAGTCAGGAGACTAGATTTCAAGTCCCAAAGTCACAGCTTCCTAGCAGCATGACCTTGGTCAGATCAATCCTCCTCCATGGACAATAAATAAACCAAAGAATCAGAACAAAAGGGTCTCTAGGGTCTCTCTTGAATTGAAGGTTTTGAAATAAATAGAAACAACTAGAAATTAGAAATGAAAATAGCTGGAAACACACAAAACTTTCTGATACAAAGTAGAATGGAATAAGTAAGGACTGGCAAAGGATGAGGGTGAGAGGATGCTTTCTGGAAATGCTCAGATATGAATGTGGTATGAGAACCAGGATACCGGGCCAGTTAAAGCCATCAAGACAGCAAAAGTGGACAGGTGGTTGCAGATGCAGCTGGTATGAGTGTCATTGGTTTTGTGCACGGAACAGCCTTCTGTGGACCAGCCGGCTCCTTCTTTGGTGCTTTTCCAGTAGACACAGAGGATCAACTGCTGGCCTGGGCTGTGACTTTCCTGGGAAAAGAAAAGCGTTTGCATCTTTACTCATGGTGAATTTCTTGAGTACAATGAACAAAGCCTTGCTTCTTCCTCCATCATGACAGAAGATATCCAAATTAAATAAAGAATTAAATCTTTTGGTTTTTGGAGGGGGAAAGGCAAGAAAATTGGCGTTAAGTGACTTGCCAAGGTCACAAAGCTAGTAAGCGTCAAGTGTCTGAAGCTGAATTTGAACTCAGGTCCTCCTAACTCCAGGGCCCATGTTCTATTCACTGCACCACCTAGCTGCCCTCTAAAGAATTAAATCTTAAGAGCCAGGGAAGAAACCCAATTGGAAAGGTTCATTTTAAGTCCAAGACCAAGCCCAGGCCATTGCCAGTGGTCCTGACTTTTGTCCTGCCACTGAACTTTGATGACTCTGGAAGAGAGAGTAAGGCTGATGACTTTGTGCCAACTCTGCTTCACTTAAATCCAATCCACACACAACTCAAGATATCACCCATGTTGCAAAAATGAAAATGAAGGACAAAGGGGCAGGTAGGTGGCATAAGAGATGGAGTACTGAATCTCAGAAGGACCTGAGTTCAAATCCCACTTCAGACACTTACTAGCTGTGTGACCCTGATTGCCTCCTAACCAAAAAAAAAAAGAAAAGAAAAGAAAAGAAAAAAGAAAACAAAGGACAAACGAAACAACCGTGAATGGAAAAGAAAACTGGCTTGTGAGGAATCAGGCCCCATCTGTGAGCCTGCCTGCAACTACTGTGAAGGCACTAGTAAGGCCCAGGAATGAGCTTGTGAGTTCAGCTTTAGGGGGTGCAGAGTAAGAAGAATATTGCCATTTGGGACAAGGATCAATTAATGGACTCACAAGCATTTATTAAGCACCTATCGCCATGTTTGAGGCCCCATGAGCACAATGAATGAAACAATCTCTATACAGAGCTCTGAGTTCCAATCATCAACTGCCTATCACCTCCGCCAGTGCTGCTCTTCCCTCTGAGCCTCATTTTCCCTCCGATGAAACGAGGAGGTCAGACAAGATGGTCTATAAGCTCTTCCCCAGCTCTATATTCACATGCCTAGGCCCTGAGAGTCACGGCTTTCACTCACCCAAAGATGCTGAAAGGTCAGAACAGCAGAATTGGTGAGGCTGCTGTTCTGCCTGCGTCCAGTGGTGCCACTCACTACCCTGGAGTTCAGGGAAATGTTCTCCACCTTCTGCAAAAACTTCTCCTCCTCAAAGAAAGATGCATTTATGATGTGTCCCAGGGTAGAATAAGAGAGAAAAGCCACAGCGCTTTGACCTGAGAAGAAGAAATCAGAGCAAGGACTTCCTGTCCCCACTGGTCTCCTTGGTTGGGGATGCAACTATGGCTGCTGCTGGTAGGAGCAGAGAAGGGATGGAGGAAGGACACCCACAGGGCTGCCTCTGTGGGGAGTGAGTCTTGCCTAAACTCTTCACTGTCTGTCTCTACTGCATTTTAGGGCCTCGGTCCATTTCCCCAGAGGCAGTTCTTGAAAACTGGCAAAAATAAGGACCAAGTTGGGATCAAGGGGAAGGAGAATGAGACCTCAAGACCCTGAAGTAGATCCTGCGTGTGTGACATGTAGCCAGTCAAAATGGGATTGTGGTGGCTTGCTTGGTTTTGTTTTTAAAGGGAGTTTGCAGTAGCTCAAGCTCAGAAAGCAACCAATGATGATTAAAACCTTGTCAGAGTGACCTGGCTGACTAAAGCTTGTACATTTTCAACTTGAGGCTAAAGGCAAAGATGAAGAGGGAGGAAAGAAGTATGTACTGACAAGTTCTAATGCTCATTTTCTTCCCCTTCTCCTTGACTTTGTTATACAGTTTGCTTGGCTGGCTGGCTGTTTCTATCTCTGTCTCTCTTCCTCCTTCTCTTCCCCCTCCTCTTCCTCCTCCTCCTCTCTCTCTCTCTCTCTCTCTCTCTCTCTCATATACACACACAAACACACCCCACACACACACATATACAACACACACACACACACACACACACACACACCACATAAATAAACCACTACAAATTTCCTATCAAATTCCTTCCCATCCTCTGAAGCCCAACTAAAATGCATCTTCTCCAAAAAGTTTTTCCCAATCTATTATGTTCCCAAATCCTCTTCCTTCCTAGGCCTCACAAAGTAGGTTGGCTCATACCTTTGCTCTGTATTTACTGTGTGCGTGTGTATGTGTGTGAGAGATAGACAGAAAGAGACAGAGAGAAAGAGGGAGGGAGGGAGGGAGGGGGAGAGAGAGCACCAAAAAGTATTGGTTAAATGCTTGTTGTATAGCAGACATTATGGTAAGCACTGGGGGTATAAAGAAAAGGAAAAACAGGCCCCTGCCTTCAGGGAGCTCACAGTTTAATGTGGGAGGGGAGAGGCAACAGGCAAATAACTTTGTACATAAAGATACACGCAATGTCAAACAGCGGGCAATTTCAGAGGGAGGGCCTTGACCTGAAAGGAGGAAGGGCTGGGCAGGGAGGAAGGGAAGGGCACGTGCACACACACACACACACGCACACACACACCACACACCATACACTCACACACACACACACACATATGCACACACACACACACACACACACCATACACCATACACTCTCACACATACACACACACACACACACACACACACACGTAAAGTTTCTTGCAGAATGTGTCTTGAAGGAAGCTACAGAAGCCAGGAGATGGAAACAAGGAGAGAGAACATTCCAGTCAGGAGATTTAATGCCCTGTCAAAGGAGCAGAAAGTCCCACTTGTCTCACTTGGGTCTTTTCCCCCTCCCAGGAAGGAGGGTGGACCTGCCTTTTTCCCCTTACCAACTGGAAGCTCCCTGAGGACAGAGGCCAGGACTTCTCTGAGCTTTGTGTCTCCTCCACTGCTGGTCCTAGGATCCCCCACGCAGCAGGCACTTAATGAATATTCGTTGAATCAGATTGGTGAGTCCCCAACACCACACTCAAAGCTTGGTTGAGGTTGGACTCCCTGTGGCACAGCTAAACCATTATCAGCCACATGACAGCACTTTTTCCCCCTTAATCTTCCTAGATTTTTTTAATCAAACAAACTGAAAACACAAGCAGAAAAGTTTCAGAAAGTGAAAATGGCTCGTTACATATATGGAGACACACACAAACACACACTCACATTCATACACACAAAACATTAACACAGAGAAATGCAGACTCACATTAACACAGAGACACATACTCACATACATACATACTAACACTCACAGACATGCACTAACACAGATTTACAAAGACACATTCACACTCATGCACACAGACACACACACTCATACACACTCACAGTCACACACACAGAGACACTAACACACAGAGATACAGACACACTAACAGAAGTACACACTAACTTTCGCAGACAAACACAGATGCACATTCACACTCATATACACACAGACACACACACACACACACACACTCATACACACAAACATACATATTCATGCAAATAGGAACCAAGAAAGAAATGGGAGTAGGAATTAGCGGTAAGAAACAATGAGGGCGCAGACAGAAAACCTCCATTTTGCCCAACTGTGCTTTCATTCTGTTATTTCTTGGCGCTATGTCTGGAATACATGCTTTAAAGTAAAAAAGCTCTGCTCCAAAGGTTACTCTCCTTCTCTAGGCTATGTGGGGGCAGTGGCACTTGTGAAAAGCCTGGAGGATAAGCAGCACTAAACTACGTCATGTACAATGAGGTTGTTCTCTTGGAAATATTTCATGGGGTCCAATGTTCAAAACCTGTAGCAAAATCTCTGATGGCAACAGGGCCTGGGTCAGAAAGACAGAATCAAAAACAGGATGACCAGGTATCACTAAGGGAAAGCCCCTCCTCTTCCCCATCCCCCACAACTACTACAAGTGACAAGGAATAAAACAAACGGGTCAATGGCCAAGGCAGATTTTAGGGACCGCACATCCCAGAGCCCCACAGCCCCCAGAGAGTCCCATGCCCCATGACCAAGGGACAAGGCCAATCCCATTGTATTGCTAATGTTTGACTACAGTGAGGGGTGGCCTCATGATAGCCCAGTTCTGGGTGTGTTGTCCCCACCCACCTTTGGGGCGTCCTCTGATGACGTCAGTGCAACGGATGGCCATTGCATCTTCTCCAGCCTTTAGTGTGAAGATCCTCACAGAACAGTTGTTGTCTGGAACAACTTGTGCATCAGTAACTGGGAACAACAACCCCCCCCATCCCACCCCCAAGAAAGTAAATGAGTCTTTGCAACAATCATAAAATCTCTGAATCAAAAGGGACCTCAGAGTTCATCCCATCTAATCCCTACCAAAATTATGAGTCGCTTCCACAACACCCCTGACAAAGGTGACTCTGGTTTTTACTTAAAGATCTTGTGGGACCACATCCATTTCCTCTTCACGAAGCCAAAGGCCTTAGAAACCTCCTGAGCCCTAGTTGGAAGAGGCACCAAGACCACTTGTGGTACTAATTATGTTTCCTAGGACCCCATCTTCATTTCCTTTTTGATTTAGTTTGGTCTTTGAACACACTGGGCTAAGGTTGGCTTTGATCTGTGCAGGACTTGGTGGTACAGTGTGGGTGCCCAAGCTGTGTTCTCACTTTCACATATAAAGCTACTTGTCACAGTACCAAGGGATCCACAATTTCAGTTCTTTTATCCACAGTGGGATCTGTTGGCTGCTATCCTAAGACCAGCAGCCAACACTTGCAACATCCTCCTTGGGGCACAGAAGAGAGTTTCCTAGAACCCCAGGTGAGTTCACAGGCAGCCTCAGAACTACGTGGTCTGGTATTGATTACCTGAGCTCCAGCACTGATCCAGCATGATACCAAATCCTAGAGCTGATCAGTCACTAAGCATTCGTGAAGGCTCCATTATGTATCGGACACTGTGCTAGGCCCTGAGGACACTAAGAAAGGCAAGAAACAGGTCTAGTTCTTCAGGATGGGAGAGATAACATACAAACAGCTGTGTAGAAATAAGATATAGACAAGAGAAATTGGGAATTATCACAGAGGGAAGGCACTGGCTCTAGGGGGGACAGGAAAGGCTTCTTGTAGAAGGTAGGACTTTAGATTGGGATTCGAAAGAAGCCAGGGCATCAGAGACAAGAAGGGAGAGCATTCCAGGCCTGGGGACAGTCAGAGACAATGCCAAGAGCTGAGAAATGGAATGTCTTGTGTGAGAAACAGCCAGAAGGCTGCAATGGTAACGGAAATTTGAAGATCTTCCCCGCCCCTTAATAAGCCTAAGGGAATTTGAAGACCTTCCCTGCTTTGAAAATAAACTCTGCCCCCTAATAGGCTGAATGTAGTCACATGGAGCCTGTGGTAGGAGGAGTTTGCTGAAGGGTGGAGCAGAGCCCACAAGAAGCTGGGAGTCAGAGCCAGATAGATGGTGGAAGAAAGAGGACACTCAGGCAAGGAGACAGATAGGTTCATGAGTAAAAGTTGGTATTTGCCAGTTAGGCTTGTGTTGGTTTGTGGGAAGGGTGGTGTGACTCTCTGTGTTGTTATGGCTTATTAACTTCTCTGCTACTATGGTGGAATCAGCTTACTGGCTTGGGGATTCAGTTTTCTGGTGTCTTCATGAATGTTTTGCTTCTGTCTTCTATACGGAGAATCTGTTATATTTTGTGATCAAGCGCAGTGCAGGTATATTTATAATGACCATGAGAGCTGTGAATATTGCATTGGCACTACAAAAGCTAGTGTCACTGACCAACAGACTATGAGGGAAGGAAGGTGTAAGAAAACAGGAAAGGTAAAGGTGAGAAGGGAGGAGGGAGAGACAGATTATTCAGGGTTTTGAATGCCAAACAGAGGGTTTTATAGTCTACATATGTATATATAAATTTATATACTATATTATGTTATGCTGCGCTATACCATACTATACTATACTATATTATACTATACTATACTATGTTATGTCATGCTATGTTATGCTATATTGTATTATGTTATGTTGTGGTATGTCATACTATGTCATGTTATGTCACATCACATCATATCCTATCATATTATGTTATATCATATCATATGATATTTCTATTTGATCCTGAAGGTGATAAGGAGTCGCTGGAATTGATTAAATAGGCTCAGACCTGAACTCTCAGAAAATAATCTAAGTATGAGGTGATGAGACTCTGAACTTGGGTGGTGACAATATCAGAGGAGATATGGGGACCTATAGATGCGATGTTACAAAGGTAGAATGGGGATTCAATGAGAAGGGTTGCAGAGAGTGAAGACAACACCAAAGCTGTGAGTCTGAGTTACTGAAAGGATGAGGGTCTCCTCAAAAACAAAAGGAAAGTGAGGGAGAGAGAAGGGTTATGGGGAAGGAGCAAGGATGGTGAGTTTGGGGTGTCCAATAGGCAGTTAGAAATGTGAGAATGCTAGTTAGGAGAGAAGTTAAGGTTGAATTAGATCTATGGGAGCTGAGAAGATCACAAAGTGGAGGAAAGGAAACAATCCAAGACAGAGCCTTATGGGACACCCACCCTTAGTGGGTATGACCTGGATGAAGATTCAGCAAGGAGGAGTCAGACACATAGGAGGAGAACCAGGAGAGAGCAGCATCGTAAAAACCTATAGAGCACCAAGTATCAAGAAGAAGAGAGTGATAGTGTCAAGGGTTGCAGAAAGATTAAGAAGGATCAAATCTGTGAGACAAGGCCATTAGATCTAGTCATTAAGAAATAATTGGTAACTTTGAAAAGAGAAGTTTCAGCTGAACTATGTCAAAAGCCAGACTGCAGAACAATTGAGAGAGGGTGCTAGGAAAGGAAGCAGAAGTATCTACTGTAGACGACAGTAGGTTAGCCACAAAAGGGAGGAGAGAGAAGATATGATAGCTAGAGGAGATGGACGGATAAAGGGAGAGTTTTCTGACAATAGGGGAGACTTGGGCATGTTTATAAGCAATAGGGAAACAGCTGGTAAACATGAAGAGATTGAAGATTAGCAAGAGAATGGAAATGATAGATGGGGGTACCAATCTGCTGGAGAAGATGGGATGGAATGGGACCATGTGTACATATATATGTTTGCCCTGGCAAGAGGAAGAGCCACTTCTTTATTTGACTCCAGGGTGAAGAAGAAGACAGAGGTGGAAAACATCTGAGTGATACAAGAGGGGGAGGGAAGAACAGGGACATCTTGACAAAGGGTCTCAATTTTTCAGTGGAATAAGACAAGGGTCTAAGTTGAAAGGGTGTGTCATGGGAGTTTGAGGAGTGATGAAAAGGTCTGCAAGACCCCTTGTGGTGAGTGGGATAGCAAATCCATTGGAGAGATATAAAAGGATTGCCTTGCCAGAGTGAGGAAACAGTTAAGATTACATAATCTAATTTTGCAGTGGATCCAGTCATCATGGCTTCATGATTTTTCTCCATCTTTCTTCAGTCACCCATGAGAACTTTCTTATGTCTTGTTGAAAGGTCCTCATTTGCAATTTTCCCAAAAGACAAATGAAAAATGCAACATTTCAAAAAAATTTGGGCAATCCTGTGACTTTTCCCAGAAACAAGATTATCAACAAAACCAATGACATCAGGGAGTGGAGCCAAGATTGTGGTGTAGGAGCAGCAAGGTACCACAGCTCCCACAAAGCCACCTCAAAATACCCATAAAATATGACTCTAAACAAATACTAGAGCTCTAAAATGCACACAAATATACTTTCCGCTAAAGGCAGCTCAGCTAAGAGGGACCATCTCAGTGCTGGGAGCCGAAACCAGCCCACCCTGAAATGGCAACTTGGCCCTGGGGGCAGCCTGATGAGCCGAGCCAATCCATAGCTGGATCTTCAGGAGAGTGGATCTGCAGCAACTGTGGCAGTATCCAGAATTATCAAGCCATAAGAAAAAAAGGACTAAGTGAAAGGTCAGTGGAACTCGGCTAAAATTGGGGGAGATAAGTGGGTCTGGCCAAACTGCCTCCAGGGCAAGGAAGCAGCAGAAGAGGAGGCCCTGCAGCCACCTCCATATTGCTGCTTCAGAGCTCCCAGCCTGCAGACAGCAGGGGGGCCAAGCAATCATTCAGAGGCCAAGTGCTCTTGCATTGAGTGGCCTGGATCCAGATCATGGTCTTGGGTGGTGTTCCTGGAGTGCATTTTCAGTGAGCCAGAGCTGGTGGGGGCTGCAGCAGCCTCCTAAAAGTGCCGGCAGCTGGGAAAACCCCAGCAATTTGGGACAGAGCTTTCCCCTGTGGAAGCAGAGTTCCACAGAGCTAAAAAAAACAGTGACTGGCCAACCACGAGCAAGCATAGGAAGCAAAGTAAGAACAGCAACCAAACTCTAGATTCCTTCTTTGGGGAAAAGAAGGATCAAAGG
>CM053580.1:530564674-530625576 GCA_028627135.1 Pseudochirops cupreus
CCCCCCCCTTCTCTTTTTTCCTCTTCTCCTCTCTCTCCTAACCCCTCTCTTCTCCTCTCTTTCTCCTCTCCTTACTTTCTCCTCTATTTTTCTCTCCTTCTCTCCTTCTCTGTCTCTCTACCTGAAATAAGCTTTTCTCTGGACACCTCATTGTGCCCATTTGCCCAGTATGCACCCTGTGGCTCAAATTGTGGGGGGTGGCTAGGTGGCACAGTGAATAGAGCACTGGCCCTGGAGTCAGGAGGACCTGTGTTCAAATCCGGACTCAGACATTTAACACAAAAAACTAGCCGTGTGACCTTGGGTGAGTCACTTAACCCCAATTGCCCTAGCTTCCCTCTTCAAAAAAGAAAAAAAAAAGAAAAAGAAAATACAACTTGTGATGTCCTAGTCAATGTTCCCTGCTGTGTCTGTCCTGGTGGGTGTTTAACAGACATTTGGGGGGCTATTTCTCAGGCCACTTTTCCTCTACTCACCTGATCACTGCCTCCAGAAGACGAAGTGTCTTTTGCGAAAGGAAAAGAGCGAGAAGGTTATTAGTTACCGAATCTCAGGGGAGGAGTCAAGGTCATCTAGTCCAACCCACAACTAAAAGAGGAATCTCCCTCCCAACAGTCCCAAACAGTGACCATTAAGTGGCCACCACCTAAAGCCCTCAAGGGAGGACAGCACCACCTGTTGCAAGGTCTTTCCTTATATTAGCTAAGTTTTCCTCTTTGCAACTTCAACTACCTTGTGCCTTGTTCTGCTCCTTTCCCTGAGCCAGCCCTTCAAATGCTCACGATTATAGATTTAGAGCTGGAGAAGACCTTTGAGGTCATTGAATCCAACCTATTCATTTTACATCTAAACAAAGGGAAGCCAAGAGAGATTGTGACTTGTCCAGCGTTACACAGCTAGTAACTATCTAACATAGGATTAAAATCTAAGTCTTCTAGTTCAACATTCTATCCACTATCCCATGCATAGTTGCATACAGTTTTCATCACATAGCCCCTGCGTCTTCTTTCTTTTTTTGCTTTTTGGAGGGGGGAAGCAGGGCAATTGGAGTTAAGTGACTTGCACAAAGTCACACGGCAAGTAAGTGTTAAATGTCTGAGGCCATATTTGAACTCAGGTCCTCCTGATTCGAGGGCTGGTGCTCTATCCACAGTGCCACCTAGCCGCCCCTGAGTCTTTTCTTTTCTACACCAAACATCCCCAGTTTCTTCAGTCTACCCTCATGGCATACTACTGAAGCCTTTCTCCATACTGGCTGCTCACTTTTGTATACTTTTAGGGTGGGATATTCCCTATTGCCCTTCTATCAAGCTTGTTTCATTTCTTACAAATAATAGCTAAGTAATTGGTAACACATAGTGCCTTAAGGTTCACAAAGTACTTTACAAATATTCCCTTATTTGAGGTACTATTATTATCCCCTTTTACAGATGAGCAACTAAGACTGAGAGAGTTAAGTGATGTGCTCAGGCTTACACTGCTAATAGGTGTCTAAGGCTGAATCTGAACATGAGTCTTCCCAACTCCAAGCCACTTAGCTGCTCCATGGAGCAGTCTGACAAGGAGTCAGACCTCCTTACTCTCTGAGGCAGCCTTCCCTCTAAACCACATCTAGTGTCTTATAAATCTTGAGATTGGTCACATTTTCCTGATGCACTAATAAAGAAAACAAAGAGGCCCTTACCTGGACAGGATCTGAAAAAACTAAGGAATACATGGATTATGTAGTATCTGCTGTAACAGCTACATTTATAATCTCCATCTGTATTGATACACATTCCATTCTTCCCACATATGTCAGGGTCATTACATTCGTCAATATCTGCAACATATGAGAGAATATGTTATCATTCCATCCATTCATTTGTTGATCCCTTCCTCCATCCATCTATCCCTCTGTCCATCCATCCATTCTTCTATCCCTCTCTTCATCCATCCATTCCTTCATCTATCCATCTATCAGTCTATCCATTTGCATTTATTCATTCATTCACTCAATACATTCAACCAGAATTTATGAAACTTTTGCTTATGTGTCAGGTCCAAAGACAAAAAAACAACAATCCTGCCTCTAAGAGGCTTATATGTCCCTGGATGGAAACTACATACACACAAGTGAGTTGATATAAAATGTATACAAAGAAAATACAAAGCTGGAGAAATCTCATGTGATAGCATTTGAGGTGAGCCTTGAGTGAAGCTAGAGGGTCAAGAGACAGAGATGAGGAGGAAATGTATTCCAAACATAGGGGCAATGCTACAAAAAGGCCCAAAGGTAGAAAATGGAAGGCATGTCATATACAGATAGTAAAGAGGAGGCCAATTGGACTGGAACCCAGAATGTGTGAGGGGCAGTATTGTGAAACCAGTCTGGAAAGGCAGTTTGGAAATAAAATTGTGGAGGGCTTTAAATACCAGACAGAGAAGTTTGTCCTATATCCTAGAGGTGATAGGGAGCCATTTAAGCTTCTGGAGTAGGAAAGGAACATGACTATCCTTGTGCTTTAGGAATATAATTTGCCACTGTGCAGATGATTAACAAAGAGGAGAGATATTTGAGACAAAGATACCTTTTAAAAGATGTGATGAGGTCCCAAACTGCAGTGGTGGATATGTGAGTGTAGAAAAGACAGAAGACAATGATGTTGCAAAAACAGAATTAATAAGACATGGCAACTGATTGAATATGGGTACAGAAAGGGAGTAAGAGAGGAGAGTCAAAAGAGAGGGAAATTCAAAGATGATACCAACATTACGCTTCCAGTAAGTTTACTGTTGGAAAGGAGGT
Organism: Pseudochirops cupreus; assembly: GCA_028627135.1. Taxonomy (NCBI): domain Eukaryota; kingdom Metazoa; phylum Chordata; class Mammalia; order Diprotodontia; family Pseudocheiridae; genus Pseudochirops; species Pseudochirops cupreus. Next base: position 530,567,463 of record CM053580.1, read on the forward strand.
AAATGGTCCCTAAATGATCTTGCTATTGTCTGCTCCAAAATCCAGGAGCACATTCAACCCCAGATATTTCAGGATCACCAAGTGATCAGGAGAACATCGTTTCCTCTAGGTTTCCACATCTAATTAGTTTCCCCCTTTTTATCTGTAGGCCTAAGTTCTTGCTTTTAAATCTGGAAAAAGTTCTCATTATAAACACTTGACTTACTATCACCTTAACCCAAAGGAGAAAGTTCTGTGGCAGAAGAGATTGAAGATGACAGACTAGAGCTGATTAAAAAGGAAAAGGAAAAGGAAATTGTGAAAATGGTTTGGAGGGAACTGAATAGATAAAGAAGAGACTGAACTTGGGGGTAAGAAAGTTGGAGAATTTGGGAGAGTGTAAAGAACAATTGAAAGAGAAATATTCCAGCAGAAGGAAGAGGAGGCCTCCATCTGAAGGAGAAAAGGACCCAACGAGAAGATAGATAACTAAGAACATTTCAGTAACACAAGCTGGTAGGACAAAAAGAATTTCCTGAGAGAAGGGAAAGTCAGTTGAAATTGTCAAGTTGTTAAGGGATGACAAAAGGCAGTAAAAGGAACAAAAAAAGATAGAGATAGAAAGTGAAGAAAGGGACTAACGTCCTCCCAAAAAAGGAGTTAAAGAGGGTAAAGATATAGAGTAAAAAAGTGTCACTATCCAGTAAGAATGGAGTCATGTGATCAGTAAGATGGCAGATTCTCTAACCTCAAAAAACCTCAAAAGAAAGAAATAGACCCCAAATATATAATAATTAAAGTTGAATCCACAAGATGGAAACAGTGATCCCCTGCATAAAGCAAAAGCCTCATGACATGTTATCGGAAAACTTAAACACTTAAAGTTCCCATTGATCATTCCAATTCTCAGTCCAGTCCATATTCTGGATGTAACCAGCACAACTTCGCAATTGAATATGTCTTATATTTGACTAATATCATACTGTATACTACTGTAAGTTTCAAGAGGGATTTCTGTTTCTGTTCAGCCATTTTTCAGTTGTGTTCAACTCTTTGTGAGCCCATTTGGAGTTTTCTTAGCAAAGATTGGTTTGCCATTTCCTTCTCCAGATCAGTTTACAGAGGAGGAAACTGAGTCAAATAGGGTTAAGTGACTTGCCCAGGGTCACACAACTAGTAAGTGTCTGAGGCCAGATTTGAACTCATGAAGAAGAATCTTCATTAACTCCAAGCCCTTAGATTCTATCCACCATATGACATAGCTGTCCCTTCAAGTGGATACATGACCTAAATATAAAAAGGTTATCCTATTTAAAATTTGGAGGAAAATTGATGGAGGTACCTTTCACAAATAGCTAAATAGAAAATTCTTAATAAAATAAGGGATAAAGGGGGTCATAGAAGTTTAAGAAACAGATAAATTTAATTACATGAAAGCAAAAATCTTTTGCTTGAACAAAATACAGTTCAGATAATAAAGAAAATGATTGGGGAAAAGATTTGTATCAAATCTCCCCAGTTTCAAGGAATGAATACAAATATATAAAACCAAGAATTGTTTTCCAATAGATAAGTAGTCAAAGAATTCCTACAGATTTCTGAAAAGAATTGCAAACTATAAAAAGCCATAGGAAAGACTGCTTTAAATAATTCATCACAAAAATGCAAATTAAAGTAATTCTGTGGTTTTCCTTATACCCAGTGAATTGCCAAATATGATGAAAATGTAAAAATAGGCCATGTTGATGGGGCTATGGAGAGACAGATGCACTAATACACTGCTAGAAAATTCTCATCTGCCAAATGTACATATCCCAGGGAAATCAAAGAGCAAGAAAGGTCATACACAGCCAGAATATTCAGAGCAGGAATTTCTGTGGCAGGAAAGAATTATAAATAAAGTGGCTGCTCATAAATTAGAGGATGGTTATACCAACTGTGTTGTGTGAATGTAATGGAATATTTTTGCTTCAGAAGAAATGACAGTTCCAAGTTGGAGTTCAGAGACATATGAAAAAGATTTGTATGGACTAATGCAGAAGGAAGAAAGAAGAATCACAAAACAATATGCACAATGACTATAACAAATTCAGGCATAAAAAGGTACAATAAAATTAAACTAAGTGTATCTACCAAGCAAAATACCAAAGAGAGCTATGAATTAGGATGAAGAATTGCTGCTGAGACCATCAGAAGTTCAAAGGAGATAAAAATCCAAGAAAAAAAAGCCAGTAGAAAAGCCTATGACCTCAAATTTCTATATAAAATGCACACAATTTAGCCACTATGCAGGATAAATTATAGGTCTGAATTCAAGGAGGCCAATCTGACTTTATGGGCATCACTAAGACCTGGGAATGAAACTCATGATTGGAATGTAGTTCTGGTTAAGCATACATCATTCAAAAGAAACAGTGATAAGGCAGGTACATTAAAATTTATGTGCTCAAATCCAGGAACTTGAAGGGAGAAGCATAATGGAATGCATTTGGGTGAAGATAAGTGGAGGAAAAACAAAAGCAATTCCGTCATTGGAGTAATTCCAATTCTTCCTAGCCAGAAAGAGATGCAGAATTCAGGAAGCAAGTCACACGCCTAGCACAGAGGTATGATGGGGTCTGCAATTAACCTGAAATCTGCTTGAACCCCTCTCTGTCTCTGTCTCTGTTTCTCTTAAAAATGGAGGAACCAACAAGGGAAAATCAGTTTTCATCCTAATTCTCCTCAACAGGAAGGAATTCTTTGTTGCTTTGCAAAGTACAGGGTCCTTGTGGGAAATGACCATTTTCTCTTTGAAATGGTAATAGAGAAGAAAAGGAATACTATTCATAGTTGGATGTGTACTCCAGATTTTAGCTAGCCGTCACATTCTAGCTAAGAGGATGATGCTCTGAGCCTTCCAGCACAGAGACTGAACCGGGACCTAGGGCAATATATAACTAGAGAAAGCAGAGGTACCAGATATCACACAAAAGAACTTGATTTTGTGCACAAATCCCCAAAAGATGACAACTGACATCTCTGTCATTCATACCCCAAAGCTCATTTGCAAATCTGGTGTGGACCATTAGGTTAAAAAGCAATCAAAGGAAGAATGGTTAGGATCCCATCAACTAAAATGCTATGGAGGAAGTCAGCTGAAGATAAATGGAAAATTTTCCAAAATTAAACCTTAAAGACACGAGAAGAAACAATTTCAGTAATGTAGAAAACAGGAACTATCTGAAGAAGCTACTACAGATGCACAGAAAATTAGCCAATCAATTCAGATTTTTAAAAGGAATTTACAAAATAAGAAAATACAAGAAAGTAACTAAAGATGAATGGAAAAGTTTGGCACAATCCTGAAAGGGCAGTATTAGGAGGGCTAATACTCAGAATGAGTTTCAGCTGACAATAAAAAAGACTATTTTAAAGCTACCTTGGGAAGAAAGAAGAGTCTCAAAGAAGGGATAGGACCATTCTTCAAAGTGGGTGGAACAGTAATAACTTACAACAATAAGGGCTGCTCAAGTCTTTTTTTTTTCTGTTTCTCTCTCAGGGAGAATGATCTTTGTACACTTGAAATATTTGTTCAAATATGGCTAACAGAAACCTGATAGCCAAGATAAGAGATGTCTTAGCTGTCTTTGAGATAGATATGTATACGTGTGTGTGTGTGTGTGTGTATATATATGTATATATATACACACACGTATACATACGTATGCATACATATATAATATACATATACATGTATATAGTGTGTGTGTGTGTGTGTGTGTGTGTGTGTGTGTGTGTGATCTCCTGGTCCAGACAAACTACATCCTTGGGTACAGGAAGAATTGACTATACATCATGATTACTAGGAGATCATCAGTAGTATTTAAAAGACAATGGAGAGGACAGCTAAAGTGGTAGAGTAGGGGGAGAAGAATAGTCTGATCCTCTAAATGACTAAGTCACAAAATACTAGAAAAAATGAACTAATCCACATCCTGATCAACTGGAAAGGTTGGAAAGGGTTATTGGAAAGGGCCGTGTTGGAAAGTATTTTAAATGCTATATACCAGGCACTGTACTAAGTGCTTTATAATTATAATCTCATTGATCTCATGATAGCTAAGTAATAGTTTTAAGGTTTGCAAGATACTTTACAAATATTGTCTCATTTGATCCTCACAACAACCCTGAGAAATGAGTGCTATTATTACACCCATTTTGCAGATGAGGAAACAAACCAACCAAGGCTAAGTGGCTTGCCCAGGGTCGCATAACTAGTAAGTGCCTGAGGCAGGATTTGAATGTAGATCTTCTTGATTTCAAGTTCATCACCTTATCTATACTGTCTAACTGCTAAAGAGAGAACTTTATATTTATTTTGGAAAAAATAGGGAGCCACTGGAGTTTGTTGAATTAAAAAGAGGGTAGCATGGCCATATCTATGTATTCAAAAAAGTGCAGCCAGTGCTATAAAGTCTAGCCAGGGAAACAGTGCCATCATGAAGGCATTGGATCTCAGTGAGTTCCAGAATATGGAAAGAATCAAGAAAGAAAGAGGTTTAAGAGATTTAAAATGAAAAAGCAGGCCTTCTAGAAAGCATAATGGAAGGGACATGGAGGAGGAGGAGGAATGGGGAAGTGGCCTTGAGAGAGAGGGGAGCTAGGGTTGGGAAATGGTATTTGTTCATCAGTAGTTGGGGGTTCAGAATCACTAGCATGGAGAGAGTAAAAGGAAATGGGAGTATACAAGCACTGAGCAATGAATCCCGATAAAGTATCTGTCAATAGAGAGATGCCCATTGAGGGAGATACATGATTAGATAGGTCAGGGGCTATGCTGCCTGACAAATCTATATGTATGGAGCTATGTGAATAGTGGGACTCAAAGACTAACTGTTAATGATTCAATGGCAATTCAGAAGGCCATCTCCAGTGGAATGCCCCAGGACTCTATGATGGGATCCGTGCTGATCAATACTTCTGTCAATAGATAGAGTCGTGAGGAGGTGACTTATCTGTCAAGTTTCCTAAGTATACAAAGTTCAGAGGACTGTTTTCAATAACACAGACAGGATCCCAAAACACCATTACGTTCCAGAGTAGTGGTATCAAATGAAAGTTAAAACAGGTTCCTGTAGCGCATACCAACTTCAACATTACCTATGTTGTGTCGTATTTTAATCTATTTCATTAAACACTTCCCGATTACATTTTAATCTGGTTCCTGTTGCCTTCCGAGTTTTGTGGCTCTGTAAGCCCTCTGCCTGTGAATCTGACATCTTTAGTCTAGAGCTTTGGAATGAAACTATTAAGATGAAATTTAATAAAGAAAAATCTAAAGCCTTACTCAGGTTTCAAAAAATCCACTTCCCAAGTGCAATGGCTAACTACGTAGTTAGACAGCAGTTTGTCAGAAAATGATGAGAATTTCAAAAGACCCCAAGCTCAGCGTGAGTCAACAGTGTGATAAGGTGTCCAAGAAGTCAGTGTGATCTTGGGTTTTGGCTTCTAGGAATAAGAAGGTGGTAGTCCCACTATACACTGCCCTTATGATATGACATCAGAAGAGCTGTATTCCCTTCTGAGCTCTACAGATTTTGAAGTGCACTGATAAACTGGTGAGTATCCAGAGGAAGGCAATCAGGATACTAAAGCATCTTGAATCCATGCCATATGAGGACCAGTTCATGGAAGGGAGGATTTTAGTATGGAGAAGAGAAGGCTCAGGGGAGACATTACAGCTATTTTCAAGTATTTAAAAGGCTATAATGTAAAAGAGGTAATAGATTGGTTCTTTTTGTCCTTGGGGGAAGAAATAGATGGATGGAAGTTAGGAAGAAGCAAATGTATAGTTGATGTCAGGCAAAAACTTCCTAACAGCTAGCCAAAAGTCAAGTAGGCTGACTCAGAAGGTAGTGACTTCCTCCTGTCCTGATGTTGGATGCCCAACCACTTTGCAGTCACATTTGATTCATCAGCCAGGATGGGTTGGACCAGACGGCCCCAAGGTCCCTTCTAACTCTGAAATTCTATGATTCTGTGACTCGTGAGTGAGTCAGAGGTTTCCTGGGTTCCATCTTGGGAATCTCATATTTGACCTTTCTCCTGCTCCTGGATGAGCTGAGTTTCCCATCTCCATCACCTTATCCTTTTCGTTGTATATCATTGCCAATGAAAAGATCCCTTTTTCTAAATTTCCCATGCCTACTACCCATCAATTCCCTCTACCCCAGAAACTTCTGATTAGAAATCCACCCTTCCCAGAGTCTTCTTTACCTATGCATCTTTCTTTAGGATCAGTGAAGAATCGGTTCCCCGACTCAGAAGTATATCCATCCTGGCAGGTACAGAAGGTGCCATTGACACATCTGGAAAGCGTAGGACACTGAGGACAGGAAACTGCAGGAGAAGAGAGACTGGTCAGAGGGGTCCCCTGGGTGTAGGGAACAACTATTTAAAAGGCAGATGGCTTCCATATTGTAAACTTGTGTTCTCAGAGATATCACCAAAACAAAAATGAGGGATCCCCCAGAGAGAAAAAATCCATGGATTAGAGAAGTGCTCCATGGCCTGCCAAGGAGCAGTGGCCTGGGGAAGGCCATGAAGGTCCACTTTCCATACCTTAGACTCCTCTAATGTCAGGGCTGTGAGGGTCCTTAGAACAGAGGGCGTGGCATGTCAGAGGTGGAAGGTATTTAAAGATCACATGATCCAACTCCCTCATTTTACGAAAGGGCAAAATTCGTCCAAGATGGGAAGAGATCTGAGTATAGTGGAGTCTGCTAAAGATAACAGCGGTTGCTTGTCTCATTTCATAAAAGAGACAGAGTCTGTGGCCCATCCTATGGAATAAACTCTTTTTCCTGGCCAAAGACCCCATCCCCTGGGTCTGGTACTGAATGGGGCCAGTTCTCAACAGACTTACCTTCGTGTTTCTGGGCTGAGGCGGTTGCCAGCAGGATGAAGGGCCCTGGAAGGAGAGAGGTAGAAGTGGATACCAGTAGGAAAGCTGGAATGAGGTCCAAAGCCACATGCATGCCCAGGACATGCCATTGTATCCCCAAATCACAACATCATAGAATTTTAAAGATGAAACAGACCTTGGAGGACCTCTAATCCAATGCCTACAGGAACAAGAATCCCATCTATTACACGTCATGCAGACACTCACCCAGCCTCTGCTCTATGCTCTCCAGTACAGAATAACTGAATACTTCCCAAAGCTATCCATTCCCCTTTGTAAGTCTATAGGATTAAAGGTCCATAGATTTAGAGATAGAAGAGACCTGTCATGTCATCAAGTCCTAATTAGATAAGCAAATGAGATATTTATAAAATGCTTAGTACAGTGCCTGGCACGTAGGAGGTGCTTAGCAAATGCTCATTCCTTTCCCTACTCTAGTCTAGCCCCTTAATTTTACAGATGAGAAATCAGAGGTCCAGAGAGGCTAAGAGACTAGTCACACAGCCAGCAAATGACAGAGTAGAATTCCAAACCTGCCCTTCTGCCTAAAGAGCCAGTGGTTTTTCCTCTGAACCACACTTCCCCTAATCATTAGGGAATTCCTTCTAAGAATCCTTAATTTGTCTCTTATCAAATTCTGTCCCTGCCTGTCTCAATTCACCCCCTTTGAGGCCTAGCAGAATAGGTATAGCCTTTTCCTCAGGCTAGCCCTTCAACTACTTGAAGACACTTGTCATGTCCCCCCTGAGGTTTCTATTCTCCAAGATAAACATCTCCAATTCTTTCAGTTGATTCCCATAAGGCGTGAACTGAATGAAGGCCTATCACCAGCCTCCTCTATCTCCTCTGGATGATCATCATCAAAAACCTTCCCCAAAAGTGACCCCTATGGTGTGACCACCTCTGCTTAAGAGGAAGGCAAGCCTCATGAATGAAGGATTCAATGTCTGAGGACCTGGGTTTGAATCCTGATTCTTCTACTTCCTGCTTGTATGACATCGGAAAAGTTTTTCCCCCTCTTTGAGTCTCAATTCCTATAATTCCTCAATTCCTAAAACAAAGGCATTGGAAAAAATGGTTTCTGAGGTTTCTTCCACACAGCTGAAATGCTTAGAATGCTGAGGACAGGAGAAAAGAGACTGGTCAGAGGGATCCCCTGGATATAGGGAACAACTTTTTAAAAGTCAGATGGCTTGCATGTTGTAAACCTGTGTTCTCAGAGATTACACCAACACAAAAATGAGGAATCCCCTGGAGAGAAAAATCCATGGGTTAGAGAAGTGCTCCATGGCCTGCCAAGGAGCAGTGGCCTGGGGAAGGCCATGGAGGTCTACTTTCCATACCTTAGATTCCTCTAATATCAATGCTGTGAGGGACTCTTTCAACCAGTCTCTCTCCTTCCATAGCTTCCTGTCTTCAGTGTCCTAAATCTACAATCTTGTGAAGAACTGTGGTGCCAGCAGCCAATTAGGAAGAAGCTAGTTGGTTTTCTTGGGGCGAGGGAAGAGGAAGAAGGATAATTACCTTTAACCCACAGAGTCAACACGTTCTATCTGATATAGGGAAACAAGGACCTCACTGACCACTGAAATCAGGAAACAATTCCCTCGTCCACATCCTCCAGGAATGAGCTCTAAGTAAAGGTTACAAGCAGAGTAATAGAAAATTCACAGAGTAGAGTGGATACAGCAGTATATCTGGCATTGGGAACTTGAATCTAGAACCCAACTCCCACACTAGCTCTATAACCATGAAGAAATCTGTGGGCCTCAGTTTCCCATTCTGTGAAATGTGAGTAATAATGCTCATAATAATAGAAAGCATTTTGTAAATTTTAAAATACAATAGAAAAGTGAACTGTCATCATAATGGGATTATAAAATTGAAAGGCAGATAGAAATCATCTAGGCTAACCTTTTCATTTCACCAATGAGGAAACTAAGTCCTGGAAAGAAATGACTTACCCAAAGTCATAGGTAGTAAGCAGTACAACTGAGATTGAAACCCAGATATTCTGCCTCCAAACTCTGACCACTATTCAATAAGCACTTATTAGCCACCTACAATGTACCATGTATTTTGTTAGATAGTAAGGATATAATGGTAGCAGCTATGTTGTGCAGTTCACAGAGCACAGGGTTTGAAGGCAGGAAGATCTGAGTTCAAATATGATGTCAGCCCCTTTTGAGCTGTGTGACCCTGGGCAAGTCACTTAATCCCTTTTTGTCTCAGTTCCTCATCTGTAAAATAGGGAAAGGAAATGCCAAACCACTCCATTATCTCTGCCAAGAAAACACCATGAACCAAGTCCATTGGGTCACATAGAGTTGGACGCACCCTAACAACAACAAAAACAATCATATTCCCGCAGGGACACAGCATGTATACATAACTCTATATGCCTAATATGTATAAAGTAGGAATAGAGACAGCCCTATGATGTCATTGATATGAGGGAATTCCTGAATGAGGAAACTCTCCATACTAATGCTGGTCAACACCTCTCTGCAATTTACAGTAGCAGAAAGTTGCCTTAGAGCACTCAGGTTCTTGCCTTAGGGGCAGCACCTGAACCCAGGTCTTCCTGGCTCTGGGTCCACTCTCTCTACCCAAAGCCATGCTAACTTTCTTTACAGAATGTAATATAAAGCAATTTTGGGAGCCAGAGAGCAGTCACTGGTGAATCAGGGAAGGACTCTCAGAGAAGTTGGTTCCTATGGTTGAATGCAGGCAGGACTTCTAGAATGTGGAGATAAGGGGGTAGTATTGCCTGAACAAGGAGGACCTCCCGTACAAAGGCATGGAGGTAGGAGATGGAATCTTACATGGGAATATTTTAGGCCAGTTTGATTATAACAGAAAATGCAGGAAGATCTCTACAATGGGAAAGACCTGGAAGAGAGAAAGGAGATGGAGGTCTTTAAATGCCAGACTGAAGATAATGTACTCTAGAAGTAATAGGGAGCCATTGATGAAGTATGAGTTCTACAATGTTTAACAAGTTAGAAGATATTTAAAGAGAGAGTCAACAGGTGTGTTTAATCCCCGCTACTGGAGAAGATAAGGCTGGTGGACCACTTAAGTTAAGGAGTTATGAGCTGCAGCAGGTGTTCACAGAAAGTCAAGCACCAATATGCTGAACCCCTGAAAGATGGGGTTCAGAAGGCTGGTAAACCAGCCCAGGTCAGAAACAGAGCAAGTCAAATTTTCTCTGCCAATCAATATTAGGATCTGACTTATACATTGCCACTGAACCTTCAACGTAGACAAAATAGGGAGACTCAGTCTTGGATGGTTGGTTGTCACCCTTCATTCTTGGATTAAGGTTAAGGGTAAAGGATTAAGGTTGTAGGAAAAGAGGAATGTGGTTGCTATTCTTCCTACCATCATCAAATGGCCTTTTCTCAGTCTTCATCCTTCTTGACCTCAATTGCATTTGACCCTGTTGACCACACCTTCCTTCCAGATTCTTTCTTCATTCTGAGTTTTTAAGACCCTGCTGTCACCTAGTTTTCCTCATACTTCTCAGACCAATTCTCCTGAGTCTCCTTTTCAGGGCCATTGCTTACCCCTAGAAGTCTACATACTCCCAGAACCCTGTTCTGGGTCTTCTACTTTCCTCTTTCTCCATCCTCTCCCTTTATGATCTCAGCCCTTCCTATCTGCTCAATTATCATTTCTGTACAAATGACTCCCAGCTCTCCCTGCACAGCCTCCATCTCTCCCCTGAGTTCCAGGCCATCTTCATCAGTTGCCTGCTAGACACCTCCACTTGCATGTCCCATCACTCAGCATATCTAAAACAGAACTCACTGTCCTTTCCTTTACCCTTCCTCCTCATTCTCCTGCTTCCCAACTTCCCTATTTCTGTTGAGGAAACCACCAGCCTTCAAGTCACTGAGGTTTGAAAGCAAGAAGCCTTCCTCAACCACCCACTCTCCAATACCACCCACTTCCCCAAACAGTTGCCAAGTTTTGTTGATTCTCCTTCTTATAAACATCTTCTCTCAGTCCCTCACCACTGCTCACATGGGCTATGGTCACCCTCTATTTGGTCTCCTTATATCCAATCTTTCGCTTTCCCAATCTACCACCCAAACATTGATGGCCACCAAAATCGACATTTCTAAAGCACAGATTGGATCATGTCACTCCCCTGCTCGAAAATCTTCAGTGGCTCCCAATTACCTCTACTATGGAATTCGTACTATGCTGTTTGTTACTTAAAGCTGGCTCTTGTCTACCTTTCACTTCTTACATGTTACTCCTTTTCACACAATCCACAGTCCAGCCAAATGATCATATAGGAGAGAAGGCATGGCTGATTGTGATCTGCACCTCTGTAGGGAGGTTTCCACTCTCAAGTCAATAAGCACTTATGATGTTCCAGGCACTGTGCTAAGTGCTGGAGCTACAAAGAAAGGCAAAAGAAAAATAATTCATAGACTAATGAGGAAGAAAACGTGCAGACAATAATGTACAAATGAGACATAGACAGATTAAATTGGAGGTAATCAGCTGAGGTGGGTGCTGGCAGTGAGGTGCCAACCCAGGGATGAGCCCCTGGAACCCCTGAAGCACTTTCCAGCATCTTGAATGGACATTTGCTAACATCAGCTCTCATTTCTCTGGGGCATTAGAACTTGCTCAGATGTTTTCTTCATAGCAACCCTGCGAGGCAGGTCGTGTCCTTGCGTTCAAATCCCAGTTTTGCCAAATACCATCTATGTGACAATGAGCGAATCACTTCCCTTCCCCAGGCTTCAGTTTCCCCATCTACGCAATGGGAGCAGGAAGAAAGAATACTGTGTGGAAGAGACGATCACTAAGGGACCTTTCAATCCTAACTCTTATGACTCTATTGTTATATCATCTCTTTTGATCTCTACAACAACCTGGAGGAAAAGGGAGTGCAGGTAATATTATGCCCACTTTATAGATAAGGAAACGGAGGTTTCTGAAGGTCAAGGGACTTGTCCTTGGTTACACAATGAGTATGTGTCAGAGATAAAACTGAAGGACTGAAACCAGGACTCCTAACACCTACTCCCAAGGGCATTACTCTTTCCACTATATATCATATATATTTTCCCTTGTTGATGTCTCTTTTATGAACAGCTGATTCTAACATTTTAGTCATAAGTTTTTCCCTCTCTTCTAAATTTTAGTCATAAGAATTGAAAGGAAACTTAGAGGTCATTAAGTCCCACCTCCTCATTTTGCAGATGATGCAATTGAGGTACAGAGAAGTTAAGAGACTTTCCCAAGGTCACACAACTGAAGTGACTAAAACCCAGATCTCCCTGACTCCAAATCCAGTGCTTTACTTACTACACCATATACCACTCAAGTCATCAGTCTATGGACTCTTCCAACTGGAAGGGAGGTTAGGCCCAGATGCCTCATTGTACACAAGTAGAAACTGAGACCAGAGAAGAGATAGACTCAAGTCCAGGCCTCTTCCCATTAAACTATGTCACTTCTAGAGATTAGAAGACTCTATGTAGTACACCCCGCGGGCAGGGGATGGTATCACAGAGTAACAGTGTCAGAGTTAGAAGGAGCTAGAGTGTTCACCTAGACTAGAACTTCTTAATCTTCTTGGTGCCCCCTCCTTTGGCAGTCAGTCTGGTGAAGCCTAGGGACCCCATCTCAGAAGATTTTAAATGCGTAAATTTTTTAAAGCATAGGATTAACAAAGGAATCCAATGAAATGTAATGAAATCAATAATATTTTTAAAACATATTTAGAAAATCTTATAAGAACCTCTGACCTAGTCTAATACCTTTGTTTTTAACTTGGTCTTTCTAGACGAGAGCATATCTACCTCAATGCATAAGATACATAAGTAGGTGCTCAGTGAACATCTGTTGATGCCAATGTTGGACAATAATCAACCCATTTCCCGTTTCCAAAGACTGTAGATCTTCGCTTTAAACATCTAATGCCTCTAACTCACTGAATATGTTATTCCACATATTGGAGTTGAAGGAAAGTGGACACACATCTCAGAAACGGTCTTGCTGCTGCCTTCATTTGTCTTTTCTAATGGCATAAATACTTCCTACTGGACCTAGGATTCAAAGGAAGATGGAAATATAATTTATGTGTGACATGAAGAAACAGTTATCCAATCAAAACCTTGATATCATGCTAGACTCCTCACTCCCCCATACCCCTTCTACCTAATCAATCAACAAATCTGTCTCATCTTCAGCAACGTGCTGATAAATGTTTAACAACCAGTTCTCATGAGGGGAAATTGCCTACAGGACGCACTTTTAGTCTTCATAATTAGCATTTTTCCATCATTTTTTTATAATCTGAACAATTAACAAAATGATAAACCAAGCCCTGATTTATAGCATTTGTTGATTTTCAAAGTATGAATGCACACTGAAAATTTAACAATCAGCTCTTTTGAACCAGTTTGAGCTGGTTCCAATATACTACCCCTCTTCTACAATATCATTCATAATTCATCCACTTCTCTCCACTCACACAATGGCCTTTTCATTGGTCTCCCAACTTCAGGTCTCTATCCTCTCCAATCCATCCTCCACACAGCTATCAAAGTGGCTCCATATATCTCTGGGTTAAAGCACCTACTGGGCAATTTATTGTTAAAAGCCATTCATAATCTGGTTCCAACCTACTTTCTTAGACTTATTATATATTACTCCCTTTCACACACTCCATGGTATAGCCAAATTCGTCTCTTTACTCTTCCTCATAAGCAATTCATTTCTCTGTACCTTTGCATGGGCTTTGAGCCATGCCTGGAATGCTCTCGCTCCTCACTGAAGACTCTTAGCAGCCCTACATTACTTCAAAACCCATTTTAAGCATTATCTCCTCCAGGTGGCTTTCTCGATCCTCCAAGCTCCCCAGTGAAACTGACTTGTATTTACTTTGTATATGTGTCATATTTATGTATACATGTACGTGTTGTTCCCCTCACGTAAACTGTAAGCTCCTTGAAGCCAAGGAATATTTTAATGGTGTATTTATGCCCCCAGCATTTAGCAGAGCTCCTGGTACATGCTGTTCAGTCATTTCACTTGTGTCTGACTCTCTGTCACTCCATTTGGGGTTTTCTTGGCAAAGATACTGGAGTGATTTGCCGTTTGCTGTCTAGTTCATTTTACAGATGAAGAAACTAAGGCAAACAGAGCTAAGTGACCTGCCTAAGGTCACATAGCTAGTAAGTGTCTGCAACCAGATTTAAATTCAGGAAGATGAGTCTTCCCAATGCCAGGCCTGGCGCTCTACCCACTATGCCCTCTACCTGTCCCCCCAGCCCCACCCCAGCACATAGCAGATTGTTAATAGATGCTTGTTAATTGGTTGACTATTCTGAAAGTTTGTCACATAGAAGTCAGTTCTGCCTGATGCCATGAGCAATGGGGGAAGGATCAGTGTGAAGAATTGGATTATTTAAGCCTTAGTCTGTCTAACAACATTAACCTATTATGGCATCACATTGTCTTTGCAGCATTCTTGGTTAACACAGAGTTGCATGAAAGAGAGCACAGGAACAAAAGACTCACATCCTTGCAATGCAGCAAAAAAAAAAAATGGGGGTTGGATGCCAACAAGGGTAATAGACTGGGGTTTTTTTTCACTTCTAAAATTTTTATTAATTTTTTTTCATCACTTCTATTTAAAAATATAGCCCTATCCCTACCCCTTTCCAAGGAGTCATACCTTACATAAATGAAAAAGAGACAGAAATAGGGAGGGGGAAGAGAAGGACAGAGACACACAGAGACCGATATATAGAAGGAAAGAAAGATAGCAACTCAACAAAATTAAGCAAAGTATGAACCACATTTGACAGAATATTTGTTTTCAGAACCATATCCTGAAAAGAAGGGACATTTTCTGTTCTTCAGCGTCAGCTCAGTCATTATAAGGTAACAAATTTTTTGAGCATGTAGCATGATTGCTTAGGCAAATTCCTTCTCCATTCTGGGCCTCAATTTTCTCATCTGTCAAACGAAGAGATTGGGCAAAATGACCTCTAATATTTTATTTTGGCACTGACATTTCTTAGCTGGGCAGTGCTGGGCAGTTCCCTGCCTTTTCTAAACCTCCTTCTAAACCTTCTTCCTCTGTAAAGAAGAGGTGTGAGTCCAGAGAACCCATAACATTCTAATATGATGTCTTGGCACTGTCACCAGCTGGGTGACCCCAGACAAAGTCTTCTCCTCTCTGGGTACCAGTTTTCCCTTCTGCACAATAATATCATTCACAGTGCCTGCCAATTATGGTGGTTCCCAGGGAAGCATTTTGTAAACCTTAAACTACTGGAGAAATACCTATTGTTGTGTGCAATTCTATTTATCAGGAAGTCCATGGAAGTATTCTAATGATTAGATCACAAATAAGGCAATGTGTATTGAAGAGACGTCATTTGCCACTTACCCCAAAGAAGCAAGAACCGACTCTCAGCCATGGTCCCTGGTAGCTGCTTTCTGAAAAACAAGAGGGAACTATAACTCCTTTTATCTTACTCTGATGTTTCTCAAGTGTACGAGTGGGTAGGGGAGGTTGAGTAATAGTTTACAGGGCTCCTCTTCACTAATGTAATGGAAATAATACATTAGCAGGGCTAACAAGAGGAAAGTGTTTTGAGATCTACATGATGTTCTGAAGATGATGTTTTAGTTTAATTTTAATTCTAGAGTGAAATTAAATGATGGACATGGGGATGAGGGAATTTATGCATTGCAAGATACCACACACACCTCTCCCCAATCCCATGCCATCAGTATTTTTCAATTCATTGCATCAAGTCATGATCTCTTTGTGAGTCTATATCTACAAAGGGCTATAGAATCATCATTTGGAATGAACCAACTTGTCAACTCACCTCAATTCTGGTCATCTCTGATGTGTATCCTGAAGATGGCAACCAGAATGGTGAGGTGAGACTACTTAGCACTTCCACTGCCAAGATGGTGGAGTGAAGAAGGGGCCCTCTGAAAACCTCCCAAATTCCCCACCAAACAACTAGAAAAGCACCTCAGAATTGACCTAGGAGCAGGGAAGCCACTTACCAGCACAGTAAGGAAAGGTCTCTCATTGGGGTGGGAAGGGAGCAGATCCAAGAGCAGCAGTAGCGGCAGCCAACCTCACAGCAGGGGTCCTGCAGCAGGGATCCATGCCTGGAGCAATCCAACAGCAAGGTGCCACCCTCCTGCAAACCAGAAGACCCCTAGACAAGTGAGTAGTCTGTGTGGCACAGCACACTCCCACCCCAGTGACTCTACCTTCAGCACAAGTCACCAGCAAGACATTAATCACATTGCTGAAGAGTGGTGAAGCCCTGCTCCAGGGCTGGCCAACAGCAAGACTCCATCCCTGGGGCCTACCAGAAGAGATAACCCATTTCCATAGCAATGTAGCAGCAGGACCTCATCCCTGGGGCAGACCAGCAACAAGATCTCTCCCCCAAGGACAGTCATCAGAAAGACTGTGCTAGCCTGGAGCAGGCTAGCAGCTAAACACCACACCAAGTGAGGCCCCACGCCCCAATACAAGCCAGAAGGGAAGCCTGTCCTCCAGAGAAAGCAATCGGCTAAGCCCTGAAGCCCAGTGAAAGCCAATAGGAAGACCCAGAGCCCCAGCATTAAAAGTTTGGGACAGTGCAGGACCAGAATCCAACTCTCACATAAAAACACCAAATCACAAAAGAAAAAGGCAGAAAAAATGAACAAAAATAAAATTTAAAAGAGCCTGACTATATATAGAAAGATACTATGGTGATAGGGAAAACCAATGCATAAACTTAGGAGAGGACAATAGTGTCAAAATGGCTACATGGGATGCCTCAAAGAAAAGTATAATCTAGTCTCAGATCCAAAAAAATTCCTGGAAGAGCTTTAAAAAGATTTTTTCAAAGCAAATTAGAGAAATAGATGAAAAATTGGGAAGAGAAATGAGAGTAGTGCAGGAGAATCATGAAAAAAGAGTCAATAGCATGGGAAAAGATATTTTTAAAATTTACTGAGAAAAATAACTCCTTAAAAAACAGAATTAGCTAAATGGAAAAGGAAGTACAGAAACTCACTGAAGAAAATAATTCCCTAAAAATTAAAATGGAACAAATGGAAACTAATAACTCAAGATACTATAAAGCAAAAACAAAAAAGTAAAAAATAAAATAGAAGAAAATGTGAAATTTCTTATTGGAAAAGCAACTGACCTAGAAAATAGATCCAAGAGAGATTATATAAGAATTACTGGACCACCTGCAAGCCATGATTTAAAAAAAAAATCCTAGACAGCACCTTTCAAGAAATTTTCAAAGAAAACTGCCCTGACATATTAGAGCCAGAGGGCAAAACAGAAATTGAAAGAATCCACTGATTATCACCTGAAAGACATCCCAAAATGAAAACTCCCAGAAATGTCATAGACAAATTCCAGAACTCACAGATCAAGAAGAAAAGATTGTAAGCAGCCAAAAAGAAACAATCCAAATATCATGGAGCTGCCGCCAGGATTACACAGGATTTGGCAGGTTCCACACTGAAAAACCAGAGAGCTTGGAATATGATATGCCAAAAGCAAAGGGCTTAGGATTATAACCAAGAATCACCTAGCCAGAAAAACTTAATATAATGTTGGGGGGGGGCACCAAAAATTGACATTTAACAAAATAGATAACTTTCAAGCATTTCTAATTAAAAGACAAGAAGTGAATAAAAAATTTAACCTCCAGATACAAGACAGAAGGGAAACATAAGGTTAAAAAAAATAAGAAAGAGAAAATATATGAAATTCTATAAGGTGAAACTGTTTATATTTCTATATGGCAAGATAATATTTGCAACTCTTAACAGTTTTGTTACTAGACAAGCAATTAGAAGGAGTATATGTAGACAGAGAGTGTGTATATAAGGTGACTTTGATGGGATGATACCCAAAAAAAGAAAATAAAGGAGGGAGAAAAGTTGTACTAGAAGGAGGGGAGAGGTTGAATGGGGTAAACTATAGCACATGAAAGAGACAAGGAAAAGCTATTTTAATGAAGGAGAAGATGGAGAGGTGGGTGGCAAGCAAAGCCTAAATCTTACTCTCATCATAATTGGCTCAAAGAGGGAATAATGCACACACTCATTTGAATATAGAAATCTATCTTGCCCTATAAGTAAATAAAAAGGGACAGGGATAAAAGAAGGGAAACTGATAAAAGGAAGGCTATATCAGAGAAGATGGTTATCAGAAGTAAAAAATTTGTGAGGGGGAAAAGGGGAGGGGGGTAAGGGAGAGAAGCAAACAAGCAAAAAATGACATGGAGGGAAGCACACAATTAGTTGTCATAACTATAAATGTGAATGGGATGAGCTCACCCATATATCAGAAGGGGGTAGCAGAATTGATTAAAAACCAGAATCCTACAATATGTTGTTTACAAGAAACACATTTAAAGTAGAGAGATACATGCAGGGTAAAGGTAAGGAACTTGAGCAAAATCTGTTATGCTTCAGCTGAAGCAAGAAAGCAGGGGTAGCAATCATGATCTCAGACAATGCAAAAGCAAAAATAAATTTTATTAAAAGTGATAAAAAAAGGAAACTATAACTTGCTGAAAGGTACCATAAACAATGCAGTCACATCAATACCTAGCATATATGCACGAAATGGTATAGCATCTAAATTTTTGAGGAAGTTGAATGAATTACAGGAGGAAATTGATAATAAAACTATACTAGTGGGAGACCTCAACTTTCCCCTCTCAAAACTAGATAAATCTGACCAAAGAATAAACAAGAAAGAGGTAAAGGAGGTGAATAAAATTCTGGAAAAGTTAGATATGATAGGTCACTGGAGAAAATTTGAAGGGGAATAGAAAGGAATATACCTTTTTCTCAGTGGTACATGCCATGTACATAAAAATCAGTCATGTATTAGGACATAAAAACCTCACAACCAACTGCAGAAAAGCAGAAATAGTAAACTCGTCCTTTTTGGATCATAATACAATAAAAAAATAATCCAATAATGGACGATGAAAAGGATTAAAAATTAACTGGAAATCAGTTACTCTAATCCTAAAAAACAAGCATCAAAGAACAAATCATAGAAACAATTGATAATTGCATTAAAGAAAATGACAACAAGACAATATACCAAAATTTGTGGGATGCAGCTAAAGTTATACTTAGGGGAAAATCATATTTCTAATTAGATCAATTAAAATAAATGATCAATTAAATAAAATAAATAAGATCAATAAAATAAATTGGGGGTGGCTAGGTGGCACAGTGAATACAGCACCAGCCCTGGAGTCAGGAGGACCTGAGTTCAAATCCAGCCTCAGACGCTTGACACACTTACTAGCCCTGTGACTTCGGACAAGTCACTTAATGCCCAATTGCCCTCCAAAAAGCAAAAATAAATAAATGAATGAATAGATGGATAGATAGATAGATAGATAGATAGATAGATAGATAGATAGATGATAGATAGATAGATAGATAAATGAATGCATGAATAAATAAATGAAAAATCAATGAAACAGAGAAAAAGCAGATCAGTGAATTGGTCATGCAACTAAAAAAAATACTAAATAATAAATTTAAAATTCCCAATTAAACACCAAATTGAAAATCCTGAAAATCAAAGGAGAGATTAATTAAATTAAAAGTAGGAAAACCATTGAACTAATAAATAGAATTAGAGGCTGGTTTTGTGAGGAAAAAAACAGTAAAATAGATAACCCATTGGTTAAATTGATTTTCAAAAAGGAAAGACAAAACCAAATTACTAGTTATCAAAAATGAAAAGGAAAAGTTCTGGGTTTCCCTCAATATTAACAATTAGTTATTTAAAAAAAAAACAGTTATTTAATGATCATTTCTCTCAATTTCAATTGCAAATTCACAACCCTGGAGATCAAAGGGACCTTAGAGATCCATCTAGTCCAACTCCCTGATTCTACAAATCAGGAAAGTGAGGCAAAGAGAGCTTAAAGTGACTTTCTCAAGGTGATACAGCAAATCTACAGTAGGTTTTGAATCCAGGCCTTTCCTATTCCCAATCCACTACACCACAGCCAGGCATACTAAAGTGATTTTTTTAATTAAGTTATTATAGGATGAAATTACTACATAATTAGATGATTAGATCAGTATAGTCCTGTATAAATTACATTCATATGGAGAAAAACAAGTACACTGAATCATTGAGCAAGATCCAGAAGTATTATTTTAAAATTTGTAACTAAAATAATTATTAAAATACTGGCACAGAATGTCTATTTTATCGTTGGAGTGAAAGCGTGTCATAGTGGAAAGAAAACTGGATTTGGAGTCTGAAAATCAATCTTGTTTCTGGCACTACACTGCACTCTTCTGGACACCTCTATTATGCCCCAAGAATCTCTTCATCCTGAATGATTACTCCAGCCTCTAACACATCAGTACTCTCTTGTGAGAAATAATGGCTGTAATAGCTATTGAGAAGCATGGAATGATGGAGATTGAAGTAAGTAGAGCCAGGAAAACAATACAGGCAGTGATTACAATATTATGAAAAAAATTGCCACGAAACAATTGAAAGTGAATGTTGTAGAATTACAAAGAAAAATCTTGTCCCCTAAAAAGAGATATAAGAAGATCTACCACCACCACCCCACTCCTGTACAGAAGTGGGAGATCGATGGGTGTGGACACTTCATATATTTTCATTTTAACAATTGGTTTTTAATACTTTTTCTCTTTGTCTTTAAAAAATTCTTTATTATATGGGAATGCTTTCTGGAAGAGAGAAGGGATAATGGAAGAAATTTAAACAATGTAAAAATAAAAGTTATCAAAAATTTATTTTAAAAAACTAATACATTGGCCTACAATTTCACTGAATTGGGGACCAAATCATCTTCTCTGTGAAGACACAGATTGTCAACTATTGAGTATAACTATGTAGTCACAGGAAAAACAGGAGAGAAGAGTTCATTTCCTCAAGCTCCCTTCAGGGCAGCTAGGTGGTACAGTGGATAGAGTGCCAAGCCTGGAGTCAGGAAGACACGAATTCAGATTTGGCCTCTGACATTAGCTGTGTGACCCTGGACAAGTCACTTAACTCTGCTTACCTCAGATTCCTCATCTGTAACATGAATTGGAAAAGAAAATGGCAAGCTACTCCAGTATCTTTGCCAAGAAAACCCTGAAAAGGGGTCACAAAGAGTCAGACATAACTGAAAAGTGACTAAACAACAAGCTCTCCTCAGTGCTTCACTCCTGATATTTTGATTTTCTTTTCTTGAGGAATCTCCAATTTTTCCTCATTAGGTATCATCCATGCCTTCAATGAATGCATGAACAAACATTTAGAAAGTACCTATTACTATTACCAAGTACTGTGTTGATTATTAAGGATGCAAAGACAAAATTTAAAACAATCCTGCCCTCAATAAGCTTCCATTCTCTTGGGAAATAAGAGATTTTCATACTTGATAAATGAAAGAATATTCTGAGGATAGAATGAGCAATAACATCTAAGGGGATCAGAAAATTCTTCCTGTAGGAGCTAAGAACTGAGTTAAGCCTAAGGGGAAATATTAAGTGCCTACTATGTACCAGATACTTGCTAGGATCTTGAGACACAAAGACAAAAGTGAAAATAGTACCTGCCCTCAAGTAGCTTATCATCTAGCCAGGGGGTGCAATATATACATAAATGGGTATACACAGAAAATCAATACAAGGTGACTTTAGTAAGATGTCACTAGCAAGTAGGGGAATAAAGAAGGGTTTCTAGGAGGCAGAGATAAATAAGGAGTGTATTTTGGACCTGGAGGACAGCCTTTACAAAGGCACAGATGCAGAAGATGTAGTGCAGAGTTTGGAAAACAGCTAGCAGACCACTTTTACTGGAATATAGAAGATGTAAGCCTAAAAAGATAGACTGGAGCCAGACTATAAAGGGCTATACATGCTAAGCTGTATTTTATCCTAGAAGCAGTAGACCACCCCAGAAGTTTCTTGATCAAGGGAGTGACATTGTCATATGTATGCTTTTAAAAAGTTGTTTTGGCAGCTGTGTGAAGAATGAGGCTAGAAGATGAGAAGGGAGAGCAGGAAGACCAATTAGGAGAAGGAGAAGTGATAAGAACCTGGAGATGTCTATCATTAAATGAAGACTTGACTTTGAATTTCTCATTTTTCTGGTGCATTTGTATAGAAGAGTAAATTTCCTCTTCCTTTTGAAATTGTTGCCAATGTTGTTGTTTTAATGAATGGCTTCACGTCCCAAAATGAACAGGGATGAGGAGGTGCATCCCAAACCTCTGCCTGTCTGGCCAGTTCTGCAATCTTGGAGTACCTCTTCCTCCTCTAAGTTCAAGTAACAATAGACTACACTTCTATAGCACTTTATGTCTTAAAAGCATTTTCCTTAAAGCAACTGATTGAGGTAAGCAGCATAAGCAGTGACTCCATTTTACAGCAGGGGAAATTGAAGCTTAGAGAGATAGTATGAGTGCCCTGGATCACACGGGAAAAGTCAGAGGAAGACCTTAAACCCAGATCCTGGATTCCAAATCCAAAGTCTATCTGCTGCTTCCCAAAGAACATAGCATTTTCTGCCCCTTTGCCACACTCACCACACTATCCTTTGTAGAATAGTCTGTATATGTGTAT
This sequence comes from Pseudochirops cupreus, assembly GCA_028627135.1. Taxonomy (NCBI): domain Eukaryota; kingdom Metazoa; phylum Chordata; class Mammalia; order Diprotodontia; family Pseudocheiridae; genus Pseudochirops; species Pseudochirops cupreus. The sequence goes on from CM053580.1 coordinate 530,590,042, forward strand.
GTGTACGTGCATGTAAGGACGTTATATCCTCCTGCTAGACTTAGAGCTTCTGAAAAGCAAGGGCTGCAACTCATTCATCTTTGTAGTCCCCATAGGGTAGGGGTTTAAAACTAGAATACAGTAAAACAGAAAAGAACAGAATATAATAGAATGGGATGGGATAGAATAGAAGGGGATGGAATGGGATAGAATAGAAATAGAATGAAACGGAATGGAATGGAATGGAATGGAATGGAATGGAATGGAATGGAATGGAATGGAGTGGAGTGGAATGGAGTGGAGTGGAATGGCGTGAAATGGAATGGAATGGAGTAGAATGGAATGGAATGGAGTGGAATGGAATGGAATGGAATGGAAACCAACTGGAATAGAAAAGAATAGAAATAGAATGGAATGGAAATAGAATGAAATTGAATAGAATAAAATGGAACAGAATAGAATTAAATGGCATGCAAGGGAGTGGAACAGAATGACATAGAATAGGGTAGAGCAGAATGGAATGAAATAGAATGGAATAAAATGGAGTGAAATAGAATGGAATGGAACTGAATAGAATAGAATAGAATGGAACTGAATAGAATAGAATAGAATAGAATAGAATAGAATAGAATAGAATAGAATAGAATGGAATAGAATAGAATGGAATGGAATGGAATGGAATGGAATGGGATGGGATGGAATGGAATGGAATGGGATGGGATGGGATGGGATGGAATGGAATGGAATGGAATGGAATAGGATGGGATGGGATGGGATGGGATGGGATGGGATGGGATGGAATGGAATGGAATGGAATGGAATAGGATGGGATGGGATGGGATGGGATGGAATGGGATGGGATGGAATGGGATGAATGGGATGGAATGGGATGGAATGGAAATAGAATGAAATCAAATAGAATAGAATGGAATGAAAAAGGATAGAATGGAAATAGAATGAAATGTAATAGAATAGAACACAATAGAATGTAATGCAATGCAATGGAGTGGAATAGAATAGAATGGAACAGAACAGAATCAAATCAAATCAAACAGAATGGAATAAAATAGGATGAAATGAAAAGAAACAGAATAGAATTGAATGGAATACCATGGAACAGAACAGAATGGAGTAGTTTGTAATGGAATGGAATGGAATAGAACAGAAAAAAATAAAATAATGGAATGAAAAAGAATAGAATGGATATAGAATAAAATGGAATAATGAAATGAAATAGAATGGAATGAAATGAAATTGAATAGAATGGGAATAGAATAAAATGGAATAATGCAATGAGATAGGATAGAATAGAACAGAATGGAATGGAAAGAGAATAGAATGCAATAGAATGGAAAGGAAGGGAATAGGATCCATCCCTCCAAACTACATTTCTTCCCCCCTCCTCCTTGATATACAGTATATCACAATAGAACAGATATTGGGTTTAGATTACGAGATATGAGATCAAGACTGGGGAGATCATATTAGCTGTGGTCATTCTCATATTATCTCCCAGAAGAATGAAAATGATACTGACTTTGGAGGAAGAGGGTCAAAGTCAAAATAATCCAGATTCACTCCTTAGTACCTCTGTGACCACAGGCAATTCACTTCACCACTCTGACCTTAACTTCTCTATCTGTAAAATGAAGGGGTTGGAGTAGATGACCTCTAAATGTGCCTTCCAAGTCTAAACCAAGGGTTCATTGATACTATTCCAAACAGCCCTGTTTGTCCCCAACCCATTGCAACCTATTCAATTCTCTTCTAGTTCAGTCTAGAGTGTCCTTTGATACATCAGTTCTTTTCTCAATAAATTCTACAGTAAGAATCACATAAGACCAAGCAACGTCTACATTAAAAGAGAGGAGATGTTGGAATGCAATATTCCAAAAATCAATAGATACAGGCTTACCAAAAACAACTTACCTTGAAAATCTGAGAATAATCCTGCAGGGGATAAAATGGGCTTGTAGTGAAAGAGTACCTTCAAGTATTTCAGATAGATAAATTGCCAGAGAAGAGTAAAAACATTGAAATGCAAACAAAAAAATCAAGAGAAACCTAGGAAGGTAAATTTATTCAAGTAATAAGAAGGGACCATATGATGACATAATGCTATCATTCTATTTTTCAAAATGAAAATTTTATTTAAGCAAATCAAGTAAAATATATGTCCTTTCTCTGAATTTAGCAGAATGTATCAATCCTTTTGGCTGTGCAACATGGTCTATGCTTGTCACACAAAACTCTGTGGGGTGTAGGAAACTTGATCTTGGAGCAGTATAACTGTTTGACCACAAGCAAACACTAATTGTTGCAGCATTATTTCCCACTTTTATGATCTGGCTGGAGAGGGGCTAGACCTGATGATGGGCCCTCCTATCCCTGTATCATTGAATGATGTCAGCAACAGTGGTCAGATCCCTGTGTTTCCTATATATCTTGTGGGCCTCACTCTTTGAATCATAGCACAGCCAGATTCTCTCTAAGAGGTGACTTCTCAAAAACTTATCCACAGAATCCAATTTCTCCAGAAGAATTTTTTGTCAGAAAGTATCAGAACAAGGAGTTTTTTGAAGACTAGGATTAGGAACAAAGACACGTATCCAATAAAGACACAGCTTGGATACTTGAATTCAATAAAGAGACAGAGGGACACTTGAAATTAGGCATATGGTGCCCAACTACGTTATACTCCATCATGATTCCCAAAGACTTTGTGTTGCTGCTGCCTCACTTCTCTCCAATTTAAGACAGGAGGGGAGGGGAGGGGGGTATGGGAGGGGAAGAGAGGGGGGGAAGTAAGAGAAAGAGTGAAAGAGGAGAGAAAGAGGTCTGGCAGTTCACTTGATGCTGCTCTGAGGTGGGGGTGGGGGTGGCTGGTGCTGCCATGGTGCCTCAAATATTTGGCAGCTCACCTTCTGTTGTACTGAGCCCCACAGGAGACCTGGTATTGGCATATGTCTTCTGCCTGGTGCTGTGCTGAGATGGGGGGTGGATGGGGCTGTGCAGTGTTATAGGAGTCTGGTTGGTGGTACACCTAGTGTTGTGCTGAGGCCATGGGGTGGTGCAAGGGGTGGTAGGGCTTCATGGGAGGGGAGGTTAGTGATTTGTCAGCTGCTGCAAGGGGACTGCAGTACTTTGGTCATTGACCCACACTGGGGCTCAAGGCCTCCCACTGGCTTGTTGAGGCAGGGCATGCTGCTGGCTTACCAACACTGCCTACCCTGTGCTGTGCTCCCCTTTTACTGAAGTGCAACAAACCTTTCCTGCTGACCTCTCAAGTTGTCTTAGGTTAGAAAATTGTTTCACCCTGTCTTTTTGTTGTCCTTCCAGAATGCATTTGGAGGCGCTATTTAATAGTTGTCTAGAGGTGAATATGGGAGAGTTTAGGTGATTTCCTGCTTACTCCATCATCTTAGCTCTTGGAAGTCCTAAAGTTTCTTTTCAAAGAAATAAATTTCTCACTAAGAATGGCTTTTGCTATATCGCTAAAAGTTTAGCATATTGTTTCAACATTATTCTCTTTCATATAGTTGTTCATTCTTTCTTTGATGTGTTCTTTTCTTATTCATTATTCAGAATGTCATTATTTACTTCCCATTTATCTCATACTTCTATATTAAATACTATTTTTTATTAATTCTTGCATGTAACACCATAAAAGGAAAAAATAGAGAACTAGCCTCTGAGCCAGGTTTAATTCCTGGCTCTGACATATACTGGCTGCATGAACATGGGCAAGCTACATAGTCTCTCAGGAATCCGGGCAATTCTGTCCAAGACTATACAATAAGCAAAATAAAGATAATTGTAGTTTTATATAAAGGAAATTAAAGTAGATATTTTCTCCTTTTTCCCACTGAGACAAACATCACTATCTCAACTCTTTCTTCCTTTATCCCTTAACCAATATTCTGTGAAAGGAAATATCCCCTCTTAAATTCCTGTGGAACATATGGTGTAGGAAAAACAGAAGGACAAAAAGCCATGACAAAGGTAAGTGGGGAAGCAAAAAAGCTTTCCAGTTCACCCAGTCCAATCACTAAACAGGGTTCAATGCATCTCATAGGTAACGGTAGGCTATGGACAAGAGCTAATTATAGTGCAATAATTTTCCCCTTAAATTTAGTCAGTGACCAGATCTCCTAGTAGATATCCTTTCCTCCTGCTATGGTATCACAACTCCACCTAGAAGTCCCCTAAAGGGCCATAACTTAAAGTCATATTCCTTTTATCTTTGTGATGTCCCTCAAGGCTCATTTGTCCCACTTACACTGCCATTGGCTGATTGGGCCCCTAGAGAGATAGTTGTTATTACTTCCTACTTTCTATTTTCTTTACTACTTTGCAGGATTCTAGAGGTAATTTTGTGGGCAGCTATCCTCTGAAAGACTAGCTCACAAGCCCCCACCAGTGTGTTTTCTCTTAATAACTAACCAGGAAACATATCTTTTGTAAATGGATTTATTCAAGCAACCTAACAATAATAGTAATGACAAATCATTCTCTCTTCCTGCAATACTGGGAGCATGGTTTACCAAAAATGCACCCTGAATGCAGGAAGGGAAAAGAGTAGGTAGAAACTCAAAGTGTAATAGTAGTCAGCAACACATACAGGAGATGCATGTAGCCAAGGCAACTCGTAATTCTGGGACCTGTAGAGTTCAGTGTCTTTTCTCTCTTCTGAGGTTCTTCATGAAGTTTACTTCTCTATTCATATAGGCTGGCTCCTTTCAGAGCATGGTGTCTACAGTGGCTCTGCTGAGTCAGTCTGCTCCTGGGCTGGCCTGAGCTGAGGAGATTATTTAATGATTCTGCTGTCTCCTTACCAGGTTCTGAAATTCCTAAAATGGGCTAGGCAGGATATTGAGCTACTAGGTAGCTACTGCCAGGTGAGGTTGGGCAGGTTTCTGCCCCTGGGCCCTTCTCAGAGGGCAGATCTTCTCCTGTCAATCCATCAGTTTCAGTCTCCAGTGGGTATCTGCAGTCTCTTTCTATTTTTAGTCACTGACTGGTCACTGTGTTCTTTCTAGCTGGAGTGCTACAAAACTCAGTCAGGGCAATGACCCTTAACTTAGGATTAACAGAAGTCTCTGGCTCTTCTTTTGAGTTGTTTATCACTTCCCGGCAAGGGATGGGAGAGTATTTGCCTGTCCTTTTTGACAAATACTTCCTCCTTCAAAAGTGCCTTTCTTCTGTCAAGAATACCATGTTCCCTTAAGGTGATCAGTATTTTTTTTCTCCTCTTCTGTGTCTTCAGGAATCTTAAATAGATGAATATCTAGGAACATCTGTGTGAATGCAGTCTGTACTTTGCAGACATATTTGTCTTACAGGTCTTTTTATTGGCAATTACGGAATCTAAGCCTTGTACTATTTCTAGGTTGGGGAATGTCTATTTTGTATCTAAAACCTTTACCATTCAAAGTCTCTACCTTTAACCTCTACAGACTTTCAGCTTTTGCTGAAGTCTCACAGTACACACATTTTATTTCATCCTTTTATAAATGAGGAATTAGTATCCACTCTACCCTGGCCAGGTCTTTTATGATACAGTGATCTGAGGGTCTCATCTGTCTTAGAATGATGGATCAAGAGCTGGAAAGGAATACAAAGGTCCTTTTGAGGGTCAACTTTTTCATTTTATGGAAAAGGAAACTGAGGCTGAGGAAGTTTAGATGACTCGCCCAAGTCCACACAGGTAGTTTGTAAGAAAGGACAGATCTGAACAGAGATTTTCTGAGTCTAGAACTGGTAATTTTTCAGCCATATCATCCTCCTTCCCTCTTGCTTGTCCTCTGAATTTACATGGGCTCATGATGAGGGGGTACAGGTTCTGGAAACACCCCTCCCAATTCTCCTTGAACTTTCCCACATGGTCAAGTATCTGGTGTTCACTTGAGGCATCTACCCATTCCAATAATCCTCTCAACTGGCCTTTCATTGTGGCCGATGCCCAATCTCCCAATTCTCTGCTATCTCTGGATCACCCAATCACACTAATTCCCACCCTCGATCCTACCTAGACCTCATTTTCCCTCAGTCACATGGTCCAGGTCCCTGGTATTCCCAATCCTTCTCTGTTACCTCCAAGTCACCCCAGTCTACTGGCCACTCCCATGCAGTTCCTCCCTAGACCCCTTCTTCCACTGACCCCGTACTACTTGGCCACTCCTAGATCCCTCCATCAGTATTTCTGTATGTAAGATCCATCTTGGCCTCCATTAAGATGCTCAGATTCAATCTGGCCCGCTTGCATAGTCAAACAAATGCTCAGATTCCTTCAGAGTCTAGCCAATGCTTAGATTCCTCAAGAGTCTGGGCAATGTGGTAGACTTTTAGAATTGCACCCACCTTCTATCGATGTTTTAATAAACCTTGTTTTTGACTGAAAAAAGACTTGGATTGAAGTCATTCGGGCAGGACCCACATGTCACTATTTTGGGGTCCCAGGCCCCCTAAGCTTCAACAATAGCGATTCAAAAAAGGCAGACACGATGATGCAAGAGTATCCCAGGCTATATTTATCAATCAAGAAATAAGAAAAACAATAGAATGCAGCAATGAGGGCACTTGCGGGTGTGGCAAGTCACTCAACCCTGCTTGCCTCACTTCCTCATCTGTTAAATGAACTGGAGAAGAAAATGGCAAACAACGTCAGTGTGTTCACCAAGAAAATCCCAGATGGGGTCACAAAGAGTTGAACCTGACTGAAATGACCAAACAACAGCAACGTCCTCGATTCATCACCTCTTTAAGAAAGCAGGTAGCACACATCACCATCTGCACTCTGAAACTGTGGTTGATCACTGAATTGATTATGGTTTTTAAGTTTTTCTAAGTCGTTTGTCTTTTCAACATTGTTACCGTAAAAGTTATTCTCCTGGTTCTGCTTACTTTGCTATGCATCTGTTCATGCGTCTTCCCAAATCTTTCTGAATACAGCTTTGATCATTTATGACTTAATAATATTCCAGTATATTAATATACCATCATTTCGACCACTGCCCAATTGATGCAGTTTGCTTAGTTTCCAGTTCTTCATTACTTCAAAAAGAATTGCTATAAATATTTTTGCACATATGGCTCCTATAGCTCTTTCTTTTTTTTTCTTTTTACTGTTTGCATTTTATTAATCATAAAAGATCTACATACACATGAAAAAATAGTAAAACAAGTGTATGTTCATTTACTGTAACAAGCCTTTGGTGGGACAACAGCTTGCAGGTACCTAAAGCTTTTTTCCCACGGTTTTTGGTGCATCTTACAAGCCAAAGTTTTCTGATTGCTTCTCTGTAGTTTCTGGCTTTCCACCATTGTTTCTCATAACTCACAACTTTACCATTTTGGAAAATCAGGTCAATATGGATCATCATGGGGAATCATTCAGGAAAGAGAAAACATAGTTGTTTTGGGAGCTCTGTCTAGGTTTCTTGAGGGACTGGAGGCCAAAATGGTCAAGCCTACAGAGCTGAGATTTCTACATTTCTCGGTTCAGGATCATCCAACTGCAAAAGCTCATCAAGGGCCAGCTTGGCTGCATTGAATCGAGACTGCTTTTTATTCTGTCCCAGGACAGTTTTATATTGAACACCATCCACCACAGCACAAAAGGCAAAATAAGGACGTATAACATCACCTGTTGTGACAGTTTCCTTAAGGTCAAGTTGCACACGCTGCTTCTGTGCAAACTGATGGAAGGCTGACATTGGATGGATCTCTCCACGTTTGTACTTCATGAATTCCTTGGGAATCTTCTTTGGATGATGGGCAGTATTTCGATTAGGCAGGACTATTTTGGAAAACATTGCTTCTGTGATCTCTGTAATCTCAGAAAGTAAATTCAACACCTTGTGATCCTCTGATGCTGAATATCCTGGAGGAGGATACATTGTTGTTGAAGAAGGTTCAACTGGCAAGTTCTTTTTCAACATCTGAGCAAAGTTAGGAATCTGGAAACTCTGAAACCAATCCTCATTACCAGACATTTTCTTGGGTCTCCACCGCCTGTTCCAGCATTGCTGCCACCAGCCCTGAGACGAGGCCAGAAGCCTATAGCTCTTTCTTTACTCTATTTGGGGCATACTCCTTGTAAGGATATTACTGATTCAAAAAATAAGTATAGTTTAGTTATTTTTGAGGTATAATTCCAAATTGCTTTCCAGAATGGTTAGACCAGTTCAAAGATCCACCAATAGTGCATTTATTTGCCTGCTTTTTTGCCAGCCCCTCCAACAATGGTCACTTTCCTTTTTTAAAAAAAAAAATTATGACATTCTGAGACGTGTGAAGTGGAACCTCTGAGACGTGTGAAGTGGAACCTCTGAGACGTGTGAAGTGGAACCTCTGAGTTGCTTTAATTTGCCTCTCTCCAACCATCAGTGAGTTGGAACATTCTTTCACGTGTTTGTGACAACTTGAATTCCTTCCTTTGAATACTGTCTTTTCATATCCTTTGATCGTGTAACAACTGGGGAGAGACACTAAGTCTTATAAATTTGAATCCACTGCTCATATAATTTGGAAATAAGACCTTCCTCAGAGAAACTTGGTACAAAGATTTGTTTTCCCTGATTACCTGTTTCCCTTCTATTTTTAACCTACATTTGTTTCATTTGTCCAAAAACTTTCAAATTCTATATGATTAAAGTTATGTATTGTATCTTCTATGATCCTCTTTCTCCTTGATCAGTTATGCTCAGTTATTCTGCATCTATCCATGCCGTCGTACTGACTCTTGTAGAGTGTGACTCAGGGAGGAATCAAGGATGTAAGGTATAACCTGATTGTTTTTCTGTAAAATTTAGTTATTGACCAAAATGCTAAGACAACTAAATTTTACTGCTTCTTATAAAGTCGTCATCTTCATTTCTTTGATTTTTCAGCCTCAGACACTGACTTGTTGTATGACCCTGGGAAAGTCACTTAACCTCCCTCGGACTCAGTCTCTTCCTCTGTAGAATAGGGATAATAATAGCACCTACTTCCCAGGATTATTGTGAGGGTAAAATGAAATCATATTTGTGAAGCACTTTGCAAACCTTAAAGGGCTTTAGAAATACTAGCTTTTATTTATTGTTGTTATTCTTGCTGTCCCAAAAATATTTATTTCAGGTCAAGAAGCATTTGTTGTTGTTCAGCCATTTCAGTTGTGTCCAACTCTTCATAATCCTTTTTGAGGTTTTCTTATCAAAGATACTAGAATGGTTTGACATTTCCTTCTCCAACTCATTTTACAGATGAGGAAACTGAAGCAAACAGGGTTAAGTGACTTGCCCAGGGTCACATAGCCCAGGAGTCTGAGGCTAGACTTCCCAACTCCAGATCCAGCACTCTACTGCATCAGCTGGCTGCCCCAAGAAGCATTAATTAAGTGCTTCTTCTGTGCCAAACACCAAGCCAAGCACAGGAGACACAAAGAGAGGCCAACATTACTCTCTGCCCTCAAGGAGCTCCTCTAAAGAGGAGACAACAGTAAACAACTATGCACAGATGCGGTTTATAAAGTGTAAATGAAAGATAATCTCTAGCATGGAGGGCAAAGGGGAAGGCTAGTCAATGCTTCTTGCAGAAGGTGGGATTTTAGCTGAGACTTAAAAGAAGCCAAAAGGCAGATATGAGGAGTAAGAACAATCCAGGCACAGGGGATAGCCATTGAAAATAGAGAGTTGGGGAATGGAATTTCTTTGTGAGGAAACACAAGGAGACCAATGTCATTGTATCACAGAGTACATTGAGAGGAGTAAGGTACAAGAAGACAAGAAAGATAGGAAGGAGTCAGGTTGTGAAGGGCTTTTAAAACAAAACAGAAGACTTCATATGTGATCTTAGAACTAATAGGGAGCCACAGAATTTATTGAATTGGGGGAGAGCAGGGACACTTTGGGACAATCAATCTGACAGTTTAGAGGGTAAACCATAGGAAGAGGAGACCTGAGGCAAGGAGACCAACCAGCAGGCTATTATAATAGTCCAAGCATGAGGAGATGAGGACATACACAATGGCGCGAGAGGAGTAAAAAGTATATGCAAGAGATATTGTGAAGATAAAATCAATAAGATGTGGCAGCATAATAGATAGAAGGAATGGATATTAGGCATAAAAGCAGTGTATTAGATATAAGCTTAGAAGGAAAGAGTGAGGAGTGGAGAACGACACCTAGTTAGGAAGCCTGGGCGACTGGGAAGATGGTGGTACCTGGCCTCTTGGCTGTTTCTCACTCAAGACATTCCATCTCCCAACTCTGTAAGGAAATAAGGAAGATAAGAGCACTTGGGGGCATTCAGTTTTGGACATGGTGGGATTAAGATATCTATGGGACATCCAGAGATGTTCAATAGGCATTTAACTCAACAAATATTCTCTATTAATAACAAAATTTCAACCTCCTTTCTATTTCACTATCAATTAACCAATCAATAAACACTTATTACTTGCATGAATTTTTACATTCTGGAAAGCGTTGGGCTCTTGGAGTGAATTCCACTACCCTTTTTTATAGGGAAACAGTGCCCCCTTGTGGATATTTAGGAAACTGATGTTTAAAAACATTAAAGTCATGCTTTGTTTTTGCAACCATAGGCAATAATAGATAAGATTTCTCTTTTTTTCTACTTTATTTCATACCAGATAAAAGATTTTTCACTAATATCCATATACACTATAATATTATATATTTAAAGGTGGCAGGCTTTTTTGGTGCCAAATTAATGAGATTTAGGGCTTTATTCAATCATGTAAACATAAACTATTATATACAGGTTGATAAATACAATACTGATTTGTAATTATTCCTTTAATATTGCCTAGAGAACATAAATTTCAAAGTTTTTACCGAGATTGATAAATTTATGGCTGTATCATGGTCCTAAATTTCATTTCTAAGTTGGTTGCTTGGAATTAGGAACATAGAAACCAATCAACAAATGGTGATTAGGTTCCCACAAGAGCCCATGAGAACCTGTTTAATATATGATGTAGCTGAAATGCTATGCATTTGCAGTAAATGAATACTACTATTACAATAACAATGTTTTAAAATCATAAAATTAGGAAAAGAGAGGTAAGGAAGATTTGGAATTATTTGGTTGGTTGGTAACTTGTCCTTCATTCTCAAAGAGGACCAAAATGACATCACTATGCTGGAGTCAAGCTACAATGTGACTAGAATTTTTTAAGTATCTGGCTTCTTTGGTTCATTTTATGTTTGCAACATCTGGCCCTCCCTTAACCTAAGCCCAGGGCGTAGGGTGTCTTCAGGAAAGACGAGTACCTCTGGTGCGAGGGCTGCTGAGCACTTTTCAGGTCTGCTTTCTACTTTTGCTGTCCTCTTGATTCACCCAACTCTTACCTGTGGCTCCAAGAAGCTGTAGTATGCACAGTGGCCACATCTAGGTGAACCATTTTGGTGATGGGCAAAATGTGCCCTAAACTGGGGGAAGGACACTACTCCAGAGCGAGAAGACAAGAGACTCCTAGACCTCAATACACAACTACTGCTGTGGAGGTTGTCTCAAAAGATGGGGGAGCAGAATTAGGACAGGGTGGGGAAGAAGATCACCGCATCTTGCCACATAATGCTGTTAAGTCGCATCTGACTCTTCATGACCACATTTGGGGTTTTCTTGGCAGAGACGCTGGAGTAGTTTGCCACTTCCTTCTCTAGCAGACAAAATATATACAACGCAAATAAATACAGAGTAATTTTTCAGTGGAGGAGGAAGGGTACTAACTGGAAAGGTCTAAGTATCAGCCTTTTCCCATTAAGTATATGGAAAGGATAGAGTCAAACAAGCACTGTGACAATCTAGGCATTAATGTCCACTTGGGGAAAAGCTGACAAAAGCAGGATTTTAGGAAATTGATGGAAAATAACAAACAACATAGCACAGTGGGGTCAGAAAGCCCTGGGTTCGGGTCTTCCCTCTGATACATATTGGCTGTTTAATCCTTGGGTACATCAGTCCATCAGTTAAGTACCTACTGTGTGCCAGGCATCGTGCTAAGCACTTCAGATATAAAGAAGGGTAAAAGATAGTCCTGCTCTCAAGAAACTCGTGGTCTACTGGGAGAGACAGAATGCAAACAAGTGTGTACCAAGCTATAGATAGGATAAAGAGGAGATCATCTCCAGAGGGAATTAAGAGGCATCGGGAAGAACTAATGGTTTATGGTGAGATTTTAGCTGGGACTTGAAAGAAGCCAGGGAAGTCAAGTGGCAGATAAGGAGAGAGAATACGTCAGGTACGGAAGCCTGGATTTGAGAGATCGGAATGCTTTGTTCAAGGAACAGGAAGGAGGCTGGATCAAAGAGTATATGTCCAGGAATAAGGTGTAATAAGCCTGGAAAGGTTGGGGTGGGGCAGGACACCAAAGGCTTCAAAGGCTAACCAGAGGAGTTTTATATTTCCAGAGGCAATAGGGAGCTACTGTAGTTTATTAAATGGGAGATGGTCAGATGATCAGACCTACATTTTAGGAAAATCACTTTAACAGTTTAGGACCCCAGGCAACTCTCTAAGAATATAAATGACCTATGAGTTACAATCTCCATTGGGAGATGGAATTTTTGCACTGGGAAACATCAATAAAAATATACAACTGGAACAAAAAAAATATGAAATTGAAATATTCAGTGATGGATTTCTGGAGTGAAGTGTTAGAATAGACTCAAAGGGACACATTTTGTCTAAGGGAATCTTCCTAAGAGATTACTTGAAAGGGAGGTGGAGAGGTAGCAAGTGCAATCCTGGACTGCATGAAGACAAGTCCAATATTCAAATGAAGGGTGTCTGCATGTACATACATACTTATGCATGCTTTGCCTTGTATAAGTAATGTAAGATGGTTGGTGACAAATGTTGCAGAGAGGTCAGGTGGGTGAGGCCAAGAGGACACTTTTCAATTTGGCAATTAAGAGGTAATTGGTAACTTGAAAAGTACAGTTTCAGTTGAATGAGGAGGTTAAACTCTAGATTGGAGAGGGTTTAGGAGAAAGTAAGAGAAAGTAAAAGCAGTTACACATGATGTTTTCAAGGAGTTTCACTGAGATGTAGAGGGGAAATATGGCCCAATAGCTGAGGGAGATGCTAAGGTCAAATGAGGTCTTTTTTAAGGGTTGAGTAGAGTGGGGTTGGCCTTGACAAGAAAAAAAGACAATTTCTTTATATGAGACTGTACTGACGGAAGAGATTGAGAAGAATGATGTCCAGGGTCAGGGGGGTGTATGATGAGGGAAAGGAGATGAGAAGAACCTCTTGGTGAATAGCCTCATTTTTTTGTGAAGTATAAAGTGAGTTCCTCAGATGAGCTACTGGAAGAGGCAGTGCTATGAGAGACTCGAGGAGAGAAGATAATGCTTGGAACAGCCAATGTGGTGAACAGAATAGAGAACTGATTATTGAAGACTAGGATTGCCTTGATCCAGCGAGGACTTGGTTGAAATCAGATTATACAAATTCGTTGTGGATCCAATCAGTATGGTTTTATGACTTCCTCCAGCTCCATTCAGCAACAAATGAGTAGGAATAAAAGAAGTGGGTGGTGGGAGCCATCTAGGTCTAGGGTTTAGCAAGTTGTGATTGGCAAAAGAAGGGTCAAGGCATCTGAAGGTGTAAGCTAGTGAGGAGTTCATCTACATCACCAAGAGGTCAGAATTTGGAAGTGGGGAGAGAATAATTATTGTAAGGGTGATGGTCTGGGCAAGTACTGAGGGGAAGAGAGATTGTAGGTCATAGTGAGAATCTAGAGTAAACTTAGGAGCAGTGAAGAATAAAAAGAGATAGGATGGTTAAATATTAGGATAACGGAACTTTGGACTTGTTGAAGATGAAAATGGAACACTTATGAATGGTGGCAAGATCAAGGGCATAGCCATTTTTGTATCTAGCAGAGGAGAAGTGGAAGAATATTTTGTGGGAGTTGAGTAGATGAAGGAATCAGGAAGTTCGGGTTAGATCAGCTGGTGTAATGATGTCTCCTAGTATATGGGCAATAGTTGGGTTGGACAGGGATGTAATGGGCAAGGTACTAAACTCATTGAGAAAGGAAAGAGCATATCCTAAGGGTTGGTAACTAGCAGTTACCAGGATCCAGATTGGGTGATAATATTGGATTACATGAACCTCAAAGGAGAAGGGGTGGCTGAGTGATGGTGGTAGAATCTGGAAGAGGAAATGGGGAGCAAGGAGTATTCTCATTGCTCACTGGGAGCGAATAGGGAGTACGATAGAAAGTATGGCTACTAGCAGTGGTGGCCAGGGAAGCAGTGCCATCTGGAGAAAGTTGGGTATCAGTAAGTGCCAAGAGGTAGAATGAGTAAGAGTTGTAAGTAAGGTTGACTATAAATATAGTGCAATATCATAAACAAAAATATAACACCGATACAATATAAATAATACAAAATACTATAAAATGAAGTTTGTTTCTTATGGAGCAGATATTTCAGAGCACCCAGGAGAAGAGGCGTGCCAATCAAGGAGAGGAGAGCCTGGGGTAGAGTTGAGGGAAGGAGGGAGATTTGTTCTCCATCAGCTGGGTCTTGAGCATCACTGGCATGGGGACGCTGAGAGAGTGGAAAGAAAAGAAAAGAAAAGAAAGATGGAAGGATTTGGAAGGAAGGATTTCCCAGAGAGCTCTTAACCCAGCTGGCTGCTTTCTTTGGAAGCCCTCTCTGGAACAATGGGGTTTGCAAATTGGCTCTTTTGTTACCTAATCTGTAACATCCTCACTTTCAGCTGCAATGTGTCACAGATCACGCCTTTCTCCTTCTGATGTCACGACATAAAACAAGTTACACCATGGGCAGTTGAAACTCCTTTTCTTTTGTTGTCCTTATAGCATCCACAAAACTGGAAAAATCTAAATCAACTTAACTTCATTGTCATCTGATATCGGGAGGCCACATCTAGGGAGAGGAAATTGCCCTAGATTTGGAGTCAGAAAGATCAGTTTCAAATAACGGTTACTAGCTATGCGAGCTTGGACAAGTGACTTCTGGTGTCTGAACCTGTTTTCTCATCCATAAAGTGGGGATAAGTGCTTTGGCTACCTACTTCACAGAGTCATCATGAGGACTGAATGGGAACATATATGTGAAGGCAGGTACTCCATAAACTATATAACAACTTACCTTTCTCTACCACTTAAAGGCTTAAAAAGCTCTTTATCCAACAATCCTAAGTACCCATGGTAATTGACCCCACTTTGAAAGAGTTATGGTTTCATGTGCAAGACTATAACTAGGATGGGAGACTAGAGTTTGCCCCCAGAGCACCAAACTGAAAGGACATTGATCAGATCATCATTTTAGGCCCTTTAGCATTATGGAAATAACAGAGATCCACACCTAGTTAGCAAGAATCAATTAGAAGTTAAAACAGGTTAACTGTGTGACCTAGGGCAAGCCATTTAACCCCAACTCCCTTGCCTTCCCCTCTCCAAAAAGAGAGAAGTTAAAACAGGAGACGGGGATAAGAGTGCTTTGGCTACCTACTTCCCAGGGTCATCACACAAATTTACATTACACAATTACATCACATACTTCCAGTTTTGTAGATGCTATAAAGACAACAAATAACAAATAAAACAAGATTTTTCTAACAAAAATCACATAAAGAATAAAGTGTATATGGATACAAAGGAAATTCAAGAAATTCACTGATTAAAAACACTTAGCAGGTAATCAACTTTCAGTTAACTGCTAGTAAAACATGTTTGTAGGCAACAGAAGTCACCAGATAGTTTCCTTTCCTAGCATTTTAGATAAACATTGAGTTAATAGAAAGCAAAGAAAGAGGTCTTTCCAAAAAACAGGAAGTTACAGGGGGTTGTTTTTTCCTCATTAGTAGTGAGGAAAGGGGATAATGTTGTTCAACAAACATGGCCACAAGAAAAAATACAGCCCAAATTCACCCATATCACAACAGCAACATAATTGATTCATGGAACTTAGGATACATGCATGTATTTTAAGAAATGCCACTGCTTGAATTCTTACTAAGGAATATGATTTCAATTTTTCCAGCAAAAGCAAATTTTCCTTCCCTCCCTTCCTTGTCTCATTATCTTAGAGAACAGGAAGACCATTGGCAACCACAATTTCAAGATAATTATCTTTAACTGCAGAAAAAGAGGAAAAAAGTCACCATATGTCTTAACACTTCTACTTTTAAGAAATGCTCGGGTCTGGAATTTTGTAAAAGCGTGTGTGTGTGTGTGTGTGTGTGTGTGTGTGTGTGTGTGTGTGTGTGTGTGTGTGTTGGGTTTGTTTGTTTGTTTGTTTGTTTTTTTAGAGTAGATAGGATAGCCTGTAATTAGAAGAAAAACAAGCTAACTGGAGAATAGTTTCTTTACTTATTCCCTGGAGGTAGAATTTTGTGCCCTCAAATCCAAACCTCAACCTTTCCGGAGGGTTGGGAATTTAGCTCCAAATTACACCAAGATTATTGTGATGGTTCCTCATATCAGTGAATCTTCTATCACTTTGAAAGATCAGAAGAAAAGGTGTTTTTCTTTTTTTTTTAATTTAATTTAGATAACTTTCAGTTCCATATTCTTTCCCTCTGCCTCCAGCCATTGAGAAGGAAAGAAAAATAATTTTTTTAAAACCCTTATTAATGTGTGTAAACAAACAAAACAAATTCCTACATTAGTCGTTTTGGTTGACGTGTTGTTTTTTTTAAAGCTCAGAAAAGGCTGACCACCAACACAAGAACTTTATATATCTTTTCTCCTTGGATTAGAAGTAGAGCAATCAATCTTCCCTGCAGCGTTATTTAGTGAATGAGTGGCGTGCGCATGTGTGTGTGTGTGTGTGTGTGTGTGTGTGTGTGTGTGTGTGAAGTATAACATGAGTTTGTGGCACAGGCAGTGCTGTGCCCTGTATCCCAATCAGGACAGCGCCACCATAAGGAGTACTCACAGCTTCCAGGAGTTCCCACCAAGGAATTAGAGAGAACTGTCATTTCCTCATTTTGAGTCTCAAAAAGATATTCAGCAATGGTTCATTTATCAGCAATAGGAAATAGGTCACAGCCCAGGAAGTGTTATCATGAATACACTTAAGACACTATCCAAAAATGGTAACCAAATTGTGGAAGCGCATCTGTGACTACAAAATTGCTTATTAAGTAAGGGGAAGAGAGAAATACATGTTTTCTTGCTCATAATTTCTAAACCAGTTGGCTCAGAAGACATCAAATTCTGTGAGATTTAAAAGGCCTGAAATAAAGCACAGGATAAGGGTTTTTCAAGTGGCTAGTCTGCTGGATGTGATTGCGTAACATCATGGGAATCAGATTTCCATTATTTCTTCCAGGTAAGCAAAGAGGGGGAGTAGCGATCACAATCAGTGTTTAACTTGGAGGGGAGGGAGTAACGAGTTTGAGAATTCCCTTGGTCTTTGCCATCTCCCCTTGCTTCGGGTCCCTTACTTTGAACTCAGGTTTCCTTCATCTGTTGGCCAACCCTTCGATGGTGCAGTCTTAGCTTCACTTTTGCTCATATTCCCTGACTCGTTTGTCATGGTGGGGAAGTCGAGGTAATCTTTGCTCCCCACTGCTATTTCCCTACCCTCCCACATTACATTATCATTCAGTCACCTCTCCTCTTTTGAGGTTTATACGATACAAATTTATCACTCAGTTCATTTTCTGTAGCTGTTTATCTACTGACCCTTAAATACTTGACTCACAGTATTTCCATCTACCTAAATTCCCACGCTAAGGGACTTCAAAATACATGTTGTTATTCTTGACTTCCGAGTTCCTTATTCTACTCATTTCCCATGACTTCCCTCCTCTGCTCCACCTCAGCTGCACATAACGATGGTCGTACCCTTGGTCTCGCCATCACCCATACGTGTTCCGATTCCAGTTTCAAGAATTCCAAACTTCCTTTGGCCAATCAGACTTTTATGCCTTATTTCAGCTAACCCTGCTCTTCATCCTCACCATGACCTCCAATCTATCCATCTCACATCACCCCTGCTTTACATATACTCTCCTTCCTTCCCAGTATCAACTTCCTGGTGAACCAGTTCGACTCCACACTATTTCTGTTCTCTTTTCTTACTGCAGATCACACGTTACCAAATCCCAACCCTGGACTATTCCCATCTGACTTCATTCTCATTTAAATAAAAAAGGTGGCAAGAGTAATAAAAAATAAGTAACATTCATTTAGCATTTTAAAGTTTGCAAAGTGCTTTACAAATACTTTATTCTCATTATCCCGGAGGTTTTTGGTTTGGTTTTGGTATTATTATCATCTCTACTTTAAATATAAGGAAACAAGCTGAGAGAGGAGAAGTGCTTTGCCCAGGATCACACGGCTAGTAATTGGACTGGATTTGAACTCAAGCCTTCGACTCCAGGTCCAGTGCTTTTTCCACTGCACCATCTGACTGCCTCACATATTTCAACTAAAAGAATGAGGCCATTCACTGAGAGTTCCCTTTTCTCTCTTCATCATCTTATAACTCCTGAACAAACACACAGAGGTTTATGGGTCAAATTGTGATTCCCCCGTTTGTTCCAAGCACCACCGATCTAAACAGCCCTGTGACTGGAGGTGTGTGATGCAAGCAAAAGAGTAACAGATTTATGCTTAAAGGTCCTCAATTCAAATCCTGACTTGCTACATACTGGCCATATGGCCTTAGGAAAGTTCTTTCCCCTCTTGGGCGTCAGTTTCTTCCTCTGTAAAATGAGGGAAGACTGTGCCTAGGAGATCTCTTTGTGACCCCTTCCAGCTCTAGATCCCATCCATGGTCAGCCTCCATCCCTGGAGCTAATGAGATGGTGGGAAAGTGGGAGGAAACTGCTCTCAAATTCTGGCTCTTCCAGCAGTCATTGCAACTCAGCTAATCAGTACCTCTCTACCTCTCTGAGCTTCCCTTTCCTCATCTGTAAGATGGGGACAAAAGTGCCAGGCCTTTGTAACCTGTGACCTTGTGTCAAGGAAAATGCATTGTCAAACACCCTAGAAACCAGAGAGTTTAGACCAGCGGTTCTCAACCTGTGGGTTGCGACCCCTTTGGGGTCGAAGGACCTTTTCACAGGGGTCACAGGGGTTGCCTAAGAAAACACATATTTCCGATGGTCTTAGGAACCAAGACACAGCTCCTCTATCTGTCTCCAAGCGGGTCCACCCACATGCAAATACACCCACATACAACTACAGGGTCGCAGCATTAGGAAGGTTGAGAACCACTGGTTTAGACTGTTAGTTGTGCAGCCCTCACCTTCCCACATCATTGGCCTTCACCATATTGTGGCTTCTTGACTTCCCCCTTCCCTCTATCTCCTCACCTCTGGAGCATGTGGGTTCTGTTCTCAGTTTTGTGTGGCAGATGAGAACCAATCCAGGAATTGGAGTCAGAGGCTCCAGGTTCAAAGCCCACTCTGGGTCTCAGCTTTTTAGTATTTTTCTGGAGGATTATGTGACCCCGTTACACGGGGTAAATAGGTAGCTCAATGGATAAAGCACTAGACCCAGACTCAGGTTAAGACCTGAGTTCAAATTCAGAACAAGAAGCTTAACATCTATTTGCCTCCATTTCTCCATCTATAAAATGGGGGTGATAATCCTACCTCCCAGGGTGGTTGCTATGAGGATCAAATGCAATAATATTTGTAAGATAATTTGCCAACCTCTAAGTCCTATAGAAATGCTGACTATTGTTGTCATTATGATCTCTCTGGGGCCAGAGCCAGGAGGGAGAGCCAATGTGGTTGGCACAAGTGACTGGAAGGTCAGGACACTTTCTACCTTAGATTCATAAACTGCTAGAGGTGGAAGTGGCTGTGCAATAGGACCCCAACCCTCACATTTTAGGAATGGGAAAAGTCCTTTACGTGCATTATTCATGTTATCCTCAACAGAGTGAAGTAGACAGAACAGGTAGTATTATCTCCATTTTACAGAGATAGAAACTGAAGCCCAGAGAGGATAAATGATTTGCTACCGGCTTCAACTGGAATTGTTTTCTTCCTTCCTTCCTTTCTCCCTTTCTTTCTTTTTCTTTCTTCCTTTTTCTTCCTCCCCTCCCCCCTTCCCTCTTTCTTTTTTCTGAAGCCTAGACAGGTTAAATGATTTGTTGTTGGCATCAGCTGGAATAAATAGTGTTTTTCCTTCCTTCCTCCCTCCCTTCCTTGCTCCCTCCTCTTTCTTTCTTTCTTTCTTTCTTTCTTCCTTCTTTCTCTTCATTTCTTTCTTTCTCTCTTGTCTCTATCTTGCCCAGGCTAGAAGTTCAGTGGCCATTCACAGTCCACTCTCACTACCAAATGGCACAAATTCTTTAATTTGTTCCATTTTCTGACCTGGGATGGTTCACCCTCCTTGGGCAGCCTGGGGGCCTGTCATAACTGTGCCAGACTTAGTGTGGACACCTGATCAGCTTTAACTGTACTATAGCTCAGAACTTCTGAACTCAAGTGACCTACCAGCATTAATGGCCCTCAGTGGCAGGGATTACAAGTATGCAGAGGAGAGGACATCTGCAATCCCTTACCAACTCAGAACTTCTGTGATGCTGGGATCAGAATCAGGTCACACAGGTAGAGAGGAACAGAGTTGGGGTTAGAACTCAGATCTCCCACTGCTAGTGTGATACTGATCTCCATCATACAATGCTGCTTCCCTCTTAGAAGATCTGAATTTGTAAAGTGCTTTAAAATTCACAGGAGAGAGAGAGAAAGAGAGAGAGACAGAGAGACAGAGAGAGAGAGAGAGAGAGAGAGAGAGAGAGAGAGAGAGAGAGAGAGCATGTATAGTGACATTTTCTCCAACGGGTCTTCCAAATGATGTCTGGGGCCCTACATGTTGCCCTGGCCCTGGAGGTGGGGCAGAACATTTGATGAGGCTTTAATGGGCGCAGGAGGTAGCTCCAGCCCCAGAGAGCCACACATGGGGGCGGGGGAGGGGAGCAGTAGGTTTTCCCACCTGCCTGGAGGAAAAGTATGCCAGATGGGATGGGTGGGGAGACTGGGAGCCAGGGATAGGTTCCTGTCCCAGCTTCTGTTTGTGGAGTTTCCAACTCCTTTTCTAGATGGAGACTACAGGGTCATGCAGATGTGAAGCAGGGGTTGAGGGCACAGAATCTGGGGCATGCCAGCTTCTATCCTTCCTTTCCCATCAGCCCCCAAAATGGCCTCTGCCAGCATCAGCACTCCTTCCCTCTCCATCCCCCATGGTCTTGCCCCTTTACCCTCCCCACCAAACAGAGAAAGGGAGAGGCCCAGGTTGGGGCCTCCACCAGATGTGGTTAAACTGCCAAGGCTGGGGGAGAGGGGGGAACAGTGGACAACAGAAGGAGGGCTGGGTCATTTCCACCATTTGGCCATCCCCAAGATCCAGACTGGAGAGAGGGAGCCCCAGACCTACAAGGACATGACAAGCCTGGGCTTTTATTCTTTTCTTTCCTTGGAGTCAGAGGACCTGGCTTTGAATCCCTGCATTCCTAAATGTGTGACCTAGACCAAGCACATCGTGGAACTTCCCAGGGTCTGGGTTTCCTTATCTGTAAAATTAAGGGATTGGATCAGATGGTCACTAAGGTCCCATATTCCCCCTCTCTCTATTTCAGGGCTCTGTGTCTTGGTCCTTTTGGAAACTGCTGCGGCCCAGAATCCCAAAGGTGAGATTGCTTAGAGCCCACCCCATTCACAACTGGAGACTGACAGAAGCCCAGCCAGGGAAGAGAGAAGCCTGACCTGGGGAGCAGAGCATAGAGAGAGGCAGCCTCTACAACTCAGCAAGCCCACTCAAGTCCCTTATTCTGTATTCCCCTCCCCCTCCTTTACTGGCTAGCTGGGTGGTCCTAAACAAACCAGGGCCTCAGTTTCCTGCTCTGGAGGTGGTAATGTCTGTGCCATGGACCTCACAGAATTATAAGGAAAGCCTTGATAAGCTTTAAGGTGTGGTGGAAATGTGTTATCTTTTTAAAAATCACTATCAACCTCACTACTGCCTCCTCACCCCAATTGGATGGTGAGAAAAAACAAGCTACTCTTGGCCTCCTCCCCCTTATCTGCCAGGTTCACAGGTTAGCTAGTCAGCTGATCCCCTGAGCTAGGGACTCCCCAATCCCGCACACCAACCAGGTGTAGACATGAAGCTAACAGAATATAACAAGGGCTATTGCCATGGGAGCAGCAGCTGTCAGTTTCCTCATCTGTAAAGTGGGTGTAATAATCACTGTTTCCTACCTTATAGGAATGTTGTGGCAAATAAACTTCATAAACTTAAAGCATTATAGAAATTAGAGTTGTGACTGTCAGTTTTATTCCCCTGACTAGATTCTCAATGTCGTCAGTGTCCCCAGCATGCTGCTTGTATCAATGGGACCCACTGCACCTGTGATGATGGATTTGCTTCCACAAGTGGGGGGAAATACTTTGATGACTCTCTGGAGATCTGTGACTGTAAAGAGGCCTTACCCACATTAGTCCAAGGGTTGGAACAAAAAAGAGGGAGCAGCTGAGTGAGGGGGAGTGAGGTACAAGGAATCCCACAGAGAGGCTGCTTTTGGAAGACAGGGGAAGTGGAGGAGGCAGGAGATGGGGGGCAAGGAAAGAGGGAAAGAGAAGAAGCAGTCACAGAAGGCTGGTCTGCTGGTGATGGGGTCAAGATGCTGGGGGACCTCACTGGCAGCCGGGAACCCGTGAGACCCTAGCATCTCATACTGCTGTCCCGATCACTTTCTGTGATCACCTAAGTCATAGCAATGCCTCAGTTTCCCCATTCAGCAAATAGGCAAGCAGATATGCTTAGTGATTGAAGAGATACCTCCAATGGATATGTGATGTCAACAGTTTGGACATTCCCTCTGATAAAGCAGCTCCCAACCCTTCCATACCTTCCTACCCTGGGTGACTCTCTCGTCTAAGTCCTGCCCTTGCATTCAACACACACAAACTTGTGGTTCTCCCCAAGGTGCCCAAAGCCTTCCTCACTTCTTTCCAAAAAGGAGGAGACTCGTGGAGCATTCTGGATGTTTACCTGTTGTCTTTTGACACTTACTAGCTGTGTGACCTTGGCCAAGTCATTTCACCTCTGTTTGCCTCCATTTCCTCAACTGTAAAATGGAGATCATAATAGCACCTACCTCAAAAGGTCATTGTAAGGACCCAGTGAGACAATATTTTTAACAGTACCTGGCATACAGTAGGTGCTATATAAACGCTTCTTCCCTCCTCTCTCCCCCCACTGTGCTGCTCTCCACTTCTCTGTATCTGATATACACTGGAAATCCTTCAGATATTCTTGTGTTCATGTCTTACAGCCAAACCACAATGCTAGTAGAATATTAACTTATAAAATATGGGGTTTTGTTCAGGGGGAAAGACTGAGATCATTCATGGAGCCTTATACTTTCTTGAAGGCAACCCAGCCTGCTCTCTCCCCGTTCTGTTTCATTCTGGGCCCAACACATTTGTAGTGTCTGTCCCAGAAATACATACTGATGGACAAGCTATATAGGATTTCCACATAACTGAGGGTCATAATGTGGGTTATAGACATGCTTCTTCCACTTGGTCTTTCCTGTGCGGATGGTTAGGACAAATTCTTTTGAATGGTTATGGATTGAGAAGAAACAAAGAATACCGTAGACTCTGACTTCAAGGAGCTTATTGAGAAAGGATAGAACACAAATAAGTTGAATACAAAGTAAACTGTGATAGGGCCCGACCCTTCAAAAGGTCAGAATGGTGTATCGCCAAATTTGAAAAGAGAGAGAGATTCCTCTGAATTGGGGAAGTGAAAAGGGGAAGGGAATCTGGGAGAATTCCAGGAGAATGTAAGCTCTTTAAGGACAGGGTTTTGTTCTGGTTTTGCCATCAGCACCTGGCATACATTGGGCATTCAATTACTATTTGCTGAATTGAACTGAACAGAAGAGAATCCTAACAGTCAGGGATAAGGAAGCAGTGTGTTCCAGGTAGGAGGTATAGCCTGGGTAAATGCATAGAGGCAGGAGATGATATGATGAGAAAGAGAAGCAAGGTTTTCCAACCATGGCTCATGGTAGAATGCTTTTCCTGCTCTAAAAAACATTAACTCTTTAAATTTTTTGAAATACAGCTACTTATAGTCTTGGAGCACAAGAGTTTAAGTGACTTTCCTAGGATCACCCAACCAATATGCATCAGGGGCAGGAATTGAACTCGAGTCTTCTGGCTCCAAAACCAGCTCCCTGTCCACTATAGTATCCTTGCTTCTCTAAGAGAACTAATAAAGCATTAAAAATCCAATGAAAATGAAACCCAAAGAGCTTGTGCTTGAGATAGCTAGTGGTTGCAGTGGATAGAGCACCGGACTCAGAATCAGAAGGACCTGAGTTCAAATCCAACCTCAGGATGCTACATGATCCTGAGCAAATCACTTAATTTCTGCCTCCCTCAGTTTCATAAACTCTAAAATGGGCACCTAACTCCCAGGTTGTTATGAGCATCAAGTGAGATAATATTTGTAAAGAGCTTTATAAACCTGAAAGCACTAACAAAATGCCAACTATAATTATATTTTTTATCCATTGGCAGGTGTTAGGAAGCTGCTAAAGAAAGTCATGTTATCGTTGGGAGGTCAGGGGGTCCAATGGGAAGAGTATTGGTTCTGGAGTCAGAGGAGGGAGAATCAAATCCCGTCTTTGATACTTAATGTTTGTGTGAACCTAGATAAGTCACTTCCCCTCTATGGGCCTTCCTTTCTTTATCTATAAAAGGAGGTCAGATGATCCCCTCAGCTCTAAAAGTGTGATCCCATATCCTGGATCAAATTCCTGTTGTCTGATTTTAGCTGGGCCTTCCCTACTAGACAACAATCATTTCATTCTGTCTTTTCCTTCTTCCTTTCTCTTTACTTAACTCTTTCTGTCTCTCTCTCTCTCTCCTTCTCTCTCCCACTCTCTCTCTCTCTCTCTCTCTCTCTCTCTCTCTCTCTCTCTCTCTCTCAACCTTGGTCTCTCACCCTCACCAGATTGGGTGTAAAACAGTTAAGTCATGGCCCAATCTCTCTATTGACTGATTGTCAGGAAAGTTTTATCCTGCCCCATTTCTAACCATGGCCAGTTTTCCCATCCTTAGGCAGACTGACAGCCCTCCCTTCTTGAAAGTGGTACCAAACTTAGTGTGGACATGCAGATGACTTTATCACTACTATAGCTAAGAATTCCAGAGTTCAAGGGATCCACACAGGAAGCAGAGATTGTAAAAGCATCATACCTGGCCAATCCTTTTGTTTTTCCATGACTTAATCTCTGTCATAATTCTAAAGTTTCTAACCTTCTAATTTGGGATCTTTTTCAAGAGGCAATCCAAATCAATTCAATTGAATTTGATTATTCTTTCAATTTCTATTGTGCCTTCTGGTTCTAGAATATCAGGGCAATTTTCCTTGAGAATTTCTAGGCTTTTTTTTTTTACCATGGCTTTCAGGTAGTCCAATAATTTTTAAATTATCTCTCCTGGATCTATTTTCCAGGTCAGTGGTTTTTCCAGCAAGATATTTCACATTGCCTTCTATTTTTTCATTTGTCTGGATCTGTTTTGTAGTATCTTGATTTCTCATAAAGTCATTAGCTTCCATTTGCTCCAATCTAATTTTGAAAGAATTATTCTCTTTAGTGAGTCTTTGAAACTCCTTTTCCATCTGGCCAATTCAGCTTTTTAAGGCCTTCTTCTTCTCATTGGCTTTTTGGGCCTCTTTTGCCATTTGAATTGGTCTATTTTTTAGGGTGTTATTTTCTTAAGTATTTTTGGGAGATCTCCTTTACCAGACTGTTGACTCGCTTTTTGTGATCTCCTTGCATCATTCTCATTTCTCTTCCCAATTTTTCCTTCCACTTCTCTTACTTGATTTTCAAAATCCTTCCTGAGCTCCTCCATAGCTTGTAATCAGTTTATATTTTTCTTAAACGCTATTGATGCAGGAGTTTTCACTTCTTCTGGTTCCATGTTTTGATCCTTTTTGTCCCCAAAAAAAAGATTCTATGGTCTGGTTGTGCTTCCTCTGATTGCTCATCTTGCCAGCCAATTACTTCACTTTCGAGCTCTTTGCCATGGTAGAACTATGCTTCCAGAGTGGAGAGAGTTGTGTCCCAAATTGCTGGGGTTTTTGCAAATGTGGTCAGAGGTCTGAGGAGGGTGCCCTCTCTATAGCTACCACAAGCTCTGGCACAATGGGAACACACCCCAGGACCACCACCCAAGACTGCAACCCAGATCCAAGCAGGTCAAAGCAAGAGCAATTACCCTTTGAATGTCCTTTGATCCCACTACAACTCACAGGCCAGGAGCACCATAAGCAGCCACATGGGAGCAGCTGCAGCCACCATGTCTCTGCTGCCTATCACCCTGGGGGCAGGGGCTGGACCACGCTCTTCTTCACCAAATTCCAAAAGAGTTGCCTACTGACCTCTTACTTTGTCTTTGGCATTTATGGGTTGAGAAGTCTGGAAACAGCCACAGCTGCTGGTGATTCACTCTCCTGAAGTCTGCTTAGGCCAGTCTATGCAGCTAGTCAAGCTGGCCCTGGGTCTCAGACCACATAGCTCACACAGGAATGCACTTTGCTCCCAGCCCAGGGTGATAGACCCTTCCTGTCAGCCTGCCAGGCTGCCTTCAGCTGGAAATGTGTTTCTCTCTGTCTCTTTGCGGGTTCTGTAGCTTTAAAATTTGTTTAGTCATATTTTACAGGTATTGGAGGTGGTTGGAGCCAGAGCTCAGACAAGTTCCTGCTTTTACTCTGCCATCTTGGCTCTGCCCCCCTAACCTTCTAATTTGACAACTCAAAACCTTGTCCTGACTCCATAAAACTCTCATGGCCATGAGCCCCTGCCCCCTGGGATCTCAGCAGAGGAAATGGGGTCCTACTCTACTGAGATCAAGGCTGCCCCACCCAGAGCTCCCTCACCTACTGGACATCTGACCTCCCAGAATCACCTTCTTCTTCTGTTCCTCTGTTCCTAGGGAAGAGATGGTTCTTTTCCTTGCCTAGATCAGCCCCTTTACTTGTGCCCTCCACCTCATTCCCTCTCCTCCCTCCAGGAGCTGGCCCTGGAGACCATGAACTGCCCCTCCCCCTCCAAATCACCAGCCTCTCCTTAGCCAGTGGCTCCTCAGATCTCCCCCATCCTCAGAAAGCCCCCTCTCGGCCTCCTCAAATTACCTTCCTCCATATTTTCTCCCCTTCACTGTCAGAGGCCTGAGCAGAGCTGTCTGCACTGATATGGCAGCAGGAAGCTCCCAGAGAGAATTCTGGGGTGAGGCTCGGCCCTGCCCCTGAGCCCGCACCCTCTACCACATTACTGAGCTTTTCTTGGCTTCTTCCTTTTTTCTTCCATTTTCTTTTCTTTTTTCAATATAAACACTTCTTCTTCCCACCCATCTTGGAAAAGAAGAAGAAAGCCCCTGAAACAAATATCAAATGGTAGTCAGATGAAATAAATTCCCACGTTGGTGTGTGCTAATATGTACTTTTCATTCATTTTTTTCCTTTCTTTCCTTATATTGCAGATGTTAATGAATGTATCCCACCCATTAGTATCTCTTGTGGTCAGCATGCAGACTGTGTTAATACATATGGGAGTTACTACTGCACCTGTGTCACTGGATATGCACTTCCTTCTGGGGAGAAGACATTCCCTAATGCCTCTGTGAACAACTGTCAAGGTACAAACGTCTCTTGCATTCTTTGTCTACCCTGGGAGTCACTGAAGGGCTCTTTCTGCTGAGCTGAGGGCACAGAAGCCCCTCCCTACATGGGCCACATCTGACCAGTGCTGTTTGCCTCCTCATATGGGCCCCCTCTGACCTTCCTCAGACCCCTCACTGACTCAGTCTCTCTCTGGTCAATGCCCTTGGCTGCTCACTACAGGGGACATCTCTAAATCCTGGAACTCTCTCCTTTTCCCTCTTCTGTCCATCCCAGCTCAGGCCACCTCAGGAAACCTCATCCAAGTGCTTTTCCATGCCAGGGGTGGGAAACCTGCAGCCTTAGGACCACATGTGGTCTTCTAAATCCTGAAGTGTAACCTTTTGATTGAATACAAATTTTACAGAGGAAATCTAGGATTTGGATTCAATCAAAAGGCCTCACTTAAGGATTTAAAGGGCCATGTGCTACCTTTAGGCTGCTGGATGATCACCCCTAGGCCAGACCTTGGCTTAGGACTAGAAGGTTCAAATCTCTTTCTAAGCTATTACCCTGAAGAAGGAACTGAGGCCACAGAAGCCTGACCTGCCTGGCACTGCTGCCTTGTAGGACCTAATATTTATGAGACAGAGGGAGGAGGGATATTTTAGAGGGCACTGGACAGAGGTTTCTCTCTCCCATTGTCCTGCTAACTGTACTCTCAGAGAGGTGTCTGAGGCACTGAGAGGCTGGGGGCCTTGGAGACTTACGGAGCCAGTTTGTGTCTGAGGGGAAACTTGAACCCAGGCCTTCTTCACTCTGAGCCTGGCTCTCTCTCCACTGGGCCCCACTCCCTCTCTTATCCAATAGCCTTTACCTTCCCCTTCTCCCATTACAGGGGCCATTTCTTTTCTTTTCTTGTGTCCTTTCTTTCTCTCCCCACCCCCATCTGCTCCCTCCTGGGCAGGACTCCCTCTGGGCTCAGCCTCACAGAGACCTCAGGGGTCTCCAGCCTGGGGAGGAGGGATCCTCAGAACTAATGGCAGGATTTACACAACACTTCAGGGCTACACAGCCCTCCCTTCTCTCTGATTTCACCTCCCATTTACACTGCATTTATCTTGTCTGGACATGGTTGTATATGGGACAGAGACCACTAACAGATTTTTTTAAATCAGAGTCTGAGTCGAAAAGCAGAAAGAGTCCTTAATTCTTTCTCATAAGAAAGGGCATAGCCCTCATCTCTCAAACTGCAGCAGCCAGGGAGTACAAATTGCAGAAGCTCACAGGCTTGTTATACTAATCCTAACCCGGCCCACTCCCCGGTCCAGTCTCACCCTTGGTTGGTGAGGTGGGCTCACAATCTCTCAGTGCAAAGCAATCTCAATCCTTCATTTCCATAATTATTCGTGAATTAGAATCCTATCAGAGGACAGTGTTTTCCAGTCTCATTATGCCCCAAATTTGGAGACAGCCAATGAGAGTGACAGTTAACAATCCTTTCTTATCATATTATTCATTGGACCCTTCTACCCAATCAGAGGGAAATCCCTTACTTATGCATATCTACACACCAGATTTGGGGACAGCCACTGAGAAGGCTAGTGTTGTTTCCTTTAAGTTTTCTTACCTTGTTCTGGGGAAATCCCAAGTTACTCAGGAAACGGAACTGAACTTGTTAGCAACTTGTTTGCAGAGAGATGTGGCAGGGAGATACTAGTGAGGGAACTTCACTGAGGGCGGTCTCTCATGGTTGTTTGCATGTTGTCTCCCCATTAGACTGTGAGCACGTCTTCCACTGCAGAGACTGAGTTTTTGCCTCTCTTTGTACCCCCAGTGTGCCTAGCACAGTGTCTGGCACATACGAAGTGCCTGATAAATGTCTGTGGACTGACTGACTGAGGCAGATTCTGGAGATATTTTTGATCCTCTGATGAGGAAAGTGAGGTTCCTGGAGGGGCAGAAGCTGCCTCTATGGGCCCCCTCCCGCCATGTGCCAGGTCCCCACCCAGGCCTGAGCCTCCCTTCTCCAGCAGCTGATGAGCAGACCAGCCCCCTCCTCTGGTTTCCATCTGCCATATTTCTCTTTCCCACAAATATGGAAGTTTAGGGATGGGAGATGAAGTTAGCCCATTTCTTCGAAGAAATGTGCTTGAAGTTGACTCTCCAAAGGAGATGTGAAGCCTTTATGCAGGTCTTTCCCTGACAACAGTCTTTGGGGGACATACCAGAGAAACTAGAAGTTTCAGCCTGGATGAAAGCACAGGCCTTGGCCATTGTCTCATCCCATTCCTGTCCTTGTACAGATCAGGAACCTGATCAACTCATACTGCTAACAGATGCTGGGGGGGCTCAGCTGAAGGACCAGGTGGTTTATTGAGGGCTGGCAGGAGTCTCTAGGCCACATCTTGATAGAGCATCACAGGGAGAGAGACGCTCACAGGACCCACTCCCCCAGCGAGGTGGGGTTGAAAAGATCCATGAGGGCCCTGTCCTTCCTGTTCCCACCATCCACTCCCTGCCCCTCACACCAAGCCAGAAGCTGGCTTCACTGAAAGACAGACAGACCTTCTTTCTGTCTCCTAGGTCTGGAGGCTCTGGGATTTCTTAGTTTGTTTGGATAATTAGAATCTGTCCAAGGCAAAGGGGACGGTCTCAAACAATGGGGCAGAGATTGGGGGGAATGGGCAGACATGAGATGGGGTCTCCCTCCTCCCCAGATGAATGAGCCCATCTAAGACCACACAGAGCCATGCTTCATTACATCAAGGGGGCAGTCACTAGGGAGAGCAAGTAAAGAGAGAAGTAAAGGTCACTATGCAGAAGCTTGAGGGACCCCTCATCCAACCTGAAAGAGAAGGCATTTATGAAACATATGCTATGCATACAACAATTTGCCAAATTTTGGTGATAAAAATCCTATGAAAAGAAAAGAGAAAAAATGAGAGACCGACCCCTGCCCTCATGTTTTAAACATGAGTGTGAATAGAAGTCTGGGGCCTTAAGCCTCAAATTCAGTGACCACAAACTAGCCTTAACCTCTCTGGCCTCAGTTTCCCCATTTGGTGTTGGACCAGATGACCTCTAGGGTCCCTACCAGCTCCTTTTCTTCAGTCATTTCATTCAGTCTGACTCTCTGTGACCCCCTTTGGAGTTTTCTTGGCAGAGATACTGGAGTGGTTTTACCGTTTTCCTTCTTCAGCCCATTTGATTTGACAGATGAGAAAAGTCAGGGAAACAGGGTTAAGTGACTTACTCAGGGTCACACAACTAGGAAGTGTCTGAGGCTGGATTTAAACTCTGGACAGTGAGGCTTGCTAACTCCAGATGTCGCGCTCTTTCCACTGAGCCACCCAGCGCCAGCTCTAGGAGCCTGTAACAAAGGGGAGGTCAGCTTCCTAGGCCAATGTCACCCAAATTGGGGAACAGAAGGAAAAGTATGTATACATATATATGCATATATATTCCCTTCAACTGTCCTCATACTGAGAAAAGTCTTATAAGTTACAATTATCATTTTTGCATGTAGGAATGTAAATAGTTCAACTTTAATAAGTTCCTTATTATTTCTTTTCCCTTCTCGTGCTTCTCATGCTTCTTGTATTTGAAAGTCAAATTTTCTGTTCAGCTCTGGTTTTTTCAACAAGAATGCCTGAAAGTCCTCTATTTCATTGAATGACCATATTTTCACCTGAAGCATTATACTCAGTTTTGCTGGGTAGGTTATTCTTGGTTTTAATCCTAGCTCCTTTGACCTCGGGAATATCATATCCTAAGCCCTTCAATCCCTTAATATAGAAGCTGCTATGTCTTGTGCTATCCTGATTCTGTTTTCACAATACTCAAATTGCTTCTCCCTGACTGCTTACGGTATTTTCTCCTTGACCTGGGAACTCTGGAATTTGACTACAATACTCCTGGGAGTTTTCTTTTTGGGATCTTTTTCAAGAGAGGATCAGCAAATTCTTTCAATTTCTATTTTGCCCTCTGGTTCTAGAATATCAGGGCAATTTTGCCTAATAATTTCTTGAAAGATGGTGTGTGTCTAGGCCCTTTTTTTGATCATGGCTTTCAGGTAGTCTACTAATTTTTAAATTATCTCTCCTGGATCTACTTTCCAGGGCAATGGTTTTTCTAATGAGATATTTCACATTGCCTTCTATTCTTTCATTTATTTGGATCTATTTTATAATGTCTTGATTTCTCATAAAGTCATTAGCTTCCATTTGCTCCAATCTAATTTTGAAGGAATTATTCTCTTCAGTGAGTTTTTGAAATTCCTTTTTCATCTGGCAAATTTGACTTTTTAAGGCATTCTTCTTCTCATTGGCTTTTTGGGCCTCTTTTGCCATTTGAGTTAGTCTGTTTTTTAAGGTGTTATTTTCTTCAGTGTATTTTTGGGTTTGCTTTAGCAGGCTGTTTACTGGCTTTTCTTGAGTTTCTTGCATCATTCTCATTTCTCTTCCCAGTTTTTCCTCCACTTCTCTTACTTGGTTTTCAAAATGCTTCTTGAGCTCCTCCATGGCCTGTAAACAGTTCATGTTTTTCTTGGAAGCTTTTGATGCAGGAGTTCTGACTGTGTTGTCTTCCTCCAGTTCCATGCTTTGATGCTTTTTGCCCCCAAAAAAAGGAATCTATGGCAGGATTGCATTTCCTCTGCTTGCTCATGTTTTCAGTCAATTACTTGACTTTTGAATTCTTTGCCATGGTAGAACTCTGCTTTCAGAATGGAGAGAGATTTGTCCTAAATTGCTGGGGTTTCCACAGCTGCCTGAGCAATTAGGAGGGCACCCTTTCTACAGTCCCCATAGGCTCTGGCACCTGGCTACACACCCCAGGACCTCCACCAAAGACCATGATCCAGATCCAAGCAGATTAAAGCAAGAGTGATTACTCTCTGAATGGTTACTTCGTCCATCTACAATCTGCAGGCCAGGAGCTCTTGAGATCGCCATGCAGCACAGCTGCCACACCTATGCTGCTTCTCCCTCAAGGCAGGGGCTTGACCACACTATTCCATCTACCTCTGTTCCAACAGAGTTCCACACTGACCTTTTACTTTCTCTTTGGCATTTATGGGGTGAGAAGTCTGGAAACCACCACAGCTGCTGGTGCTTTACTCTCCTAAAGTTTGCTCCAGCTGCTGCTGGTTGGGGCTGCCCTAGGGCCAAAACTGAATGGTTCATGCAGGGCTGGGCTCAGCTCCCAGCTTGGTGTGATGGCCTCTTCCTGCCTGCCTGCTGGGCTGCCATCAGCGGCAGATTTGTTTTTCGCTGTCACTTTGTGGATTCTGTAGCTCTAAAATTTATTTAGAGTCATTTTTTGCATGTATGGGAGGAGGTGGAAGTCAGAGCCACTGGGAAGTCCTGTTGCTACTCTGCCATCTTGGCTCCACCCCCCTGGAAAGAGATTCTTAACAGAAAGCCCTGGAAGCCCCAGGGACTTGGGATGTTTCTGTCCAGTTCCACCGTCTCCAGGAGCTGGGTAGTGGCAAGAGATTCCAGAGTGTCTGGATGCCCTACCCAGGTCTCTGTTGTATCCAGACTTGGGTTGTTCCTCATCCCCTTTCCTTCCTCTTACACACATGGATGAATGTCAGCTCAGTACCTCACCCTGTGCAACTGGTGGGGGTCTGTAAAAATCAGCCTGGAAGGTATACGTGCACATGCAAACCAGGCTTTGCTGAAAGCCACAGGAATGGCATTGATGGCTGCACTGGTAAGCCCCTGTGGGAGGCAGCCCAGGGACTCCCAGGGGATGAACTGAGGCCCTCAGTGTGTCTAGGAGAAGCCCCCTAGCATCAGGGCCAAGGCAGGGAGCAGCTTGTATGGGGAAGGGGTGATGCTTCCCCCAGAAGCCAGAGCCAAGAGAGCTGGGGCAGAGCCCCCCAGGGGATTTTGGGCTGCTGGCCAGAGCCTGTGACAGGGAGTCAGCTACAAAGAAATAAACCAGGAACCTCTAATATGGCAGAAGAAACTTGGTCCCAAGCACTAGAGGGAGCAGGATGTGGGCAATGCCAGCTGGACTATGGACGCTGAGGCAGCAGCAGTGGCCTTGGGACAGGACTCTTGGTCTGACCCACTGGCACCCTGCTATGGGACCTTGGATAAATGACTGAGCAGGCTGGAGGCTCTGGTTCATAGAACACCCGTCCCACTGCACAGAGGGGGGGAGGGGGGAGGAGGAAGAGAATTAGCACTGATAGAAGCCTGATGCTAAGTACTTTATGAATATAATCTCACAACACCCCTTGGGAGCTGGGTGGTCCAGTGGGTAGAATTCTGGGCTTGGAGTCACTAAGACTCATCTTCTATAGTTTGAATCTGGCTACAGACACTTACTAGCTATAAGACCCTGGACAAGTCATTTAACTCTGCCTCAGTTTCATTATCTATAAAATAAACTGAAGGAGGCTTTGGAACATTAGTCCAGTGTCTTTGACAAGAAAACCCCAAATGGGGCCATGAAGAGTGGGACACAACTGAAAGGCCACTGAACAAATGCAGAGAGGCACGGGATGAGAGGGAGAGATGGAGAAGCAGGGTCTCCCAACCATGGCTCATGGGACAAAGATTTCCTCCTCTATGCAACTTTTATTCCTAAATCCTATAAATTAAAAAAAATAAAACCAACCCTCCTGCCTCTTCCAAGTCCTCCCAGTCCCAGGTGCTTGCCTTCACCCCCTCCCCCGTCACAGCTAGTCCTAGAGGCTGAATGTATTGGAGGAGACCATTTAGAATGGATATATTCGCCTGGTTTGGGATAAAGCCATTTAGGGGGCACAGTGGAGATGCTGCTGGCCTGGGAATGAGGGAGACCTGAGTTCATATTCAGCCTCAGACATGTACTAGCTAGGTGACCTTGGACAAGTCACTTAATCTCAGTTTCCTCAACTGTACAAATAGTAGCACCTACCTCTGAGAGTTGTTGCGAGGGTCAAATGTTTGTAAAGTGCTTATGCTAGTGCCTGGGACATAGTGGGTACAATGGGAATGTTAGAAGTTGTAGAAGTCACTGAGCCCAATGGAATCTGAGATGGGGACTCTCTCATCTTCTTCTGGAGATGAGGAGAAACTCAGGGCTAGCATAGCTTACTTCTCTGCCTATGCAGATGGTAGAGGAAATGTGTGTGTGAGTGTGAGTGTGTGTGAGTGTGAGTGTGTGTGTGTGTGTGTGTGAGTGTATCTGTGTGTGAGTGTGTGTGTGAGTGAAGTGGGGAGGTGTTTTCTCCCCTCATCCTTTCCCATTACCCAGCAATGTCTGCTTTTGACTCACGATAAGAAATGAAGGCCTGGTTAATAATAGCACCATAGACCCGGCTCTGGAAGGGACCTGGGGGCATCTAGTCCAACCCATTCACTGGACAGAAGAGGAAACTGAAACCCACAATCCATCATTTTGTTTTCCTTGGCTGTATATATTTGATACAAAGCAAGGATGTTGGGTGGGGGTGGGGGAGCAGGGAAAGGCATCCTTGGGAAGTGATAGTTGGGTTTGGTTTTGTTTTGCAAATGAAAAGAGCGTCAGAAATATTAAAAAACAAAGACACTGCATCCCAAAGAGCTTTCCACCCAGCCTAGGTAAGGCTAGGATATATAAGTAGCTGGTGGAGCACGTCTCATGGTGGCTGAGTGCCTGTGTAGAAATGTGGCACCAGCACTGACTCTGTAGTCAGGGGATTGGGGTTCACACCCTCCTCTGATGTTCAATACCTTGCCCTGGTCTCTATACCTCTCTGTGCCTCAGTTTCCTCATCTGTAACACATGGGTTTTAGACTGCATGACTTCCAGGTTTCTTCCCAGCTCTATGATATTACAATAAACAGGAGCAGGGGGAAGGTGAGGGAGGGAAGGGTGCTGCTTGGGCCAATCTCACCCAAAGAGGAGAACAGAAGGAAAGTCATTTCACTGGGATC
>CM053580.1:530626076-530641159 GCA_028627135.1 Pseudochirops cupreus
CCCCCCTCTTGGCTCCGCCCCCCCAACTTTAAGTCTTAACAGAATTAAAAATCACTTTTCAATTTCATGCTAATATATCTCGATTGCTGAATGTGATGACCTTTTCTCTGTCTTTATCCTTCTTGACCTCTTAGCATTATTTGACACTGTTGACCATTCTTTCTCTTTCCATAGTTTCTCCCCTCTGAATTCTCAGGATTGCTTTCTCTTCAATTTCCTTCTCCCTCCCTGCCCCCGACTTTTTGTGGAGACAGCAATTGGGGGTAGGTGATTTGCCCTGGTCACACAACTGATGAGTATCTGAGGGCAGATTTGAACTCAGGTCCTTCTGACTCCAGAGTGGGTGCTCTATCCACTGAACCACCTACCTGTATCTCTTCTTTCCTTTATGGGCACTCCTTGGCCATCTTTATTGGGTAACCATTGATATGATGCTCTATAACTGTGAGCATCCCCCCAACCTTCTATCTTGGGCCTTCTTATCTTCTCTTTTGTTCCCTTTTTTGCTCTCTTGTTAACTCATTGGCTCTCATGAGTTTGAATATAACCCCTATGCAGTTGATATTTGGACTTAAATATTCAGCTCTAGTATCTCTCTTGACCTCTTGACTTGCAGTGTTGTTGTTTTTCTGTCATATTTCGGTCTTGTCCAATTCATCATGACCTCATTTAGGATTTGGTCAGCAAAGATACTAGAGTGATTTACCATTTCCTTCTCCAACTCATTTTATAGATGAGAAACTGAGGCAGACAGAGTTAAGTGACTTGACCAGGGTCACACCGAAAGTGTCCGAAGCTGGATTTTAAACTCATAAAGATGAAGTCTGAACTTTATCCAGTGAACCACCTAGCTGCCCTCTATCTGCTTATTGGACATCTAAAACTAGATATTTATCAATCATCTTGAACTCAAGACAGCCAAAACAGAACTTATTATCTTTCCCCTCCAAGTCTACTAGTCACTTAGCTTTACAATCTTGGAATCATCTTTATCGCCTCACCTTCACCCACACATCCAATCATTGCCAAGTATTATTTATTTTTACCTCCACAATATTTCTTGCATCTTTCCCCATTCTCTGTTCAAGACTTTAAGATCTCATAATTTCTCCCTTGGATTACTGAAATAGCCTCCTAATTGGTCTCTCTGCCTTCAGTATCTTTCCTCTCTAATTCACCCTCCACATAGTGCAGAAGTCTGACCATATCATATTCCTACTCAACAAATTTCAGTGCTTCCCTATTATTTCAGACTTGATAAAAGATAATATTTCCTAATAATTAGATCTACACAAAAATAGAGAGACTGCCTCAGGAGACAGTAGACCCTTGGAAGGAAGACTGGACTTCTTCAAGCAAATTCTATGTGACCACTTGTTAGCTATTTTATCAAGGGCATTCTTTTTCTTTTAGTGATTGGACTAGACAGCCAGTAAGGGCCACTAGATGGCCCTCCAACTCAGAAATTCAGTTATTCTATGACCAAAAAAAATCCCCCAGGATGAGAAGGTATAATAAAAGTTGATAATCTGCACCTATGGAGGGGAATCCTCATATTGCTGAGCACATGGGTCTAGCAAAAGATTTTATTGAAGGATGCATGGAGATAAAAAAAAAGAAGTTATTAATCTCTAGATGACCTACACACAAATAGCAAAAAATAAAACAAAGAAATTAGAGTACTAATTAGTTCTACTCTGCATCCAAGTCCTGACATTTACAGTCATTGAAAGATACTTCATGCCATCTGCATGAATATGGTTGTCTACTTACAGAACCATTTCAGTATTAACCAAAGGCCAGTTTGCATTCTGTAGCATAGTAAGGCATAGTCACTAAGTAATATTCAACATTTATAAGGCTTCCCCAAAGCAGCCAGTTCTTTCCTTCTCTTATCAAGCTTCACAGCCCGCTTCCCATTGACATATGGCATATCCCCTACTCATCAGAATGCATTCCAAACTAAACCTCAATGAGAAAAATTTAAAACTACAAAAGTTAAGACTTCAGAAGTGTCTAGATATTTCTATTCTGCATACAGGTTTGAGTCAGAGTCCCGATGTTTCTAACTTCATATAGTCTCTTGTCCACTAAGGGGATTCCTATAGACTTCTTGTAATCGGTACCATTGAAGCAAATTTTGTGAAATTAAATTTAAAAATAATTTCCTAAAGTTCTTTGGTAATAGTCTTATAGTAATAGTCTTGAACTTGAGCTGCTGTTACAAGGACTCAGGTTTAAAGATATAGACTTAACAAAATAACAGTTACAAAAATAACTCAGCAAATGAAGAAGAAAGCAGACAATAACAGTTCTAATTAATGTCATTCCCCAGGCAGGGTAGATGATGCTCTACACATACGTTATCTAAACCATTCCTGCCACTATTTCGGTTATGGACCTACTACTATTCAGCCCTCTTATTCTGCCTACTAGGCTTAAATTATACAATGAAGGAATTCATTTCAGGGGTTGAACTTTAATGTATATCAGTAAATGTGGTCATAGTTTTTTCGTTGTTGTTGTTTTTAAGCCTTTTAATGGACAGGCTCAAAGTAAAACTGAGCTGGTGTAGTTTAATAGGTCTATAGGTACACATATATACACATATTTGTCTACACTGTACATACATATACATATATGTATGTATATATCTACATACATTTACACACACACACATTAGACAAAGACACATCTTATCAAATCTTCAGAAGATCCTGAACTGGGGGAGAGAGTGAACACTTTGAATGAGAAGGTCAGGACCCAAAAAGATTTCAGTAGAATGGATAAGACGATGGGTCCAGCTCGATGACCATGATGAATAGCTCATAAAATTAGAGCTACAAGGAATGCTAGAAGTCATTTAATCCAATTTCCTTATATTACGGATGAATAAAAAGACCTCAGAGAGACTGAGTAACTTGTTCAGGGTCACATGTGTCACAAGTGGCAAAGCTAGCATTCAAGTCCAAATCTTTTTTTTACTTATTCTACTAAATCCAGGCCTCTTATTACTTTGTCAATCTGCCTCCATGATGATAATGATGATGAGGATGAAAAAAAGAAGATTATGATGATGATGGGTGGATGAATACAATATTTTACCTTTTGTAAAGTGCTTTATAGAGACTAGCTAAATGGAGCCTTGCAACAGTCCCAGAAGTAGGTGCTACAGGGACTAATACATTCATTTTAGAGATGAGGAAACAGATCAGGAAAAGTGAAAGGACTTGTCTATAGTCACACAGCTAGTAAATATCCATAAAAGGTTTGGAATACATATCATCTTGATTCAAAACCCAGGATTCCATCTACTGTACTGAGAGCATGATTAAATATAATTAGAGTAGACATAAAATCCAACCCTTGGGCTCAAAAGTACAACTATGCAAGAACAGAATGGGGGGAGCATGACTAGAAAAACTTATGAAAAAGATCCTTAGAGGTTTTAATGTACATCAAGCTTAGTGATTAGTGATTATGTGATGAATTAGTGATATGACATGGCAGACAAAATGGATCATAGAATCTTAGAATTTATTAAGAAATGAACAATCAATGCTGACTATGTGCTCAGCATATGCTAGAATAGTTCAATGGTGCAATGGATAGAGTGCTGGTCCTGGAGTCAAGAAGAATTGAGTTCAAATGTGGTCTCATGATGCAGTGTGCAGAGGCCTGGTCAACATGGTGGCAAGTTAATCCACCAACCACAAGGGCCATTCCCGGGCCTATCACCACAGGCAAAGGATGGGTAAGAGACAAAGGCAGGGCCCATGGCAGGGGCAGCAGCTACTCCTGGAACTACCAATCCACAGTCTGGAAATTTAAAAAGCCCCTAACAGAACTTCCAGGGACCAGGATGGCAGAGTGAACCTCAGCAGCTCCAATCCTTCCCCTCTGACCCTGAAAACACAGTAATTATTGCCTTAGAGAAAAATTGTAAACAGTAAAGGCTTGGGAACTCCAGAGGAAGGGCATGGCTAAGGTCCTGCCTCAAAATGAGTAAAAAGCAGACTACAAAGACAAAGTCTCTAGAATCCTATTACTATGAGAGGGAGGAACCTAATTCAGGAGACAGTATTCACTCCACACCCACAGCTGAAGCCTTAACAGGGAATATGAATTAGTCTCAAGCACAGAAAGCATTCTTAAATGAGCTCAAAAAGAACTTTGAAATCCAAATTAGAGAGGTAGAAGATAAAATCAACATTTCTTTTAAAATCAAAATTGCAAAATTAGAAAAACATTACAATGAAGAAAACAGCTCCTTAAAAAGAAAAATGTGTGAACTAAAAGTGAAATCTGAACATATGGAAAGGGAGCTTCAAAAACTAAGGAAAATAATTCACTAAAAATTAGAATCAGTCAAACAAAATATCAAGACTGAAAAATTAGAAAAAGAGGTAAAATATCTCAATGGAAAAATAACTGACCTAGAAAACAGATCCAGAAGAGAAATCAGAGAATTATTGGTCTACCAGAAAATCATGATGAAAAAATGACTCTGGACAACATCTTCCAAGAGCTCATCAAGGAAAACTGCCCTGAGATCCTAGAACCAGAGGGTATAATAGAAATTGAGAGAATCCACCAGACACCTCCCGAAACAGATCCCAAATTGAAAAGTCTGCAAAATGTTGTGGCCAAATTCTAGAACTATCAGGTAAAGGAGAAAATACTACAAGTGGCCAGAAAGAAACAATTCAAATATCAGGGAACCACAGTGAGGATCACACAGGATCTGGCAGCTTCTATACTGAAGGATCAGAGGAACTGGAATATGATTTTTCACAAGACAAAAGAGCTCAGGTTACAACCAAAGATCACCTATCCAGCAAAACTGAACATAATCTACCAGGCAAGGAAATGGTCATTCAATGATATAACAGAATTCCAGACTTTCCTGATGAAAAAGCCAAAGCTCAATGGAAAATTCAACCTCCAATTACAAGACTCAAGAGAGACATAGAAAGGTAAATAAGGAAAACCACACACACACACATACAGACACACACACACACACACACACACACGTCTTGTTATTTATTAAGAGCAAACTGTTTACATCCCCATATGGGAAGCTGATACCTGTTAATATCGTGAATTCTATACCTTTGGCAACATCTAAAAGAGATATAGATAAATAGAGGGTGTGGGTATAAATTATACAAAATGATGATTAAAAAAACCTTATGAAGGGCTGCAAAGGGATTGCAATGGAAAAAGAGGAAAGAATGAATGCTACACAAAGAGGCATAAAAACACTATAGTAGAGGGAAAGAAGGGAGGGAGATGAGCATTATATGAGCTTTTCCCTCATTGGTTATGGTGCAAGGAGGGAATAACATAATCAGTTCTCTATCAAGAAGAGACATAAAACTTATAATAGAGGGAAAGAAGGGAGGGAGAGGAGCATTGCATGAGATCTATTTTTGCCAATCTTGGTTTGAAGAAGAAATAACATACTACATTAAGTATAAAAATCTATCATATCCTACAGGCAGTAGGAGGGGGGAAGGGCCACAAAAGGGGGGGTTAGAAGGAAGGGAAGAAGTAGTAAGGGGAAAGAGTAAGAAAAGGAAGGGAGGCTGATAAGAAGGGAATACTGAGGGAGGTGGCTGTCAAAAGGAAAACTCTTAAGAAGGGGAATGGAGAAGGGTAGGAAATAAAAGCACAAACAAGGGAGGGAATAAGATGGAGGGAAAGACATAGATAGTAATCATAACTGTGAATGTGAATGGGATGAACTCTCCCATAAAACAGAGGTGGATAGAAGAATGGATTAAAAAACATCATCCTACAGTATACTATTTACAAGAAATACCTTTGAAACAGGGGAATACACACAGGGTAAAGGTAAAAGGCTGGAGTAAAATATATCATGCCTCAGCTAAAGTAAAAAAAGCAGGTGTACCAATCCTTATCTCATACAAAGCAAAAGCAAAAATAGATCTAACTAAAAGAGATAAAGAAGGAAACTATATCCTGCTAAAAGGCACCATTGAAAATGAAGCAATATCGTTACTAAACATTTATGCACCAAGCGGTACAGCATCCAGATTCCTAAAGGAGAAATTAAGGATGTTAGAGGAAGAAATAGATAGCAAAACTACACTAGTGGGGGACTTCAATCTCCCCCTCTCTGAGCTTGATAAATCTAACCTCAAAATAAACAAGAAAGAAGTTAAGGAGGTAAATAGAATCTTAGAGAAGTTAGATATGGTAGACCTCTGGAGAAAATTGAATGCAGATAAAAAGGAATACACCTTCTCAGGAGTACGTGTAGAAATCTATCTTACTCAATAGAGAAGTAGGAGAAAGGAATAGGCAAAAGGTAGGGGAGTGATAAGAGGGAGGGCCGATTAAGAGAGAGAATAATTAGAAGTAAAACATACTTTTGAGGAGGTACAAGGTAAAAAGAGAGAGAGAAGGATTAACAGAAGAAAACAGGATGAAGGGAAATATGCAGTTAGTAATCATAACCGTGAAGGTAAATGGTATGGACTCACTCACAAAATGGAAGCAGATGGCAGAATGGATTAGAAACCAGGATCAATATGTTGTTTATAAGAAACACACTTGAAACAGAGTCACATACAGAGTGGAAATAAAAGGCTGAAGCAGAATCTATAATATTTCAGGTGAAGTAAAAAAGGCAGAGAAGCAATCATGATCTCAAACAAAGCAAAAGCAAAAACCATTCTAATTAATGGATAAACAGAGAAACTACATCTTGCTGAAAAGGAAACCATAGATAATGAAGTAATAGTAATACTAAACATATATGCAACAAATGACACAGCATCCAAATTCTTAAAGGATAAGTGAAATGAATTATAGAAGGAAATAATACAATCTCCCCTTTCAGATCTAGATAAATCTAACATAAAATGAATGCGAAAGAAATCAAGGAGAAGAATAGAATCTTAGAAAAGTTAGATGGGACAGACATCTGGAGAAAACTGAATGGGAAGAGAAAGAAGTAAGCCTTTTTCTCAGTTGTACATGGCACCTTCAAAAAGGTGACCATGCACAAGGTCATAAAAACTACACAAACAAATACAGAAAAGTAGAAATATTAAATGTAGCCTTTGAGGGCTGCAATGCAATGAAAATATATTCAATGGAAGCATAGATTAAAAATTAATTGGAAATTAAACGACCTAATCCTAAAGAATGAGTGGGCCAAAGAATAAATCATAGGAACAATCAATAGTTTCATTAAAGAGAATGACAACAATGAGAAAACATCCCCAAATTTTTGGGATTCATCCAAAACAATACTTAGAAAAGATTTTATATTTCTAAATTCATATATCAGTAAAAGAAAGAAAGGAAGAACAGATAGATGAATTAGGCATGCAACTAAAAATATCCCCAGAAAAGTAACAGATTAAACATCCCCAATTAAACACCATAATAGAAATCCTAAAAATCAAAGGTGAGATTAACAAAATTTAATGTCAAAAGACCATTGAACTAATAAGTAAAACTAGGAGCTGATTAAAAAATAAACAAATTCTAGCTTTAGCAATAAGATAAGAAAAATATATTGAAAGAATAATAGGCAACAAGGAGCAAAACTATCACTTTATGCAAATGATATGATGGTTTCCTTAGAGAACCATAGAGAACTGACAACAATAATACTAACTAAATTAGCTTATTATTCTGTACTGTACCAATTAAACTACAAATGATTCCTTTATAGAAACAGAAAAAAAATGATAGCAAAATTCATCTAGAGACACAAAAGGTCAAGAATATCAAGGGAATCAATGATATTAGGGCAGGAACTCATTCATTTTCCAGGTGAAGAAACTGAGTCCAGAGGCTTACAGTCACACAGGTAGTAAGTTACAGAATTGGATAATTATCCTAGGCACTCTGACTCCAGAAAGTTGTATTTTTTTCATGCCTCCACACTGTTCCCTATTTCCTTTTACTCCCTCTTTTCACATAGTTCCCATCTCTGTAACTTCTTTTTCACTTAGTTCCTACTTTTTGTTATCCTTGTCTTTACTTTTTCATGATTTTTATGTGTTGGGTCAAACCTGGCAGAGTGAAAAGCAATGAGGCATATAGGAGGAAACACTGAACTTGAAGATAGGGCACTAGGTTCAAATTCTGCCTCTGACACTCTAGCTATAGGATCTTGGAGAAGTAATTTAATCTCTTTAGGTTTCAGTTTCTTCATCTGTAAAATGATGATGACAATTATCACCTATCTAACCAGGTTGGTATAAACCTCAAATGAGATAATGTAATAAAGCATTTTGATCACTTTCGAGATCAATATTACTCAATCCAAGAAGGAAATGATAAGGGACAGAAAAAAATAACAAAAGATAAAATAGATAATGTTGACTATTTGAAAATGAAAAGCTTCTACACATACAAAATGAACACACCTAGGATAAGAAGGAAAGTGGTTAAATTGGGGGAGGGGATCTTTGTATCAGATTTCTCTGAAAAAAGTTTGGTATTGAAGCTACATGAGAACTTAATAAACATATATGACTAATATCCACTTCCACAACAGATAAGTGGTCAAAGGATATAAACAAATAGATCTCAAAAGAATTGCAAA
Source organism: Pseudochirops cupreus (assembly GCA_028627135.1). Taxonomy (NCBI): domain Eukaryota; kingdom Metazoa; phylum Chordata; class Mammalia; order Diprotodontia; family Pseudocheiridae; genus Pseudochirops; species Pseudochirops cupreus. The sequence goes on from CM053580.1 coordinate 530,634,670, forward strand.
ACCATATGAAAGAATGAAAAATGACCACATGAAAGAATGCTCCAAGTTATTCATTATAAAATAAGTGCAAACCAAAATAGTGCTGAAGTTTCATCATGTCACACCCTGAAAACTGGTGAAGATAACAAAAAGTTTCAATAGTCCCCATCCTCTCTTTAAAGGTCTATTTTGATCCTGACTATTCCCTCTCCCCTTAACCTACTTTCCTCCTTCCTATTTCCCTCTCACAACCTTTTGCCTCTTATTCCCTTTTGGGTAAAATATATTTTTGTACTGATATGTTTATGTGTATCTTTCCCTCTTTTAACTTGTTCAGATGAGGTTCAACTGTCCCTTGCTCTCACACAATTCTTTCACTATCACATAAAGTCCTCTTCCCACATCCCATTTATGTGACATAGTTTCTCTAATTCTTCCTCTCCCTTTCTCTCACAGAACACTTTTCTTTCCAACCTTTCCATTTTTAGAGATTATCCAAACAAAATATAATCACATCTAGACCCTCTAATTAGACACCCTATAAGACTTCTGATCATTATAAAGTTCTGAGGAGTCACATGAGTAATCTCCCAAATAAGAGTTTGAATAGTTCAACCTTGTTTAGCTACTTATGATTTCTTGTTCGTATTTACTTTTTTATGCATCTCTTGGCTCTTGCATTTGTATGTCGAATTATTTACTCAGAACCGCTCTTTTCATCAGCAATACTTTGAAATCATCCATTTCATTAAAAGTATATTTTTCCCCTTTGAGAATTTCTGTAAACTGCTGTTGGACTGTCACTAGTAGCCTGCTGGAAGGCTCTAGAGGTCTGGAGGGCCCTTTGGTCTGGGAATCCTGATCTGGTTATTCTACTGCAGGCTAAGGTAAAGGAAGTACAGCCTGGGTAGATGCACAGAGGCAGGGGATGACAGATTGAGAAAGAGAAGCAAGGCTTCCCAACCATGGCTTATGGCAGAATACTTTTCCTACTCTATAAAATATTTCCTACTATAAATTTTAAACATACAGCCACTTATATTAGTAGAGAGTTGCTTAGAGAACTGAGAAGTTCAATGATTTTCCCTGGATCACACAGCCAACATGTGTCAGGGGCAGGATTTGAACCTGGGTTTTCTGGCTCCAAGGCCAGTTTTCTGTCCACTCTGATATCATTGCTTCTCTAAGAGCACTAGTAAAACATTTAAAATTTAAAGAAAGCAAAGCCCAAAGAGTTTATGTTTGAGGGAGCCAGTGGATAGAGTTTTGGACCTAGAGTCAGAAAGAACTGAATTCAAATCCAACCTCAAATGCTGTGTGACCCTGGGCAAATCACTTAACCTCTTCTTGCCTCAGTTTCACAAACTATGGAATGGGGATAATAACAGCACCTAACTCCCAGGTTGTTGTGAGGATCAGGGGAGATCACATGTGTAAAATATTTTATAAAGGCTAAAGTACTATCTAAATGCAAGCTATAATTCTAATTTTTATCTATAGGCAGGTTGTAAATAACTGCTGAAGAAAGTCATGTTATCACTGGGAGATGGGGGGGTGGGATACAATGGGAAGAACATTGGCTCTGGAGTCTGAATCAATTCACACCTTTGATACTGGCTATGTGAACCTGGACGAGTCACTTCCCCACTATGGATTTCCCTTTCTTTATCTGTAAAGGGAGGAGGTCAGAGTGGTCTCCCCAGCTCTAACCATGTGATTCCATATGCTGGATCTTCCACAAATTGTTTTTGCCTGATTGGAACTGGGCCTTGGCTGCAAGACAATAGTCCTCTTCTCATTCTCTCTCTCTCTCTCTCTTTCCCTTGGTCTGCCAATGACATCAGATTGGAAGTACAGCAGTCACTCCTGGGCCCAATCCCACTATTGATTTATTGGCAAGGAAGTTTTCTACTGTTTGATTTTCTAACCAGGGCCAGTTTTCCCATCCCTAGGCAACCTGGCAGGCCTCCCCTCCTAGGAACTCACTATAGTGATGTCAGACTTAGTGTAGATACTCCATTGACTTTAACCCTCCTGTAGCTCAGAACTCCAGAGTTCAAGGGATCCATCTCAGTCTCAGGGAACAGGGATTACAGGGCATCCTGCCTGGCTAATCCTTTTGTTTGTCCACAATTTCATCTCTGTACTAATTCTAAAGCTTTGACCCTTTCAGCGGGGCAGTTTGAAACCTTGTCCTGTCTCCTTAAAGCTCTGAATGGCCACAACCCCTACCCCCATGGGTCTTGGCAGAGGACCTGGTCACCTGCTCTACTGAGAAGATCAAGGCTGCCCTTCCAGGGCTACCTCACCTCCTGGACCTTCTAGACAGACTCTCTTCTCCTGTTCCTCTGTTTTGGGGAAAGAGATGGCCCTTTTCCTTGCCCTCCACCTCATCCCCTCTCCTCTCTCCAGGAGCTGGCCCTGGAGACCATGACCTGCCCCTCCCCCTCCAAATCACCAGCCTCTCCTTAGCCATTGGCTCCTCAGATCTCCCCCATCCTCAGAAAGCCCCTTCTTGGCCTCCTCAAGTTACCCTCCTCCATTGCTTCTCCCCTTCACTGTCAGAGGTCTGAGCAGAGCTGACTGTACTTCAATGCCAGCAGGAAGCTCCTGGAGAGAATTCAGAGAGGAGGCTTGGCTCTGCCCCTCTTCTATTACTTTACTGATCTTTTCTTTTCTTCCCTTTTCTTTTTTCAATCAATAAGCATTTCTTTCCTCTTTCTCCCACCGCCCTTAGAACAAATAGCATTCTGTAGTTGGACGAAACAAATTCCCACTTTGGCTGTATGCAAATATATATGATTCATTTCTTCTTTTTCTTTTCTGTCATCATGTTGCAGATGTTTTTGGATGTCAACAGCCCTTTTCAGTCGATTGTGGCGAGAATGCAGAATGTGTTTTTAAAAATGGAATTTACCAATGTTCCTGTTACCCTGGATACAAACTTCCTTCTGGGGAGCCCACATTCCCAAATGCCACTATGAACAATTGTCAAGGTACAAACCTGTCCTGCGTTCTTTGGCTAGCCTGGGAGTAACTGAAAAGCTCTTTCTGCTGAGCTGATAGCAGAGAAGTCCCTCCCTGCAGGGGCCACTGGCCAGTGCCCTTTGCCTCCTCATATAGGCCCCCTCTGACCTTCCCCAGGCCTCTCCCTGACTCAGGCTCTCTCTGGTCAGTGCCTTTGGCTCCTCACTTCAGGGGCCACCTCTAAACCCTGGGAACTCTCCCCTTCTCCCCATTCTGTCCATCCAAGTGCTGTGGCCAGACCTTGGCTCAGGGCTGGGAGGTTCAAATCTCTTTCCAAGCTATTACCCAGAAGAAGGAACTGAGGCCACAGGAACCTCACCTGCCTGCACTGCTTCCTAATGGAACCCAATATTTAGGAGACGGGGGAAGGAGGGGTATTTTGGAGGACACTGGGTCTGATGCACTTACTGTACATGACTACTTTCAGGACATGGGCAAGTCACTTACCCCCGGGAAGACTCAGGGGGCCTATAGAACTCCCAGCCACCTCCCAAAGGTGTGGTAACAAAAGGCTTTGTAACCTTAAGGTGACACAGAAATGGGGGCTGTTGTTATTACAGTGCCTGTCTGATTTCCCTTTGCCATAGGAGTCCACCCAATGACCTTCCTCCATGATTCTTCAGTAACTGCATCTGAGCTCTTGGACTACTTCCCCTGACTTCCCTCACTCTCTTCATATCCCCAGACCATCTTTTTTCCATCATGCGTTTCCCTGATGATGATCTTCCTTCTGTTCTCTGGAGCTCCTCATTTGTTAGAGAATACAGGGGGCCCAAATCCCCTTTGGGCTTCTCTAGCATCCTCTGTGTGTACTTCAATTATATTCTATGTCTCACAGTCAGACTGTAACACCAGTGGAATATTGGTATTAAAATACAGATGTTTATTTTTTAGGGGTCATTAGAGGAGTTTGGCAGTTTCTTGAATGCCAGCATGCTATCCTCCTCTGCTGAATTTTGAGTCCAATTCACTTCCTATCTGTACTGCTTACCCTTAATATATACATAATGATGAGCATGCTCTATAGGTCTTCTATCCAACTGCAGGTCATAATGTGGGCTATTGACATTTTTCAGCCACTTGGTCTTTCCTGTGTGGATGGTCAGGCCAAACTCTTTCAGGTGGTTATGGATTGGGGAGATACAAAGAAAATACCACAGACCCTGCCTTCAAGAAGCTTAAAATGGACGAGAAAGGAAATGACATAAATAAGTAGAATACAAGGTGGACAGTGATAGGCACTCCACCCAATAAAGTAAGGCAAAAAAGTGTGTAGGGGCAAATGTGAACAGGGAGGGAAATTCCTTTCAAATGGAGTAAAGGGACAGGAATCAGTAAGGATTCCAGTAGAATGTAAGCTCTTTGGGGACAGGGGAAACTGTTTTGGTTCTGTCCTTGTATCCTCAGTACCTGGCATGCAGGAGGCACTCAATTAGTGTTTTTAAATTCTATTGAACAGAAGAAGATCCTAAAAGGCAAGGATGAGAAGGCAGTGTGCTCCAGGCAGGAGGTACAGCCTGGGTAGATCCACAGAGGCAGGAGATGAAGGGATGAGAAAGAGAAGCAGGGTTTCCCCACTGTGGCTCATGGCAGAATGCTTTTCCTAGTTTATAAAACATTTACTCTCATACAATTTTACTCTACAGTCTCTTATACTCATAAGTATTAAGAGCTTAGAGCTCTGAGAAATTAAGTTAATTTCCCAGGATCACACAGCCAACCCTGTTTTTCTGACTCCAAGGCCAGTTCTCTGTCCAATACATCATCCTTGCCTCCTGAAGAGCTCTAGTTGAACACTTAAAATCCAAAGAAAATGAAAACCAAAGAGCTTGTGATTTGAGGTAGCTAGTGAATGCAGTGGATAGAGTATTGGACATGGAGGCAGAAAACCTGAATTCAAATCCAGCCTCACATGCTGTCTGACCCAGGGCAAGTCACTTAACCTCTGCTGCCTCAGTTCCATAAACTGTAGGACAGAGATAATAGCACCTCATTCCCAGGTTGTTACAAGGATCAAGGGAGATCATATGTGTAAAGTGCTTTATAAACATGAAAGCATTACCAAAATGCTACCTATAATTATAATTTTTATTCATAGGCAGGTTGTAAATACTGTTGAAGAAAATCATGTTATCACTGGGAGGCCCGGGGAGGGGGGGGGGTGTCCAATGGGAAGAGCATTCGCTCTGGAGTCAGAGGAGGGAGAATCAAATCCCACCTTTGATACTTACTGGCTGTGTTAACTTTTCATTTCCTCACCATGGGCTTCCCTTTCTTTATCTGTAAAAAGAAGAGGCCAGGATGGTCCCCCAGCTCTAAACATATCCCATATGCTGGATCAGTCACAAATTTCTGTTGCCTAATTTTAACTGGGCTTTCCCTTAGACAATAGTCTTTTTGTTCTTTATTCTCATTTAATTTCTTTTCTTCTTTCCTTCCTTCTTTCCTTCCTTCCTTCCTTCCATCCTTCTTTGTCCCTCCCTACCTCCCTTCTTCCTTCCTTCCTTTCTTTCTCTTTTTTCCATGGTCTCCCAATCTCACCAAGGTGGAAATGCATCAGTCACTCATGGTCCCAATCCCACTACTGATTTATTCAGAGGAAAGTTTTCTACTGTTCGATTTCCAACCATAACCAGTTTTCCCATCTCTAGGCAATCTGGCAGGCCTCCCCTCCTAGGAACTCACTATATTGGTGCCAGACTTAGTGTAGACACTCCATTGACTTTAACCCTCCTGTAGCTCAGAACTCCAGAGTTCAAGGGATCCACTTCAGCCTTCCTCTCAGGGAGAAGGGATTATAGGGCATCCTACCGGGTTGATTCTTTTATTTGTCCACAATTTCATCTCTGAAATACTTCCAAAGTTTCTACCCTTCCAATGCGGCAGTTAAAAAACTTGCCCTGACTCCTTAAAACTCTCATGGCCATGACCCGCTGCCCACTAGGGTCTCAGTAGAGTACCTGGCCTCCTACTCTACTGAGAAGATCAAGGCTGTCCTCCCAGAGCTCCCTCACCTCCTGGACATGATAACTCCCAGATCTACCCTCTTCTCCCGTTCCTCTGTTTCTGGGGAAGAGATGGCTCTTTTCCTTGCCCAGATCAGCCCCTTTACTTGGGCCCTCCACCTCATTCCCTCTCCTCCCTCCAGGAGCTGGCCCTGGAGACCATGACCTGACCCTCTCCCTCCAAATCACCAGCCTCTCCTTAGCCAGTGGCTCCTCAGATCTCCCCCATTCTCAGAAAGCCCCCTCTCGGCCTCAAGTTACCCTCCTCCATTGTTTCTCCCCTTCACTGTCAAAGGCCTGAGCAGAGCTGTTTGCACTGATATGGCAGCAGGAAGCTCCCAGAGAGAATTCTGGGGTGAGGCTCGGCCCTGCTCCTGAGTCCGCACCCTCCACCACCTTACTGAGCTTTTCTTTGCTTTTATTCCCTTTACTGCTCTTTTTTCCATCAACAAGCATTTCTTCCAACTTCCTCCCATCCT
>CM053580.1:530641659-530662008 GCA_028627135.1 Pseudochirops cupreus
CCCTACCAAAAAGTGACATAGGAGAGAATAGACTGGGGGAGGGGGGAAACACTGGGATGGCTGTTTTGGGGTGGTGGGCAGGGGAAAGATGGGGAGAAAATATGTAACTCAAAAAAAATTTAATAAAATAAATTTTAAAAAAGAGACTTAAAATTAAGGCTTGATATTTCTCTTCACTGTGAGTTTTACTTAGGTGATCTCAGATCCCTTGTCTCACAATTCTTATCTTATAACTAGTACTTTTACTCTTGTATTGAAATTTGTATTCTCCACCTCTGTAACTTCACCCACCATCCATATTCTGGAGAAACTTGTTTAAAGATTAGTCTCCTCAATCTAAACTGTAGTAGCAACCCTGATCACCTGCAGACTGATCCCGGCACCTGAGAACTGGTCTGGTCTCCGAGGGATGCAATGGGGAGGATCAGGGATGACACTCAGCCCACCTTCTCATCAAAACGTCTACCACAGGATTGTTTTACCTTCTTCTTGTGACCTGAATCACACAGCTTGTTTGTGATCAAGGGGATTTCAGAAGGGAAGATCCAAACCGTCATAATACCAAACTGATGTCAGAGGTTTGTGTTATGTTTTTGTTTTTTTTTTTACTTTCTGTTCAATCAGAAGAATACTCACCCATATTGCTCAGGGGATTTTGCTCTATCATTCTGTTAATCACTATAAAAGTCCCTGCCTTCCCTCCCTCAGGTGGTATTTGACTACTGAGGAGTCATTGACCCCATTTATTGGCTTCTGCTAGCCTAGCTGATAAATTAATCATGCCTCAGTCTACCTTTACTTCTAGCACAACAGTAGGAACTTTGGAAAAAGCGGTTTCAATTCAGTGATAAGGTTAGAAGTCATTTATAAGAGATTGAAAAGTGAGTAAGATGACAGAAAGTTGAAGCTTTTTCTAGGAATATGACTGTGAAGAGGAGGAGAGAGACCTTCACAGGATGGTGGGGTCCAGTGAGAGTATTTTAAGGATGGGTGAAATTCTGGGCATGTTTGCAGGAAACAAGCAATAATTCAATAAATAGGGAGAAACTGAAGATTCCAGGGAGAGAGGGAATGATTGGGGGAGGGGGTTAATATGCTGAAGAAAACTGGATGACAGATATTTCAATCAATAAACTAGTATTTTTAAGCAACTGCTACATGTCAGGTGCTGTGTTAGATGCTAGAGATTCAGGTATAAAAATAAGATAATCCATATTTTAATTTCTTTTTAATGGGGTGTGTATGTGTGTGATGGAGTGCTTGGATGCCTATGCTTAAACCCCAGTTTGTAAAATCACATCCAGTTCCAAAATCACATTTCTCCCTAGTCTCAAATCTCCCTAACCTCAAAACACTCCCAGGCACTCTCTCTCTAGCTCAAGAGCAGCATGGCCTAGCAAAAAAACACTTATCTTTTTTTTTGATACAGTAGCCAGCTGCACCTGTAGAATTTAGTGGTTTGACCCAGTTGTGTACTAGATGAAGCAGCCGTGTACTTGGTCATACCTATCATATGTATCCTAGACTCAGTCATATATATACTCCTTAGTTCATTATGTACATCCTGAATCCTTCTTTAGCTTGGGATATACATATACTCCCAACATCCAGCTTGTCAAATACTACGTTGATGGGTGACAGCTTGATTAGCCCTGACCACTAGCTGACTTAGTGATGTTTCAAGCCTAAACCCACACCTCCATGCAGCTCTTCCCTCCCATTTCTCGGTGAATTCTAGGCAATATACCTGTGCAGTAGATATTAAAAGTACATGTTCCTTTAAGAACTGACCACTCTTTAATCATTCTTTAATCCCACCCTAACTCACCTACTTAGCATATTTGGCACTTGTTATACTATAGTCTATCTTATATAAACTATAATATACCCCCTTTAAGGTCATGAGTTCCCTAAGAACTCTTGCCTGCTGTGTAGTTTTAACAACAAATCTTTGCCACCTTGACTTAGAGAATGATTGAGTCCATGAATTCATTCCAGACTGCTTTCCAGGGACTCTGGTTATTGGGATACCTGGACTCCCTGAACTCCCTGACCCCTTGAACCACATCAGGTAGGTGTGAGAATACCAAGTACATATACAAGTATGTATACTGTACATACAATGCTGCTCATTTAAAATACTAATATGGTCACCGAAGAGGCAGAAATATACTCTTTGTTTAAAGAACAAGTATGAAATCAACTTGCAAAGAATGAAAGGTATTGATCCTTCTGTAGATGCATAATTTGATTGCTGAAAGTGGCAGAAAAAAAATCTTTTATGTGCGAAAGGAGTGATAAAGTCCACGTGAAAACATAGTGTCTCAGGTAAAATTTGAAATAGAGACAGATTGTTGGGAAGGTCAGATGGAGAGGTGCACTACAGATTAATGTACTGAGAAAATTTATTTTACAGTAGAGAACTCATTTAGAACTCAAGACATTTGGTCTCTCAGCTTATTTCCATGTGACTGTTTTTAGAGTTCTAAAGGTTATAAGTGACAACATTATAAATTAAAGAACTGCTTGGAAACTATGGGAAGGGTCAGTAGTTTTGGTTTTGGGATTTCATGAGTCTTCCCTCACAAGAGAAAACTCTCTAATCCACCAAGAAGTATGCAGAACAAAGAAAAATCCAACCTTTAGGAAGCTGAGTGTAAAGGAGTCATTGGTAAAGTCAGTCTTCAGGTGCTGTTTTGGGAGCTCAGTGATTGGAAGAGAAGCATTGCAATGGACTAACTGAATGAAAAGCTGGAACAGATGCTGGGAAGCTCATTGGAAGAGATGTAATCTCCTCTGTCATTTGAGCAGTTGCTCTCCAATGTAATCTCCATCTTGAAGGAGATGAAACCTCTTAAAAGGGGCTTCCTTGCTTCCTATTGCCCTTTCTGTTTTTAAAAGGAGCAACAGAGAAAGAGAGACTTTGCATCTGTTTTGCTATAAGCAAATGTTTGAAATTGACTGGGTAATACAGAAATCTGTTTGAGTGAGGATTTGGCTGGACTTGTCTGAATTACTTAGAGAGCCAACCTGAGGAATTTTGCTGTGAGTCGTGCTTTGCAACAGGAAGAGACTGAGAATCCAGAGGAATGATGATTAATAATGCTACAGATCCTCATCACTGATAGATGATGAATTCAAGATGCAGAATGAGGCATACATTCTTGGACATGTATAATATGGGAATTTGTTCTGCTTGACTTTGCATATTTGTTACAAAAGTATTCTTTTTCTTTGTTTTCTTTCAAATGTGCAGATGGGAACACACACAAAAATAAATCTTGTTAAATGAAAAATAAAACAATTTTTTAAAAAAGAATAGTGTTGTTGTTTTTTAAAGAAAACGTGGAGAGATGATTGAACAAAGCAGAATCCTGGTGAGTGAAGAGATGAGTAGGTTTCTCTGCATTGCCCAGAAGCTTTGCTGCATCTAGCTTAAGAGAGTTACTTGCCACAACAATAGAATTGTTGTCACAATAAACTTTTTAAGCATTCTGTTAAGGGTGATTGTAAATGAAAAGAGCTTGTTATTGCTTCCTCAGCTTTATAGCAAAAGAGATTTGGGTTTGCCCAATAGAGAACATCAGGAGGGGAATAACTAGTAAAGAAATAGCTTCATGTGATGTGGATTGTTCCTGAAGGGACAACAGAATTGTGTGTGACCCTGAGCACATGTTTCCCCCCATTCCTAAGCCTCTCTAGAGGTTTCTAGAAATGTGTGACCAGCCTCCCAAATACACACTGCATTAGTGGGAGCATGAGGCTTCTGGATGTGCTGCAACATTTTTATTGTTTCTACATTTGCTTTATACTGAGTAACTAGAATGTTATGGTTAATTTTGCTTTTGACTTATTAAGTAAATATGTTTATAAGTGGATAGTGTCATGACGACTGATTTTTTCATAAATGGAAATCACACCAGTGGAAGTTCAGGAGCTAGAATAATGAAGAGTAGGAGTATATCTTCCCACACAAGTACTTTGAGAGCCGTCTGAGTTGTATCGGCGTGGTGGTAGATCTTCCCTGAAGACCACATACTTGCTAATGTAATGGTCAGCTAAGGTGAAAAATCCACCCCAGAGGTCAAGAGTGGGGCACATTCTGTACCTCAGGGCTAAACATGCAATAAATCAGCAAATATTTATCAAGCGCTCATTATTTGTTGCACTGTGCTAAGGATTGGGGATTCAAAGAAAGACAAAAACATTCCCTAACCTCAAAGAACTTACATTCCAGTGGGTGTGAGAGCACGTAAATAACGAGATACAGACATGATATACAGAAGCAGATGAAAGGTAACCTTAGAGGAGAAGGCTCTAGAACCTGAGATGACAGGGTAAAGGGTGGTAGAGGGAGAGCCTGGCATTTGCAAGTGGCAAATTGGAGCAAGAAGCATTCCAACTTCCCCACCACAGTGAGTTAGGAGAAAGTATAGCCAGTATAGGAAAGTATGGCTAGGGAATTAATGTCTCAAATGGGAGAGTCAGGTTTCAGTAAACGTCAGGAGGTGGAAAAAGTGAGAAAGAAAAAGGCTTAACATGAAAGGAAGTTTATTACTGATAGAGCGTCCCGGAGGGCACAGAGGAAGGGGTAGATCTGGGGTGGAACACTTTGGGGAGAAGGGGAAGTAAAGGTGGATGGGAATAAGGGAGAGGACGACAAGGCTTGGAAGCAGGATTTATTCATTTCTAGCCTGAGTTCAGGCTAATACTGGAATAGAAAGAGTATGTGGTTTTGGAATTAGCAAACCGTTAATGAATGAGGCTCATTTAGGTATCAGTGTATGGGGAGAAGTCCTTAAGGTAGGCAGGTGAGTAGACTGTTCCAAGTCCTCTCTTGAGACCAAAGTGTTGTTGTGTCCTATAAAGGAGGTTGGGCTGTGGAATTCCGGGGGCCCAGTTGAAAGGCTGGAGGTGGCAGGGGAGAGAAGGGGTCATCGCTATAGAGGTTGGTGTTCCCAAAGGAAAAAGTTTATCTTTAGAGGATGGTAAGTAGTAAGCTCTGAGAGCCTAGGATACCCCTAGAGGAAGACAATCTTCGGGGTGCAAAAGGTGGCAGTGTCACTGGTTGTGGCCTGCGTAGGTGAGATGTGTACTGTACCGGGAAGTCGAACGTCCTTTTGGGTAGAAAAGAGGGGATGGTTTTCAAACGGCCGGGGAACACTGGAATGGAATCTTGGAGGTTTTTCAGTCTCCTGTAGTCACGGCTGGAGGGGTCTGGGGCGAACCTGGGAGAAGCCGTCAACTGTGCCCAAGGTGGGGATCCCGAGACAGGACATGGTGCTCTTCCAATCTTCTGCCAAGTCTAAGCTTGAGTCAGCGCTGGGCTGCGGGAAGGTGTTGGTATCCTGTACTTTTGCATCCTCGGGGAGTGTTGGGGAGGCCACAGAAGCAATCAAGTTATAGAGGGTCTGGTCGGAGTAGTGTATTTATATTCCAAATCTCTACGGAGAAAGGAATGGCGCTGGCGTGTTCTCTGTGGCCTCCGACGTCCAAAAAGGATGTTGCTGATACTGAACTTTTGACCAAAAGAAGGTGGTCTCTCAGGCTCAGGATGAGGCAGAATCGTGGTCTCCCGAGTCCTAGGCAGGGTCCGGAGTAGTGCAGGTTGACCCTGGAGGAAGCCACTTGGGGAGGGTTGGGTGGTGGTGATGGTGGCAGAGGTGACGGTGGTGGTGGTGGCGGTGGTGGCGGAGGCGGAGATAGCGGCAGTGGCCAGTTGCGGCTGAACGAAGCTAAGACGGTGAAAGACGGAGTCGTTGTGTTCTCCACTCCTGTGAGAGGGTGCTGGGGGAGCTGAGGTTAGGCTGTCACAGGGAGGCGAACCGCGGCAGTGTCGGGGACTCCTGCGTTTGGCAGGTAGAAGCGTCACGGATTTCTGCCAGCCAGATCCCAGTTGTTCCCAGAGTGGGCAAGGGACATCAGTGTTAGGTTGCTGTTTCGGGGGTTGAAAAGTCACACCGTAGCAGCCCTGGGGCTTACGTGTCACAGTTGGAGTCTTAGAGGTGGCCTTGGGAGCAGGGAGGTTTTGAAGTTCGGGAAATGGCCACTTCTTGTCCACCCACCCCTCAGCAGGGTGCTGGTGAGACCTGGGGAGAAACAGGGGGCTCTGGAGGTGGGAAGTGCTGTTGGAGAGTTCTCGGGGGTACGGAGGTAGTGCTGCGGAACTCTTGGGAAGCCACTGGGGAGCCAGGGATGGCAGTGTAGGCCTAGGGCGTTCAAGGCGGCGGTTTCGATTCCACCGTTTTCGCAGGCGAAAGGGAGAGCGGAGTTGGAGGAGGGAACGAGGCTTTATTATAGATCTGAGAGCTAGCAGCGTTCCGACCTCAGCTGGAGAGGTCTCAGTTGCCACAAAAAGTTTGTCTTCTGGGGTGGAAGTTGATGGTAACATATTACATATAGAATAAACGTAAAGAAGAACAAATACAAGTACAAAGTAGTTAAATACAAGGTGAATTGGGCAGGAGGCCACTAGCAATTGTGGGGTTATCAGGAAGGGCTTTCATGCACACAGTGGGCCTTGAGCTGCCTGGTGAGGGACATCGGAATTCTGTAAGGTAGAGGGAATGAGGAAATGCATTCCAGACATGGGGACTGCCAAAGTAAAAGCAGGGAAACTGGAGATACAAAGGGAAAGGGAAAGGAAGGTCAGTTTGAATCACAGAGTATTAAAGGGCTGATAATGTCTAATAAAATTTAGAAAGATAGTTTAAGGCATGATTGCAAAGACCGAAGAGGGCCAGATCTTTTTTTTTTCTCCTATAAGGAACCACTGGGGTTTATTGAGTGAGGGAACACATAAATCTTCACTTAAGGAAAATCACTTTTCAGTCATGTGGTGGAGTGACGGAGTGGGGAGAGAATTAAGGCAGGGAGACCAATTTGGAAGCCCTTGTTTATTTCAAAATAATCCCCTAGATTATTTTTAGGGGAATGGCACAATGAAGGCACAATCTGGTAAGTGAAGACATATTTGAGGTGAGGATAACAATGATGTGAGGAATGTGGGAGACCAAAATAGAATGTCTAAATAGAATGGTGGTGACTTCAACAGAAGTAGCTAAGTATAGTAAAAGGTTAAGTTGGAGGTGGGGTCAGATCATGAATTCTGTTGTGTAATTCTGCTGAATTTTAGATGTCTATTGGGACATCCAGTTAGAAACATCCAATAGGCTGTTAGTAATATGAAACTAGAGAGAGGCTAGGGCTGGATACAGAGGTGTGGGTCTCATCTGCATGGAAATAAGAAGAGGCATGAGAGCTGACTAGGTTACTGAGAGATTGTAAGTGTAGAGGGTGAGGGAAAGAGGGCCCAGAACAAAGAGAGTCTTTCAGAACATCCACAGTTAAAGGACATGATTTGGTTGACGAGCCTGCAAAGGACTGGGAAGAAGCAATCAGACAAATAGAAAAAGAGCCATGAGAAAAGAGTAACACAAAAACTCAGACGAGAGATTGTCCAGGAAGAGGGTCACATTCAGTAAATGACTGACAAGTACAAGGCCTGAGAATAAACCATCAGATCTGGCAATTAGAAGATCACTGGTCAATTTGAAGAATGATTTGGGTTGAATGATGAAGTTGGAAATCAAATTGCAAAAAGCTGAGAAATAAATGAGAGAAGAGGACATAAAAGTAGCAAGAGCAGACCGTTTTTTCTAGGAGTTTGACTCAGAAAGGGAAGAGACATACAGGATGATGGCTTGAAATTTGGTGTGGTGAAGTGTTTTGTTTTTAAGAGTGGAGGAAATTGGCATACTTAGGAAGAGAGAGATTGAAGATTAGAGAGGGGACGAGGATGGTATCATTCCTCTGGAAATGAAAGAAGGGGATGAGTTCCAGGGCACAGGTAGAGGGGTTGTCTTGGCAAAGAAAAAGTCCAGATCATTGTCAGAGACTGAAGGAAAGAAGGAGACAGTAAGAGATGATATTCAAGGGGTTTTAAGATGAAGAAAAAGTGAGAAGAGGTCACTCACACAAGATGGCATTAATTTTTTTCAATTGTATAAGAGGTGATGTCCTCAGATTCAGAAAGAGGAGTGCGGGAAAGTTATGGGAAGTTGAATAATAGAAGACATGTGGAATAGGTTCTGAGGGGAGTTGGGTAGGGAATCAATTATAGACCAATAAAAAGATTGCCTTGCCTAGTTGAATTTGCATGCCATGCATTTATACTGTAGTGGTAACTTCTCCAGCTTGGAGTAGCAGCACCCCAAGCATGGAGGAGAAGAGGTGGTGGATCATAGGAAAAATCCAGGGTTTGGCTCTGGCGAGGGATGAACAGCAATAGAACAAGGGGGCAAGGGATTTAATAGTAGAGGGCAATGTGGAACAGAACTGGGTTGAGAATAGAAAGAGGGAAAAAATGAAGTCGGAGTAGGAATAATGACCTGAGAAAGTATTGAGGGATGAAGGAATGGAGATCAGAGAGAGTCCAAATGATGGGTTTAGGAGGGGTGAGACATAGAGAAAGGTGGCATGATATTAGGTTATGGTCAAATAAGGAAATGCAATATTTACTGCTTTGGTGAGAGGGACCATTAGAAACCAATCCTAGTTCTGCTCTCCTTTAGGTTAAACAGCCCCAGTCCATTCAGCCATCTTAACTAAGTTGTGGCAAGTAGAAATGAATGCATTATTTCAGACAGAGTCGGAACAGGGCAGTATACATTGGACTGTCATCTGCCTAGCTCTGGAAATAAAGCCTCTTTTAACACAATCTAAGATTGCTTTCTCTTTCTTAGCTGCTAGACTATGTTGGTGGGTCCATTTTTAGCATGCAGCTCATCAAAGCTCCAAATGCTTCTCATAAGAACTCTTTTCTAGCCACACCTCCCCACTCCCATCTTGTAGGCAGCTGGGTAGCACAGTGGATAGACCCCTAGGCCTGAAATTAAGAAGATCTGAGTTCAAATGTGGCTACAGACACTTTTCTAGCTGTATGATCTTGGGAAAGACTCTTAACTCTGCCTCAGTTTCCTCAACTATAAAATTGGGATAACAATGGAACCTATTTCCAGGGCTCTTGGGAGCACCAAATGAGGTAATGTTTGTAAAGATTTTAGCACTTTACATAGTAGACACTTAAAAAGTGCTTATTTCCTTCCTTCTCTATTCTGTGAGCCTACATTTTAGTATTTGAACTCGAGTGTAGGCCTTTATATAAGTCTTCTTGTTTCTAAATATTGACATACCTTTACTTGATGAAATTTGAATCTCCAAGAAATAAATGCAACAGATGCCACCTGGGTGAGAGAAAAAAGAGGGCAGATTGATCATTTGACGTATGCTGTTAAATGTGTGATGGACCCTTGGAGTTCTTTCAGATATCTACTTAACCTTCCTACCAATAGAGCAACTCAGAATCTCAGACTGGAAATGGGCCTCGGAGTTCATTTAGACTCATTAAAACCAGACCTCAAGTCCCCTCTGTAATATCCTTGATGAATAATCATCCAACAGTCACTTGAAAACATCCTTCCTAAAAAAGATGGGAAACTTACTTCTTGAAGCGGCCCATGTCCCTTCGGGACAGCTCCAGTGGTCAGGAAATATTTTCTTACTTGGAACCTACATTTGCCTTTTTGCAACTTCTACCCATAGCTCCTAGTTTTATCCCCAGAGGCCCTTGAGATACCTGAAGACATGTCACTAGCCTCTCTAAGCCATTTCTTCTCCAACTAAACACCCCTTGGTTTCTTCACGAAATTCTCTTTTGGTGTGATCTCCAGTCTACTCTTCATTCTAGTCATCTTCTTCTGGATATTCTCCAGTTTGTGAGTCTCCCTCATAAAATGTGATCTCTGTCCCACATATACCAAAATATGTACAGTAGTCCTTTCTATAGAAACCAAAAAATCCCTGGAAACAAAGTATATGCCCATCACTCAGAAGAGTGATTGATTAAATTGTGGCCTGTAATGAAATATGATCGTGCAGGACCAAACAATGAATGTGAGAACTTCAGGAAACCATGAAAAGATCTGCATGAACTGATGTAGAGTGAAGCAAGCAGAACCATTGGAGCAATATTCACAATGAGTACCATAATGTAAATATTAACCATACTCAAAGGCAGGTGAGCTTCAGATAATTCTATTAACTGTATTAGTTTGCAAGAACAGATGATGATGAGAAGCATAGTGTCCTCCTCTCAGAAAAATAAAATCACTTTGTGATAAATGACTTAAGAGAACATCCCAAGACTGTTGGTGAATGGCACCACCATTCCACTGAAATTGCTCTCTCCAAAGTTACCAGTGATCTCTTATTTGCCAAACCCAACGGCCTTCTCTCAATTCTCCTTGATCTCTCTGCAGTCTTTGACACCATTATTCCCTCTCTCTTCCTTAATGCTTTTCTCTAGGGTTTTGGAACACCACCCTCTTCTGGGTCTCTTGTTTTTGCTGGATCCTTTTCTAGATCACACCCTCTAACTGTATGTGTCCCATAAGGGCTCTATCCTGGGCCCTCCTCTCTTCTCTCTCTATCTTTTTTCTTTTGGCTATCTCATTATCTACCGCAGATTTAATGACTGATTCTCAGATCTAGCTATGCCGCCCAATGTGTCTGCTGACCTCCAATCCAACTGCCTTTTCAAACATCTTGAACTGAATTTCTAATACATATCTAAAAGTCAATATGGCCAAAATAGAACTTTTCTCCTCTAAGCCTCATTGCTCCCCAACCCTTTACCCATTACATCAAGGACAACACCATTCTCCCAGTCCCTTAGGCTTGCAAGCTAGGTTTTTATCCTCACTCAATGCCTCACTGTCTCTCAACCCCTATATCCAATCTGTTGATAAGATCTGTCAATTTCACCTTTGCAGCATCTCTCAAGTATGTCCCACTTCTCTTCTCTGACATTGCCCTCCTTCTGGCACAGGTCCTCCTCACCTCAAGTGTGGACTATTGGGATAGCCTGATGGTGGGTCTGCTGGCCTCAACTCGCTCTTCTTTCCAATCTATCTTCCATTCAAACAAGCAAGCACTTAGCAATTTTCCAAAAGTGCAACTCTGACCATGTCACTCTCCCTACTCAATAAACTCCAGTGGCTGCTTGTCGCCTCCAGGATCAAATACAAAATATTCCTTTTGGCATTCAAATCTCTTCATTACCTAGAACCCCCACCCAACTTTCCAGTCTTTTCAGACCTCCTTCCTTGCTATGTATTTTTCAGTCCAGTGATACTGGCCTCCTTGCTGGTCCACAAATGAGACATTTCATTTCTCCACTCTGGGCATTTTCTCTGGCTGTCCCCACAGGCCTAGGTTGCTCTCCATCCTCATTTCCCACTACTGACACCCATGACTTCCTTCAAGTCCCAGATAAAATCTCATCTTCTACAGGAAGCCTTTTCCTTCCCCTCTTAATTCTAGTGCATCCCCCCCATCCTCTACATAGCATGTTTGTACATATTTATTTGTCTGTTGTCTCTCCCATCAGCTTGTGCGATCTTGAGATCACAGACTGTTTTTTGGCTCTTTTTGTGTCTTTTCGTAGCCACTTACTAGAGACTGTTCCAAGAGAGCAGATGGGTACAGCCAGTAGACAGGCACCAGACTGTTTCTCCCCATTGCCTGTATAAGCAAGTGCTGAGAGAATGTCTTCTCAAATTTGTTTCTTCTTTCCATAGGAAGATGATTTTTTCCCCCTCTAAGTGTTCTCCATCTATTACATAGATTTTTCACTGTGCAATGATATTTTTTGTTATTATTAAACCTTATTCGTTTAGAAAGTGTCCATTCAAGGGCAACTAGGTGGAGCAGCAGATAGAGTAAAAGACAGGAGGACGTGAGTTCAAATCCAGTCTTGGACACTTGAGACTTGCTAGCTGAGTGATCCTGGGCAAGTCACTTAACGCCAACTGCCTCACCAGAATGGGGGAGAGAAAGAGAGAGAGAGGTTGTCCACTCTTCATTATTTTGCCCAAGTCTTGGCCGCATGTAGCTCTTAGGATATTTAATGATTCACGGAATATATAAGCTAGAGGCTCTCAATCATGATTTGGTGGTTTATGATGATGGTATCAAATTTAAATAGATATAGCTCTCTGTTGACTGCATAAAGATTTAGAAGACCACAAATTAACACAATCTATTTTGTGTTGTATGTTTGTTTATTTTGTTAAACACTTACCTGTTATATTTTAATCTGGTTCTGGCTGCACTTGGGAGTTTTTTTGGGGGGCCATGTGCAGTAGCCACGAATTAGACACCTCTGCTAGGAAACTACTTAGAGTCATATTTTAAAAGCAACTGATGCCATGTGGTTCATGGAAAAACCCCAAGAGCAGAATTGGGATGGAACCTGGGACTTTCAGTCTGCCCCTAGTATCCCAAACCTGACTTTCATTTCTATTGGTAAGTTGCCTAATATGATTCCTTTCATAGTAAGCCCCCTTAAGCAATTCTGTCACCTCAATTCCCCCTCCCCAGAGAGAGTAAAGAAAGATAAATGAGGAAGAATAGACCAGGGATGAAAGTCCTGCCCAAGCTGACCCAGGAGGCAGGAACAGGGCAGTCTGAATATTTTTTACTTTGCTCATGTCTGGTTAGGAGACACAGGAGTGAAGAAAACACGGACTGCAGTTAACTGGAATGATATCTGAAGGATTGAGGCTATAGAAATATGGTCACAGAAAAAGAATCTATTGCTCTAACATTTCCAAAGCCCCAAGGAGATAGGAGATTCTTGTGATTGATAATTGGACACAGCATTCCAATGAAGAGGGACCACCTGACAGTTTCTTTGAAACAGTTACTATGTATAATAAACCACATGGCTGCAGAAAAGCCGATTGCCTGTTTAATATCAACATAGAAAGTAACAATTGGCACTGTCCCTGGTACATAACTTAGTCCAATGCCTAGAAGGTGCTTAATAAATGTTGATTGATCGATTGATTGCTAGAAATTGAGGGAGGAAATTTCTTAGACAAGCAAAGTAGGAGAAAGCACAGAGATGTCCATACTTTAATACTATTGAGTCAGTTTTTCTATTGATCTCGAATTGGCTCTGAACTTGGGTCGCTGAGAGGTTTCTTCATGCTTTTTTCTTTTTAAATCATCCTCACAGAAAATCTTTTAGTCATGTCTCAAAGGGACCTTGACAGACTCACTAGGTTGGTTTTTGGTGTATCATGCCACCTGGTGGGCAAAATTATGAAGTACACTCCCTTGCTGGTTTATGGTGAAGTGATAATTGCAGTCTTTTGGAAAACAGGACACAAGTTAGCACAGAGCCATCTCCAGTCATCCTGATCTGTATCTCGCCTCTGGATCCAGATGACTCCAGAGGATTAAGTGAGGCTGGTGGCTTTGCACAGCCCTGCCTCACTTAAATCCGATTCACTTGCATGTCATGTCATCATCTTTTTGATGTCATTGTCCTCTTTGAGAATGAAGGACAAAAAACAAAGACAAGTTAGTGTAGGTTGCTATGGGAACTGTAGCATCTCACATGTCATCTGGGATATGCATCGTGTGCCTGTATCAGCTAACAGAAAACAGTAACAAAACTCTACTCTAACACTTCCCTTGACTTGGTTGCTTCCTTATTAAACTTAATATGCACAATTTTCGTTCCTTCTAATAATTACTAAATAATAAAAAATAGACAATCACAATTCATTTTATGCTGTATTGTTTAATGTTTTCCATTGGTACTTTCATTCTTTAATGATACTTCATATACTTGAATGCCTATTTGGGGAAAGGAGAATTGAAAATGAAGTATGTTAATGAGATGATTACTACTACTGATTCCACAGATGGCCTGATCTGGCCTATTCCTATGTGACCTAACCTGGTCTGTTACTTTTGTGCTGAAATTCCTAACCCAGTTCCCTTCTCAACTTGCCAGACAAAATGATAATATTGAAGAAGATTTTTCTGTTAAGTAGTTAGTTTTGGGCACCACTTTTGACTTTCACTAAAAATTGCAATATAATGCTGCAATCTCAAAATGTTCATATTCTAGAAACTCATAGATTGCTAAAACTGAAACCCATAGGTATCAGGAGCCTGTGATTGGATCAATATCTTCCACAGTCCCTCCTCCCTACCCTCATTATATAGGCCAGGGTAGTTCTTTCCCCAAAGGCCAGGAAGCCAAGACTTAATTTATGTTGCTTTTGATGGGGCTTCCTGATGGCCTCAGGCCACATTGACTTGGCTTCCAAGTTACTTGCCCAGTGTCACACAACTGGGATCCAAACTCAAGTCTTATAGACTCCAAACCCAGTGCTCTATTCAATATGTGACTTTTTCATAGATACTTAACTTGAGAATTATATAATGTCAGAGTTGAAAGTGGCTTTTGACATCATCTAATCCAACTGGTTCATTTTACATGTGAAGAAACTGAGGCTCAGAAAGAAGAAATTAATTGTTGTCATGGGGCTAGAAAGTGAAAGACCCAGGATTCAGACCTAGGACTTCCTCCAAATATAAGGCACCTTGTACTTCAACCATGCAAGTTAATTTCAAAAAACATTTATTAAATGCTTATCATGTTCAAGATGAGTGATGATATGGGATAGTAGAGAGATGGCCAGACTTGAGTCAGAAAGACCTAGTTGCAAGTCTTGCCTTTGATACATTCTTGCTATGGGTCCCTGGGCAAGTCACTGTTTCTCTCAATGCCCCCATACAACTCCCCTCCAAGACTGTGAGTTACAGATGACTTGCTAAACTTCCTTTTCTGTGCAGAGTTTCTTCACTAGAAGTTCCCTACACTGATAAAATCATAAGTACTGACAGAAAAAAACAAACCCAACCAACAGAAGATGGCAAGGCACTGGAAATAAAAATATTAAAAACAACTTGTTCCCTCAATTTCTAGGGAACTTGTTTTCCTACTATTATGTATTAAATTATTTCCCACTATTATGTACTAAAGAGTGATAATTCTACAGGAAGAGACATACCTACATGGGGACTGTGTAAAGTAATGAATTTAAGAATTAAAAAAATAATATGAAAATCCAAGGTGCACCAAAGCAAATTCACAGAATTTGAGAGTTGGAAGGAATTTCAAATACGATTTAATCTATCCCATACATGAATCTCCTCCACAGTAAATTCCCTACAAACTGTCATTGAGCTAGTGCTGAAGACCTTCATTGAGAGAGAGCTCATTCCCTCCTGAGGGAACCTTTTCCAGTTTTAGACAGCTCTCATTGTTTTTCCTTAAATCGTGCTGAAGTTGAACTATCTGTACCTTATACTCTTTGCTCCTATTTTTGCCCTCTGGGGTCAAGAAAAACAAGTCCTATCTCTTTCCCACATGACAACCCTGCTAAATCTTCTCATCTCCAGACTGCATCTCCAGTTCTTTCAACTATATCACTCACCGACTGGTGTCTAGTGCTCCCCTTACTTTTTTGGACCCACAATGGACACCTTACAACTTTACAACGTCCTTCCTAAAACATACGAACAATTCTATCATACCTGGATTCAATACTCCAGCAATCTGGGGTTGACGACTGAGCTAAATTGATCACTTCCCAGTCATAGGCAACTGCAACATTTGTCTGTCTATACAATAGCGAAGTCCAAAGGGTATAGTTACCCATTGTGGTAACAAAACAGATTCTAAAAGGAATGTGATTTGTTTGCTCCTCTGGGGGTACATACTGAAGACAACACATTTTCTGTAGACCAGCTTGAAGGTTGAACATTCTTAAATTAGTCCAAATTGGAAAAGAATAAGTTATTGAATACTTACCCCAGAGTAGCAAGCCCTGACTCCCAGCCATGGTGGTCCTTCACTGTTTACTGATAAGAAAGAGGAAACTTGCTGCCTGTCCTCTGTCCTCTTATCAACTGAGGTTTCTCAAGGAGCCTGGGAGACTGGGTTTTCTTGATATAGTTGAAGTAGCTTTGTTACTTGAGTTGGGAAACATCACATGATTTGATGTTCAGAGAAATTACCCATTCCAGAAAGGGGCCATGAGCATTATTATTATTATAACATTCATCCAAAAGCATTTTCTGAAAATGTTCAGTTATGCTGAAAGGACCAATTTGGATGAATATCAGTTTCTCTCATAAAAAATATCTAAGAATGGGTCCATAGACTTCATCAGACTGCCCAGGAGGCCCCTGACACAAAACAGGTTAAGGATGCAAGATAACACCATTGCTGGTGTGTTGTGGATCTGCGTTCGTGGGGAGAGTTTCTATACTGGGATCTCCCAACACCAATGAGGTCATAGGTCTGCACCAGTAAAACAAAAAGAAAGACAAAACAATACTGTGCAAAGTGTGCATGTGGGACCTCAGTATATAATAAGGGAAGGAGATAGATAGTAAGGAGGTCCATGAAGACAGGGAGACAAAGGAAGCCGAGGAGGGCTTGTTGTTTTTTTTTTAAGGTCACTTTCTTGGCACATTCTCTCAATCAATCGACAAGAATAATTTAATGTTGTATGTGCTAGACACTGAGAAAAAGGGGATGATGGAAAGAAAAGACAAAAACTGACCTTGCCTTCTGGGGCTTGTGTTTGAATGTTTCCATGATCTACATCATGTGGTTACCCCTTCAATCAGTGCAGGACACAAACTTGCCAACCTTCTTGTGCTCTGAGATCTCCATTCTCATCCTTCCAGGAATCCTCCAGAGAGGATTGCCCCAACATCTGGAGGCCTTCTTCTGCATCTCTGTACATTTCCTGGCTAACAGTGCAGCGCTCAGGCCATCCACCCATTATCTCCCACCCTCCTACTGCAACCCGCCTTCTTTTTAGATCCCTGTGACTCCTACAGTGTTGGGTGTGACAGGCAGGGACTGGCAAGTCAGAAGCTCTGCTACCGATTTCTCGTGTCTCAGCACCCTTTTGTCCAAGTGTAAAGAGTTTATAAGAAAGTGCTTTTTCTTCCCCTTTTTTCAAGAAATATTATTTTTTGTCTTTAGAAATTGTTAGCAAATATGGTCCACTCAGATAAAGTGAAAGAAAAGCGATAAGAGCGCGTGTTTGTTCCATCTGGTTCTGTGAACTGGTGGGGCTTTCCAGAACAAGGCCCACAGCCCAAGTCTCTCCAAACAAAACTTTCCTCTCCTCTCTATCTCCCCCAGTCAGTCAGTCAGCTGGCGTTTATTAAGCACCTAGGCACTGGGCTAAATGCTAGAGATGCAAAGAAAAGCTCCTCTTAGAATTCTCTTGGGTCCTGGGTCCTAGATCTCAGCTCTCAGCCCCACTGTTGTCTAGATGACCTTAGGCAAGGCACTTGACCTCTCTGAGTTTTCTGTCTGTCAATAACCATGTGTTAAGCACCTACTATGTGCCAAGCACAACACTATACGCTGGGACCACAAGGAGAGGCAAAAACCATCCCTGCTCTAAAGGAGTTTACATTCTAATGGAGAAAAGAATGCACAGACAGCTTCATACAAATAAAATATAGATGGGACAAATTGGAGATAATGAAGAGAGGGAAGACATGGGGGGTGGGGGTGGGAACTGCTTTCTGTCCAAGGTGGGTTTGAGATGGAATTGGAAGGAAGCCCAGGAAGCCCAGAGGTAGAGATATGGAGGGACAGCATTCTGGATATGGAGGACAACAGAGAAGATGCCTGGAGCGTCTATGGAAGGAACAGGTGTTACTGGGTCACAGAGTGGGCAGATGAGGAGGACGGGGGATGGAGTGTATGTAGAGGGTGGGGAGAATGGAGAAGATGGGGTGGATGGGGAGGGTGGGGAGGGTGGAGTGGATGGAGAGGGTGGGGATGATGCGGAGGATGGGGTAGATGGGAAGGATGGGAATGATGGGGTGAATGGAGTAGATGAGAAGTATGGGGAAGATGGGGTGGATGGAGAGGGTGGGTAGTATGGGGAGGATGAGGTGGATGGAGAGGAGGAAGGTGTAAGAAAATCACAAACATTAGAGGTTATATCCAAACTATGTATAGACAGACTTGGAAATGCTAGGGTGATGAACAGGCTCCCACCTGCACAAATAGAGAAACTAACTAGTTATCATGCACCAGGCATAAGAGAACACCCATCCAGAGCCTGTAAGAATGTGAGTACATCTTACAGTGAAGGTCATAGAACTTCCACAGAGTTCTGTACAAAGGAAAGATCTTTTACAAAAAGACTCCATACACAAAACTCTACAAAGAAGAAAGGGAGGAGGAAAAGCTTGGGACTTCATTCCAGTTGAAAGAATATGAATGTTGGGAGACATGAGGCTCTGGGGGAGGGATGAGCAATCTCCTTGCCCTCCTTCCTTTCATGTACCTTTCTGGAAGTCAGGAGGAATGAAGGGGATGGACACAGAAGAGGCAAAGACGTTCCTCCTTAGGAGGCAGAGCACCCCCCTCAACTTTTGGAGGAGGTGATCCTCTCCCTCTAGCAAATAGGTGCAGGTTGTGCCGCTGCTGCAGGGCTCAGAAGATCCAGATTGAGGGGGAAGAAGAGAAGTGGGGGGGATAGGTAAAGGAGAGGGTGGGGGAGGGAGGAAATAGATGAGGTGGGGCTGAAAGGGAGAGAAGACAGAGAGCTTAGGAAAGAAAAAAAGATGAAGAGTGGAGGGAGGGGAAGAGATTGGCAGCTGCAGAGGTGGGAAGAGATAAACAGAGGGGAGGTTGAAGGGGAGGAGCAAGGAGAAGTAAGGAAAAATGTAGTGAGATGGGAGTAGGAGGGACGAGATAGATAGCCAGGAAGTGGGCAAGGGATAGACAGGAGAGAGTATGAGAGACTAGGGGACAGAGTGGGAGAAGAAAATAGGCAGGAGGGTGAGAAATGGAGGGATGAGAAGTCTGAGGTCTCTTCTCATCCCAACATCAGCTTTAAATCACCAATAAAAAATTGATTGGGATAAGCCACGGATATTTATGTGTTGTTCCCAACCTTTGAAATGTTGAGCCTATTCAAAAACCCCTGAGAACAGAAATGGAATTATCATTGTAAATGGGGAATGTTTTAAGGGCAATGAATTAAGGCAAAGACCCTTGATTCCAGTCTGTACCTTACAAACCTTATTCAATCATGATCAAGCAATCAATGTCCATCCTAGGGTTTTCAGGCTTCATTCAGAAGATCTCCATTTTTATTTTGTGATCCTCCTTAATAAATGCTATTTTAATTATTAAAAGGTGAAGTGAAAATTAAAGTCAAGGAGCTTGTAAGTAATATCTATTTTAATATACAAAGGATCTATGATTTCATCAGCATGACTGTGCCTTCTGATGATGTTGATCCTAATTCCTCCATGCCAAGATTAATATCAAGAAATTCATCACACAACAGCCAACTTGGTGATGAACTTGTTTGATCTCATCCAGTCTGGTCCCCAGATGGCAAGCCCAAAGCCTTCTAGAGAAAACTTTTCAGTTTGGAAGAACTTGCCAGAACTGTGCTCTCTCTCTCTCCCTCTCTCTCTCTCTCTCTCTCTCTCTCTCTCTCTCTCTCTCTCTCTCTCTCTCTCTCTGTGTCTCTGTCTGTCTCTCTGTCCTTGTCTCTCTCTCTCCCCTTCCATATCCTCTTCCTTTCCCTCTCCCCCTCTCTCCTTTCTTCTCCTTCTCCTCCCCCATTTTGCGAATGGCCCGTTAGAGCCCAGAGTCACGTGACCCCCCCATACTTGAGCAGATAAAAGAGAAAGACTTTAGGCAACATTCCCAACTCCACCAAATATTTACTAATGGCCTTCTATATCTCACTCAAAATACTAAGCATTTACCCCACCACAAAGCATCATGGAGTGCAGAAGGAAATGGGATTTGGCATCAGGAAAGATGGGTTCAAATCTAGCTTTTGGAGAATAGGAAGTTTAATTCACTTCTTTGGCCCCAAATTTCCTCGTATTTAAAATGGGCATGACAGTATTTGTATCACATGCCTCATAGAGTCATTAGGAGAAAACCCCTCTATAAATTGTAAAGCTCAAGATAAATATGAGTTGTCATTTTTATTGTGAGATATTGAAAGACCAAAAGAAAAAGCCTAAGCATCAAAGAAATATTTTCTCATAGTCATGAATGACTTTTAAAAGTAGAAGTATCTGAAGATAGACAAATGATAAATGATAAACAAATACTCCTATTTATTAACTTCCCAGGTGGGGGGGCAGGCTCATTAGTCCCAGGTTCGGGATATGGAAGAAAAAAAACCTTAGCACTGTCAGATGGTCACTCTCTATCATCCTTAGTACTGGCACATAGAGGGTACATAAGGAACCATTTTTATCTGAAGCTAGACCTGAGCCAGTCTCTCAGCCCAGCACTCTGGTTTCCTTGCAGAAAAGGAAGCCAGAATCTTACCACACAGAAGAGTATCTTACCACACAGAAGAGTAGGGGGATGGGGGATGAGAGGTGGGGTGATGGAGGGGAGGGCAG